>CM031241.1:357807761-358418150 GCA_018340775.1 Taxus wallichiana var. yunnanensis | reverse complement strand
TTCATATACATTTATCTTATGTATGTAGAAAATACACAGATGAAAATAAAACACAAAATAAAAGTTGGGCAATTAAAACAGATACTAAACCTAGAACAACATTTTTGTGTGCTTATATTATTCCTCTCTACTTCAACGATTACAAACACCTCACATATATTGAAGTCTTTAATTTAAAAAGATCATGCAAAAACATGGCTTTATTAGCTTTATTTGTTTTCCTAATTTCAAAATAAAAATGGATTGTTCTAAATAAAAACAACCAAGCTACGAGAAAAATGCAAGAAAGACAACCCTTTTTTCCTAAAAATAGTTCAAGAGTGGAATTAATTGATTTCCTAGCACTCCCCCTTAATTTTGACCTTAAATATTTTGTATCATTCTCAAGTTGAGTTTGCATTTCCGGCGTTGGTATATTCTTCATCATAAATGCCCAAATAACTTCTCAATTTCTTGATTGATTATTTACCCAAAGGCTTTATAAAAATATCTACAAACCGATCTTGACATCTCGTATAATTCTAGACATATCTCTTTTTTGTTAACTAACTCCTTGATGAAATGATATCTCATGTGAAAGACATGATTTTTTGGACAATTTTATAGCTGAGTTGTTGTCATTAAATAAATCTTTGTAGTGTCTTCCTAATTTTTCATCAAATCCTTCAATATTCTTCTCATCCTAACAATTTGACATGTTGCTCTATTGCTGCTACATATTCTTCTTCTACTAAAGAAAGAGTGATTACATGCTATTTCTTTGATGCCCACTAATCTACCCTTGTTCCAAAGTGAAAAACATATCCGGATGTGTTTTTCTTGTCATTTAGGGTAAGTGCACCAATCTTGGGGGCCAAAAAGTAGACAAAATCTGAAAAGCAGTGAAACGTGTACGCATTTTATTTTTCTTGGTTTGGAGATTCCCAAACCTAAAACATGTATGCGATTTGTAAAGCCTAAAATGCATACGTGTTTTGCATAGTATGGACTATATATGTGTTTGTGGGGGGTTATAGTTACAAAAAAAAAATTAAGTATAACATTTCTTTTATTATTTCTTTATACTTTTAACTTTAAATTTATTTTAGTAAATATAAGAAGTTAGAGTCACTCGCACCTAATGGAAGTGGTTCCATAGATCCGACAGCTTATAATCTAGAAGGTAGTTTTAAAAATCTAATCTATTCGTACTTACTCATTTTCGTGGATTTCAACATAGGACCTAAAACTTTCAGGGCATATATATTGTAGTTGGTCTTTGTTTTGGGAAAGCATATAGTCATTTTGTAGGTTTTTTGACCTTATGGATTGGATTTTGGCCCTACCACTACTTGAATTGGTACCAATTTTAAATTTGGTCTATAATTCAATTTAGTGAACCCGAATCAAATCTATGATGTTTGTTTACTTCTTACTAAAATGAGATCCTCACTTTGTAGATAGAGGATTGCTCCCTGAATAGGATTCTGTCTTATGGCCAAAATGAGGTGATTGTAATGTGCCTCCTCCTTAAGGTGTGATCACACTACTAGGTGTTGAATGAGTTTTTATGAATAGTACCAAGTTAATTGCATCAAGTGAATTCGGATGATTGTTCATTCTGTAAAACAAGGTGCTCCATATAAAGACCATCCCCTCACCTTCTTGGCTCTAAAACCATCCTTTCATGGAATTAAATTCACGATTCTCATACATGGTTTTTCTCATATGTCTCTCATGGAGACAGACGATGCCTTAATACTTCACACATGATGGTCCTTGATACCCTATTGCATTTGACTAGCTCATTTTAGCTTGTTCTTTAGAGAGATTTGGGTACAATGATAAAGTCAGGATATGATGATCATTAAGTCACTCCTTGAGATCTAAATTTAACATTTGAACATGATGAATCCTTCACAATTAAATTTTTTTGACCAAGATTATACATAGGTGTTAATATGCTTATGATACTTGGACACCTTTTTCTCAAGTTGTTCCCATGGAAATGGGTTTCCTCCTCTAGATAGTGGATGATTCCTTGAATGAAATTTTTGGATGAGTTACATGGTTTTGACCTCCATACTTCACCGAAACACTATAAATTGCATTTACGATCAATGAAACTATTCTAAAAATCTAATTATGCCTCGTGACTCAAATTTTAGGTTCTATTTCATTTTGAACTCTGGGACGGGCAAATACTACAGAGTTTTGCGTACCTAAAAAATATTTAAGCCTTGAATCAATGTTGATTATTCCACCTTGTAGAGTATTATAATAGCATATTTTTTTCATCCAAACTCTTTCCATAACTCCTAGAATCATCCAAGGAATTCATATTTCATCATTTTAGCTTTCATTCCCTGCACCTAAAAACTCGGTCTTAAACAAATTTCTCATGAATGAGATTTTATTTCCTAAAATTTCCTAAATTTACTAAGACATATTCAATTCTCTCTGAAATCACTCTCATATGCTTCATATGTTCTCTAAAAACTTCGTAAGGGTGTTTAATTAGCTACATAATGGCCAAAATGGCCTTTATAGGCCTTCGCAGGAGTAATCTCTCATCAAAACTAAATAATTTTATAAATCAAATTCTAGACAATATCCCCTACACAATGAAACACACCTGAATGATCTTTAGAGACTTTCCTTTGAGATAGGGTAAAGGTCAAACTTATGATAGGATGGTCGAGTTGATACATAGTACCTACGCAATCCTCTCGTATATAACTTCAACTCAAAATACAACTTTCTCCTTTTCCCTTGTTTCAACTAGGTCTTGTTAGGGTTTGAAAGAAAAATTAAGGGTTTAATGGATTAAAACCTGTTTTATCCTTACATCCACCTTTCAACAATATCCCAAACATATTGGGATCTTTAAAATGTCTTCATTATTAGAGACCGATACTCATAATTATCCTCAGAATTGAGGAGTCTACAAACTCAAAGGGATGTTCCCGATGTGGAAGCCATTAAATTGTTACAAACTTAAAAATGTTTTTAATACCAATTTGCAGAAAATAAATAGAAGAAGAAATGCATGGCAATTAAAATCAATAATAAATGCATAAAAACATTGTTGTGCACTTTTTTTTTATTCCTCTCTACCTACTCGATTCCTTTCTTACCCGATACATTCAACGATTACAAACACTTTGACATATATAGAGGGATTTAACTAAAAATAGATCATGTAAAACTCTAAAAATAGAGAATGCAAAAGCAATGTTTTATTATATTTGTTTGTTTTTTCTAATTTTAAAAAATTGGTCATTGTAAATAAAAACAACATGCAAGAGAAAAACTATTTTTTTCTAAAAAATTCTAAGCATGAAATTAGTTGATTTTATAACACCTGTAATGACCTCTAGTGTTCTAACATTCTATTTTCCAAAATTGGGACAATGTTTCAATTCACATTTGTATATAGTAGCCAAATGTGCAATACTTATCTCATCTAGCTTCGGATGGTCAAATATTTCTATCCAAAGATAATGACCTCAAATGTTCTAAACCGTCTATTTTCTCAACTTTATAGTAACATGTTATGTACACTTCATTCAAAGAAGCCAAATTATCAAAACTAGGTAGATTATATAACTCGGATAGTCAAATATAGTAAGCTCTGTAATGACATCAAATGCTCTAAAATTTATATTTTCTTTACTTTGGGGCAACATGTTATAACAAGTTGTTCCAAGGAAGCCAAAATTTTAAAACTAGGGAGATCTTCTAACTCTGACACAAAGATATATATAGGTTCTTCAATAACCTTAAATTCCCTAAACCTTCTATTTTCCTAACCTTAGTTCCTTCAAGGATGTTAGATCGTCAAAACTAGTGAACTCATTTAGATCTAGATAGTAAGATATATTCAACACCTTCAATAACCTCAAATTCTCTAAAATTTCTATCTTTTAAAAACTTTGGGGCATCATCTTATACCGTAACACGTCAAGGAATCCAAATTTTTAAAACTCGGGAGCTCATCTAACTCGAAAGTCACATATATTCACCTATTGCATGAACTAGAATACACTAAACCTTTTATTTTCTTGACTTTGGAACAACCTCCTATATTAAATTTTTGCCAAGAAGATAAATTTTTAAAATTGGGGATATCATCTAACTCCCAAAAATTAAATATACTCAAGATTTGAAGGTTAACTAGACCACAAATACCCCTAACGTTCTTTGGCATTGGGAATCACATTATGACTGATGTTTACAGCGTTCTAATCTTCATTAACTAGGATTTCCCCAACTATGTGTAGTCTCAAGATTGGGACAACATTCTTCACTAGTTGATGCATTGAAAGCTTGTTCATCCGTGATTATCTCAATCAATTTATAAGGGAAAGAAGAGGAATAACTCACACCAAAATATAATTGTTTGAGTCTTGAATAAACTATAGTTACTTCCTTCAAAAATTAATTTTCCCATGTAGAGTGGTAAACATTCCAATAAGCAACAATTCTCAATATGAAAAGTGGTCAAAGAAGATAAGTTTCAAGAGAAGTTGGAAGGCTTGTTTAACTTGCTCATTGACCAATGTTTGGTGGTATTTCCCTTATGTTGTGACTTTCCAAGGTTTTCCAATCTTGTCTACGAGGATTCCAAATATGCAACATTTCCGGGTTGAACAATTGACCAATGTAAGTAGGTAAATCCTCACACGTACTAGTATACAGTCTCAACTCTTTCAAGGATGCCTAATTCTTAACTTGATTAAGAAACTCTTCTAATTTATTGCATTCATCAAGTTAAAATACTTGAGCTATGAGATTTTTTCCAACATTTCTAGCCTCAACTTGAGTTTTAAACAACCCTTTAATCTCATATCTCTAGGTGCATCAGCTCCTTATAATAAAATGGTAAAGTCCTCAACTCGAGCATGTACTCGCATCTATATTCTCAAGTTTATTAAATAATCAAAATTAGTAGGAAGTGAGGAAAACAATACACAATATGATAAATGGAGATATTTTAGGCTTATCATATGTTCAAAAGAATCGACAACATCTTCAATTGTCTCACAGCACTCATATTTATATGCCGCAAGTTTATTAAACCCCCAAATTAACATGTAGTGAAGATAATATTTAACAACATGATAAACCCATATATTCCACACATATCAGCCGCTTGAAATAATCCAACAATATCCTCAACCGCATACGAAACCTCACATTTATATGCCCCAAATTTATAAAATCACCAAAATCAACAAAGAATGATGAAATAATTTTGCAATATGATAAATCCATATATTCAATATGTATAAGCTGCCTAACATAGTTTGGAATGCCTAAAATAATCTGGAAAATCCCTCATCTTGCAAGAACTCATTTGTATTTTCCAAAAGTTTACTAAATCACCAAAATTACGAGGCAAAGAAGACAACATCACCCTACCCGATAACTCCAAATGCTCCAAAGATTGGATACCACAAAACTCCTCAGAAGAATGCAACCACGAAAGCCATCTTGTAATATTATCTTTTCAAATCCTTAAGACACCCTATTGAACTTGGAAATCTTTGGAAACTCCAACATCCAAAGAGTTATCAACTCTCTCAATTGTAATGGAGGGTGAAAGTACAAATAATTTTCAATCCAATATGAAAATATGGATCATTTATAATTTTGAAAGAAATATTTTTAAACAACTTCAAATAAAAATAATTACCTCCGCATTTTCTTCCCATAACTATTCCAACTCATAAGCACCATGAAGATCTAAAACACACAAATTTCTCAATGACATCCACGATGGAATAATTTTTTTCTTTCCAAAGCCCAACAAGAAAAGCCGAGGAGTTCTTCTCGACTAGGGGGAAAATTCTTCCTTGAATTCATTTGATCCTACTTGACTAATTTTTAATCCATATGAGGATTCAAGGCTTTTAAATCTTCTTCTTGAGAATCCCGTAAGATGTTGTAGAATATTAGAAGATAAAAACAAAAAAAAAACAAAACACGTAATAAAACTACAATTGAAATCAGAAAATGAAACACATAAAATACATGATTGTCTCTTACTTTTCTCTTTCTTACAAAAATTACAAAATTGGCTCACATATATAGAGGGAGTTTACATAAAAAAAAAGGATCACCCCTAAAAATATATTGATGTCACTAAATTAGAGCAAGAATAAAACCGAGCATGAAAACCTATTTTCTTTTCCTAAAATTAGAAATAAAATTGGAAAGTTTTTTAAATTAAAACTAAAACATCTAAAAATTACTGACACATGCAAGTCAACAAACTATTGGTGCTGCCTAATAATAGGATAATATCGTAATTATATTTTAATTCCAACACTCCCCTTAATTTTGTTCTTTGATATTTTTATTATTTTGGAACTAAGTGTGTATTTTGGGAGTGACATATTCTTGATCATAAACTCCAAAACAAATTCTCAAATACTCAAATGCCTCTTTTCCTAAAGGCTTTGTAAAAATATCAACAAACTGATCTTGAGATCTACAAAATTCTAGACATATCTCTTTGTTATTAACTCAATCCCTAATAAAATGATATATTATGTTTATATGCTTACTTCTCTTGTGAAAGACATGATTTTTAGACAATGTTATAGCTTACTTGTCACAAAAAAATTAATGTAGCTTCTTCCTCAAATCTTTTAGTATTCTCCTTGTCCAAACAAATTTACATGCTACTCCCGTGGCTGCCAAATATGTTTATTCTATCAAGAAAGAGTGACTATGGGTAGATTCTTTCATTCCCATGAAAATTCCCGTGTTCGAAAGTGAAAACATAGCCAAATGTGTTTTTCCTATCATCTATACTCAAGACTTGTCACTTGTGTATATAGCTTATGATTTTGAAATCGTTAGTTGTAGAATACAAGATTCCATGATTGTTAGTTCCACATATATACCTCAAAATTCTTTTTCCATCCTACCAATGTGAGTCTTTAGGTTACTCCATGAACCTTGAGATGAGGCTCACACCATACATAATATCAGGCCTCAGTGTCCATCAAATACATGAGACTAACAACTAACCTTTTGAATAATGTTCGATCAACAAATGACCCGTTGTCTTATTTGCTTAATTTTGTTCCTACCGCAATTGGTGTTGGTGCTAACTTGTAATTAAACATGTTAAATATTATCAAGATGTCATTAGAATACTTTTCTTGTGAAATAAAAATTCCATCTTCTAATTGTTGAGCTTCTATGACCAACAAATAATGCATGAGAGCTAAATGTGTCATATCAAATTCATTCTTCATGGACGATTTAAATGAATACATGTATAGTTCTTGAGTAATGATTAAATCATCCACATATATAAACATAAAATAATAATCTTACCTTATTCATTTATCTTGATGTATAGATTAGGCTCAATATTGCACCTCACTGAAGCCATTTTGAAGAAAATAAGAATAAATCCTTGTAGCACACTCTAGGAGCTTGCTTGAGTCCATAGAGTGATTTTCTCAACCAAGACACCTTCCTCCATGGCCTTCAATCTTATAAACTTATGGTTTTTTAACATATACTTCCTCTTCAAATATTCCATTCAAGAATACTAATTTCACATCCATCTGATATATAGGCCATTTATTTTGAGTTGTAATTGCTAAAAATGTCCTTACCATGTCCAAACGTGTTATGAGAGGAAATATTTCATTATTATCTACTCCATATTTCTGAGTAAATAATTTTGCAACAAATATTTCTTTCTGTTTCCACACTTTTCCATCTGCACTATACTTAGCCTTGTAGACCCACTTCAATTCTATCTCGTTCTTTCATTCTAGAAGATCTACCCCCATGTATGATTCTTCTCTATGACATCTATCTCATCATCCACAACTTGAGCCCAAGTTTATTCATTCATTACTTATTCAAAAGAAACTGGATCTATATGTTGAGAAAATAATGTATGTAAATTAAAAAAGAGTTAGATGTATGAATATTATAATTAACTTGATATAACTCACTAAGAATCATTTTTTTCATGCAATGGACTATCTGATGATGGGTTGGTTTGATCTTAACTTGATGGACTAGATCCAAGGACACTTGTTAAAGGACTTGATGTTTAATGTTCTTTGTGGAGTCCTTGCATAACTCAAATTGAATGTAATCTCATAGACCTTTTGGCTATAGATGGAGGTGTAGCTTATACTACAACTTGAGGTGCATGACCGGGAGTGGAAGAAGGTAGAATACCTTGCAGTGTTAACTCTTCATCTTTCATATCAAATTGAGGAATAATTTATGCTATATTGAATGTTTTTCTATACTTCCATCCCATGCCCTAGTTTCAACAAATTGTACATATATGTTGATTATGAATGTTTTTGTAATTGGATTAAATAACTTATAGGACTTAGTATTATCTCGAATATCCAACAAAAACACAAATTTATCATTTTTGTCTAATTTATTTCCTAAATTATTGGGCACAAGTGAATATGCCACACAACCAAATATTTTAAAATGAGTAACAATATGTTTTATGTGATTGAGGAACCATGTTTCTAACAATTTTCATCAAACACTTGTTTAAAATGTAAATAGAAGTTTTACTTCTTCTCGCCCAAAAACTTGTTTAGAAGATTCTTTGCCTTCATCACAATTATGTTCATTTTCATTATAGTTTTATTCTTCCTCTTTTGCCACATCGTTTTGTTGTTTTGTATACCAAATATAAATTGTTTATGGATACCATGTAAAATTTTGAAATACATTACCTATATACTCACATCCTCTATCTTTCCTCATAAATTTGATGCGATATCAATTTTATTCTCCACTAAAGTATTGAACTACTGGAATATATCAAATGCATCAGATTTGTGTCTCAAAAAGTGCACCCATGTCTTCCTCGGTATAATAATCTATAAAATTAAAAAAACGTAAATGACATCCTATCGAAGGTGTTTATTTTTTCCACATAAATATGGATGAAAAATTTCAAGTGGTGCATGTTTCTTACTTATTTTTCTACCGAAAAGGTCTCTCTATGTTACTTTCTCAAAATACATCCTTCACAAATCACATCTGTTTAAATTAACGTAAAACATTTTACTATATTTTTCTTATGAAGAAAATTCAAATCTTGAAAATTTAAAGGCCCTAACCCGAGATGTCAAAGACATGATTCATCTTTCATAACTATCTGAAAATTTGATTTAGTTTCTTTAGCTTCGGAATGAGCTCTAGACTTGGCTCCAAATTGGACTTCTTTACTAAGCTCTAGGATGGGATTTGGATTGAGCTCTGGAATTGGATCCAAACTGAACTATGGACTAAGCTTCGAATTGGCTCCAACCTTTGAACTATATAGTGAGCTTTAGACGTGGTTCTAGACTAGGCTACAAAATAAGCTTTGTATTTCTCATAGAACAGCTTGCTCTAACTTTTTCTATACTTGGTTTCAATCTTAGGGAAACATTCTATTTCTTGTCATTTTCCTTTAGAAATCAGCTGAGTACTTGAAAATTTATCCATGATCACACATTTGTTGTCTTTAATATAAACTCTATGTACTAGTTGTCCAATACTCATCGAATTATGTTTCAAACCCGCAACCTAATAAACATCATGAATAATGATTTTCTCCCCTTTTACTTAAAATGTTGACCATTCCTTTTCCCTTTTGATTTACTTTATTCTTGTTTCCAAGAGTAACATCAACATTTACCAACTCATCCAAAATGTTAAATAAATCCAAGTTTCATGACATATGATTGCTGCAACCAAAATCCAAATACCGGATATCACATAGAATTTCTTGAGAAACATTACATTCAATAGGGTATTTTGTTTTTATCGCTTTCAAAAATCCTTGTAATAAACATACAGCTTTGGTGTAGAGCTCCCAAACTAAATTTGATTTTTCTTGTTATGATCATACTACTTTTTGTTGCATCCATAAGCATATTGACCATATTTCTTGTAGTAGTGGAGCTCCACATGAGACTTATCCTTTCTTTGACCGGATGATTGATTTTTATTTTGATCTTAACTATTCCTCTCCCAATTTGGTTTGTTGGACTAGTGTTTCATCCACCTCTTGATGAACTTCTTACTTTTCCTCTAGGGTTGAACCTTTTTTACCTCTCACCACAATTGTTAAAGTTTGGGATGAAAAATTTTGTATCTTGAAGTTTGTATGTGATTTGTTCAACCTTTTCTCATGATTTATTAAATATGCATGTAATTCATCAATTGAAATTTGAATCAAATCCTTAGTTTATTCTATGGCTACAACTAAAGGATCAATTTTTGAAGGTTAATTCCTAATATTATTTTCAATTATTCGTCTATCATCTAATGTTTCTCCATGAGATTTAATCTAATTTACTAGGCCAACAACATAAGTAAAGAATGACTCTGCAAATTCTTTCATAGACATATTCTCAAAATCTCTTCTAAGTAATTGAAGTTTGGTAGTTTTAATTTTCTCCTTACCTTGAAATGCAACCTGGAGAGTGTCCCATGATTCTTATAATTTTATCGACATTCTAGTAAGAATACTTTCATGCATAGTTTTATGTATGTAGAAGAGGCATTTTCCATCTTTCTTTCTATGCTCCTTCAAAAGGTATTTCTCTACCTAAGAGAGTGCATCATATATTACTGGTTATGTGTATCAATTTTCAAAATTTCCCAAACATCCTGGGGATCTAAACAATGACTTCATTGATAGAGACCAATATTCATAATTATTACTTGTTAATTGAGGAGTCTTCGACTTGATAAACATGCTCGAGATGGAGAAGAAATTTATGGATATCGAAAGTTAAAAACCTTATCTCGATACCAATTTATAATATATCGGAAGATGAAAACAACAAAACGGAACACAAAATAAAACTACAATTGAAATTAAAAATAAAACCCATAAATTACAACACTATTTTACACATTCAATTACTTACTACCTGCTGGATTTTCTCTTTCTTAAAATGATTACAATTACCTCACATATATAGAGGGATTTTACATAATAAATATCATGCCTAAAAATACTATTTTCCATGAAATAGAGAATGCATAAAATAAAACATGCAAATTTATTTTCTTTTCCTAAAATTAGGAATAAAACTAGAGAGTTCTAATTTAAAACTAAAACATCTAAAAAGCATGGATGAATGTAAGTCAACAAACCGCTTTGTTTTCCTAATAATAGGATAGGGTTGAAGTTAACTTTTATTTCCAACAACTGCAACATATGATTCTTGAAGGGCACAAAATTGTCTATAGAATTTTCTATCTCCCAAATCAATATTTTTCTTGAATGGAAATATTAGCAATGCAAAACATTTTGATTAAAATCATCGAGAGATAGGTAGGAAACAACCAATACAAGAAAGGTTACTATCTAGCTAATTATTTGAACTTTACCAAAAGGTGTTGATGCATTATCATGTGGGAGGGTGAACACATTAACCTCACTTGAGATTTCGAATCTAAGCTTCATCTTGAAGGCTGATAAGGTGACTGCATATATGTCATTTCTTGTCCCATATCATGAACATGATCATGCATATGTATAAATTATTCATTGTATTAGCCCTTGAAATACTCGACCAAGCACTTATTGAGAAGTGTTTCCCAACTATGAAAACCAATCCACCCTAATCCATCCCACATCACAATGGCCACATTTTTTATTTTCTCTAATGAAAAATCATGCCACATCTAGTAATATTTCTCTCTTCTTTATCTAGTGCATCGAATCTTATTTGTAGCCTTTATCTATTGTCCTCAAGAAATATTCTTGAGATTTTATCTAATAAGGATTTCCAATATTCTCTAAATTCATTTCCTGGAGACTATTTGAAATACGTTAAGAGATAAAGGTAGGCCATTCATGCAAGCATTTAAAAAAATTTAACCATGCTTTTAAAGATGAGGGCTTTGAAAGGGTTGGAAAAATGTGTGTTAGTAGAAAAGTTTCTCGGTATGTGACTTATTTGTAGACACCTAATTATGACCACACAAATTTAATACTAAAATTTCACTAATTGTCGCATTTACCTTCATTTCATTATTCTAATAAAAAAGCAAAATTATAAAACACCGAATATTATAAATTAGACATTGAATTCATTCGGGATTTTTATTCATATGAGAGATTACATTATATAGGAGAATGACATCCTTAGAATACGGAGTCAAACCATATCACATTCCCACTTATCTCTCCAACATGATTCTCTCCACCTTTATTTCAACTATCCCTTTATTCCCTCATGATGAGTTGTCTATTACAACTCATCATTCACTCACATAATGTAATATCTAAATATTACATTTTACAAATAGTAACTCACACACACTATTAATAATGTTACAAACAATATATTCGTAACATTCACTCCCCTATTGTTTACATTATTAATCCCTATTACACACTCCCCTAATGTGAACAAGGTAGAGAAAAACATTCACACGTCTTCTATAGCTTGCCTGCCTCTGCATGCTCATGATCTTGGTACGCTGAACCTCTGTTCACCAAATACGAACCCCTGTTCGACAAAAATGGACCTCTGTCCTAGGTACGAGCCCCTGCTCATGAACCTCTGTTCATCCTCTTCAAGAAAACATGATGTTTGCTTTTTCTTGTGCTTTTATCTTTCTACTACAACATATTTACATCAGGAGGTTATAAAAGGAAATACAATTCTAAACAGGAATGTGACATCTGTTCTTATTACAAACAATGAAACACACAACTAAAAATGCCACAAACTCATTAGGGGCTGATTTTGGAGGCTTGTAGGACAAGTTAAACTTGTCCCACACCTCTTAAATTGTCACACCAACCCTACCTATAGGTTGGGGAGTCAAAATTAGGCCTTATTATGTATTTTGGGAAGGAAAGTTGTAAGTTTTTATTGCACCTTCTTGTATGAAATTAATTTTGGTCCTTGGGGTGTGGACTTGGTTTTTGTGTGTAAGTAAAATGTTATTTATTCACCCACCTTTTTAATTGTGCTTTGGAGTTTGAAGTTGACTTGTGAGGTGGAGTTGAGGATGTGTGATGTGGCATCCTACATGGACCCACCTCATCCTCCTCTCTCTCTCTTCTATTTATTCAAATTCCTTGGATTATTTTGGGGTTACCTTATTTTGGTGATTTCATTTTGGTTACTTCTTTTGGTTTTGAGCTCTGGTAATTTTTGGAAGAAAGTTAGAGATTTTTGTTGAATGCTTGTCGATTGTTGGAGCTTTTGGACTGTTTGGATTGGAAAAATCTTGTTGTTGAACTTTTGGGGAAAACTCTACCATGGAGAGGTAGGAGCTTGACTCTTTAAAATGTTCTTCTTTTATTTATGCATATGTGAATGCTTTGAATATTTTGGTATGTTGTTGGTTAGTTGGGTAGATTGCCTAGGTATGATGTAGGAGAATACTATGGGGATATCTTGTGGGGAGGCATAAGAGTTTTGGGGAGGTATAAGTGTTATTGTGGAGGGAGTTTGGGATTGGGTTCCACCTTGTAAAAGAAATAGCTTACATTTCTTTACTTGTTATGGGGTGCCATAAGAGTGTGGGGAGTTATAAAGGGTACTTGGGGAAGTATAAGGGCATGTAGGGGTTTTGAAATGATATATATATATTATCTTAAAGTGGAAACCCATTTCCCCATTGGGAGGTATAAGCAACTTCCTTCATAGGTCTTGCTCCTTTGGCTTGTGCATGATGAAGCCCGAGTATTGTTTGTTGTTCTTCCTATGGTTGTAAACTACAATATGTATTTAGATTGTGTTCTATATGTGAAATTTGTTTTTGTTATGAAATCCTGTTTGTTGCCATGAGTTTAAATACATTGCTTATTCCTTTGTGGTTGGGGCTTAAGGGCCAATGAGGAGGATGGATTCTCCTCTTCATTAGAATTCTTGGTTGGGTGGAGAGCGTTGCCTCTCCTTCTTTTTTTGTTGTGATCAAAAGATATATGGTGGATCTTCTTGTTGTTGTTTTGGAGCTGAGGATGAAGACAAATTTTGCAGTCCCCTTAGGGTTTCCTTGTTGTAAAAATTTCCCACTTCAAGTGGATGGCATTGTAATATTATTTGTGGTGGAAAGTTACTCTATTTTGGAAATGGAATCTACATTCGAATGTGAAAGATGTATATTTTGTAGGTTGTATTTGATGAATGAAAAAGGAAGTTGTAAAAGAATTATTGGAGTTCAATAGAAGTTGTTTTAATTACCACAAATGATATGGTTTTCATTTGAAATCTGTGTTTGAAATATATTGTGAAATATCTGTTTGAAAATTGAAATAGAAATACGTATGAAGAAATATTACATTTCTGTTTCATTCGAAATGCATGATTTAAAAATAGAACTACTTTTTGAGTCTTCATGCATTGATTGAAGTAAAGTTAAATTTTGTAAATTATATTTGAATAAATCTAAATATTTAAAGGATGATAAGGAAAAGTAGATCCATTCGAGTTTAAGTATCATTTCTATTTTGCTTCACCGTAAAAACTACAAATATTTATCGAAAATTTACAGAGTACTCTACAACTTGAAAGACAAATTGAAATAATAATGTAAGCTAAGGAATATCAAAATGCTTTTCAAATAGTTGAATTGCTCAAGAAAATTTATCAAACTTCAATTAATTAGACTTAGACCAAAACTTAGATGTTTTGTAGTAAAAGGGGGACTCGTTTTGAAACTCAATCCATCAATTAAACCCTCGCAAATCCATCCAAATCTTTCCAAATTCAATCCTTGATTTTGGTTTGGCATGTTCGGAAGAAATAATGGCGATTGAATTAATTTTGTTAGGTTAAAAATCTAGTTCACGTTTTAATGGAAGGAAAGACGTTTTTGTCAAATTCACCCACTTAAGTTTGTTAAAAATTATTTTTTATGGTTTTTATGCAAAGAGGAGTTTGAGCCCTTTCCAAAAAGTTCTCATTTTCCCAAATCTGAGCTTCCAGTTGAAAGTTATGGCCTTTTGAAGTTTTTGCTTTCTTGAGTTTTAAAAAAGAAAGGGAATTTTTTTGTAAATCGACTTCATGGGCCCAAAATTACTTAGGCACTTTTTGCAAAAAAGGAAAAAGTCACAAATTCCTCTGCGGCCCCGCAGCCCACTAATTCTCTTTTGAAAAAAATGCTTCCACAGTTCGTGGCCCACACCTTCAAACTCTACCTTTTTGAAAAAGGGCAAAAATCTTAAGTCTCCCCGTTGGTCTGCTTCCCTGCTTTGTCACCGTGGGTCTAACACGTGGCTTCACTTGGCGCCAGTGAGGTGCAGTTGTTTTTATCCTTCGAGCAGATTCAACTTTGCAACAATGTCATCAATGTTACTTTTACACGTAGCTATGGATTTATTGATCCATTCATGTTTAGGTTCTTTCTTCGACTCGGTAAAGGAATTATGGTTTTGAATGTGTACTTTCTAGGTATTTGGACATCTGGATTGAACAGGGATATATAGTCTCTATTAAGACTGAAAGTTCCACATTCTTGCAGGGCATCTACTCCTATCAGGCAGTCATAGGATATCATATCATGTTGGTAAAATTGCAGAGTTCTTTCATAACCTGCTATCCTAATAGGAACATAGGCAGTATACCTAGAGATGACTTCTTTCTTATCAAAATTAATTTTAAGGTATGTCTCAGACAACAATCAGGAGGTATGGCTTTAGATCTTAATAGACTAATATCAGCTCCTGTATCTATCATGGCATCTAAGGAGTATGGCTTAATATTAGGAATACAAATCATGATAGAAATAAAGGGATTTTGAGCACCTTTTATTGTGCATACCTCTACATTTGGTTCTTCTACTGAGACAGATGCTTCTGCTTCTTGATGAAGAATTTGCTGATAAGCTTCTTCAAGATCTTCTTCATCTTCAGCTTCCTTTTTATCTCTTTCTTCTTCCTCAATGAGTCTTCTATACTCATTGGTGGCTTTAGCAATTACTTTCTGAGAAATTCAATTCTGTTTCTTCTCCGTGTTCTTAGAGTTTCTGGATCAGGAATCATGATATCAGTACTAGGCATAGTCTTCGGGAACAGTCATTGAAACTCTTCTTGATTGAAATCTTCTTCAGAAATAAAAATGGAAAATTTCTCCTTGGAGGAGAACCTCTTCCACCTCTTCCTCGTCCTCTTCCCTTGTAGGGAGTTTTTCTTTGTCATACCCTTTCTTGAAATGGAGGCCTTGTAGGGACTGGAGAGTATGATCTTTCCTGACAATATAATCTCTCTTTTTCTTCTTCTTCTTCTTCTCTCAAGATTCTGAATCCTCGATCAATTTTCAACCGCTCTTTGAGCATATTTTCTTTCGATTCATGAACTTTCATGAAAGAAATATATTTTTAGCAAGTATCCCATGGGGGACAATCTTCAAACTCACTTTATCGTAGATTGTAGTTTTTTAAGAAGAATCTCTAATGACAAAGGCATCATCGGATGTGGAAAAGAACTAGCAATCATATTTATACAAACAAAAGATGGCACAGAACTATATCCGAATTAGTACTATCTAAATCTGAATCAACACTTGTACAACATTTACTTGAAACTCTTCATTAGAAGACTGATAAGAAATATCTGAAGAATAACTATCTGAATCACTTATCAGACAATATTCTTTATCATTAATACCCTTGGCAGCAAGAGTATTAACTTTAGCTTTTCCTTTCTCTGTATCCTTCTGAGGACACTTATTAGCATAATGCTTTCCTTTACAAATGAAACAAGTAGGAACAAACTTCTTCTTCGTACCAACATACTTCTTCTTTCTCGAAATAGAACTTTTTATAAGGAACAAATTCTTTTTGTTTCTTTTCAATTTTCTCAGTATTTCTTGAATCTACCCCGACCCTTCCCCTTTGAAAAAGAAGAACATTCTAGTACATACATTATTCTTAGAGGATGATTCAACTTTGCAACCAAAAGGGTCAAGCATCAATCATCTCCAAAATTTATGGCCTAAGACCTTTTCAGCCTTGATGGCTTCTTTCCAATCTTGCTTTTCTCTGCAAAGCCTTGCATTAGTTTCATCAATAATTTGATTTATAGCACCAAAACTTAACTATTTAGGAGTTTTTCCATGCATGGATTTTTTGTATTCTCAGAGAAATAGGCAGGAAAATATTCTATATATCTCATTCTCATTGTGGGATAATTTATATATTGCAATCAGTAATACAACTTTGCATATAACACCGATATTCTTTTAGTCTCGCCCATATCACATAATCTAGCTCTTAAGAATAAAGTAGTATTCTGAAATTTATCACTATTAACATCACCAATGAATTCCTTACTAAGAGAAGCAATTAAAGTAGAATATCCTCCTTGTAGAATATCATCTTGGTGTGGATTAACATCCCACCATTCTTTAACTATACCAACAAAACCATTAGCAATCATTTCAGCTACGCAAATGTGGATCTTTTCTATACAAAGTTGTTTGAGAGTTAGCCCATCCTATCATTCCATGAATCATTTCTTTAATTTCTTCAATAGAATGGCAATCTAATTTATACCAATTGGGCTGGAGTGTCTGAGTTCTTGCAGTACCTTGCAATGGCTCAGCTTTTGTACCAGATGATTCACCTAGAAACATACTTTCTGCTTCTTCTGGCTTTATTTTTACCATACCAATTGATTTCTTATCCTCATCTTTCTTTTCGAATAAGAATAATGGACTATACTGAGATAAGATAGCTTTATGCTGTGATGAAGATCCAGTAAGCTCTCAGTAACTTCTTTCTAGCTTACTACTTTTGACCAATCAGTTCAACTTCTTCTGGTTTCTTTGTGTTCTCCAAGATTTTCTCTACTTGTGGAACCATGATGGGAATAGGACTTACACATTCTTGGATAGAATCTATTTTTTGGCTGATCTCAGTAGTAGACTAAGTTAGATGATGAAGACTAGACTCGTACTAGCTTATGGGTAGTTCCCGGTTAGAAGACACATCACTCTTGATACTTACAATATGATCAATCAAAGGTTGGACAATATCTACAATATTAGTGACCACCTTTGGGATATCTCGGACATGAGTACACATAAGCGGAGGGTTTTTTCAACACTTTTCTCAACTTTTTTAACGAGACATACTAACATCATCAATTTTATAATTTAATAACTTCAAAGCACCAGACACATCTCCTTTTTTATTTAACTCTATGGATTTTAGGTCTTTTCCATTTCTGCTAAAATAGACTCCTAAGATTGAAGCCTATCATGCACATGTTTGACAGCTTTATTAGTCCAATTGAGCATTTTTGAGGACTCGAGATGGATTTATCTTCATATCTACAGACCTTTGATACCAAAATACAGCTTTTTGGGTTGAATCGGAGATAAGAATTTTGTACTGATCCAAGGATGGAAATGACGATGAACTATTAGATGCTTTAGAAGCCATGCTAATAGTTGGACCATTAGATGGGACATAATTTTTCTTTATCGTTGTTCACAATCTTTACACCATAAATAGTCAGTATTGGGATCATGTACAAGACTTTTATGACTACAAACATACACTTGTTCTTTTGCAGGTTTCTTAGAAGATTCTCCTAAAGAAAAAACAGATCTATCAGATTTGACTGAACTAGATCTGGGTAAAATAGACAAAGAACTTTTACTTCTAAATGACAAAGTAACATTATTTTTTGACTCATTCACTGCTATGGCATTTTCTAGTTTAGGCTGACTGTCTCAAGAATTTTTTTGGACAAAGTCCATTCTTTTGGAACCTTGATCTGCGACCATGAAATTAACTCTGGTTCTATTTTTGACTTTCTAAACTTACATGGCTCACCACACTACTGCCTTTGGAGATACCATGCTTGATAGCAGGATACATGGTATTGACAAGCCTATAGATGACTTTATAATGGATGGCAAGCGGACACGCACCAGGCTTCATATTTAAACCAAGAGAGTGCAAGATGTAATTTCAACACTTCTTTTAGCGAGATCATCTTTGGTTAGACTAACATGATAGTTAGGATAGAATTCAAATTGACTTATAGCATAAGTTCATACTTGATTATAAGAAAGTGGTATCGAGTTGGTTCTTTGTTTCACAAAGTTGTAGAAAGGATCTGGATGCATTGATAATAATCAATAAAATTTGCAAGTTATTATTCTATAATTTCTATCTCGAAAGATTTTTGAGTATTCTTCTTATTTCATCTGTGAATCAAGTTGATACACCGTAAGACAGGCAAAGAGGCGAGCCTCCTGTTTGTAAGTCGCCATGGTTGTGCGTAGTTTTAGGTTGAAGGCCGATACCATAAGTCCCGCAGAAATTTGATTGGTAGTACTAGTTAAAATGGACTTTGAAGATCTTGCTAATTTTTCGGTGGAGAAGCGAACAAGACCTTGTAAGTTTGTCGATGTGTTTCCCATAAATTCGAAAGAGTTGATATCCAAGCTGATTCGATCCTTTACGAGAATGGGAACTGCCTAAGATCCTGTATAATCAGGTTTATGCTAAAATATCTGCATTCCATCTTATAGCCTCTATTACCCTTAAAACAAGAGAGTCTGTCATACAAGTATCCCAAACTTCGTCTTGAGAATATAATATCCCTCTGATAGATCCAAATGATATCAACTCTCTAAAAAGGCAAAAACATTTAAGTTTTCCCATATAGGTTGTGTACAAATAGGAATTACTCCTCTGTTCCATCGTGGTCTTAATGCCTCTGTTCTATGTTGTTTAATGGATTTAAGATTTGATAATTTCAAAGATTCATTACTTGCTGCTATTCAAACTGGTTTACATAATGGTCCAATTTCATTTGAAGTCTATCCTAACTATCCTGTTAGTCTGACCAAAGATGATTTGCTTAAAGAAGTGTTAAAATTACATCTTGCCACTACTGGTTTAAATATGAAGCCTTGGTGCGTGTCCTCTTGCTATCCATTCTAAAGTCATCTATAGGCTTTTCAATACCATGTATCCTCGCTTTATCAAGCATGGTATCTCCAAAGGCGAGTAGTGTGGTGAGCCGTGTAAGTTTAGAAAGTCAAAAATAGAACCAAAGTTAATTTCATGGTCGCAGAGATCAAGGTTCCAAAAGAATGGACTCTGTCCAAAAATTTCTTGAGACCATTCAACCTAAATCGGAAAATGCCACAGCGGTGAATGAGTCAAAAAATAATGTTACTTTGTCTTTTAGAAGTAAAAGTTCTTTGTCTAGTTTACCCAGATCTAGTTTAGTCCGATCTCGATAGTTCTGCATTTTTCTTTAGGAGAATCTTCTAAGAAACCTGCAAAAAGAACAAGTGTATGTTTGTAGTCATAACAGCAGGTCTTGTACATGATCCCAATACTGACTATTTATGGTGTAATGATTGTGAACAACTGATAAAGCAAAAGTATGTTCCATCTAATGGTCCAACCATTAGCATGGCGTCTAGAGCATCTAATAGTTCATTGTTATTTCCATCCTTGGACAAGACAAAAGTCTTATGTCAGATTCAACCCAAAAAAGCGTATTTTTGGTATCAAAGGTTTGTAGATAGGAAGATAGATCCATCTGAGTCCTCAAAAATGCTCAATTGGACTAATAAAGCATCGAAGCATGTGCATGATAGGCTTTAGTCTCAGGAGTCTATTTTAGCAGAAATGGAAAAGACCCTGAAAGCCATAGAGTTAAATAAAAAAGGAGATGTGTCTGGTGCTTTGAAGTTGTTAAATTCTAAAATTGATGATGTTAGTATGTCTATTAAAAAAGTTGAGAAAAGTGTTGAAAAAACCTCTACTTATGTGTCCTCATGTCCAGATATCCCAAAGGTGGTCACTAAGAATATTGTAGATATTGTCCAACCTTTGATTGATCATACTGTAAGTATCAAGAGTGATGTGTCTTCTAAACTAGGAACTACCCATAAGCTTGTACAGTCTAGTCTGCATCATCTAACTGAGTCTACTACTGAGATCAGTCAAAAATAGATTCTATTCAAGATTACGTAAGTCATATTCCCATCATGGTTCCACAGTAGACCAAATCTTGGAGAACACAAAGAAACTAGAAGAAGTTGAACTTTGATTGGTCAAAAACAAGATGGTTTGGAAAGAAGTTACTGAGAGCTTGCTTTGGATCTTCATCACAACATAAAGCTATCTTATCTCACTATAGTTCATTATTTTATTTTGATAAGAAAGATGATGATAAGAAATCAATTGGTATGGTAAAAATAAAGCCGGGAAGAAGCGAAGGTATGATTCTAGGTGAATCACTGGAATGAAAGATGAGCCATTGCAAGGTACTGCAAGAACTCAGACACTCCAGCCCAATTGGTATAAATTAGATTGCCATTCTATTGAAGAAACTAAAGAAATGATTCATGGAATGATAGGATGGGCTAACACACAAACAACTTTGTATAGAAAAGATCCACATGCGAGCTTGAAAGGATTGCTAATGGTTTTGTTGGCATAGTTAAAGAATGGTGGGATGCTAATCCACACCAAGATGATATTTTACAAGGAGGATACTCTGCATTAACTAGCTGCTCTTATTAAAGAATTCATTGGTGATGTTAATAGTGATAAGTTTCAGAATACTACTTTATTCTTAAGAGCTAGATTATGTGATATGAGCAGAATAAAAGAATATCAGTGTTATATGCAAAAGTTGTATTACAATTTTGGCAATATAAATGATCCCACAATGAGAATGAGATATATAGAATCTTTTCCTGCATATTTCTCTACAGAATACAAAAAAGCCATGCATGGAAAAACTCCTGATGAGTTAAGTTTTGGTGCCATCAATCAAATTATTGATGAAACTAATGCTAGGCTTTGCAGAGAAAAGAAGGATCGCAAAGAAGCCATTAAGGCCCAAAAGGCCTTAGGCCATAAATTCTGCCAGATGATTGATGTTGACCCTTTTGGTTGCAAAGTTGAATCATCCTTTAAGAAGAAGGTATGTACCGAATGTTCTTCTTTTTCAAAGGGAAGGGTCAGGGTAGATTCAAGAAATACAACAAATTGAAAAGAAACAAAAAGAATTTGTTCCTTATAAAAAGTTCTATTTCAGAAAGAAGAAGTATGTTGGTAGGAAGAAGAAGTTTGATCTAGCTTTCTTTTTGATGTGAGGGATGCTGAAAACAAAAACATGTTGCATGAGAAGCAAAGACGGTTCCTGAAGGACCTTGGTGTTAAAGGTGTGTCATTTGATAGCATTGAAGAAGGCAAAGGGATTCTTGCAAGGCGTTTGAGATCTATTCGGCTTCTTCTTATTTTGGATGACGTAGATCATGTGAAGCAATTAGATGCTCTATTGCCTGACATGGAAAGCATTGGATCTGGCAGTTTGATCATTGTTATAACGAGGGAATTGCAAGTCTTTCAAAATTGGGGCATATCGTCTATTTATAAAATGAAAACATTAGATTTGTTTCATGCCGAGCAGCTCTTTTGTTGGCATGCATTCTTACAACCCTCTCCACCAGATGGATTTGAGGAGCTTGTTAAAAAGTTCTTAGCTGCTTGCAATGGATTACCCTCTCTCTCTCAGTATTTGGGGGACAACTATATGGCGTCTCTCGCAAGGAAGTCTCAATTACATAAACTCGGCAGAATATTGCACAATGATGTCAAAGAGACTCTGAAATTAAGTTATAATGCCTTAGACAATGAAGAGAAAGAGATATTCTTAGACGCAGCTTGTTTCTTCATTGGAGTGGAAATCAGTTTGGCAATTGAAGTATGGAATGGATCAGGATGGAGTGGTTTGACAGTTGGGAAATGCTTTTTAATAAGTGTCTTGTTGAAAGTTAGAACTACCAAGTAAGCATACATGATCACTTGAGGGATTTGGGAAGGGAAATTGCAAGTCAACATTCCCCCCGCCGTCTTTGGCGTCCTGAGCAGGTTACTGATTTTCAGAACGAAGCAGAGGTGAGGTTAATACTCCTTTGTTGGAAAAACTTTATTGTCTAAGTGTATTTTTTGGGAACTTTTTATTTTGTTCCGGTAAGTTATTAATGTATTTTTAGACGTTCAGAAAAGAACTGGCATTCGAGGAATAATGGCCACAACAGCTGGATCAACTAGTGAGATTGATCAAGGACTTTGTGATCTGGCGGCCTCTTCGCTTGGTTTAAAAATCTTTGTAGTTAAAGGACATTATTTTGATCAAGTAATTGACAGATTAGTGTCAAAAGAGTTGGTCTGGCTTCGCTGCATTGACACTAGGCAGAGAAATCTTCCCTCGCAGCAATTTAAGGGTTTTAGAATTCTATAGAGACATTCAGGCAAATGAGTTACAAGAATTGTGGGAGGCTGACTGTGATGTGAGTATCTTGCTTTGAGGCTGTTCTAAATCTAATATGTTTCAAATTATTTCTAATTGTTGTGTGTGTTGGGAGGCTGACTGTGATGTGATGATGCAGGCTCCCGTGCAGTTACGAGAGCTGGTTATTTCTAATTGCCCAAATTTCCAAAGATTTCCAAACTCAATAGGATTTCTCAAAGATTTAAAAAAATTGGTCATATATAGTGACAAGGGATACGTGACCAACGGCAACAACCATGTGACGAGTTTGCCAGATGGATGCTGCTTCTTAAAATCCTTGTAGCAGCTGCAGTTATGTTGCGAAAAGTTGTCATCACTACCTAGCCGTTTCGGCGATTTGACTAATCTGCGGCATTTAGATTTGTCCGATTGCTCTACCTTGAGGATGTTCCCGGATTCTTTTCAGCAGCTGACACGTTTAGAGCGTCTCGATTTCCAATGGTGTAGTCGGCTCACTTTCAACTTAGACATCCTGGAAAACATGACAAAGCTGGAGTATTTTAACTTTAAAATGTGCAGGAAAGTTGAAGAGTTGCCCACTCACATCACAAATCAGGCATCTTTAAGAGAGCCGTATATAGAATTCACCAGGTTAAGGGAGCTACCAATTGATATCGGTCAACTCAGCAAGTTGCGAGTGATGAAGATAGGGAGTGACTTGTTGACAAGTTTGCCCCACTCTATTGGGAATTTGTCCTCCCTGATCAATCTTGATATTACGTTTTGTGACAAGCTGGAATCTTTACCGGAGTCTGTGGAGTGTCTAAGTCTGTTAGAAACATTACAGATATGTAGATCAGAGGTGCAAGCTTTACCAAATTCAATAAGAAAACTGAATAATCTTCAAATTCTCAATATATGGGAGTGCCCAATTAGGGAACTGAATTTTGGGCACGAGTTGTTTAACCTCAAGGAGATAAGCTTGACGAAGACAAGAGTGACCAGGATCGTAATTTCTGAAGACTGTTATCCCAGGCTCGAGAAACTCCACCTTCTTCATAATTGCCAATTGACGGAGATACAAGCCCTACCCCTACCAAAGCGCGGACCCTATGGGGTAGTGAGGTGGCACAGCGGTCTACGTGGCGTTCGTGGCGTTTGACCCACGCTCCGTTTTCATTTCCGTTAACTCCGTCTCCATTCCCGTCCTGACAAGCTAATAAATATTGCCGGTTTTGCCAGCCTTTGTCGGCCATCATTTCAGCGACTCCTGTCAAATCACTGCAGCTGTCACATGGTTCCAGTTTCAAAAATCATAGCTCCGCCTTCATGAAAAAGATATTACCCGCCATAGCCCCCTGTTCCATGCGGTTTCCATGCCCCTGGTTTGAGCTGTTCTCTGCTGCACAACTTTGATCACATAGGCGCCTCCACCAGTTCCTTCACAGTTTCTGAACACGTTGATAGAAAACTTGCATTAAAAATATACAGTTCCTCCAGAGTTGACGTCCTCCCAGGTGCTTCCCCTGTTTGCTCCAAAGAACGGATTTCAGAGGTGGGTTTCTACAATCTATGATTATGTTACATCGATTTGTTTCTGAAAAAATATCTTTAATCTATGTTTATGTTACATGCTATTTTGTGCTTCTCTTTTACATGCTATTTTGTGCTTCTCTGATTTGTGGTTTTACATGCTTTGTGGTTTTGAATGCACAAACCCCTTAGGCTCGCATTTTTGTTATTTCGTTTTATGAAAGTGTTTGCAGGTAAGTATTGACTGTTGTTTATACTTGCAGACGTCGTCTTCTTCACTTTAGTACAATGTTAAATTTAGTATTGGTTTATAGCTATTTTTATAAACCAATCTTGTTAAGGCGTGCTAGAACAATGTATGGCAGCGTTACAATACAAATACAAAATACCCAAATGAAAAGTTTTCAACTTATTTAACTTCACCTTTAAGGAGACAACACCAATTTAAAAGACAGGAGAATGCAATGTTGAAAGCTCATGGGGAGCAAGTAATATTCCCCGGAATTATCTTCAATAAAGTTAAGCATTCTTTACTGAGAGTATTAATTTCGTCTCTGAAACAACATGGCGCATTAAAAATCATACACCCTTCAATAATTTATTAGTTATTTTTATACGAATAACTAGTTTTATACAAATATAATATTTATAATGTCCATTGAAACATAATTTTTAAATGATTTATAACTATTTTTATACATTCTAAATTGGGTATATGTACCTCTAGCGTGTCTCCTATATTGATAACCAGAGCGCCTGGAATCGGCTCTACAGAAATCCACAGGTTCTTGTTAAGAATTTGTAAGCCTACCGATTCATCATCTTGCAGTAACACAGTAAGAGCACTTCCATCAGAGTGTGCACTTAAACCTAGAACGAGATCAGGCCTAGATCAGGGTGGATACAAGTTCATCCGTTGTGCCTGCACATTTTCTGCGAGTATTTCTTCAAAAATGTTGGGCTTTAGACCCAAATTCTCAGCGATGAAAGACTCCAAATGTTGGCAGAGTCTAAATACCTCAATTGAATAAGCTTCCAATGTATCCCTGCAAAACTCAAGCAAAAAACATCTCAGCATAGATAGTTGACATAAGTTAGCATTACCATTGTAGTATTGCAGGGTATATTAATAAAAACGTATAACCTGAAAAGTAAGGGTCTATCCGGCCAAAGGTTTTGTTTACGAATAGATTTTGGCATGGTAGCCAGTGCCATCATGTCGCACCAGTCTAGCTTCTGGTCATCTGAGAAGATGAAACCGTGACCATATCCCTGGATTGTGCCCGGCATCATTGCGTACTTCTCTTTCTCTTCCAATGGCAGTTTGAAGAACTCCATCACCACTTTCTTTATTCGCTCCAATAGTTGCCAGTGCCCAGTTCCATGATTCAAAACCTGAGAAAGTAAAATAAACACACTGCTAAAATTATTGTGGCCATTTAAGTAACAAACATGTTTGTAAAGATTATTACTGAACATTTGGAAACATCTAACTCTTAAATGTTAGCGAGTGGTAAAAAACAGATATATTTAGCCCAACTAACCTGGAAAAAACCCCACTCTTGACAGGCCTTGGAAAGTCTGGCCATCTCATGTTGCCTCGTAGAATGACATCCTGATACAATCCTCCCCATGTCAATGACAGGTATTTGAAGGCTAGCTGGAGCATTTAATGCTGAGCATCCAATCCTCTCTTGTTTGGGTCGAATGTATCTCTCTGGTTCAGCCCCGGGCTTCGATTTTACAAGCTCTTGCACGTCATCAGCCTTCAAACATGAACCCATCTTCACCATTGAAGAACTTGCCATGACACTTGAACTAACTAACTACACTTTTTGCAACCGTAAGTACTGTATAAAATAAACCTAAATATAACAACTCTATGATATTAACGGTATGTGGGCAAGCATTTATATATTCAATTAAAGCTCAGTTCAATTTGCATATTCCACTGAAGTGCGCCGACCAAGCATAGATTCCTTGCGGTTGTCATCACTGCTACAATGTCACTTGTCTTTGATTGCATGAACAATACATAACCTTATACCCAATGCGTTGAAGTGTCCAAAAATATTTGCAGCTCGTTAGTCGTGCTTTTCTAGCAGGCTCCTTCTCTAAAACGTCTATCTAAATGCGTCCTGCTCTTTTTTGTCATTCTGAGGCTTTTTTCCAATAATTTGGGGTGATTTGTAGTTTCTGTGCAGAGTTTGAAACTTTACGATACCTCCATGGAGTCATAAAACAGGGCTTTACAGAATACATCACCAATACTCTCAGCAAGAACAATGTCTTTGTTTGAAATGATGTTATTCCTTGACATCACCATGGATGCAAATCCATGATTTTATTTCTCAGAATAAAATCAGCTGTCGCTGCGTCCAATAATCCCTTCCATAAGTTGGATTTTTTTAGGTTAATCTACACTCTGTGCATTTGGTTGATTTTCACGACTCAGTAAAATAAAAACAGTAGCTTCCCTAACTCATTGCGGAAGAAGGCTTTTGGTTGAGTGTAAGGGAAGCTCCTGTAAGGGATGCCTCCGGAAAATAAAAACAGTGGTCTTCCAATTTTTTTGACACTTTGCAAAAAAATTTCACCATCAAAAGAAACACGTGTTTCAGGAATTTTGTTAAATAATTCACATGCTTCCACATTATGCATACATATCTACCAGGGTATTTGAAACTAAAATATCTGACAAAATTTTCTTCTGTGCAATGCTTTGGTAGATGTGCATACCCTGTTTCAAAGCTCATATTTTGGCAGAGGATGGGAGTATGATATGAAAAGTGAACTGAAGAGATTGGACACATGTTGGTTGCATTTACTGAGACACTAGAAATTATGAAATACCACTTCCATTATGCTTTGGTGGATGCCCATACCCCGTTGTAAATCTCTGCAACTTTGCATTAATCTCCTATACCTGTGGGTGTGATTCATCTCTTACACAAAAAAACCATTCACCATTTTATATCCTTTAATCCAACTAAATCCCACCATCTATTAAATTCCTCTATCCTTCATCAATACCCTTAAAATATGAACAATGTTCCATCATACTTTGATCGTTGCTCATGGCGTGCTCTTGAAGCCCTTGTTTTGACAGAGGCTAGCAGGATGCTGGAAAGATTTATGGAGTCTAGATTTGAACATGCCAATTGAAATAGCCCAAAAGTTACTAAGTTGCATATCCCATGCAATCTAGGAGACAAAATATATCTCAGGAATTTTGTCGAATAATTTACATGCTTCAAAATTTTGCATAAATACCTACCAGGGCACTTCAACTGTTCCCTTCTGCACAGTACTTTGGCATATGTCCACACCCTGTTTCAAAGCTCCAATTTTTTAACAGTTTGCTAATGAAGATCTAAACAAATTGAAGATTACAATACCCAAAAAATAAAAAAATTGTATAGCCTGTAAACGGGCTGTCTAAAATTGAAACTGTAATTTATGGCTAAAAACCTCAAACACGGAATTCGACTCATGAACAGAGTTGTACCTAGTCAAAGCACTATGTTTTAGAGAGGAAACTTTTGAAGAATGTGGGACTCTATTTAGTTCTAATCTTTTGTCAATATGTTTTTGCTTACTTTTTGTAGTGTAAACCTTAAAAGTGGGTGTAGGAATATAAGGCTTATAGTTTATTATTAAGTCTCTATTAGTTATGTATTAACTAATGGACTCTATTTAGTTTTAATCTTCTATCACTATGTTTTTGCTCACTTTCTGTAGTGTAAACCTTAAGAGGGGGTGTAGGAATATAAGGCTTATAGTTTATTATTAAGTCACTATTAGTTATGTATTAACTAATGGACTCTATTTAGTTTTAATCTTCTATCACTACGTTTTTGCTCACTTTTTGTAGTGTAAACCTTAAGAGGGGGTGTAGGAATATAAGGCTTATAGTTTAATATTAAGTCATTATTAGTTATGTATTAACTAATAGACGGTTATAGCCGCTTCAACCATTTTGTGACTATCTCTTGCATAATAAAATGACGGACCCAGAACTTATAATGTGTGAATTGCGATTCCTCTTCATTATTTCTCTCTTCACATCTTTTAACAACAGGGACTTAACATAATGGAACCCTGTTCCCCAAACGCAAGGTCTCTGTTATCATCTGATCAATGTGTAGGAAACTTAAGCCTCTAAGGAAAATTGTATCTTAACCAAATTACATAAATATTAGATAATGTTAATCAAATCATACTCACATCCTGAGTAAATGGTAATGACATGTAATCACTCCAAGTTACTAGCTCTTTCTTCTCTTCCTTGGACTTCTTGAGCTTCATGTTTTCTTCCTGAGATCATTGAATACATAAATGCTTTAGTGTCAGAACTAACTATATTGCAGTTAATAAGTTCTTCTCAAAGGAGAGGGGAATTCATTGGTACCTGTAATTGTTGTAGTGCAAGTGGGCAACCGGTAAGGTATTGAGCAGCTAGTGTCATAAGCATTGGTACAGAGTCTTCTCCTGGAAATCATGTTATCTGAGATGAGGTCTATAGTGAACTTCCCCGTTATACTGTTTGTTTCATGTAATAATACATCCAGGACATCCTTCTCTCGAGTTTTGTTGCTATCATACTTTGTTCCTCTGTCTTGTATGATTCTGTGCACCATCTTCACCATGTTTGCTTTTTCCTGAAACATGCTTTCATAATCATAATTGGTATTATTAAAATCTCCCAATGCCCATATCTTAGATTGGTGTAATTGGTAGTGATCAACGTGGAATTGAGTTTGAAGATATAAAATCCTACCTGCAAGGACTTGTAAAGCCTTGTTCCAGGGAATTTGACAGGAATTGAGACTAAACCCGAAATAAACTTTCTGAATTCTCGTTTTAAGCATTCTAACTCATCACTGGGGTTAAGACTCATCAGGGCCTTCAACAACACCTGAAAAGCTATCTGTTCAATAAACAATGTATGCGGTTAAAACAAAAAATATTACCGTAATAATTATGATACTATGAAAATATACCACCCACATACACATGTATCTGTGTATGCGTATTGATTGCTTACCTTTTTTGTTTCATCTTGGATGTAAACTAGTTGACCATCCTTCCAATTTTTCACAGAATCTAGCACATACTTCTCAATGTCCACGGTTATCTGTTCTTTTAACTCTGGAGATTTGAGAAAACTACCTATGAGACCATGCAACCTTTTTGGCAATCAAAGACTTCCCCATGAGTTCATTAAGTGACTTTGGATAAGAAGGAACAAATATTCTACCATCATTTTGCAAAACCACCTTGCTCACTTCTGGATCAGTTGATACAATTGTGGGGCTCCCAAGAAGGTGGGATTTGAATACCTTTCCATATCTGAGTTCCAAAACCAAGAGTTAGGCCTACAATAAAGCAGCACAAGGAATCTAAGATGTCAATCCCCATGAAAATGTCATATGCAAATCCAGTGTTGGAGCTGGACACACTAAACTTGGAATCCCAGGAACAAACAAAAACAATACACGCTTGTACAAAAGCCAGCTATTCTAGCCCACTTGTCCTCATTCACAGTGACAGAAACCTTGCAATTTTCTGATATAAACTTCTGACCACAGAGATCAATATTCCATGAGGCACACGTGCATAAGACAGAAACATAATTGCACTAACATCAACACCCATAACATGCAATTCTTTGTTTTTCATTGTTCATTATTTTTCCAAAACTTTAGAATGATGGACTAAATGAGTAACCTCTGAACACTACCGAGAGAAAAGCTGACAGCAAATATTATGGACCAATTGGTCTACATAAAAGGCCTATAGGAATTCCAATTTTTTTCGGTTTTGACAACCCTTAACTGCTTATTGTTATTGACTCATAGTTATGATAGATTAGAGGATACTATGGCACTGGCTATTCTATACTTTCTCATATTTTTAATGTTTCTCAGTTCATGAGGCCATATTGGCAAATTAGGAAAAAGTGGAGAATACTATATTTATACTCAAAAAGTTTGACACTTCATTATAATAAAACCTATATCTTGATTGATGACTTTTGTGTCATTTTTAATCTGACAGAAAGTAGTTGTACCCATTTTTTAATGTGGATGAGTTGAATAGCATAAAAAATGTGCATGTATATTTGTAACTCAACAATTACATATAGCCCCAATAAGCTATATTTTAATGAAGGTTATACAATACAAATTTCTTACTTTCATTCGCTAAAAAAAATATTAAAGCTTATTTTGGAACATCATGGGACTGATATGAAGCATGGCTTTTAATATATGCAATTTGACACAGTATCCTATCAAATAAATTGTCTTCAAAATTTGTCAGCAATCTAAACAGCTAGATGTCAAGATGAAATGGGGACCTAAGCCTTAAAGTTTTGCTTGAATCCACAGCTAGATTTGAGACCTTATAATTCTGATTTTAAATACTTCTTGATAATTCTAATGGAGCTGGAAAGCTTTTGACCAGAAGCCATATGTGCTTTACATCTCATGTTTTTTAAACTATTCATATATTGCTAAGGATGGGAAAAGAAAAGCCCAACGGCAGACTCAACTCAAACTGTACATTTAAATAATCTATAATCAAATGGTGGGTTTTTTTATAAGAACAAAACTATTAAATACATAATTTGACGTGAATATTCCAACACCGAGTTAAGTTGAATGTCTTGTGGCTCTGTTCAAGAAAGTGAGAAGACCAAGACCTCGAGTAGAATGCAAATAAAGTTGACAGAATAAGCTCTTTTCTTGTTAAAAGTATGGGTAGGTTGGAAGTATATCTGTTGAGTGTGGCCAAAGTCTCTTCGAAGTCCTTGTCAAAGTAGTTATCAATGGAGAGTTGACAATATCTCTATCTATATCTGTTGATTTATGAGAATGTCTCTATCTTTTGATTTTTTGAACGATATCTAAAAATGGCATTTCTGAGCTGATATAATCCATAAATAAATTGTCTTCATCTTATATTTCTCATCACTTTTCTGAAAGCTACGGACCTGTTTCCATCATGTTTGCTTGGTAGATATAATCTTCAATTCTTCAGGATTTCCACAGGTACACATTGTAGATATTATATCAGGAATATACTGTGTTCTATTTTTTGATATAATCTTATTGCTGGCAGATGATTTGAAGTTCCTTTCTATATTTTTGGATTTCAGCAGTCCTTTCTAATCTTATTGCTGGCAAATAAGCAATCATCAAAAGCAACATCTTCATTTGTGTTTAAAGGTATTGATGAAACTTTTAACAATGTTTTTTCATCAATATTGTTTATTTTGATTATGCATGACCATATATTATGTATTAATTTTAAATTTTAATTTTTTAACCTCAAAGAAATCAAATCAAATGAAAGAAAATAGCGGTTGTGGAAAAAATCAACCACAAAAAAATAGGATGACAACACGTGCTGCAATGGCCTTTCTGAAATGGGTAAGGAAATGTGACTGTTTGTTTTTTATTGAAATATAATTTTTGTAGTGGATTATGTGTTATCAAATGCTTATTTCTGACAACATAGTGTTTGTTTTTGTAACATAAACATAGATTAACGATGAAAAAATTGAAGAAGAAAAAGCATTTGTTGATCAAACAAAAGAGAATTCAGATTTTGAAAAGGAAAAGGGTAAGGATAGTCATGTTGAAGAAGAATTTGACATGGAACTAAACATAGATGACAATAGTGATCAAAATGACGAAGATTATGAGGTAGAGGAGGATGATGAAGATGAAGATTGGGTGCCTAGTCCGAGCCATAAAGCATCCAATGAGTGCAAACATCAAAGATCAGTAAGTAGTGTTATTTATAATTTTTGTTTTGCATGAATAAAACACTTTTATTCAAGTATTCAACTTATGTTAGTATGTCTTAGATTTATTAGGATTTTCCAATTTCGTGTTCTTTTAGTGTCCATATATTTTTACATTTGCATAATAATTTCAACTAAAGAGTTATAGGATTTCCCTACACATCAATTGTTACTCATAAACTATTTAATTATTGGATGTAAATTGTAGTATTTGCAGCAGTGTAAAATTATAAAAGAAATTGGAAAGAGGGACAGATTTAAGTGCATGGTCTTTCCTTGCTGCAACTATGAAATGCAAGGAATAAAATGGCATTTGAAAGACATCAACTATCACCGCCTCCATGATCACAATGGTCTCCCTCCATTACATAGGCGTAAGCCGGGTAAACGTGCGACCGGGAAGTATAAAAGGAAAACAAAAAAAACAGTACAAAATATGGTTGCAAAGCGAAGTGTTGACTGGCACTTGAAAAATTCTAAATATATGTACAAATCTAGGTTAATTGAGCGTTATTGTCGGGAAGAAAAGGTGCAATATTTTTCATCCCTTAGCCAACAAGCTAAAGATCTGATTTCCAAGCTTGTAGAGGAGTATGATAGTGTAGAAAAGAGGGAGGAAAGAAGGAAAAAAACCCTTTCAACGCTGCAATATAAAAAGGATTTGATGAAAACCGATTGTACAAATTCTGAACTAAATGGACAAAAGGATAAGGTATTTACCATTTTTATTATAATTTAAATTTAAAATTATTTTAGTTTTGTTTATTCACATTTTTTATGTTATTTTAAATTAACGTTTCATTTGTACAGGATATTATCCAAGAAGAATCCATTAATGTTGATCATGTAAGGAAACATGCTTTCATTAAAAACATTAGTAGCATTGTTGGAATAATAAAGTGTCATTTTTCATTCATTAACATGTTGAAATCTTGTGTAAATGTGATTCTCACACTTTTCATGACTTGAATGCATGAATAGGACTCAACTGATGTTGATGGAGAAAATCTGATACAAAAAAAGAATGTAAACAACAATCCAATGGAAAACAAGGTACAGTTGTAAATTACTAATATAAATATTTGTGTTTTCTATATATTTTAAGTGCTTAAATCTTAATCATATTGCTAATTTGGCATTTATACCTACATCTTTTATATACAATTAATTATTATGTTGTTGCACTTGAAAAATTGGGTTTTACCGCTTGAGTGATGAGGAAGAGAATAATGTTGAAGCATACACTTCAAGTGCATGGGTACATGAACCACCGATGCAAATAACACCTATTTCCATTAGAACAAAAGAAAGTGAGGGAAATGATATGAATGATAAAGAAAAAATCAACAAAGAGGATCATAAGGGAAAAAATATGGCCGATCCATTGATTGAGGTGACTGATTTTCAAAATTTGTTGAGGTGGAACCGGAAAACCAAAGAATGAGGCGAAGGACATGGCTGCCTATGAATTCACAATAGGAGAAGAAGTTTTTATGTTCCTAGAGCCTGACCATGCAAAAAAGGTTGGCATTGCTAAAATTCATGCAACTAAACCAGGAACAAAATGCCATGGACGATCTTTAGAAAGGGACTGCATTGTCATATGCATAGAAGAATCATATGTAGATGACGCTCCATTGCATTTTCCACATATTGGAGCAGATACTGTTGGTGAATCGAAGAAGACATATTGCATCTGGTTTAAAGATTGCTTGAAGGCAATTAACCAGAAAGAGGATGGAAAAGAGACAAAGGTGTGTTAATTTGTATTTTTATTGATGTTATTGTGTTTTTAGCACATTTGATTGATTTTATATCCAGTATAAGTATACTTATCCATTTTGTCATGTTTGCAGCGAATGAATGAATATTCAGATGACAATGTTGCAATTGAGGTAAAACTATGTTTTGATGTACATTATTTTTTTCCAATTGATTGACTATATCAATGATGCATTATTTATTTCAGTATTCAATAGAATTTTGAGAGCTCATATTCAGATTTTACCATGCATAGGTGACACAAGGAAAAGAAGAAAACTGTAGGATTTTCCTTTCTAGTCTAATGTTTAAATTTCTTCCTACTTCCCTATACATTTCCTTCCATTACATTCTTATGCAGTATTCCTCTATGTATTTATCTTTCAAAACTGGTTTGCATTTTCCCTATAATATTTTATACGATGGAAACATATTATTCACGATGAAACTATGTACTTTTCATACCAACTTGGCTTCCCTTACTTGACTGTTGCAGCTGTTACAGGAGCTTCCCTTACCCCAATATCATTTTACTTATAATTTTCTTTCTTTCTAACAATCATGTTCTTTAATTGTATTATATAGTATTTATATGAATTGATTGTTTGTAGAATGAAGAGGAACAACCAAATAAGCTTGTGGTAAGAAACGTAAAAATGTTATCCAATATTGTTGATTCCATACAAATTATACATAAAACGGGTCATGCTTCATCTGATTTGGTAAGTTACGTAAACTTAAGATTTACATTGCTAATTTCTTCTAGGAGTCAAATATAAAAACATTTAAAATATTTGTGTTTTTTTCTTCGAGTTAATGTAGGAAATAATTTGCATCAATAATCCTTCATTTTTGTAGCAACGTAATAGTGAAGGTGATACTGAGATGCAACTTTCAGAAAGGATCCATTCTTCCCAACAACAGGTGACCACACAATATCTTATTTATAATTTTGATAAACTTATTTTATCATTTACGTTTGCATAGTTTTATTTACTGATATGCCCATTGTTTGTAAACATATCAGGGAAAAAGATTAAAGGGTATCAAGAGTGCTGCATCAGTTCACACACACCTTACGCCTGATGAGATGAAAGGAAATAAAAGAAAAATTCGAGGATGGATGGAAGCACGAAACTCCATTGTTGTTAACAAGCAACGGAGAAATTTGAAGAGCTCTCAGATTTAATTTGTTGAAGTTTTGATATTACAATCAATTGTATCATTATTTGTAAAACAATTGCCAAGATACTCAGTTATGTCAAAGAAAAATCAAGTTTAATGTTATGGTTTTTCTCCTTGAATGAGAAAATAATGTAAGATCCATATGTAGTGCCAATTTTATGCCAAAATCCTCTTTTGGCTCTTCTTCTGACATGACTTGTAAAATGTAATGAGTTTTTCCTGTCAAATTTATTGATAGCATTTATTATTGCTGTTGAGACTATTTATTTATTATTGTTGTTTTTCCTGTCCATATTAGATGAATGGGATTATGCATACCTTCTCTATACACGTGTATCTTATTAATAGTATTTAAAGTTATCGAGTTTGCTATGACCTTTGCAATATGTTGAAATTTTAGATAATCATGAAAAAATTAAAGTTCATTTGAATGGTACAGTGTCTGAATATCATATATTTGTTTCAAGTGTTCACTAGAGTGGCAATGGCTATAGAACACTAATGGAAGACCCATATTCATTGCTTTGGATGTGTCTGATGTTTCTTCCTTGCTCATCTGCCGGGCCAAGGCAAGCTAGGCATCACTTTGCAGTCACTAGATTGGAGTTGCATATCTTTCACTGGCTGTACTTATTCAAATATCACATTTTTAATGAGCAAATTCATCATATTAGTACTCTTCAGCTGTGGTCTGAACAAGACCAAATAACATTTCTATTCGGATATAGCTCAAGTACGGTCGATAGAGATGTATTGATACAACAGATGTGCAACAAGCACCCCAGGAAAGTCTGAAAAGAACATGGAAAAATGCTCAAAAAAATAAAATTGAAATAAAACACTTACCCCATGCTGCGAGACCCAAAACACATTACTTATATGTTCTCTGGTACATACCATTTTCTTTGCTTTTGGCCGAGAAATGTCTCTTAACAATTTTGTATGTTTCATGGTGTATATATAGAGAGATAGAAGAGGAGAGGGAGAGAGATGTATCTGAGCTGCATATGTCCATGCTCTTGTAAAAATTTGTTGTATCAGATATCTTATGTACAACGATACTTATATATCCACATAACTTAGCTTTTTACATTGATTTGATCCTTTGACATTTCCTATGGACATGGTTAATTTTTCTGATACATACTGAATTTCGATTCTGTGATCTCCAAAGTTGGCAGATTTGTTGGTGTCCAATGTTAATCTATAATTCAATGTATGCAAGTGTACACAGTTTCGCAAGGCATGAGATTTTTTTCCCTATTGAGAGCTTTTTAATCTATATCAGTGTCGTATAGATGGATTTTTTGAGGTTGTAGTACAGTGTAATCAACCAATAACTATTATAATAAATGAAAACAACACAAATATACAGAACACATCTACTGTTCACCTTGAAAGAAAGAAACTACAGGAGAGTCACTAACAGAAACACACGTAGAAACTGCAAGAGAGAAATTGATAAAAAATTAGAAAGATGACATTATTCTCATTATCATCAGATGTTTTAGTTTCAAGTGCCCTGACATGATCTGTATGCAAAATGTGCAAGCATGTGAATTGTTTGACAAAATGCCTAAAAGGTATGTGGTCTAATGAACTGTAATGATTGTTGGATGTGCAAAAAAATGGGTTAGTTGAAAATAACTTCGAAACTTTCAAGCAAATGCAATTGGCAGGTGCAAAGCCAAGCTCCACAAACTTTGCCAGCATCCTCCCAACATCTTGACAAAGGTAGTAATCATTGATAATGCAGTAATCAATTGATAATATGTTTTCTATTTTATTTTTGCCTTGATCTCTCTACGAACATGATCTCTTTCTCACGTATTCACATTCATGTATTGCACTTAGATTGTTGAAAATGAAGTTTTCATTAAAAAATTATTTTAGTGTTTACCGATATGGACAATATTTTTGTTACGCTCATATTTTTGGCTCAATACCCAAAGATAGTTACTAACGATGGTTTTGAGATTGATGAAAAATGATACCAAGAAAGGGAATAGGAAACTATCTAAGTGTGGGGTAATGTTCTTGCATTTGCAAAAAAAATGATAGCGAACCCTTCAAAAGCTTGTTGTTTATTCATCTAATCCAATTCTCTTGCACAATAAACATGCTTTTGCTACCTTAGATGTTTAGTGTCGCCGACTACATGATAGAACAAATCTATAAGAACATTGTATACACATGATTAGGGTAACTTTTATAAAGAGATAAATGGATATCCTTTGTTAAAAAGTGACAAATTTGTATAAATATTGAAACTTGCATCATTTATTACGGATGACAACACAATACGTTGTTGAACTATTTTAATTAAAGTAGAAGGGCATAAGTGGGAAATTATTACAAAGTGATTGAATTAAACAACCTTGAATAGATACATAACATTATAAAATGCAAAATAAACATTAAAAATCCATTTTGTTGAGGCAACAACGTATTACGTTGAGAAATAACCTACTTTGGTATAGATCATGTAGGAGCATAAAAAGATGGTATCACAGTTTTAGATATTATAATGAGCATATCTTGTAAACTAATAATGTGTTTGTTCATCATTTCTCAAGGGTAACAACATAATATGTTGTTGAACTGCTGCAATCAAAGTAGGAGGGAATGAATATAATTTCTGCAACAAAAACTGAATATAATTTTTACAACACATAAAATTTAATTTCTGCAACAAAAACAAAATATAATATCTGCAATCTTTTTTTGAAAAGGATAAAATATTGATATTGATATGAGGGAAGAATGATTACAAGATAGAAGTCTATGATTCAAGGATATATATTTGCAAAATGCACTCATAGATTTGCATATCAAACACAATTATATAGACATTGCACACTGTGGTTGAAAATATAAAAATAGTTGTTCTATAAAATTACCCTTAAATTCCATTTGTGTTGGTCTCATCTTCAAGTTCTTCAACAAGCCCCCTTTCCCTATCTCGTTCTGCAGCTCTTTTTAATTCATCCTCCCATGTTAGTCGACGTGATACACGACTCTTTTTTACAATAGGAAAACTAGCTTTCCTATTTGTTGGACATGGGCGCCTTCGATTCAACATCTTCTCTATAAAATCTCTCTCTCGATGAAGTGTATTGTTGAATCCATCATCTACAGGTCTAAACGGTTGTGCCTCAGGATGTTGCACACCTAATATAGAAGATATTTGGCTTCCCCTCAATCGGTTTGTTGTTTCCACAAGTGTATTCTCTAATAAAGTAAGAAATGACTTGTTTAGAGGACCAACAAGACTGTTATCTACTATTTTTCTGATCCTTCTCACTTGTGGGCTCAAGTGTTCATCTTCTTCATTTATAACATGTTTATCTTGTTGCAAAACATGCATAGAGTCTTCACAGGTGTTTGGAGGATTCCATGCTTGACCAAAAGGATCATCAACCACATGTTCATCTCCACATGCAACATTTGGAGCACAAAATAAACCCTGGAGAACATTACAAATTAGTATAATAAATCAAAGATTTGAATAAAAACCAAAATTAATAGAATTTAGATACAATAAATTACTATGTTGGAAAATCTTGAAAAACATTTTGCCTAGAATACCTGAACATTAAAGTTTTCTCTCGCTGAATTCTTTTTCATCATATTCACTTTAATTACGTGCTTACATAAGTACCCATTCTTTGACACTCCACATTCACACATTGCCAAATGTGGGGTTTGATACCATACTTCATAGTGACAAGTATCATCCGTCTGGCTACGAACCCATGCTAACCGTGGGTCAGAGGTATGGAAGGTGACATAATAATCAGGAATGGATTGTGCATGCAGCCATTGGTTATTTTCTAGTTTCTCCACTTTGAAGTTACGGTAGAACCCACTTTCCTTACAACATTGACTCCACCAATAATATATAAAAACAACTGTGATTAATTGATGTATCAGCCAGTCAACCCTGCGATGAGATGCTTTTCGAATGGAGGATAACCACTTACTCTTAAGTATAGAGTGATATGCCTCTATTGCAGCATTTGTTTCTTGCCCAACATGCTTTAAAGTCCGTAGATGTCTCACCCACATTCCAATTCTTAGAAGCCAGTGTTCCTGCCAATATTTAATAAATTTTATCTCATCCACAAATTCTGTAACAAAATCTTGTGCCATTTGAATAACACTCTCCTCATTATTTGAATGGTGCATAATTTCCCCCAACCTATTAAACATTACACGTCTTTTTTGATCTTCCTTAACCTTGGCAACAAGATTCTTCAACCATGCCCTCCTTACATGCCAGCTGCATAAGTATACTTCACACCCAAAAACTTCTCTGTATTTGAAAATGAATTGTATTAGAATTTTAAAAATTTGATAGCAAACTTAATATCTATAATTTAAATTTATATATTCTAACAATATACACAAAGAGTAATTTACAACCTAATAGCATTGATTTCAGTTGTAGCATCATCTACCATGAAAGCATTTAGTTTCCACTCAAGCATATGAGCATGTGCTCTATTCACCAGCTTTTTCATCCATTGGGTTAAGTCGCTAGTTGTAGCTCTTGACATTATGACCCATGCAACTGGTAGGCCCATGTGTTTGGAATCGAATGCGAGGATGGTATAGAGTTTGAACTATGGAGAGTTGGCAATGCAATAACAATGTGAATTAGTAGATTATTGGTAAGAAAATGTAACATATTTTTTGCAGAATTTTTTTATTGATAAGATTATGTAAAAGAGAATACCTTCATTCCATTGGTCCCAAAAGTGGCGTCCATTGCAAGTATGTTGTTATGGCCATATTTTAACATCCACTCAAGTTGTTGCGGCATTTGAATGCCCATGATAAATGGCACGTGACCATCTTCCTCAACATTTCCTTCATACTCTTGGTATTCAAAACATATATTTGGATTTTGATCTTGCCATACTCTCACACTTTGGGCATCATTTCTATCATACATGTACTTTGCTGCTTTTATTTTTGTATCAATATTTTGAACATCATGTGAAGACAAGAAATCATCACGTTTTGTTTGCCCATCAAACAAGGCTAGCTTCTCATGAACCATTTCACGGTGCTTTTGCAACACAATATCAGCTGGCATTCCTAATAACAATAACTTTTCTACCCATTCTTGCAATTCCTTACTAATATGTGGCACATAATAAGCTCGTGTCCCTTCAAATTTGTGATTTTTTTGGCCATGGCATATATGATTGTTGTTATCCACATGATCCATCTGAGGATATGTGATAAGTGCATATTCACTTCTTTTCATAAGAATGCGCACATTAAAATTGCATTGGCAACCACATTTTATATGTTTACGTCCAGGTCTACTCCCCGTCCCTCTAGTTGGAACCTTGGACTTATCATATGGCAAATCATCCTCTTCTTTAAAGTCTTCAGGCCCATAGCTACACCAATATCTACAAAATGTCACTAAAAGTGAGTCATAATAAAATAAACAACAATTTTAAAACTGCATTAAAAACATCACCTAACATTGCCACATCGTACATTATATAACTGATGGTGCTATCAATTCGAACCCGGTGTGTACTTTCCCTTATGGGTGATGAATGACTCCAACGTTTGTAATAACTTGTTGGAAATGATGTCCACTGACATTCCCCTTTAATAAAATCATCTACTCGTCCAACTTCTATCCATGCAACAAAATCCCCTTCCACTCCACGGTTATCTTTAACTTTGCTCCAAACTACATCTAATGCAGAGAACAGTCCTTCCGGAGGACATTGGATAGGAATGTCTAACAAGCGCTTCCACTTTGAGTCTCTCTGATTATACATTGATGTTAATAACACTACAAATTATTAAAATTTGGAAAAAAAATGCTCAAGCTAACACACTATACAATTAGACAATAACACTAACCATTTGATATTTATATTATAGCTGATGCTAAAATGATAAGACCTGCATTCACAAATGTTCAATATGTTAAAGAAATTGAGGATCATTATTAAAAAAATTCAGGTCAACAAAAAAGTAAAAAACGACATCAATAATCTCATAAAATTGAGCTAGCCATATTAATTTCACTCTCATATCACTAAAAAAATAGAATTATTTGAATATTGTTTATTGTAAAACCAATCCTTCTCCCTCACATGATATCTCACTGCCTCTTTCTTTTCAACAATGATTTCCACTCATGTTTTCAATAGGAAAAAGTATCAATGCAACAATAGGAAATCTGAAAAAGAAGCATGAAGTATGTAGATCATGATCTATCCTTTTTCTCATGAAAGCCAAAACTATAGATGCACAAAGAAGTTGGTGAATATAACTTAATAGCCAAAGGTTGCTGAAGAACCAAATCATCAGATTAGACAATAGAGTATCTTTTCTAAGTTATTCAAGGTTGAGAAATGTTTAAAATCAGTTGCTGCCTTATAGAAGAGAATTAACCCAAAAATAGCTCTCAAGGGTATCACAAATCATCACTAGCATCAATATAAATGGACTAGTAGCTAGGAATTAAAAGGTAAATGTGGACAAATTGAGGTCTTACTCAAAGTACTTGTCATTGGTTATATGCTTGGAAGTCACTTCAATGCTTGATTGTTCGAAAAGATAGGTGTATGCATACAAAGAAAGATTGAGGGCACGGTTGTAGAAAACAACAACATGAATATCAGAACGTGACATGCTCCTTGAGGAGGATCTATTCTAAGAGGTACACCATATAATGAATATAGCTTGTAAAAATAACATGTTCCACCATTTAGTTCGGGTGACAACGTAATACGTTGTCGTCGTGTCGAAATTAAAGTGTGAGAGGATGAATTGGAAAGTATTCCAATTTAATTGAATGAAACAACTTTGAATAGATTATTCAATGCAAAAAAAACTTTTAAAATGCAGGTCGTCAAAGAAACAACGTATTACGTTGAGAAACCACCTTCTTTGATATAGATCCTGTAGGCACACTAAGATCTTAAATTATAGTTTTATATAGTACACCATGTATCTTATGTAGCCTAGTAACGAGTCAGATCATCGTTATCACGGGTAACAACGTAATATGTTGTTAAATTGTTGTACTCATAGTAGGAGGGAAAGGATTTAGATCCTTTAGGCACATAAGAATGGTGCATTGCAGTTTTATACACTATAATGACTATATCTTGTAAAAATAGTGCGCTCCATCATTTAGTATGGGTGACAACCTAATAATAGGATTTGATACTTTGATGATCCTACATTGTACACACGTGGGCCAAAACCTATGAAGGGCAGAATTGATCATTGAATGGTATCATTTGAAGACCTTGTTTGATGATAAATCGGGTGCATAATAGTCTCATAAAGGATTACCTCCGCAAGGGAGAACAAAGATGAAGTTTTATATATGCATTCAAGGATATTTAAGGTTCATAAAAGAGTGTTGTTGAGTTAAGACAGTTTGCATGGAGACAAAGAGAGAGTGTTTTTTTAGAACTCAAGAAGAAATGGAGTGTTGAGGTTGGATAAATGGACTACTAGCTAGGAATTAAAAGGTAAATGTGGACAGTGAGGGCAGTCAAGAACCTTACTCAAAGTACTTGTCATTGGTTATATGCTTGGAAGTCAGACTTCAATGCTGATTGTTAAAAAGATAGGTGTATGCATACAAAGAAAGATTGAGGGCAAGATTGTAGAGAAGAACAAGAACATGAATATGAGAACATGACATGCTCCTTGAGGAGGATTTACTGAGCTAAGAGGTACACCAACTATAATGAATATAGCTTGTAAAAATAACGTGTTCCACCATTTAGTTTGGGTGACAACGTAATACGTTGTCGTCATGTCAAATTAAAGTGTGAGAGGATGAATTGGAAAGTATTCCAATTTAATTGAATGAAACAACTTTGAATAGATTATTCAGTGCAAAACAAACTTTAAAAATGCAGGTCGTCAAAGAAACAACGTATTACGTTGAGAAACCACCTTCTTAGATATAGATCCTGTAGGCACACTAAGATCTTAAATTATAGTTTTATATAGTACACCATGTATCTTATGTAGCCTAGTAACGAGTCAGATCATCGTTATCAGGGGTAACAACGTAATATGTTGTTAAATTGTTGTACTCATAGTAGGAGGGAATGGATTTAGATCCTTTAGGCACATAAGAATGGTGCATTGCAGTTTTATACACTATAATGACTATATCTTGTAAAAATAGTGTGCTCCATCATTTAGTATGGGTGACAACGTAATAATAGGATTTGATACTTTGATGATCCTACATTGTACACATGTGGGCTAAAACCTGAAGGGAAGAATTGATCATTGAATGGTATCATTTGAAGACCTTGTTTGATGATAAATCGGGTGCATAACAGTCTCATAAAGGATTATCTCCACAAGGGAGAACAAAGATGAAGTTTTATATATGCATTCAAGGATATTTAAGGTTCATAAAAGAGTGTTGTTGAGTTAAGATAGTTTGCATGGAGACAAAGAGAGAGTGTTTTTTTAGAACTCAAGAAGAAATGGAGTGTTGAGGTTGGATAAATGGACTACTAGCTAGGAATTAAAAGGTAAATGTGGACAATGAGGGCAGTCAAGAACCTTACTCAAAGTACTTGTCATTGGTTATATGCTTGGAAGTCAGACTTCAATGCTGATTGTTCAAAAGATAGGTGTATGCATACAAAGAAATATTGAGGGCACGATTGTAGAGAAGAACAAGAACATGAATATGAGAACATGACATGCTCCTTGAGGAGGATCTACTGAGCTAAGAGGTACACCAACTATAATGAATATAGCTTGTAAAAATAACGTGTTCCACCATTTAGTCCGGGTGACAATGTAATACATTGTCGTGTGTGTCGAAATTAAATTGTGAGAGGATGAATTGGAAAGTATTCCATTTAATTGAATGAAACAACTTTGAATAGATTATTCAAAGATGCTAAACAAACTTTAAAAATGCAGGTCGTCAAAAAAAACAATGTATTACGTTGAGAAACCACCTTCTTAGATATAGATCCTGTAGTAGGCACACTAAGATCTTAAATTATAGTTTTATATAGTACACCATGTATCTTATGCAGAGCCTAATGTAATGAGTCGGTCATCGTTATCACGGGTAACAACGTAATATGTTGTTAAATTGTTGTACTCATAGTAGGAGGGAAAGGATTTAGATCCTTTAGGCACATAAGAATGGTGCATTGCAATTTTATACACTATAATGACTATATCTTGTAAAAATAGTGCTCCATCATTTAGTATGGGTGACAACCTAATAATAGGATTTGATACTTTGATGATCCTACATTGTACACACATGGGCCAAAACCTGTGAAGGGTAGAATTGATCATTGAATGGTATCATTTGAAGACCTTGTTTGATGATAAATCGGGTGCATAACAGTCTCATAAAGGATTACCTCTGCAAGGGAGAACAAAGATGAAGTTTTATATATGCATTCAAGGATATTTAAGGTTCATAAAAGAGTGTTGTTGAGTTAAGACAGTTTGCATGGAGACAAAGAGAGTGTTTTTTTAGAACTCGAGAAGAAATGGAGTGTTGAGGTTGGATAAATGGACTAGTAGCTAGGAATTAAAAGGTAAATGTGGATAGTGAGGGCAGTCAGGAACCTTACTCAAAGTACTTGTCATTGGTTATATGCTTGGAAGTCAGACTTCAATGTTGATTGTTCAAAAAGATAGGTGTATGCATACAAAGAAAGATTGAGGGCACGGTTGTAGAGAAGAACAACAACATGAATATGAGAACGTGACATGCTCCTTGAGGAGGATCTACTGAGCTAAGAGGTACACCAACTATAATGAATATAGCTTGTAAAAATATCGTGTTCCACCATTTAGTCCGGGTGACAACGTAATACGTTGTCGTCGTGTCGAAATTAAATTGTGAGAGGATGAATTGGAAAGTATTCCAGTTTAATTGAATGAAACAACTTTTAATAGATTATTCAGTGCTAAAAAACTTTAAAAATGCAGGTCGTCAAAGAAACAACGTATTACGTTGAGAAACCACCTTCTTAGATATAGATCCTGTAGGCACACTAAGATCTTAAATTATAGTTTTATATAGTACACCATGTATCTTATGTAGCCTAGTAATGAGTCAGAGTCATCGTTATCATGGGTAACAACGTAATATGTTGTTAAATTGTTGTACTCATAGTAGGAGGGAATGGATTTAGATCCTTTAGGCACATAAGAATGGTGCATTGCAGTTTTATACACTATAATGACTATATCTTGTAAAAATAGTGTGCTCCATCATTTAGTATGGGTGACAACGTAATAATAGGATTTGATACTTTGATGATCCTACATTGTACACATGTGGGCTAAAACATATGAAGGGCAGAATTGATCATTGAATGGTATCATTTGAAGACCTTGTTTGATGATAAATCGGGTGCATAACAGTCTCATAAAGGATTATCTCCACAAGGGAGAACAAAGATGAAGTTTTATATATGCATTCAAGGATATTTAAGGTTCATAAAAGAGTGTTGTTGAGTTAAGACAGTTTGCATGGAGACAAAGAGAGAGTGTTTTTTTAGAACTCGAGAAGAAATGGAGTGTTGAGGTTGGATAAATGGACTAGTAGCTAGGAATTAAAAGGTAAATGTGGACAGTGAGGGCAGTCAACAACCTTACTCAAAGTACTTGTCATTGGTTATATGCTTGGAAGTCAGACTTCAATGCTGATTGTTCGAAAAGATAGGTGTATGCATACAAAGAAAGATTGAGGGCACGGTTGTAGAGAAGAACAACAACATGAATATGAGAACGTGACATGCTCCTTGAGGAGGATCTACTGAGCTAAGAGGTACACCAACTATAATGAATATAGCTTGTAAAAATATCGTGTTCCACCATTTAGTCCGGGTGACAACGTAATACGTTGTTGTCGTGTCAAAATTAAATTGTGAGAGGATGAATTGGAAAGTATTCCAGTTTAATTGAATGAAACAACTTTTAATAGATTATTCAGTGCTAAAAAACTTTAAAAATGCAGGTCGTCAAAGAAACAACGTATTACGTTGAGAAACCACCTTCTTAGATATAGATCCTGTAGGCACTAAGATCTTAAATTATAGTTTTATATAGTACACCATGTATCTTATGTAGCCTAGTAATGAGTCAGGTCATCGTTATCATGGGTAACAACATAATATGTTGTTAAATTTTTGTACTCATAGTAGGAGGGAAAGGATTTAGATCCTTTAGGCACATAAGAATGGTGCATTGCAGTTTTATACACTATAATGACTATATCTTGTAAAAATAGTGTGCTCCATCATTTAGTATGGGTGACAACGTAATAATAGGATTTGATACTTTGATGATCCTACATTGTACACATGTGGGCTAAAACCTGTGAAGGGCAGAATTGATCATTGAATGGTATCATTTGAAGACCTTGTTTGATGATAAATCGGGTGCATAATAGTCTCATAAAGGATTATCTCCGTAAGGGAGAACAAAGATGAAGTTTTATATATGCATTCAAGGATATTTAAGGTTCATAAAAGAGTGTTGTTGAGTTAAGACAGTTTGCATGGAGACAAAGAGAGAGTGTTTTTTTAGAACTCGAGAAGAAATGGAGTGTTGAGGTTGGATAAATGGACTAGTAGCTAGGAATTAAAAGGTAAATGTGGACAGTGAGGGCAGTCAGGAACCTTACTCAAAGTACTTGTCATTGGTTATATGCTTGGAAGTCAGACTTCAATGCTGATTGTTCGAAAAGATAGGTGTATGCATACAAAGAAAGATTGAGGGCACGGTTGTAGAGAAGAACAACAACATGAATATGAGAACGTGACATGCTCCTTGAGGAGGATCTACTGAGCTAAGAGGTACACCAACTATAATGAATATAGCTTGTAAAAATATCATGTTCCACCATTTAGTCAATTCCGGTGACAACGTAATACGTTGTCGTCGTGTCGAAATTAAATTGTGAGAGGATGAATTGGAAAGTATTCCAGTTTAATTGAATGAAACAACTTTTAATAGATTATTCAGTGCTAAAAAACTTTAAAAATGCAGGTCGTCAAAGAAACAACGTATTACGTTGAGAAACCACCTTCTTAGATATAGATCCTATGTAGGCGCACTAAGATCTTAAATTATAGTTTTATATAGTACACCATGTATCTTATGCAGCCTAGTAATGAGTCAGGTCATCGTTATCATGGGTAACAACGTAATATGTTGTTAAATTGTTGTACTCATAGTAGGAGGGAAAGGATTTAGATCCTTTAGGCACATAAGAATGGTGCATTGCAGTTTTATACACTATAATGACTATATCTTGTAAAAATAGTGCGCTCCATCATTTAGTATGGGTGACAACCTAATAATAGGATTTGATACTTTGATGATCCTACATTGTACACACGTGGGCCAAAACCTGTGAAGGGCATAATTGATCATTGAATGGTATCATTTGAAGACCTTGTTTGATGATAAATCGGGTGCATAATAGATCTCATAAAGGATTATCTCTGCAAGGGAGAACAAAGATGAAGTTTTATATATGCATTCAAGGATATTTAAGGTTCATAAAAGAGTGTTGTTGAGTTAAGACAGTTTGCATGGAGACAAAGAGAGAGTGTTTTTTTAGAACTCGAGAAGAAATGGAGTGTTGAGGTTGGATAAATGGACTAGTAGCTAGGAATTAAAAGGTAAATGTGGACAATGAGGGCAGTCAGGAACCTTACTCAAAGTACTTGTCATTGGTTATATGCTTGGAAGTCAGACTTCAATGCTTGATTGTTCGAAAAGATAGGTGTATGCATACAAAGAAAGATTGAGGGCACGGTTGTAGAGAAGAACAACAACATGAATATGAGAACATGACATGCTCCTTGAGGAGGATCTATTGAGCTAAGAGGTACACCAACTATAATGAATATAGCTTGTAAAAATAACGTGTTCCACCATTTAGTTCGGGTGACAACGTAATACGTTGTCGTCGTGTCGAAATTAAATTGTGAGAGGATGAATTGGAAAGTATTCCAATTTAATTGAATGAAACAACTTTGAATAGATTATTCAGTGCTAAACAAACTTTAAAAATGCAGGTCGTCAAAGAAACAACGTATTACGTTGAGAAACCACCTTCTTAGATATAGATCCTGTAGGCGCACTAAGATCTTAAATTATAGTTTTATATAGTACACCATGTATCTTATGTAGCCTAGTAACGAGTCGGTCATCGTTATCACGGGTAACAACGTAATATGTTGTTAAATTGTTGTACTCATAGTAGGAGGAAAGGATTTGAAATTATTTTAAAGTAATATAATGAAACAAATTTGAATAGTTTCATAACACTATGATGTGCAAAAAAATCTTTAGAAATGCATGTCGTTGACGCAACAACGTATTACGTGGGAAAACAACCTACTTTGATATAGATCCCGTAGGCACATAAGAATGTGGCATCATAGTTTTATACACTATAATGACCATAGCTTGTAAATATAACGTATTCCATCATTTAGATTGGGCGACAACGTAATATGTTGTTGTATTGTTGTAAAAAAACTCTCTCAGGAAAAATCTTACCTTGAATATTAGATATAAGTATCTGAATTACCATTCAACTTATAATTTCTTTGTTTTCAATTAGCCTTGTTTCAAATAAATCTTGCAAACACTAACCAGAATTGTTATTCCTTTCAACTTTGATAGATGACTGGGAAAGTAGTTCAAAAACTTAATAAATTAATAAACAAGATGAGTTGAACTTATCACTGATTTTAAAAAATATAATGTTCTTACCTGATTTGCAATGTACAGATTATTTCCAAATTTTCCTGTCATGAGCAATGTTCTTTTCTCATAGCCAACCTTCAGAAATCTCCTTCAACTTCCATAAAACTGAATGAAATATGACTACTGTTCTTTTTTGCAATACTTAAATAAATCATTTATGTAAAAAAAAAAAAAAAAGAATGTGGCGCCAAAAAGTGGAGTAAATAGTTTAATGAATATAATTTAGGCAGCAATTAATGGTAGCATTCAATAAATATTTGAAATGATACTTTGAAATGGCGCAGCATATTCAAAACAATAAATGTGAATAGGTATGGTTGAGCAGTCAGGGGAGGCGCTGAAATGACTTGGGTTGGTTGAGCAGTCAGTGGAGGCGCTGAAAAGACTTGGGTTCCGTTAACTTTTTTAAAAATTTTCTATCAAAATTTAAAATCTATGTAGGCATTAAGTGTACAATACATGACAAGTTTCATATATTGGTGAAGGGTAGGTATAAAAAATGTGATAAGTGATTTCACCATTCTCGGAAAATCACAATGATCGGTGGTCAGGAGATACAATCACAGTTAAGCGATAGACTGAGAGTTAAGTGAAAGATCAACAGTTTGTGGTAGAAGAGGAAATTGATGCACCCCACGTGCCATACATTGGTGATTGTAATTTAAATTTCAAATGTCAAAAGTTTCAAAATCCATAATCAAATACGTTTTTATGGGCAAAGTTTGACATCCACCTATGCCTATCAAACAATTTTTAGGTGGCGGTAATTTTTCAACATTGTCGTTTAAAATTTTGAAAGAGTGTTAGCTATATGTTATAAATAAATAAATATTAAAGTTTACTTATTATATCTATTTATCTATTTTTATTATATATTTATCTAGTTCAATAATATTTATATAAAAATATATACAAAATGATAGTTATATTTCAAACATGCAAATGTTTGTAAGTATTTTATAGTGAAAATCATTAATAATATCTAAAGGGATGACAAATTTAACCTTTAACATGTTTTTACTTATGAAACCACCATTACTAGGAAATAAGAAATACTTTTTCCATTTAAGTACATTTAGATGGAAAATCATGTCGAAGCTAGGACTTTTGAATTCAAGATCCAAGAAAGTAATATATATGTGAGTGAAAGATAATAGCAATATTCACTAACATGAAGAATGCAACTATTGAAATGCTTTAATCTAATGAGAAGAGGGTTGGTTGAAGGGTTTTTTACAAAGCTATCATAGGTCGATAAGTAGTAAGGTTTATAACATTACAACAAGCTACAAATTGAATGAAAGTTGGAAATAGATAATGTATCTAGAGTAGGTTAGTTATAACATCTTTGGTAGTTACAATTTCTTGTAAAATCGAAACACACACACACACACACACACACACACACACACAAGTAAAATAGCCCAAAATTTCATGAAGCTATAAAACATCTTAAAAACATGCATCAAGGTGGAAACTTGTCTACATAAATTATCATGGCATTGGTAAATATAGCTAAACAAGAATACGTCTTCCAGGAAATGAGTAATTATGTGCTATAGGAAAATAGTATATTACAACAATGTAGCATTAATCTTGAGTAAAAGTTTAAGAAAATAAAGTAGTCGAGAATTATGTAGTTAAATATGTAATTGCTATTTGTCAAATGACTAGCATTAGCTTAAAAGATGTCAAGCCTTGCAATTTTTTATAAAAATAAAACAAGTATGGTCATTCCACATAAGAAAATCAAATACTCTTCAACATAAAACTAAATAATGTGGTCGTGGTATATGTAAAAAAATAGATTTTGAATAAGCCTTAAAGACTACCTAAATAAATTAATATGTTTTGAAGAAAAACATTCTTAAACAAAAACACACTACAAACGACATTGGTAAAGATAATTCAACAAGAATACATCGAGAAGGAAATGAATAATTATGTGCCGAGAAGAAAATAGTATATTAAAGCAATGTAGCATGATCCTTGATTAATTTTATTAAAAAAAGATGTACTAAGAATAGATATAAATGTACTCAAATATGTGCTTTTTACCTATCAAACCACCAACACCAACGAAAAAAGAAATTTCATTTGACTAGATGTACGTGTGTACTAAAGTATTGTCTTGGTATTCATTTTTTCCATCAATGAGTAGTTAATTTGTAATGTGTTCAAATGAGGTGAAGCAATGGAAATTTGGGAAAATCTAAATTTTTTGTAATGTTGGCAGTTCTATTTTTTTTTTTAAAATAATAAAAATACAACTACTTTGTCAAAAAAACTTATAAAAACTTTTTTCATAAATGATATTAAACCTTAAGTTTTTAAAAATAACATAATTATCTATTAATCATCTTACATAGACAAAAATAAAATAAAAATATATAAGGTAATTAATACCATTATAACATAGAAAACTTTAGACATGGAAATAGTTTGCGAGTGTCAGTGATTATTAAGTTGAAATCTAGAAATCAAATACTCTTCAACATGAATGTGAGGTAATTATATGTATCCAAAATGTGGGAAAAGATGGACAAAGCAAATGAACTATCTTACAATATCCCTCCAATGAAAGTGACTTAATGGAACGTGATTGTAGGTGAATGTTATACTTAGATGCCATGAAATCGAATGATGTGGTTGTATTATGTGTAAGAATTGGGATTTTGAAGAAGCCATGAAGACATTTCAGCAAATTCAATTAACATGTTTAAAAACATTGAGACAGATTGAAATACTGAGATAGATTTGAACTTCTAATAGACCACACACAACACAAGAACTCCAAATAACTGATATAGTGAGTGAGTCTCCAATCCCTTTTTATAGGAATAAGAGGGGTTTTTTACCGAATAGAAAGGAAACCTAGAAACCGGGAACCGTTAACCTAGGTAAACCAAAACATTCCCACTAAGGAAAAGTGGGAGACACGCATGATGAGTACATGTCACTCATCCTAACACCTTTAATAAGTGGGGAGGTCCACCATGCTTTCGAAATGACTTAAAGATAAGTCATGTCAAAATTATATTAGACACATACAAGACTCATGACAACAAGTCTGCCATCATAGCTAACATAATACAAGATACAATCATAGGGAATGAAGTGAAAGATACACACTTCTACGCTTTATTAATTAATGTATATGGTAATATTTCCACCGTTGGGTTCACATGTCAGTAACACTATTATGAAGGGAATTTTTATTACAAATGCATGCCAATCATATTTGCGTCTCTGAAGGCAATTGTAATTGCAAGACAAAAACATATAAGAGTCCAGTTTACTTTTGCAATGTATATCTGCTTAGATATTTTATTAGAGACAAAAAACACTGGTCGAAATACAGTACCAATTCAAACCTAAAGCAGTTTTTCATATACCGTGAAGATTTTGTAAGCTTGGGGCTCTAATTTTGTTTACAACTGCAATGGAAATTCAATGTAGAAATTCACCTAATCCCCGAGAACTACACAATGTATGAGTAAGCAGGCCTGTAGTGAGCTTGATTGCATGTTTATAAATAAATGAAATTTAAAATTTTCACTACTCCTAAATTAAATATTTGAGAAGCACATCAGAATTTAAAACTTTGATCTGAACATTGATTTATCGTAAAATTAATTCCAAACATAAGAAAGTGAGATTTATCATACAATTTAGAAAGAGAGTGCAGAAATTTATAGATTTCATTCAATGCAAAAGTCTGGTTTAAGCTGGCAAACGTAGTGTCCTCCTCCGTTAACTCTCTAATGGTGATGAGTCGTGACTGTTTCTTGCATCCGGCAGAGCCCACAAAGTCCGGCGTGAAAATCAATTCAAATCGTGCCGGCAATTAATTATTTTTTGAAATTCCTCCCGCGCAGCACCTCAGTTTTCAACAGAGACGATATTGGCAGGATATTATGCTTGGCGTTCAGAAGAGGAGACCGAGCTATAATTTCTGCCCCTTGACATAAGTTCTCATCTTGGTCTCATTTTCCTAAATATACTCTTCAATGATGTCACCAAGATTGACCATTTAAAAAATGGTTTTGTCTTCCACCTTGTTGCAATCAATTGCACTTTTCTTGGTGAAGGTTGGTACCCATTGTTCTTGGTTAACAATACCACTCATAAGCACTAAATTAATCTATATCTCTGGTAAAATACTTGTTTTCCTCATCTACTTTCTTTTTCTCTCTTTTGTTTTAGTGATCCATATGAGCAATCTCAACATCGCCCTCAACATAATCTTCAAGGGAATATTCTCTTTTCCCATTCCTATCTTTTCACACCATGTTATTTTATGTTGCAAGATGTTTGTTATATTAATAAATATTGATAAAATTTAATCACTAAAGAACAAAACTATATTTCAATTTAGTCTTTTGTCTATCATAAGTCTTTTATAAATATATATTAAATTTCAAGTTGATGTCCTTTATAAGAAATAGGTTTGTGGGCATACATAACTAAAACCTACAATTGTTAAAAAAATTAAATGAATAATAATTGGTCATTTTTATGTATCAAAATAAAATATGTTATTGCAAAAACATATCATTCGGGTTAAATCCAATACACATATTAGAGAAACAAGAATGTCATATGCGCTATATAAAAAAATGAATCTCTTAATATTAGTGTCACGGGGCTAGCTACGCAGTGGATTTCACTAGCCAATGTGTGGCACTGAGACACTACTTTTTCACTCACCTTAGAGGATCAAGCTACTCCGGCAGTCCCAGACTACGCCTTCATCCACCTCCCATTCCCAACGCATCTCCAACTTATGCACAAGTGAACCCTTCTAACACCTTTCATAGCTACCCATACAACTGCTCTAGAAGACCACTCGCCGAATACCACGGCTGCCCATACAACTGCTGGGAGCTCTTAATATGCCTTCTTAGTTCACCTGAGGGAATGCACAACTCATGCCTCCTTGACTCATCATTGAACTAGCTCTCTCGTCGCTTTGGCCGGCTCACTATTGAACACCCAACTGTTCTGCACAATGCCACTAAGGAACATCACATGCACCTTTCTATCATCCATCCATGAGTCGCCCGAGTTTCCGCGTCGGTCACCTACATGTGCACCAGTGAGGGAAGTCCTCCTCGCGAGTCCTTCCCGGGTGTGAGCCTCTACTCACCCCCTAACACAGTCGGCTGACTGCCGTGACCCAAGTCCAACACCAAATATCCCTACGGGGAGCACTATAAGCTCTCCATCTTTGTAGACCACATCACATGCGGGTGAGGTACTCTTCTTCCCTAGGCTCAATCCCAACACTGATCTCGCCCCGATGCCATGGCCACCGACATCGTGCGTGCCTACTCTTAGAGACAACCGTCTCGCGTCCAGACCGCATTGACTCCTACTCAAGTCTTCTGCCTTAGTTGTCAGCTCACCACACTGTAACCGTATCCATGATGTCATTTTCTTGAACCACCATGTTGCGCAACACCATGTGAACCATCCTTTGTCCACTTCATGAGTCTCGACCACTGCACCGCACCCACTCCGCATCCACACTTCCGTTGCACCTCCAATACATCTATGTGAGCACTCGACTCATATGCGCTATTTAACCTCTACAAGGTTGAGGAGCTCGCCACACTTGGCTCGCTCGCGTCTGAGTTACTTCTCCTCTGTTTCACCTCCGGATCCTAGTCTCACTCCGTCACGCCTCTTGGCTGCTTCCCACATGAACTCTGCTTCTAAGGACGTTGCCACCTCAAAGGTCTCCCCAAGTCCACTGTCACTTAACTCTAGAGTCCCACTGCTGATCCATGATGCACATCTCTACATGGACATACTCCGCAAGGGTAGAGTATATCTCCAAGGTCTCCTGAACACCCCATCCTCTGAATGTCCAAGTGCACCAAGTGTTCCACGCTCCACTTGGTGTGGGTGTGAGTTCACCACGTTGGTCTTAATGTCTGCCATGCTCATCTGGCTCATTAGGCTTGCGCTGCACTCTCAACGCAAGGCCTCTATCATGCAAGGTCTTCATGCTCAAACCAACTCGCTCTGCCACTGCATTGCTCTCATGAGTTGCCCAACTCGCTCCGCATACATTGGGTGCGTTCTTCGCTCCAAGACACCCTGCACTGTTCCTAAGTGCAACCAACTTTGCTCACCAACCCACCTCGGCTAACCTTGATTCTGAGACATCCTTGGGCTCATAGCATGGTCCTTTCAATCCCCCATGCACAACTCTTTCTCACTAGCCAGCCCTCAAGAGTTGCATTGGTGCGACACTGGGAACTTCCCGGAGGTCACCCATTTTATGCTGCGCACTTAACTCGCCCAACTCGCCCAGATCTTCTGTGGGCCAATGCATGTGAGGTCATCAACCCCAAAGCATGCGAGGCCAACCGTTTGCCTCGGTCGAGGAGTCCCTCTGGCTCCCTGGATAACGCCTCGTGCACTACCCTAGTCGGATGGAGTCTGCCCATCCTGGGGGAGATAGTCGCTCTATGAGCTCGGAGACGTGCCCCCCTTATAATTAGTAAATGTGATTTAAACCCAAAAAAACTATTTAAATATATATGTTTATAAGCATGTTTGCTACATAGCTAAAAGTTCTTACATGTATGCGAAATCCTTTTTAAAAGCTAAAAGATTTATTTAATGTTGCACGATATTGTGAAGTTAGAAAAGGGGGAAATAAAATACATCAAAATCTCATGTATTCATAAATCAAACATGCCAAAGAACTTGTTTTATAATGGACTTAATTATTTTTGTTAGAGTGAAATAAAATATTACAAAGGAAAAAAAAAAGTGAAAAGAAAAATCAAAATTACAATAATATTCTAAGAATGATTTTTTAGCTGGAAAATCTAAACTATATAGTGACACTTGAGTATGACTAGTTGCCCCAGTCTTTACCTACATGTTAAGTTGGTGTATGTATTGAGTTGGTACGTGTATCAGTTGGGGTGATGTTTTTGTTCATGGAAAATTTTAATGAACTCCCAAAAAAAAACTAATAGAAATCGTGGCGAATGTCTTTGTAATGAATTTTGTAGTTTTGGCGAATGTCCCTGTAATCAATTTAGTTGTTTCGAAAAAATGGTAAAAAGTATAAAAAATAATCGCAGATTGAATGACGAATCTCCTAAAACTAGTTTGACGAACCTCCAAATGGAGGTCTACCACCACTGATTGTCACTCTGCCTTGCCTAATCGCAGACCTGAAACTTTATTGAATTGGTTCATTCTGCAGGCTTGGAGTCCACAATGCCTTTTCCTTGAGAATGCCCGGAATCTCGACACATGTCCGCCTAATATTCAATTCTGGGCATTATGACTCCTTTTGCATATATTTACGCTCAGGTGTCCGAAATGGGTGACACTTGGCCACTCCTCATGCGTCGAGGTTTATCATAAGTTTTAGCAACTTCCTAGGCAATTAGCAAAGTCTTTCAAATTTGACAGATCTTCTAAAGGTTTAACAAAGTCCAATCTAGATATGTGTGTGTCTGGCGAATTTAATCAAATTTCAAAAAAAATCCTAAACATGTTGGCAAACGAGATCAAATGAACAAGAAGGTTCCATAGATTTCTTGGTGATCCAACGAATGTTTTAAAACCACGACCCATCTATCATATGACATTTCAATAAAAATATATATTGGGATTGAAATCTATTGGCTAGTCGAGATAGGACAAATTATTGTTTGTGGAAAATTTAGGCCAAACATGATCATTGCCATGATCGTAAAAATAGTCAAATTCATATTCGAAAATTCATACTTTTAGCCAAATTACAAATATACGTCCACTAAAATTTTCCTTGCTTTCATTAATATATGGTCCTTCATTCATTGAGTTGGACAAAGTTAAAAGAACAATCAAGCAACACCAATCAGCATATCTTATGCCTCTAAATAAAATTAGGGTAATGGGATGACCCACTTGAGATTTCACCACATTGGACAAAACCCAGATGCAAATTATTGCTCAAACAGAAGCATGTTTTCTTTTAATCATAATCTGTTGTTACAGGACAAGGCTTGGCTAGCTGGAGGACCACCAAATAAACCTTGGAAAATAATTTTAAGTTCTTTCATGTTTGTTTGTCCTTTCTTCCAGAACAATAGATACATCATGACTCTGCACCCACAGAAACCAAGCTTCAGATTAAATTGAATATATGCGATGGAACAAAACAAAATCGAGAATCCACCATAAACACAATGTCTACGATTTCATAGTACAGAGTCCTATATCAAACATGGAGTGGGTGAAATGAAAGAAGCTTAAAAAACAAAAATAGTTGATAAGTACATTCCATTTGGTCTCAGCATATGTTGCTCACTTATGTCTTTCTTCTGAGTTACTTCACTGTGATTAACATTAATGACCTGCCAAATTTTCAAAAATTACAAATTTCAGTGCAATTTTGTATATACCGAAAAAAGAACATTCAAAAGTTAAATTGTATTTACAGGAAAATATGCAATAGAGATATATATGTATAGCATCATTGTTGCTATACACCTTCAATGAAACCTTCATAATTTCATTTGATCCACAATTACAGATTAAATTTTCCAGTAAAGTTTTAAGTGTGTCACTTATGAACTTGCGCCCAGTTGACTGGGTAGGGATACGTAATTGTTGTATATATTCATAGAGTCAGGTTTTTATTCACTCATAAATGTCAGTAGAATGTTGTGGAAACACATGGAAGAAATCTGTTACAGTATCAGTCGATAACCAGATCAAATTATGCAATTAATGATTCTGCAGCTCATTAATAAATATTGTCACAATCACACATCAAAGTGAGCCATTTGTTCAGCAATTTTTTTGCTTAATTTTTGTTTAAGAAAATTGACACGGGAATCAGGCCTCAACTTAGTCGTTTCAAGTTATAGGCACCAATCACAAGACCGAAAAGTTATATATGTCAATTTTTAAATTGTTACAATCTGTTCTGAGACATTTTGCACTTCTGAAGTAGTTGAAATCAAAAAAATAAAAATAAAAACAACACTCATTGGCTGCAAAAATGAAATCAATTTTATGAAACGTATAATAATCCTGCCGAAGGCAGGAACTAATAATGAAGAGGTAGGAGAAGGGCAACTCAACTGCTTTGACCACCCTGATCACTCCCAGGGGTAAAATGTAAATGACCCGCGTAGCACCAAGCACATCCATAATGCAGGGGGCTCCACTTCCATGATTACATTTTTAACCTGCAGTTAAAACCGTGACATTAAATAAAACAAATATTAAGTTATATTTAACAGATAAGCAAGATATACATGTATAAATCTTAGCTTAAACCTTTGCAGATATACCAGCTACTAGTCCAGGAGAGCTAATAGGTTGTAAAGGCCTTCAAAACTCTCGTTTTTTCGCCTCCGGCGAACATCAGTTGCCCCTCTTTATAGTTACTACTGTCATATCCTTTCGGTCGCCCCTCTCTGTAGTTACTGTTGTCATATCCTGTATCATACAAAGAATCTCCTGTCTGAACACCTATTTGTACCACTTTGCCCCCTCATCATTACTCTCAAGATCTTCCTTCACATAGAAACAGCTACCTGCAGTCACGTTGTCAAGATCATATTCTTCGTCCAAGCAACCATCCCCATTGTCAAGATCTTCATCCTGAGAGCAACTATCCCCATTATCAAGATTTCCGTCCACATTTGTAAAATCTTGCAGCTGGATGACGTTAAGACCAGTAAAGTCCAGAGAGTTTACAACTGACTTCATTGAACGGACTACCCTTCCTTTTAGCTCCATTTCCAATGGACACTCCTACAAATAGTGTTGTTTGCAAAAACATTCAGTCAATAAACATAAACATTTTTACCGTAAATTAATATTTCTGATTTTCAACATCTTTAATTACCTTTAAAGACTGAATACAAGGTTTAAGAGCTGATATGGTATCACAGGTGAGAACTACTCTTTTCAATCTTTCCAAGTTTTCCAAACTCTGTATACCTGCCACCTTCCAACAGGTCTCTACTTCCAACTCCTCCAATGACCTACACTGTTCTAAACCTTCTATTTTCTCGACCTTGGGACAGTCTTCCATTTTAAATAATTTCAAGGAAGCCAAATTCGCAAAACTGGGGAGCTCACTTAACTCCCTACAGTCAGATATACTTAGCTTCTCCAATGACATTAAATGATCTAAACTTTCTATTTTCCGAACTTTAGAGAAACCTTTCATTACAAATTCTTCCAACGAAGCCAGATTTGCAACGCTGGGGAACTCATCTAACTCCCAACTGTAAGAGATTTTTAGCTTCCGTAATGACCTCCAGTGTTCTAAGCCTCCTATTTTACCAACTTTGGGACAATGTTTTAATTCAAATTTGTATATAGAAGCCAAATTTGCAAAACTTATCTCATCTAGCTCTGAACAGTCGCATATTGTCAGCCGCCACAATGACTTCAAATGCTCTAAACCATCTATTTTCTTGACTTTGGAGCAACATTCTATGTACACTTCATTCAAAGAAGTCAAATTATCAAAATTAGGAGATTCTCTAACCCTGGAAAGTGAGATATACTAAGCTTCTCCAATAACTTCAAATGCTCTAAACCTTTTATTTTCTTTATTTTGGGGCAACATGTTATAATAAAGTTTTCTAAGGAAGCCAAATTTGTAAAACTAGGAGATCTTCTAACTCTAGACACTGAGATATACATAGGCTCGCCAATGACCTTAAATTCTCTAAACCTTCTAGTTTCCTAACTTTGGAACATCTTATGTTAAATAACCTCAACGAAGCCAAATCTTCAAAACTGGGAAGCTCATCTAACTCTGGCAAGTCGTATATATTCAGCTCCTCCAATAACCTCAAATGCTGTAAACCTTCTATTTTTTCCACTTTGGGGCATTGTTTTATACAAAAATGTGTCAAGGAAGCCAAATCTTCAAAACTGGGAAGCTCATCTAACTCGGCAAGTCGCATATATTGAATTGCTGTGATGACCTTGAATACTCAAAACCTTCAATTTTCTTGACTTTGGAACAACCGATATAGAAAAAAATTTTCCAAGAAGCTAAATTTTTAAAACTTGGGAGCTCATCTAACTCCCGGCAGTTAAATATTATCAGCGTCGAAGGTTTACTAGACCACCAATACCCCTAATGTTCTTAAGCATTGGGCATTCTGCTATTTCTAAATGTGTGATCTGATGCCGGCGCTGTTCCAATCTCCATTAACTTGGGATTTCCCCAAAGATGCAGAGTCGAAGGTTGGGACAACATTCTCCACAATTTGATGTATTGAAAGCTTGTGCGTGCTGTGAATATCTCATTCAATTTGGAAGGGCAAGAAGAGGAAGACCCCACACCAAAAGACAACCTGTCGACTCTGAATGCGTTATAGTTACTTCCTTGAGGAAATTAAGTTGCCCCACGAGAAATTAAGTTGCTTCCAATTTGTAGAAAATCTGCAGTCTTATACAACAAACAACATAAAAGAAATAAACAGAATACTTAAATAGCTTGCATAAACATATGAATATTCAAACCAGCACTGCTGTGCATAATCTCCATTAATAAAAGCTTCATCATACTCAGAGCTTCAGCTCTTTACAATTGTGCGTGCAGCTGTGTGCTTTCAATACACATCCTTCCTTGCTTGTGCAGATTTCACACCTTTGTGTGTGCATACAAAGCAATTACAATTGCTGTTATTTAAATAGAATAACTCACCCACTAACAGCTCTTCAACTGAGCATTCTAAATCTAAACTCATGCTTTAAAACAGTTGCATGCTATGCATGATTTAAAACAGATTTATTTGAGTTAAATCTAATGATAAAAATAAGATAAAGCTAACTTAACTAAAGCAAACTAAAACAAGACTAAAGCTAAAATTAGCTTTCCTAAAAAGCTATAGTTGGAATTAATATGCATCACATGCATATTTCCAACACTCCCCTAATTTCAAATCGTAGCTTTCACTCTTCTAGAGTTGTGTTTGCTTTTTCAGATCTGCCATGTGCGGATCACATACTCTAAACAATCTCTCAAATATTCAAGAACTTATTTTGCTAAAGCCTTTGTAAAATGTCTGCAAACTGATCTTCGGATCTACAAAATTCAAGATGAATTTCCTTGTTGTTTACTAGCTCCCTGATGAAATGATACCTCGTATCAATATGCTTGCTCCTCTTATGAAAAACATGATTTTTGGACAACGCTATGGCTGAGTTGTTGTCACAAAAATGCATGTAGCTTCCTCTTGTTTCTGTTGTAAATCTGTCAACACTCTTCTCATCCAAATAGCTTGACATGCTGCTCCTGTTGCTGCTACATACTCTGCTTCTGCTGAAGATAACGTGACAATGGGATGCTTCTTTGATGCCCATGAAACCACTCCTGTTCCAAAGTGAAAAGTATAGCCGGATGTGCTTTTCCGATCATCTATACTTCCAAAGCATTGTCACTATCTCAGTATAACCAATGAGTTTGAACTCATCCAGAACTTGAATAAAGAATTCCATAATTTCTTGTTCCACGTACATACCTCAAAATTCTTTTCCACTTGCCAATGTGAATCTTTTGGAGATTCCATGAACCTTGATATGAGGCTCACACCATACATGATATCAGGCCTTGTGGCCGTCAAATACATAAGACTTCCAACCAACTTTTTAAACAATGTTGGATCCACAAACGATCCTTCATCCTCTTTGCTCAACTTCAAACCTACTACAACTGGTGTTGGTGTTGGCTTACAATTCAACATGTTAAACCTTTTCAAAACGTCACTTGCATATTTTTCTTGTGAGATAAAAACTTCACCTTCTGATTGTTGAACTTCAATACCCAAAAAATAATGCATAAGACCAAGATCTGTCATCTCAAACTCCTTCTTCATGGCTGATTTGAATGACTCTGTAGATAGATTTCCAGTAATGATCAAATCATCTACATATAAACAAACAATTAAAATTTTACCTTGTTCATTTATCTTGGTGTATAAGGTAGGCTCACTGCTGCTCCTACTGAAACCATTCTCAATCAAATAAGAATCTATTCTGCTGTACCAAGCTCTAGGTGCTTGCTTGAGACCATAGAGCGCTTTCTTCAATCTGTATACTTTTCCTTCATGACCTTCAATCTCATAACCTTCTGGCTGATTTACATAAACTTCCTCTTCAAGGAATCCATTTAAGAATGTTGATTTAACATCCATCTGATAAATAGGCCATTTGTTTTGAGCTGTAATTGCTAAAACCATTCTTACCGTATCCAAACGTGCTACTGGTGCAAATGTTTCGTTGTAGTCAACTCCATATTGCTGCGTAAAACCTCTTGCAACTAGCCTTGCTTTGTGCTTTTGTACTTTTCCATCAGCATTGTATTTTGTCTTGTAGACCCACTTGACTCCTATCACGTCCTTTCCTTTTGGAAGATCCATTAGCTCCCATGTTTGATTCTTCTCTATAGCATCAATCTCATCATCCATGGCTTTTTCCCAAACTTCATTCTTTATAGCCTCTTCGTAATATATTGGATCTGCACTTGAGAAAATAATGCAAAAATGAAAATGAATTAGTTGTATCAACATTATAAATCTCACTTAGACTTCTTGTTTTCCACTTTGCACAGAGTATTCGATGCGGGATTGCTTTTTGATGGAGTAGCCTCAGTGTTCCACTGTGGTGTCTCTTGCATGGTGAAGATGGCTGAAATCTTGGTGACCTCCCGACCGTAGATGGCGGTGTAGCTTGTGGTGCATGTCTAAGATTTGTAGATACAGTAGCTTGTTGCTCTAAAGTTTCATCTGTCATATCATCATGTGGAATAGCTGTTGCTATACTCACTGTTTTCTCTATACTTCCATCCCATGCTTCATTCTCAATAAACTTGTACATCCTGCTGATCACAACCTTTCTAGTGACTGGATTGTACAACTTGTATGCTTTTGTATTCTCTGAATACCCAACAAAAATACACTTTTCTCCTTTGTTATCTAACTTCTTCCTTATCTCATCAGGTACATGTGCATACGCTACACAACCAAAAACTCTGAAATGTGAAACACTTGTGTTTCCTATTAGTCCATGCTTGTTGAGGAACCATGTTCCTAACAAGTTTCGTTGAACACTGTTCAAAATATAAACGAAGTTACTCTGCATTCGCCCAATACTCATTTGGAAGATGTTTTGCCTTCAACATGCTTCTCGCCATCTCCATGATGGTTCTATTTTTCCTCTCTACCACACCATTCTATTGTGGTGTATACAGTAGTAAACGCTTGTGTATACCATGATATCTGCAAAAATTCATAAACTCATTAGAAACATACTCACCTCCTCTATCCATTCTGAGAACTTTGATGTAGTATCCACTTTGCTTCTCCACTAATGCCTTGAATTGCTGAAATGTATCAAAGGCATTTGATTTATTTCTCAGAAAATAAACCCATGTCTTCCTTGTGTAATCATCAATGAATGTCATAAAATAAATACAACCTCCAATAGAAGTTGTTTGCATAGGTCCACATAAATCTGAATGTACAATCTCAAGTGGTGCACTTGCTCTTGTTGTTTTTCCAACTGAAATGAATCTTTGTGTTGCTTCCCCAAAATACAACCTTCACATACCCTTTCCGGTTTTTGAATCAATGGAAAACCTTTAACCATATTCTTTCTATGTAATAAATTCAAACCTCCAAAATTCAAATGTCCATACCTTAGATGCCAAAGCCATGATTCATCCTTCATGACTGAATGAAAAGCTGATTGTGTTCCTTCAACGTAGGACTCAACTATATTTACGTAGGAATCGGCGCAGACTCGCTTCATCAGTAGCGCAGGACTCTAATTTTCATTGGTGCAGGACTCATCTGTTTGAGCGTAGGACTCAACAAAAGACTGATTTGGCTTAACGCATGACTTTCTTTTGAACAGATCTGATTTCTTCTTCTTTCCATGTTTCAAAATCAATGGAAACATCCTATTGCTGCTCATCTTCACTTTTGCAATCAACTGAGTGCTAGGAGCTTTGTCCACAATCACGCACTCATTGTCTTCCATATAGACTCGGTATCCTTTTTGTACCAGTTGTCCAATACTCATAAGGTTATGTTTCAAACCTGCAACGTAGTAAACATCTTGCATACTTGTTTGCTCCCCTGTCTTGTTAGAATACTAACCGTGCCTTTTCCTTTCACAGACACACAATATTGTTATTTCCAAGAGTTACATCACTCTTAACCTGAATCATCCAAACTAGAAAACAAATCTAGATTACAATCATGTGATTACTAACTGAATCTAAATACCATACATCACATGGACTCTGTTTTGACAAATTACATTCAATAGGGGATAAAGAAGGTATTGCTTTGGCAATCCTTGTGCATGCAATAAACATAGGTTTAGAAATAGAACTTCCAACCTGATTTTGATTTTGTCTCTCCCGATCATATTGCTTTTCTTGCAATCATAAGCATAGTGCCCATACTTCTTGCAATAATGACACTGAACATGAGACTTATCTTGTCTCTGACCATAACTCTGTTCTTGATTTTTCCTCTTCCACTTGAGTTTGATGAATGCTGCCACGTCCTCTGGATGGACTTCTTCCTCTCGCCTCTTGGGCTAAAACTTCCTCTTCTTTTGCCACGACTACCTGTATCCGAGATGCAAAAGCCTGATCTACACTTGCATGTGATCTATTCATCCTTTGTTAATGATTGATTAGTGATGCATGCAACTCATCAATAGAAAAGCTGACTCGGATCCTTAGTTTCTTCAATAGAACAACTAAAGGATCAAATTTCGTAGAAGCAAACTTCTAAGCAATTTTTCAATAATCCTTCATCCTCAAGAGTCTCACCATGAGATTTGATTTGATTGACTAAGCCAACTACATAAGTAAAAATGATTCTCTGAATCACGAATCTTTCATTGCTAAATTCTCAAAATCTCTACGAAGTAATGCTTGTAGCTTAGCGAGTTTTACTTTCTCCTTACCTTGATATGCAACTTGTAAAGTATCCCATGCAGTTTTACTTGACTAAATTTGCTTTGCCACTCTTGGAAGAATGCTTTCATGCATTGCACGATGAATATAGAAAAGAGCTTTTCCATCCTTCTTTCGTAACTCCTTCAAAGTATCTTTCTCTCGCTTGAGAAAGTGCAATATATCTGCTTTGCATTTGCGGGCTCTGTGTACCCATCTTCAACGATCTCCCACACGTCTTGAGATCGAATAGCGCCTTCATGGTCAACGACCAAGTATTAAATAATTCTTTCCATTAAATTGCGGCGTCTGCATGCCGGATGTAGAAGCCATAGCTTGCGACCAATTTAATAAGCTGCTGGAATAACCTCGCTCTGATACCAATTTGTAGAAAATCTGCAGTCTTATACAACAAACAACATAAAAGAAATAAACAGAATACTTAAATAACTTGCATAAACATATGAATATTCGAACCAGCACTGTTGTGCATAATCTCCATTAATAAAAGCTTCATCATACTCAGAGCTTCAACTCTTTACAATTGTGCGTGCAGCTGTGTGCTTTCAATGCACATCCTTCCTTGCTTGTGCAGATTTCACACCTTTGTGTGTGCATACAAAGCAATTACAATTGCTATTATTTAAATAGAATAACTCACCCACTAACACTCTTCAACTGAGCATTCTAAATCTAAACTCATGCTTTAAAACAGATTTATTTGAGTTAAATCTAATGATAAAAATAAGATAAAGCTAACTTAACTAAAGCAAACTAAAACAAGACTAAAGCTAAAATTAGCTTTCCTAAAAAAGCTATAGTTGGAATTAATATGCATCACATGCATATTTCCAACATGTCGACTCTGAATGCGTTATAGTTACTTCCTTGAGGAAATTAAGTTGCCCCACAGAGAATGGTAAACATTCCAATAGGCGACAATCTTCAATATGAAGAGTGGTCAAGGAAGACAAGTTTCCAAGAGAACTTGGCAGGCTTGTCAATAGGGGACTCCGAAGGGTCAGCGTTTTTAACTTGCTCATTTGACCAATGTTTGGTGGTATTTCCCTTAAGTTGTGACTTTGCACATCAAGACTAGTCAAAGAGGATAAGTTTCCAATAGAAATTGGCAATCCTGTCAACGGGGACTCCGAATATGCAGTATTTCCAGGTTGAACAATTGACCAATGCCAGTAGGTAAATCCCTGCACATACAGCTACACAGTCTCAACTCTTTCAAAGATGCCTGATTTGTGATTTGACGAGGCAACTCTTCTAATTTATTGCATTGGTTCAAGTTCAAATACTTGAGCTTCGTGATGTTTTCCAGCATGTCCAGCCTCAACTTGAGTTTTGAACAACCCTGTAAACTCAGATATTCCAGGTGCATCAGCTTCTTAAAAGAAACTGGCAACGTCCTCAACTCGGAGCATGTGCTCAGATCTATATGCCGCAAGTTTATTAAATCACCGAAATCAACAGGTAGTGAAGATAGCATTTCACAACATGATAAATCCAGATATTCCAGGCTTATCATCTGTTTAAAAGAATCTGGCAACATCTTCAACTGTGTGCAGCGCCTTAGATTTATATGCCGCAACTTTATTAAATCCCCCAAATCAACAGGTAGTGAAGATAGCATTTCACAAGATGAGAAATCCAGATATTCCAACCGTATCAGCTGCTTGAAAGAATCCGGCAATATCCTCAACTGCATACAGAACCTCAAATTTATATGCCTCAAATTTATTAAATTGCCGAAATCAACAGGGAGCGCTGACAGAATTTTAGAATGTGATAAATCCATATATTCCAACCGTATCAGCAGCTTGAAAGAATCCGGCAATATCCTCAACTGCATACAGAACCTCAAATTTATATGCCTCAAATTTATTAAATTGCCGAAATCAACAGGGAGCGCTGACAGAATTTTAGAATGTGATAAATCCATATATTCTAGGAGTATCAGCTGCGTAAAAGAGTCTGGCAACATCCTCAACTTGCAAGAGCTTATATGTATATGCCGCAAGTTTACTAAATCCCCAAAATCAGGAGGCAGTGAAGACAGCATCACACTACATGGTAACTCCAAATGCTCCAGCGATTGGATACCACAAAACTCCTCTGACAGACTGCAACCATGAAACTCATGTATGATTATCTTTTTCAAATGCTTAAGACGCCCTATTGAACTTGGAAACCTTTGGAAACTCGGGGATCCAGTAATTCTCAACTCTCTCAACTGCAATGGAGGCTGCAAAAACGAATCTTCAATCCAATTAGAAAATATGAAGCATTTACAACTTTGGAAGTATTCTTTTTACACAACTTCAAATCAAAATATTTACCTCTGCATTGTCTTCCCACAACTGTTCCAGCTCACGAGCACCCTCAAGCTCTAAAACACGTAAATTTCTCAATGACATCCACGACGGAAGAATTCTTTGCTCGCGAAAGCCTAACAAGCGAAGCCAGAGGAGGTCTTCAGACAGCGGGGCAAATTCTTCAGTGAATTCATTTGATTCCATTTTAAGAAATTTTAATCCAAGCGAGGATCCATGGCTTTTAAATCTTCTTCTTGAGCGTCCTGCAAGCTGCAACATATGATTCTTGAAGGGCACAAAATTGTCTATGGAATTTGCTATCCCCGAATCAGCATTTTTCCCTGAATGGAAAAATCAGCAATGCAAAACGTTTCGATTAAACTCGCCGAGAGACAGGCAGGCAGACGGGCAGCCAATACAAGAAAGGTTACTATCCATCTAATTATTTGAACTTTACTAAAAGTGCTGATGCATTTTCATGTGGGAGGGTGCACACATTAACCTCACCTGAGATTTTTGTGAATTTCCAGAATCTGAGCTGCATCTTGAAGCCGGTATGGTGACTGCATATATGCAATTTCTCGTCCCATATCTCGAAGGTGATCATGCATCCGTATGTAGTCTTCCTTATAGAAATAAATTATAAAATTCAAACACACGTTCAAGTTTTAATAATTGTTCTCTGCCCAAACAACACAGTTTGGATCACACAATTTCTTTTTAAAACTAATGTTCCCTGTTCGCATATTTACAATATGGAACACACATTCAATGCCATTCAATCTTATAACAGATTCTATATGCTGTAAATGACTCGAGGAACTACCGATCTTCCATTTTCATGGCTCGGAGTTTCAACGATCCTTCATTTCATGACTCGGCAACAACCGATCCTTCATGTTCGTTTATGCATAGTATATTATATATACCTGTTCTCATAACTGCTTTCCGGTTATCGAAGTGATCCATTTAAGAAGCCTATCTGAATATCTGATTCTGATATTCATCTGACATCCTGCATCTTAAATTAAGTGATAAGGACAACGCAACCAGCAATTGCGATACTTTGGCCAAAGATTTTCACATGCTTTGCATGATCATATTCCTGGATGTGATACACATCAACGGAATACGTCCTTCACTTCACTTCACCTGTTATCTAGAATGGTCTTTCCTGGTTCCTACCAGTCCTCTTCGTTTAAGGTCAGTTTTAAACTTCCAATTCCAACTAGTAATATGAACGAATATAGGAAGGCACTCCTGGTAACTAAAGATACGCAGACATACGGTGTCGTTTCCCCACGACTCCGTGTGTCTAGTTATCTTTAGTATTCCGGAGTCACTCCGTATACCAGATCATACTCTATCCCCTGCTAAGAGCTACACATTCAGCCTATGTATTCTTGATGTTTTAATTCGGGAGGGCATTGCAATATGTCAGCTGCAACATTGTGTCGTCATGAAGACCCCGTCTTCATGGAGACACCTTGCTGTAGCTGGCGTATGCCAATGTCCTGCAGAATCCTCCCATCGAGAATACACATCCTGCTCAAGTGATTTGGATACGATTTAATAATTAAAATCAACTTTCAGCATCCATGCTGATCCCTTGATCCTCGTTTCCGTTACAGTTGTATATAGCTAAGAGGGACTAAATCCATCCATTAGCTTGCTATGCATCTTCTCCTTCGTATCGAAGGGCTACATTTCCCTACTTGGTTCACTTCTTAATCATTGGATTAAGCAGTCCATACCGACGGACGTGATAAGTTTAACCTATTAAACTTAGCCAAGATTTTCCCAACTGCAACTAAATTCAGAATACTAACTTATTAGACGTCATTTAAACGAGGTCTAATTCCCAAGAAATGTATTCATTTGTTCTCCTTAACGTTATATAGTTAAGGTCCATTAGTTATGGATATACTTATCCTATATCCTTTATTCTGAATTTAACATACGAGATCATTAATGGAGTTCGAAAGCGAAGTTCGATTACTCCGAAGTTAATTGATATTCCTTAGCTCCTAAGCTAATCCTGAATACCCTTTCGATTATGGAATCATATTCTTCTTAAACCTTTTTAATGTCAATTAAAAATTCATCTTTACCCAAGTATGAACTAATTGCATTTTTCAACTTAAAAGTTGCATTTAGGTAAGAATAGATATCAGTTCCCATTTAACATCCATCCAAGGACAATTAAACAAATCCAAATCAAGAAATAACATTATATTTCCAATTTAGTCAACAATATCAAACTGATATAATTATTAAAATATCACACTTGTAATTGTATTCAACATTTCATGTCATAATCTGTACATTTGCCAATCCAACTGAATGGGCATGGTTTACAAAAAAACATCAATACAACTCATAGATAGAAGAATATACTTTCTTCTTTTCACAATTCCTCGAAGAGGAATAAAAGCAACAATTACAATTCATCTTCAACTAATCAAGAAGCATCGAAAAACAACCATGTCTTCATTCTAATCAAATTCCATCTCGCAAAATGATTTGCAGACGGGCGGTTCAATGAATCGAGCATATTAAGCACTTATCCTTAAAATAAGGTGCTTTCAACTAACTGTCTCAATAAAAGAACCCCTTTTATGAAACGACAGAAGAAAACATCAATCACGAAATAGGCACAAAAGAAAGATCAAAGCATAACAACCGAACTATCAAAATATCATCACAATCAGCCAAAGAACTACTGCTGTCCCTTTCCACATAACCGTTACAAGTCTTAATTCACAATATTTTCAAGTTAAAATAAATAGCTTATCTTTGCTGATATAACACACTGTTATCCTTTCCACGCCTTTCATTAATAATAAATGCAAAGGATGAAACTAACTGAAATGTAAATCCATTACTTTCCTTTCAGTTCATGCATCATATTAGAATCCAAGCAATCAAGCACAGACAAGAAAGCGAACAACAATGCATATAGTTGCTCATATCTAAGCACTACAAAATTCATTATTCAACGAATTATAGATTTCCAACTGAATGAAAGAAGAAAAGATCATTTTTCCAAGTCATTCATCCATATCCCTATTTCTTTCCACATGGCTGTTCTAACAATGGAATCCAAACGAGAGACAAATCAAGATAACAGTTCAGAGTGAAACTTACAAAATCCATTCGAATTCACTTTCCAGCAGTAAGAATAATTTCATTTATAATCAGCTTTAAATGAAAACAGGGAAGAATTCATCATCCATATCCATACTTCATTTGAATTCGGTCATACGAATCCAAAACAGGTTAGTAAGACATCATTATGTTCATCCAAGATCAAACAATATAAGATCAGATGCACACTATATAATTACCATACTAGAAGATTCCATACTTCTTTCACTGTATTGTTAACCAAATAAACAGTTATACAATCATACAATCGCTTATTAATCATATGACCTTTATATCCATGAACGCATCCATTCAAATAACAATTTGCACATTCATTGTTGTTACCTACAAAGAAGACCAATTCATATGACACAAAAAGCTCCAATGTTATTTTCGTAGTCCAAAATAGCAAAAAGAAAAGAATTCATTTCCCTATAATTTCATTAAGAAACAATCATTTTGTTCAATGAAATAAAAACACCCAAATCGTGTTTATCTTAGCATGATAGCTCAACTTATAAAGATAACACAATCATTCTCATTGAAAAGCAACTCACATAGCTAAGAAACTTTAAATCCAATTATATTACAAACAATGAATACCCAATTCGAGTTCTATCTCGATCAACCGTTAATCCCAAAACAACATTCTCCATTTTCTTGAAGTACAAAACTCAAAATATAATATTCATATATCAATACCTCTATAAAGGCAAACCCGCATAGGGTGTTAATTGCGTAAGCTTGGTACAGTCAGGACAGACTCAAAAAACAAGCTAATTCCCATATTTTCCATTTATTTACACAGAATCCAAGTCAAGTTCGCATTCACAAGACAGTTCAAATCAGAAGGTCAAACCACAACTACAAGACGCAATGGAATCAACTTTCCATCACAGCAAGAAGAAAATATAATCATTCATTGCACAGAATACAAAACCAATTTGTAATCGTGTCTACAGTCCGAACAGGAAGACCGAACAACATCAATAAAACACAATAAAACCATCCTATCCTCACAACAAGGAGAAACACAATTCATTAATGAGTTCAGAAGGAAAAACAATTAACTTTTCCTACTTCACGAATACCCAATACGTATTCGTTCATTTCTTATACAAGAAAAGGCACAACAATGAAAATATTGCTATTACTTCATTCAAATCGAGTTCAAATACTCATAGAAAACCCAAATGCCGCTTCCATCAAAATCCAAACAATAAGAAAGGAAAAGGATCTATTTCCAAAAAATTTCAATAAGAAACAACTTCAAAAACTATTGCTTCTTTCATTCCAGTTCGTTCAAGAAAAGAACAATTGTTTCAATAGTGAAAACAACTCATATAACATGTACTGTCCCATGATACACATGACGAATTCCCTATTACTGTCAAACAAACCAGCACAACATGGAGTTATTCCATTCGAGAAATACGAAGACAGTTAAACTCACAAGAACCAAAGACAATGTTTCTTATTATTTCCAAAATGACAATGCAAGAGTCAACGAAATCAAATCATAACAACATAACACGATTGTATTTCCACTTCCTTTTTACATATAAGGACAGGTTCCAAACACAACAAAGAAGGAAAACGATTTCACAATAAGGAAACATTACACAAAGCTGTCCAATTTCACATAACACGAACAGAGAAAGAGAATATCTATTTCAATCCACCATACTGTCAACTACCAATACAGTAATTCATATTCCAACTCGATTCGTGCAAAAACAATCAAGGCCGAGCAACCAGAAGCGATTCTTCTTATCATTTTCCAAAAAAAAGAAAGCAAGAATCAACAAAATCCAAATCAAATCGACTCGACAACAATCACACAATCCAAACCCAAGAGCAGGGTTGTTTTAATGAGACACTTAAACAAAGCAAGAATTTTTAAAGAGAAGGGCTTAACATGCCTGTAATCTCTTTTCCAGAACTCGAAGAAAGCTTCGTTTTCCGCATTATTTCCTTCCACCACGGATAACAAAAACTTCCCAACACTCCTTTCTTCTTCAGGCTCAACAACAGCCTTAAAATCTCCAAGAACAGTGTCAAATTCCAAGAGCTGGTTCGACTGAACCAGACCAGAAAAACCAAATGCAGAGCAACTTTGCAAAAGCCCGAATCGACAAAATGAAAATCAAAATTCCCTCATACACTTTCCAAGGTGAGCTGGTCGTGAGGACCAAGAATAATCAATGCATTAAAGGCTCTGCCTTTTCCTAACTTCCCACGCCACTGCCAACTTGAGTTGGCGAACTCAAATTTCAAATTTCCCATGCAAAACCGAATTTGGCTCTATCTCCAAATAGATGCCTCCATTTCTTACCTGCCCCGCCAAAACTGGCGCTGTCCACGTATGGACTTTCCAATAAATGCTAATGAATACCCTCCTTCATCCTTATCCTTTCCCTCCAAGGGTCTCATGCGCCCCTTTAGATTAGGATTAGTTTAGGTTGCATATAGTGTTCAACCTAGGTCTTAGTTTAGCCTTAGGTTATTAGGGCTTAGGTCTATTTTCCCTTTTTTTTTGTAATTTAAAAATCCACTTAGGATAGTAGTTTAGGATGCATGTTAGGACTTAGGATTAGTTTAGGTTTTAATTCATACTAACCACTAACACTAATCAACTCCCAACCCAACCTTCCAACTGACATTCACGTTAATGCAGAGCAGGACGTTCCGTCCTTTGGATCACGTGTCAAGGCCACCCGTGTCCAGGCATTTCTTGCCTCACGAGGTCCCAAGTTCGACAGTACAGGGTTCAAGAATCGAACCCCTGTCGTTGGCATTTACGTGCCAGCTGCTCATACCTGCAATCAGGCGCTGCACGTTCATATCAACCTCTGGTTCGGTTCAAGAGTAAATCGACACAGAAATCACAAGAAGCCCTCAGCATACTTTGGATCAATGAAATTGATTCAAGGTGTGCTGTCAATCAGCAACGAGAGTTTAGCAAGTATACGACAATTTGTCGTCACATCAGCAAACACACAAGTACAATAACTGTTGTCCTATACAATAAATCACAGCATGCAAGAATCCAAGTTAGCAACACATTCCTTTAAGATCAGAGTTTATCTTAACATGTTTGCCTTCATTCCAGCAGTTATAACAGCATGAAAAACATTCACCAAGATAACATACAAAATCAGAGTGTTACATTCTTCCCTCCTTAAAGAATCATCGTCCCGATGATCAGTTTAAACAAATCAAGGAGTTCCTAGGACAAAGTTCAGTTATTGTCCTTTCATTCATAAGTTCATACCAAAAACAGATTCACTCTTAAAAACAACGTTTTAAGACAACTATACAATAGACTAATAATTGTCTAAATTTGGTAGAATTATCAGTTCTTTGAATTTCAAATTCAATTAAACAGGTGTGGAAAAGTAGATCTCATTTCTTCGAGATTTTCCCAAGTTGCACTTTCTTCGCTGAACTGGTCCCACTGGACCTTACATTGGTTCACTTCGCGATTTCTCAAGTACAACTCAAGAGTTCCCAAAGACTCGAATGGGCTTAACCACGATTATTCCGGGTCTCTTGGACTGCAAGGAATTCCAATTTAGCACATGTGATAAATCTATCACGTATTTCTTAAGCAAAGAAATATGAAAAACATCATGCATTTGAGACAAAGCAGGAGGTAATGCTAGACGATAAGCTACAGGGTTGATTATTTCAACAATTTCAAAAGGTCCCACGTAACGTGGCGACAACTTGGCAGCCTTGCCAAAAGTTATTGAGCTCTTTTTCGGCTTCACCCGAAGAAAGACCTTCTCTCCCAGTTTATAATGCCTGTCAACCCGCTTCAAGTCTGCATAGCTCTTTTGCCTATTGGCAGCCTCCTTTAGATGTTCCCGAATCATTTTGATTTGTTGTTCCATTTCCATAAGGATTTCTGGCCCAATTACCTCTCTGTCCTCAACGCTGTCCCAGCTGACAGGGGTTCTGCATTTTCTTCCATACAATGCTTCAAAGGGCGCCATTTTTAAAGAGGCATGATAGGTGTTATTGTAAGCAAATTCTACCAGCGGAAGGTATTCCTCCCATTTATACTGCTGGTCCATGCAATACATCCTTAACATGTCCTCTAAAACCTGATTAACTCTCTCAGTCTGTCCATCCGTTTCCGGATGATATGCAGAACTGAAGTTCAATTTAGTCCCCAAGGCCGCATTAAGCGTTTGCCAAAACCTTGATGTCATCCTCGGATCTCTGTCCGATATGATTAATTCCGGTATTCCATGCAATCTGAAGATTTCATGTACAAATCTTCTTGCTAGCACTGGTGCATCGTCCTTCAAATTACCAGCAATGAAGTGTGCCACTTTGGTCAATTTGTCGACTACAACCAGGATAATGTCATGCTTATTTCTTGACATAGGCAATCCTTGAACGAAATCCATCGTTATCACTTGCCATTTATACTGCGGAATACTATGGGGATACAATAATCCAGCGGGGTGCATATGTTCCGCCTTAACACGCTGACATTCCAAGCAGTGTGTTACAAACTCTGCCACATCCTTTTTCATTCCCTTCCAGAAATATTGCTGCTTAAGATCAGCGAGCATTTTTGTAATGCCAGGGTGTCCAGAAAAAGGTGAATTATGGAATTCAGTTAACAATTTCCCTCTTAAGTCATTTGCCACAGGTATATATACCCTGTTTTCGAACCTCAGAATTCCTTCATTATCAAAACGGAATCCCTTATACCTGACGTCCTGCGGGTCTGCAGCAAGTGCTGATTTGACTTGCTGGAAATAAGGATCTGATTCCAAGGCATCTTTCACCTCATCCTTAAACTGAGTTCTTAACGTTATAAGAGCAGAGATATGCTTCCTTCGACTCAGCATCTGCTACTCTATTTTCCTTGCCCTTAATGTAGCTTATATCGAAATCATACTGAGACAGAAATTCTAACCATCTTCGCTGCCTTGCATTCAGATTTGGCTGAGTGAAAATATACTTCAGCCCTAGATGGTCTGTTTTTAACTCAAAGGGCTTGCCTAAAAGGTAATGCCTCCATATTTGAAGTGCATGAACAATGGCAGCGAGCTCAAGATCGTGTGGAGCATAGTTCTGTTCATGTAACTTAAGCTTTCTACTTTCATAAGCGATGACATGGTTATTCTGTAATAGAATACCTCCAAGGCCTTCTCCTGAGGCGTCCGTTACAACCATAAAATCTCCATTTGGATCAGGTACAGTCAAAATAGGTGCTGTAGTTAACTGTTCCTTTAACTTTTTAAAGGCAGATTCACATTTGTCTGTCCAGACAAATTTCTTTTCTTTCTTTTGTAGCGAAGTGATTGGGGCAGCAATTTTTGAAAAGTCCTTAACGAACTTTCGATAATATCCAGCCAAGCCCATGAAGCTCCTCACTTCGTGCACGTTCTTAGGCGCAGGCCACTCAGTTATAGCTGTGATCTTTGAAGGGTCAACAGCTATCCCATTTTTGCTTATAACGTGTCCCAAATAATGCACTTCTGCATCATAAAAGGAACATTTGGACAGTTTTCCATACAACTTCCTCTTTCTTAAGATTTCCAGCACTATCCTGAGATGTTCTTGGTGCTCTTCGACATTTTTAGAGTATATAAGAATGTCGTCTAAGAATACAAGCACAAACTTGTCTAAGTATTCTTGAAAAATATTGTTCATTAGATTCATGAAGGCGGTAGGTGCATTAGTCAGCCCAAAAGGCAACACCGTGAACTCATAATGCCCGTACCTCGTTCTAAAAGTTGTTTTATGAATATCTTCTTCCTTTATTCTCAGCTGATGGTACCCTGATCGAGATCTATTTTTGAATAAACTGATGCTCCTCGCATCTGATCAAACAGATCATCAATCCTAGGAAGTGGGTATCGATTTTTAATAGTTGCTTTGTTCAGCATTCTGTAATCAATGCACAGCCTCAAAGTGCCATCCTTTTTCTTTACAAAATTACCGGCGCTCCCCAAGGTGAGACGCTCGGTCTTATCAGCCCCTTAGTCAGAAGTTCTTGTAACTGAGCCTTCAGCTCTACCAACTCAATGGTAGTCATTCTATAAGGTGCCTTAGATATGGGTTCCGTTCCTGGTTTGATTTCTATTGCGAAGTCAAACTCACGTTTGGGCGGAAGACCTGGCAATTCCTCCGGAAACACATCACGGAAATCCCTCAACAATGGATATCTTTCCATGAAATCATTATCTTCCTCTGCATTTTCTGTCACTTTTACTGCATACAAAGTGCAGCCTCTATTTTTAGCCCTCTTTAGTTGCATAGCCGTCAGTTTCCTAACTGCAACTTCCCGTTTTACACCTTGAATGACTGCTGCTTTCTGCAGGTCATCAAAGCAACAGATTTGTTTTTCATAACAGTCGACCTTTGCCTTATGTTCAGCCAACCAGTTAACTCCAATAATGATATCATATGATCCTAGAGGAGTGACATACAAGTCAACTTCGGTGGAGAAACCAGGCAGATCAAGAATTGCCCCAAAAAGGCACATTTCGACTGTATGGACAACATTATTCCCATAATGCACTGTCCATGTTTTATCCATTCTTGCAGCCTTTCTTTTTAATTTCATAGCAAGTTTAGCAGAAATAAAACATTCTGTAGCTCCAGTATCAAAAAGTATAACTACAGGTGTACCGAATAACTTACCCGTAACTTCTATGGGCGTCACTTGCTTTTCAGCTTGTCTGTTAGCCACTGCAGCGTGTATCCTATGCTGTCCGTCCCGCGATCATCCTTCTTCAGAGGACAGTGATTCGCATAGTGGTCCTTTCCACAGTTGAAGCATCCTCCAACTGGCCCTTTTCTAGGCTCAAATTTGTTACCAGCCTTGAAGTTATCATTCTGGCTTCCATAGGACTTCTGTCCAATGCCATTAACTTTTGTGAAGTTGTTCCACACTATTTACAGGTCTGTTCATCACAGGTTTCTTGTTGTTATCTACAACAATTTTGTTTTTCACACCAAACCTTTTCCAAGGTCCCCTTTTTGGTGCAAGAGACGAAGAAGGATTGGGAATCTTCTTCCTTATCTCTTCCCTGTGAGCAGATATTGCCCTCAATTTTTGTTCCTGTCTGATTGCCTTTTCGACAACTCCATCCATGGTGGTTGGGCCGTGGACATCCACTTCGCCACCAATGATGGGATTCAGTCCCATTATGAATTTCCGTATTCTGAACTTCTCGTCAGCTTGGTACTGCGGCACATACTTAAGGAGTTTAGTAAACCCTTCCCAGTATTCCATCACCGACAGCCTTCCTTGCGACCAGTTCTAAATTCAGTCATTTTCCTATCAAAATAGAGTTGAGGCAGCCATCGTTGCCTAAAATAACCCTTAAATTGATCCCAAGTTATGTCTGATTCGACAATATTCAGCTCAACCTTACGGTTGTCCCACCATGATGATGCTTCATGAGAAAGCTGATATGCTCCCCATATCGCTTTAGTCTCTTCGGAGAAGTTTCTTATTGCAAAGTATTTCTCCATTTCACCGAGCCGCTCACTCCGTCTCCAAGAGTTGTTCCATCAAACTTTGGAGGACTTATTCTCTTTATATCATTTGTAAGTTCAGCTGCTAATCTTGCCCTTTTATTTTCAGGGGGATTAGGAGCAATTACATTATTATCATCAACACCCGGATTCCCTCCATTGATGTTGTCCACAGGAGGCAGCTGATCATTTATTTCAGCTTCATTCTCCTCCTCTTCATTGCCCATTGACTGCTGTTCCAAAACAGTCAAACGATCCCTCGTATCAAGTAGGGCAGCAAGGATTTCATCCAGCTTTTGGGCAGTTGCTGCTTCTCCACCCTGTAACGGGTTATTCGCAGCATTCCCTCTTGTCCTGACCATTTTCTGTTCAATAAGAAAATGTAAACCTTATTAATATCGTGGACTCATTAGGTCCAAGAGCTGCAACCTTCAGCTCTGATACCAAGATGTAACATCCCCATTTTAAGATACCAGAACAAGGGAAATTTTTTTTTTTTTTTTTTTTGATAACGTTCTCTGTTATGAATTATAAAATTCAAACACACGTTCAAGTTTTAATAATTGTTCTCTGCCCAAACAACACAGTTTGGATCACACAATTTCTTTTAAAACTAATGTTCCCTGTTCGCATATTTACAATATGGAACACACATTCAATGCCATTCAATCTTATAACAGATTCTATATGCTGCTGTAAATGACTCGAGGAACTGCCGATCTTCCATTTTCATGGCTCGGAGTTTCAACGATCCTTCATTTCATGACTCGGCAACAACCGATCCTTCATGTTCGTTTATGCATAGTATATTATATATACCTATTCTCATAACCGTTTCCGGTTATCGAAGTGATCCATTTAAGAAGCCTATCTGAATATCTGTTATTGATATTCATCTGACATCCTGCATCTTAAATTAAGTGATAAGGACAACGCAACCAGCAATTGCGATACTTTGGCCAAAGATTTTCACATGCTTTGCATGATCATATTCCTGGATGTGATACACATCAACGGAATACGTCCTTCACTTCACTTCACCTGTTATCTAGAATGGTCTTTCCTGGTTCCTACCAGTCCTCTTCGTTTAAGGTCAGTTTTAAACTTCCAATTCCAACTAGTAATATGAACGAATATAGGAAGGCACTCCTGGTAACTAAAGATACGCAGACATACGGTGTCGTTTCCCCACGACTCCGTGTGTCTAGTTATCTTTAGTATTCCGGAGTCACTCCGTATACCAGATCATACTCTATCCCCTGCCAAGAGCTTACACATTCAGCCTATGTATTCTTGATGTTTTAATTCGGGAGGGCATTGCAATATGTCAGCTGCAACATTGTGTCGTCATGAAGACCCCGTCTTCATGGAGACACCTTGCTGTAGCTGGCGTATGCCAATGTCCTGCAGAATCCACCCATCGAGAATACACATCCTGCTCAAGTGATTTGGATACGATTTAATAATTAAAATCAACTTTCAGCATCCATGCTGATCCCTTGATCCTCGTTTCCGTTACAGTTGTATATAGCTAAGAGGGACTAAATCCATCCATTAGCTTCTTGCTATGCATCTTCTCCTTCGTGTCGAAGGGCTGCATTTCCCTACTTGGTTCTCTTCTTAATCATTGGATTAAGCAGTCCGTACCGACGGACGTGATAAGTTTAACCTATTAAACTTAGCCAAGATTTTCCCAACTGTAACTAAATTCAGAATACTAACTTATTAGACGTCATTTAAACGAGGTCTAATTCCCAAGAAATGTATTCATTTGTTCTCCTTAACGTTATATAGTTAAGGTCCATTAGTTATGGATATACTTATCCTATATCCTTTATTCTGAATTTAACATACGAGATCATTAATGGAGTTCGAAAGCGAAGTTCGATTACTCCAAAGTTAATTGATATTCCTTAGCTCCTAAGCTAATCCTGAATACCCTTTTGATTATGGAATCATATTCTTCCTAATCCTTTTTAATGTCAATTAAAAATTCATCTTTACCCAAGTATGAACTAATTGCATTTTCAACTTAAAAGTTGCATTTAGGTAAGAATAGATATCAGTTTCCATTTAACATCCATCCAAGGACAATTAAACAAATCCAAATCAAGAAATAACATTATATTTCCAATTTAGTCAACAATATCAAACTGATATAATTATTAAAATATCACACTTGTAATTGTATTCAACATTTCATGTCATAATCCATACATTTGCCAATCCAACTGAATGGACATGGTTTACATAAAACATCAATACAACTCATAGATAGAAGAATATACTTTCTTCTTTTCACAATTCCTCGAAGAGGAATAAAAGCAACAATTACAATTCATCTTCAACTAATCAAGAAGCATCAGAAAACAACCATGTCTTCATTCTAATCAAATTCCATCTGCAAAATGATTTGCACGGGTCAGTTCAATGAACTGAGCATATTAAGCACTTATCCTTAAAATAAGGTGCTTCAACTAACTGTCTCAATAAAAGAACCCTGCTTTTATGAAACGACAGTAAGACATCAATCACGAAATAGGCACAAAAGAAAGATCAGCATAACAACTGAACTATCAAAATATCATCACAATCAGCCAAAGAACTGCTGTCCCGTTTCCACATAACAATTACAAGTCTTAATTCACAATATTTGCAAAGTTAGAAATACAAATAGCTTACTGCTGATATAACATACTGTTATCCTTTCCACGCCTTTCATTAATAATAAATGCAAAGGATGAAACTAACTGAAATGTAAACCCATTACTTTCCTTTCAGTTCATGCATCATATTAGAATCCAAGCAATCAAGCACAGACAAGAAAGCGAACAACAATGCATATAGTCGCTCATATCTAAGCACTACAAATTCATTATTCACGAATTATAGATTTCCAACTGAATGAAAGAAGAAAAGATCATTTTTCCAAGTCATTCATCCATGTCCCTATTTCTTTCCACATGACTGTTCTAAAAATGGAATCCAAACGAGACACAAATCAAGATAACAGTTCAGAGTGAAACTTACAAAATCCATTCGAATTCACTTTCCAAAGAAAGAAGAATAATTTCATTTATAATCCTTTTAAATGAAAACAGGAAGAATTCATCATCCATATCCATACTTCATTTAATTCGGTTCATATGAAAATCCAAAACAGTTAGTAAGACATCGTGTTCATCATAGAATCAAACAATATAAGATGCATACTATGTAATTATTTGCCATACTAAAGAAACCATATTTCTTTCACCGTATTGTTAAACAAATAAACAGGATACAATCATACAATCAATTATTCATATGACCTTTCTAATCCATGAACGCATACATTCAAATAACATTTATTATTCATTTGTTACCTACAAAGAAGACCAATTCATATACAAACGTAAAGCTCCAATGTTATTTTTCAGAGTCCAAAATAGCAAAAAAGAAGAAGAATTCATTTCCCTATAATTTCATTAAGAAACAATCATTTTGTTCAGAATGAAATAAAAACACCCAAATCATGTTTATCTTAGCATGACAGCTCAACTTATAAAGATAACAAAACAATCGTTCTCATTGAAAAGCAAACTCACATAGCCTGTACAGTTTAAATCCAATATACCACAAACAATGAATATCCAATTCGAGTTCTATCTCGATCAACCGTTAATTCCAAAAACAACATTCTCCATTTTCTTAATGAGGTACAGAACTCAAAATATAATATTCATATATCAATACCTCTATAAAGGCAAACCCACGTAGGGTGTTAATTGCGTAAGCTTGGTACATCAGACAAATTTCGAGAAAACAAGCTAATTCCCATATTTTCCATTTATTTATACAGAAATCCAAGTCAAGTTCGCATTCACAAGACAGGTTCAAATCAAAGGTCAAACCACAACTACAAGACGAATGGAATCAACTTTCCATCACAAAGAAGAAAAAGTATGATCATTTATTGCACGAATACAAAAAACCAATTTGTAATCGTGTCTACAATCAATCAAACAGAAGACCGAACAAAACATCATTAAAACACAATAAAACCATCCTATCCTCACAGCAAGGAGAAACACAATTCATTAATGAGTTCAGAAGGAAAAACAATTAACTTTTCCTACTTCACGAATACCCAATACGTATTCGTTCATTTCCTATTCAAGAAAAGGCACAGCAATGAAAATATTGCTAATACTTCATTCAAATCGAGTTCAAATACTCATAGAAAACCCAAATGCCATTCCATCAAAATCCAAACAGTAGAAAGGAAAAGGATCTATTTCCTTAAAAAAATTCAATAAGAAACAACTTCAAACAACTATTGCTTCTTTCATCATTCCAAGTTCATTGTGACAAAAACAATTGTTTCAATAGTGAAAACAACTCATATAATACATGTATTGTCCCATGATACATAGACGAATTCCCCCGTTTCTTCCATTTATCACAACCAAAGCACAACATGGAGTTATTCCATTCGAGAAATACAAAGACAGTTAAACTCAGCAACCAGAGACAATGTTTCTTATTATTTCCAAAAATGACAACAAGAGTCAACGAAACCAAATCATAGCAACATAACACGACTGTATTTCCACTTCCTTTTTACATGCAAGGACAGTTCCAAACACAACAAAGAAGGAAAATTACAATTTAAGAAAACGATTACACAAAGACATCTGTTCCATTTCATACAACACGAACAGAGAAAGAGAAATATATCTATTTCAATCCACCATACTTGTCAACAACCGATACAAGAATTCATTTCCAACTCGATTCGTGCAAAACAATCAAGCCGAAGCAACTGCTGAAAGCGATTCTTCTTATCATTTTCCAAAAAAAAGAAAGCAAGAATCAACGAAATCCAAATCAAATCGACTCGACAACAATCACACAATCCAAACCCAAGAGCAGGGTTGTTTTAATGAGACACTTAAACAAAGCAAGAATTTTTAAAGAGAAGGGCTTAACATGCCTGTAATCTCTTTTCCAGAACTCGAAGAAAGCTTCGTTTTCCGAGTTATTTCCTTCCACAGCGACAGCACAAACTTCCCAACACTCCTTTCTTCTTCAGGCTCAACAACAGCCTTAAAATCTCCAAGAATAGTGTCAAATTCCAAGAGCTGGTTCGACTGAACCAGACCAGAAAAACCAAATGCAGAGCAACTTTGCAAAAGCTCGAATCAACAAAATGAAAATCAAAATTCCCTCATACACTTTCCAAGGCGAGCTGGTCGCGAGGACCAAGAATAATCAATGCATTAAAGGCTCTGCCTTTTCCTAACTTCCACGCCACTGCCACTTGAGTTGGCGAACTCAATTTTCAAATTTCCCATGCAAAACCGAATTTGGCTCTATCTCCAAATAGATGCCTCCATTTCTTACCTGCCCCGCCAAAACTGGCGCTGTCCACGTATGGACTTACCAATAAATGCTAATGAATGCCCTCCTTCATCCTTATCCTCCCTTCCAAGGGTCTGCGCCCTTTTAGATTAGGATTAGTTTAGGTTGCATATAGTGTTCAACCTAGGTCTTAGTTTAGCCTTAGGTTATTAGGGCTTAGGTTTATTTTCCCCCTTTTTTTTAATTTAAAAATCCACTTAGGATAGTAGTGTAGGATGCATGTTAGGACTTAGGATTAGTTTAGGTTTTTAATTCCTACTAACCACTAACACTAATCAACTCCTAACCCAACCTCTCAACTAACTTTCACATTCATTAATGCAAGCAGGACGTTCCGTCCTTTGGATCACGTGTCAAGGCCACCCGTGTCCAGGCATTTCTTGCCTCACGAGGTCCCAAGTTCGACAGTACAGGGTTCAAGAATCGAACCCCTGTCGTTGGCATTTACGTGCCAGCTGCTCATACCTGCAATCAGGCACTGCACGTTCATAACAACCTCGGGTTCGGTTCAAGAGTAAATCAACACAGAAATCACCAGAAGCCCTCAGCATACTTGGATCAATGAAATTGATTCAAGGTGTGCTGTCAATCAGTAACGAGAGTTTAGCAAGTATACGACAATTTGTCGTCACATTAACAAACACACAAGTACAATAACTGTTGTCCTATACAATAAATCACAGCATGCAAGAATCCAAGTTAGCAACACATTCCTTTAAGATCAGAGTTTATCTTAACATGTTTGCCTTCATTCCAGCAGTTATAACAGTATGAAAAACATTCACCAAGATAACATACAAAATCAGAGCGTTACATTCTTCCCTCCTTAAAGAATCATCGTCCCGATGATCAGTTTAAACAAATCAAGGAGTTCCTAGGACAAAGTTCAGTTATTGTCCTTTCATTCATAAGTTCATACCAAAAACAGATTCACTCTTAAAAACAGCGTTTTAAGACAACTGTACAATAGACTAATAATTGTCTAAATTTGGTAGAATTATCAGTTCTTTGAATTTCAAATTCAATTAAACAGGTGTGGAAAAGTAGATCTCATTTCTTCGAGATTTTCCCAAGTTGCACTTTCTTCACTGAACTGGTCCCACTGGACCTTACATTGGTTCACTTCGCGATTTCTCAAGTACAACTAGCGAGTTCCCAGCACTCGAATGGGCTTAACCACGATTATTCCTGGGTCTTGGACCTGCAAGGAATTCCAATTTAGCACATGTGATAAATCTGTCACGTATTTCTTAAGCAAAGAAATATGAAAAACATCATGCATTTGAGACAAAGCAGGAGGTAATGCTAGACGATAAGCTACAGGGTTGATTATTTCAACAATTTCAAAAGGTCCCACGTAACGTGGCGACAACTTGGCAGCCTTGCCAAAAGTTATTGAGCTCTTTTTCGGCTTCACCCGAAGAAAGACCTTCTCTCCCAGTTTATAATGCCTGTCAACCCGCTTCAAGTCTGCATAGCTCTTTTGCCTATTGGCAGCCTCCTTTAGATGTTCCCGAATCATTTTGATTTGCTGTTCCATTTCCATAAGGATTTCTGGCCCAATTACCTCTCTGTCCTCAACGTTGTCCCAGCTGACAGGGGTTCTGCATTTTCTTCCATACAATGCTTCAAAGGGCGCCATTTTTAAAGAGGCATGATAGGTGTTATTGTAAGCAAATTCTACCAGCGGAAGGTATTCCTCCCATTTATACTGCTGGTCCATGCAATACATCCTTAACATGTCCTCTAAAACTTGATTAACTCTCTCAGTCTGTCCATCCGTTTCCGGATGATATGCAGAACTGAAGTTCAATTTAGTCCCCAAGGCCGCATTAAGCGTTTGCCAAAACCTTGATGTCATCCTCGGATCTCTGTCCGATATGATTAATTCCGGTATTCCATGCAATCTGAAGATTTCATGTACAAATCTTCTTGCTAGCACTGGTGCATCGTCCTTCAAATTACCAGCAATGAAGTGTGCCACTTTGGTCAATTTGTCGACTACAACCAGGATAATGTCATGCTTATTTCTTGACATAGGCAATCCTTGAACGAAATCCATCGTTATCACTTGCCATTTATACTGCGGAATACTGTGGGGATACAATAATCCAGCGGGGTGCATATGTTCCGCCTTAACACGCTGACATTCCAAGCAGTGTGTTACAAACTCTGCCACATCCTTTTTCATTCCCTTCCAGAAATATTGTTGCTTAAGATCAGCGAGCATTTTTGTAATGCCAGGGTGTCCAGAAAAAGGTGAATTATGGAATTCAGTTAACAATTTCCTCTTAAGTCATTTGCCACAGGTATATATACCCTGTTTTCGAACCTCAGAATTCCTTCATTATCAAAACGGAATCCCTTATACCTGACGTCCTGCGGGTCTGCAGCAAGTGCTGATTTGACTTGCTGGAAATAAGGATCTGATTCCAAGGCATCTTTCACCTCATCCTTAAACCGAGTTCTTAACGTTATAAGAGCAGAGATATGCTTCCTTCGACTCAAAGCATCTGCTACTCTATATTTTCCTTGCCCTTAATGTAGCTTATATCGAAATCATACTGAGACAGAAATTCTAACCATCTTCGCTGCCTTGCATTCAGATTTGGCTGAGTGAAAATATACTTCAGCCCCAGATGGTCTGTTTTTAACTCGAAGGGCTTGCCTAAAAGGTAATGCCTCCACATTTGAAGTGCATGAACAATGGCAGCGAGCTCAAGATCGTGTGGAGCATAGTTCTGTTCATGTAACTTAAGCTTTCTGCTTTCATAAGCGATGACATGGTTATTCTGTAATAGAATACCTCCAAGGCCTTCTCCTGAGGCGTCCGTTACAACCATAAAATCTCCATTTGGATCAGGTACAGTCAAAATAGGTGCTGTAGTTAACTGTTCCTTTAACTTTTTAAAGGCAGATTCACATTTGTCTGTCCAGAATAAAATTTCTTTTCTTTCTTTTGCAGCGAAGTGATTGGGGCAGCAATTTTTGAAAAGTCCTTAACGAACTTTCGATAATATCCAACCAAGCCCATGAAGCTCCTCACTTCGTGCACGTTCTTAGGCGCAGGCCACTCAGTTATAGCTGTGATCTTTGAAGGGTCAACAGCTATCCCATTTTTGCTTATAACGTGTCCCAAATAATGCACTTCTGCATCATAAAAGGAACATTTGGACAGTTTGCCATACAACTTCCTCTTTCTTAAGATTTCCAGCACTATCCTGAGATGTTCTTGGTGCTCTTCGACATTTTTAGAGTATATAAGAATGTCGTCTAAGAATACAAGCACAAACTTGTCTAAGTATTCTTGAAAAATATTGTTCATTAGATTCATGAAGGCGGCAGGTGCATTAGTCAACCCAAAAGGCAACACCGTGAACTCATAATGCCCATACCTCGTTCTAAAAGTTGTTTTATGAATATCTTCTTCCTTTATTCTCAGCTGATGGTACCCTGATCGAAGATCTATTTTTGAATAAACTGATGCTCCTCGCATCTGATCAAACAGATCATCAATCCTAGGAAGTGGGTATCGATTTTTAATAGTTGCTTTGTTCAGCATTCTGTAATCAATGCACAGCCTCAAAGTGCCATCCTTTTTCTTTACAAAATTACCGGCGCTCCCCAGGTGAGACGCTCGGTCTTATCAGCCCCTTAGTCGAAGTTCTTGTAATCGAGCCTTCACTCTACCAACTCAATGGTAGTCATTCTATAAGGTGCCTTAGATATGGGTTCCGTTCTGGTTTGATTTCTATTGCGAAGTCAAACTCACGTTTGGGCGGAAGACTGCAATTCCTCCGAAACACATCACGAAATCCTCAACAATGGATATCTTTCCATGAAATCATTATCTTCCTCTCGCATTTTCTCACTTTACCGCATACAAAGTGCAGCCTCTATTTTAGCCCTCTTTAGTTGCATAGCCATCGCTTTCTAACTACAACTTCCCGTTTACACCTTGAATGATCTACTTTTCGCAGTCATCAAGCAACAATTTGTTTTTCATAACAGTCGACCTTTGCCTTATGTTCAGCCAACCAGTTAACTCCAATAATGATATCATATGATCCTAGAGGAGTGACATACAAGTCAACTTCGGTGGAGAAACCAGGCAGATCAAGAATTGCCCCAAAAAGGCACATTTCGACTGTATGGACAACATTATTCCCATAATGCACTGTCCATGTTTTATCCATTCTTGCAGCCTTTCTTTTTAATTTCATAGCAAGTTTAGCAGAAATAAAACATTCTGTAGCTCCAGTATCAAAAAGTATAACTACAGGTGTACCGAATAACTTACCCGTAACTTCTATGGGCGTCACTTGCTTTTCAGCTTGTCTGTTAGCCACTGCAGCGTGTATCCTATGCTGCTGTCCGCGATCATCCTTCTTCAGAGGACAGTGATTCGCATAGTGGTCCTTTCCACAGTTGAAGCATCCTCCAGCTGGCCCTTTTCTAGGCTCAAATTTGTTACCAGCCTTGAAGTTATCATTCTGGCTTCCATAGGACTTCTGTCCAATGCCATTAACTTTTGTGAAGCTGTTCCGCACGCTATTTACAGGTCTGTTCATCACAGGTTTCTTGTTGTTATCTACAACAATTTTGTTTTTCACACCAAACCTTTTCCAAGGTCCCCTTTTTGGTGCAAGAGACGAAGAAGGATTGGGAATCTTCTTCCTTATCTCTTCCCTGTGAGCAGATATTGCCCTCAATTTCTGTTCCTGTCTGATTGCCTTTTCGACAACTCCATCCATGGTGGTTGGGCCGTGGACATCCACTTCGCCACCAATGATGGGATTCAGTCCCATTATGAATTTCCGTATTCTGAACTTCTCGTCAGCTTGGTACTGCGGCACATACTTAAGGAGTTTAGTAAACCCTTCCCAGTATTCCGTCACCGACAGCCTTCCTTGCGACCAGTTCTGAAATTCAGTCATTTTCCTATCAAAATAGAGTTGAGGCAGCCATCGTTGCCTAAAATAACCCTTAAATTGATCCCAAGTTATGTCTGATTCGACAATATTCAGCTCAACCTTACGGTTGTCCCACCATGATGATGCTTCATGAGAAAGCTGATATGCTCCCCATATCGCTTTAGTCTCTTCGGAGAAGTTTCTTATTGCAAAGTATTTCTCCATTTCACTGAGCCAGTTCTCAGCTCCGTCCCCAAGAGTTGTTCCATCAAACTTTGGAGGACTTATTCTCTTTATATCATTTGTAAGTTCAGCTGCTAATCTTGCCCTTTTATTTTCAGGGGGATTAGGAGCAATTACATTATTATCATCAACACCCGGATTCCCTCCGTTGATGTTGTCCACAGGAGGCAGCTGATCATTTATTTCAGCTTCATTCTCCTCCTCTTCATTGCCCATTGACTGTTGTTCCAGAACAGTCAAACGATCCCTCGTATCAAGTAGGGCAGCAAGGATTTCATCCAGCTTTTGGGCAGTCGCTGCTTCTCCACCCTGTAACGGGTTATTCGCAGCATTCCCTCTTGTCCTGACCATTTTCTGTTCAATAAGAAAATGTAAACCTTATTAATATCGTGGACTCATTAGGTCCAAGAGCTGCAACCTTCAGCTCTGATACCAAGATGTAACATCCCCATTTTAAGATACCAGAACAAGGGAAATTTTTTTTTTTTTTTAACGTTCTCTGTTATGAATTATAAAATTCAAACACACGTTCAAGTTTTAATAATTGTTCTCTGCCCAAACAACACAGTTTGGATCACACAATTTCTTTTTAAAACTAATGTTCCCTGTTCGCATATTTACAATATGGAACACACATTCAATGCCATTCAATCTTATAACAGATTCTATATGCTGCTGTAAATGACTCGAGGAACTGCCGATCTTCCATTTTCATGGCTCGGAGTTTCAACGATCCTTCATTTCATGACTCGGCAACAACCGATCCTTCATGTTCGTTTATGCATAGTATATTATATATACCTGTTCTCATAACCGTTTCCGGTTATCGAAGTGATCCATTTAAGAAGCCTATCTGAATATCTGTTACTGATATTCATCTGACATCCTGCATCTTAAATTAAGTGATAAGGACAACGCAACCAGCAATTGCGATACTTTGGCCAAAGATTTTCACATGCTTTGCATGATCATATTCCTGGATGTGATACACATCAACGGAATACGTCCTTCACTTCACTTCACCTGTTATCTAGAATGGTCTTTCCTGGTTCCTACCAGTCCTCTTCGTTTAAGGTCAGATTTAAACTTCCAATTCCAACTAGTAATATGAACGAATATAGGAAGGCACTCCTGGTAACTAAAGATACGCAGACATACGGTGTCGTTTCCCACGACTCCGTGTGTCTAGTTATCTTTAGTATTCCGGAGTCACTCCGTATACCAGATCATACTCCTATCCCCTGCTAAGAGCTTACACATTCAGCCTATGTATTCTTGATGTTTTAATTCGGGAGGGCATTGCAATATGTCAGCTGCAACATTGTGTCGTCATGAAGACCCCGTCTTCATGGAGACACCTTGTTGTAGCTGGCGTATGCCAATGTCCTGCAGAATCCTCCCATCGAGAATACACATCCTGCTCAAGTGATTTGGATACGATTTAATAATTAAGATCAACTTTCAACATCCATGCTGATCCCTTGATCCTCATTTCCGTTATAGTTGTATATAGCTAAGAGGGACTAAATCCATCCATTAGCTTGCTATGCATCTTCTCCTTCGTATCGAAGGGCTACATTTCCCTACTTGGTTCTCTTCTTAATCATTGGATTAAGCGTCCGTCATCGCATTTCGACGGACGTGATAAGTTTAACCTATTAAACTTAGCCAAGATTTTCCCAACTGTAACTAAATTCAGAATACTAACTTATTAGACGTCATTTAAACGAGGTCTAATTCCCAAGAAATGTATTCATTTGTTCTCCTTAACGTTATATAGTTAAGGTCCATTAGTTATGGATATACTTATCCTATATCCTTTATTCTGAATTTAGCATACGAGATCATTAATGGAGTTCGAAAGCGAAGTTCGATTACTCCAAAGTTAATTGATATTCCTTAGCTCCTAAGCTAATCCTGAATACCTTTCGATTATGGAATCATATTCTTCCTAATCCTTTTTAATGTCAATTAAAAATTCATCTTTACCCAAGTATGAACTAATTGCATTTTTCAACTTAAAAGTTGCATTTAGGTAAGAATAGATATCGATCCCCATTTAGCATCCATCCAAGGACAATTAAACAAATCCAAATCAAGAAATAACATTATATTTCCAATTTAGCCAACAATATCAAACTGATATAATTATTAAAATATCACACTTGTAATTGTATTCAACATTTCATGTCATAATCTGTACATTTGCCAATCCAACTGAATGGGCATGGTTTACATAAAACATCAATACAACTCATAGATAGAAGAATATACTTTCTTCTTTTCACAATTCCTCGAAGAGGAATAAAAGCAACAATTACAATTCATCTTCAACTAATCAAGAAGCATCAGAAAACAACCATGTCTTCATTCTAATCAAATTCCATCTGCAAAATGATTTGCACGGGTCAGTTCAATGAACTGAGCATATTAAGCACTTATCCTTAAAATAAGGTGCTTCAACTAACTGTCTCAATAAAAGAACCCTGCTTTTATGAAACGACAGTAAAACATCAATCACGAAATAGGCACAAAAGAAAGATCAGCATAACAACTGAACTATCAAAATATCATCACAATCAGCCAAAGAACTGCTGTCCCGTTTCCACATAACCGTTACAAGTCTTAATTCACAATATTTGCAAAGTTAGAAATATAAATAGCTTACTGCTGATATAACACACTGTTATCCTTTCCACGCCTTTCATTAATAATAAATGCAAAGGATGAAACTAACTGAAATGTAAACCCATTACTTTCCTTTCAGTTCATGCATCATATTAGAATCCAAGCAATCAAGCACAGACAAGAAAGCGAACAACAATGCATATAGTCGCTCATATCTAAGCACTACAAGATTCGTTATCAACGAATTATAGATTTCCAACTGAATGAAAGAAGAACAGATCATTTTTCCAAATCATTCATCCATGTCCCTATTTCTTTCCACATGGTTGTTCTAAAAAAAAAAGAATCCAAACGAGAGACAAATCAAGATAACAGTTCAGAGTGAAACTTACAAAATCCATTCAGAATTCACTTTCCAGCAGAAGAATAATTTCATTTATAATCAGCTTTAATGAAAACAGGGAAGAATTCATCATCCATATCCATATTTCATTTGAATCAGGCTCATATGAAAATCCAAAACAGGTTAGTACCACATTATGTTCATCCAAGATCAAACAGTATAAGGATGCATACCATATATTTACCATACTAAAGAAACCATATTTCTTTCACTGTATGCTAAACAGATAAACAATTATTCAATCATACAGTCAATTAATCACATGACTTTCTAATCCTATGAACGTATCCCGTTCAAAATAACATTTTATTCATTGCTGTTACCTACAAAGAAATTCAATAATGCACAAAAAGCTCCTTAATGTTATTTCACGTAAGTCAAAATAGCAAAAAGAGAAGAATTCATTTCCCTATAATTTCATTAAGAAACAATCATTTTGTTCATTGAAATAAAATACCCAAATCATGTTTATCTTAGCATTTCAGCTCCTTATAAAGATAACAAAACAATCGTTCTTCATTGAAAAACAACTCACATAGCACTGAAACATTTCAATCCAATATACCACAAACAATGAATATCCAATTCGAGTTCTATCTCGATCAATCGTTAACTCCAAAAACAACATTCTCCATTTTCCTAATGAAGTACAAAACTCAAAATATAATATTCATATATCAATACCTCTATAAAGGCAAACCCGAAGGGTGTTAATTCTTAAGCTTGGTACAAAAGAAACAAAAAAACAAGCTAATTCCCATATTTTCCATTTATTTATAAATAAATCCAAGTCAAGTTCGCATTTCACAAGACAGCTTTTTCAAAAGGTCAAACCACAAAAAAGAAGATGCATGGAATCAACTTTCCATCACAACAAGAAAAGAAAGTATGATCATTTATCATAAAAATACAAAACCAATTTGTAATCAATGTCTACAATCCAAACAGAAGACCGAACATCATCAAAAAAACACAATAAAACCATCCTATCCTCACAAAAACCAAAACAAAAATTCATTAATCAGTTCGAGTTCAAGGAAAACAATTAACTTTTTTTCCTACTTCACGAATACCCAATACGTATTCGCTGCCCCTATTCAAGAAAAGGCACAAAAATGAAAATATTTCTTACTTCATTCAAATCGAGTTAAAATACTCAAGAAAATCCAAATGCCTTTCCTCATCAAAATCCAAACAAGAGAGAAGAAAAGGATCTCTTTCCTTAAAATTTTCAATAAGAAACAACTTCAACAACAACTATCGCTTCTTTCATTCCAGTTCAAAGTGAAAAAAAACAATTGTTTCAATAGTAAAAAACAACTCATATAACATGTATATCCCATGATACACATGACGAAATTTCATATTATGTCAAAACAAACCAAGACACAACATGGAGTATTCCATTCGAGAAATACAAGACAGATTAAACTCAACAACTGACGAAACAATGTTTCTTATCATTTCCAAAAATGACAAAGAAAGAGTCAACGAAATCCAAATCATAAGAACATAACACGATTGTATTTCCACTTCCTTTTTACATGCAAGGACAGCCCAAACACAACAAAGAAGGAAACGATTTCACAATAAGGAAACATTACAAAGCTGTTCCATTTCATACAACATGACAGAGAAGGAAAAGAATCTATCTATTTCAATCCACCATACTGTCAACCATATAATACAGTAATTCATGTTCCAACTCGATTCGTGCAAAACAATCAAAGCCGAGCAACCAGAAGCGATTCTTCTTATCATTTTCCAAAAAAAAGAAAGCAAGAATCAACAAAATCCAAATCAAATCGACTCCGACAACAATCACACAATCCAAACCCAAGAGCAGGGTTGTTTTAATGAGACACTTAAACAAAGCAAGAATTTTTAAAGAGAAGGGCTTAACATGCCTGTAATCTCTTTTCCAGAACTCGAAGAAAGCTTCGTTTGCCACGTTATTTCCTTCCACAGCGACAACACAAAACTTCCCAACACTCCTTTCTTCTTCAGGCTCAACAACAGCCTTAAAATCTCCAAGAACAGTGTCAAATTCCAAGAGCTGGTTCGACTGAACCATGCACTTAAAAACCAAATGCAGAGCAACTTTGCAAAAGCCCGAATCGACAAAATGAAAATCAAATTCCCTCATACACTTTCCAAGGCGAACTGGTCGCGAGGACCAAGAATAATCAATGCATTAAAGGCTCTGCCTTTTCCTAACTTCCCACGCCACTGCCAACTTGAGTTGGCGAACTCAATTTTCAAATTTCCCATGCAAAACCGAATTTGGCTCTATCTCCAAATAGATGCCTCCATTTCTTACCTGCCCCGCCAAAACTGGCGCTGTCCACGTATGGACTTTCCAATTAAATGCTAATGAATACTCTCCTTCCATCCTTATCCTTTCCCTCCAAGGGTCTGACGCGCCCCTTTAGATTAGGATTAGTTTAGGTTGCATATAGTGTTCAACCTAGGTCTTAGTTTAGCCTTAGGTTATTAGGGCTTAGGTTTATTTTCCCCTTTTTTTTTTAATTTAAAAATCCACTTAGGATAGTAGTGTAGGATGCATGTTAGGACTTAGGATTAGTTTAGGGTTTAATTCATACTAACCACTAACACTAATCAACTCCTAACCCAACCTCTCAGCTAACCCCGTATCTATGCTGTGCAGGACGTTCAGTCCTTTGGATCACGTGTCAAGGCCACCCGTGTCCAGGCATTTCTTGCCTCACGAGGTCCCAAGTTCGATCAAGACAGGTTCAAGAATCGAACCCCTGTCGTTGGCATTTACGTGCCAGCTGCTCATACTGCAATCAGGCGCTGCACGTTCATAACAACCTCGGGTTCGGTTCAAGAGTAAATCGACACGAAATCACAAGAAGCCCTCAGCATACTTTGGATCAATGAAATTGATTCAAGGTGTGCTGTCAATCAGCAACGAGAGTTTAGCAAGTATACGACAATTTTTGTCACATCAGCAAACACACAAGTACAATAACTGCTGTCCTATACAATAAATCACAGCATGCAAGAATCCAAGTTAGCAACACATTCCTTTAAGATCATAGAGATTTCCAGTAGTCTTTCGATTTTTTCCATATAACTGCCCCCAATACCTTAAGAGACAAAGGTAAGCCATTGCAAGCCTCTAAAAATTTCTGAACCATACTTTCAAAGCCGGGGGCTGGAAAGGGTTGCAAGAATGCGTGCCAACAGAAAAGCTGCTCAGCATGTGACCATTTCATTTTCGGCATACGGAAATTGCAGGAGATGCCCCATGATGTGAGGACGTCCAATTCGCGAGACGTGACAATAACAAGACTATCGGATGAAAGGTCGTTGATATTTGCAGGCAATAAAGCATCCAGTTGGTCGATGTGATCCACGTCATCCAAAACGATGAGCACCCGAACAGATGTCAACCGATTCGCCAAAATGTTTTTCCCTTCTTCCACACAACCGAATGACAAACCATTGGTGACACCAAGGTCTTGCATAAGTTTTTTCTGCTTGTTATGTAGAGCATTCTTCCCTGCTCGCACGTCGAAGACAAAAGAACGCCTATCAAAGGACGAAGAATTCCTGTTAAACCATTCTTTTGACAATGTGGTTTTACCACATCCTCCCATGCCCACGATCCCCACGATTTTTACATTCTGCTGGGTGTGGTCTGATTGAAGTGTAGTTCGCTCAAAGTCTTGTACAAGCTCCTCCAATCCAATTGGGTGTTTAGCTACCTCTAATGGAACTAATTTTACGGTACCGAGGACACAATTTACAATATTCTTTAGGAGTCTCCCTTCATCCCTAAACATTTGCAACCAAAAATCAAAATCATTGCAACCAGCACAATCGAAGTGGAATAAATATGCTAACAGAGGATTTAGAGAAGAGGAAAGCGAGCTTTTAATACTTACTCGTTATCGCAAACCATGTACCCAGAATGAAATGAAATGCTGTTGAGCGCCTTCGTCCACTCCTCAAGCTTTTCTAGGGTATATCTACCCTTGTTTTCATGCTCTGCAAATGCATGCGCATAGATTCCTATGCCTTGATCAATGTATCTAAGGTCAGAGGGCTGAACATAATAAAAAATGGGAATAATTTTAGTGTTGGTTTTGAGCATGTAGGATAGTTCAGCCAAACACCATGGGGATTGGGCATAATTGGGGGAGAAAATGGCAATGTGAATGGAAGCACTAGTAATTGCGTGTTGTAGTTCTGCTGGAATTACATCGCCGGGCTCAAGTGCTTCTTTATCCAGAAAAACTCGCAATCCCATGAGATCAAGGGTATGGAAGATAGTGCTGGCCAGTTTGTGCTTAACATCGCATCCGCGATGGTTAATGAAAACGTCATAGGGCGCCTTATTGAATGCAGATGTAGAGGCAGAGTATGGTGCGAGCTGTTCAAAAGTGTTTTCTGTCTGAGTCTGATTTTGTGCGGCCGCGGAAGAGGAAGCCATTTCTAATGTACATAAGTCAAAGAAAAAAAAACAGGGAGAAGGGGTCTAAGTTAACGCAGACGAAGGGTTCGAACGGAATAGGAAGAAGAGTAGGAGAAAGAACGATAATATTGAAAGAAACCGCGTGAAAGAGCAGCGTATAAATGAAGAAAACGCGTAAATACTTTCCGGCCAAGACGTACAGCCACCATTACGAAAGAGAAACGGAATCTTCTTGATAAACTTTTCACTTTCGAAACGGTCCCACCGTTTCTCCTCCTTTTGACCAAGCTCTTTCCATCAATGGACATTAAACAACTTTGCTATTTTCCCCTCCCTTTCATAAAATTGGCGAGATAATTATTGTCTAGTTTGTTTTTAGTATTTTAAAAGAATTCAATAGATATTTGATTTACTTGGCGTTTTATTTTCTGCTAGTTGTGGAAACATACATATAAAATTAGTAATTTACCTAAAGGCATTCATTTTTGAAGATGTTACTGTTAGAAAGTGTCAAATTCTGGTGATTTTTGTCAACTTATTCTTTTCGGTTGTTCCGTTGTCCACATATCCGTAATTCCCAAAGTTTTTCTCCACGTTTTTCGTGAAATGCTTTTACATTTGTTGTAAAGTTTCCGTAGCGGATCGACGACTCGAGATCGGCATAGAAAAGATCAAACGCCGTGTTTAGATAAAGAGTTGCATGGATTTAATCCTCCCTACGATTGTTGCTTTACTTGAAATGATGTTTTATTTTATTAATGGGCCCATCCCGAACTATTTGGTCGACTTCATTGATTGAGTGTTCATTTCACATATTCTCTACACTAATAGATCTCGGCGGTGCTTAAGGAAGATCAAGACTTTGGGTTCCCAACCCACCAAACAAACACCCAACTGATTCTTTGTCCCTAAATCTCAACTCAATTATTCCCAACTAAAACACATGATGCATTCCTCATAGGTTGTTGTATGGACTAGATGGGCTAGAGAATGAGATGAATGGGTTGTTGCATGGACTGAAGGGGCCGATGTATGGGTTGAAGAGGATGTTGCATGGATGGAAAGAGGATGTTGCATGGGTTGAATGGGTGCTCGCATGGATTGGATGGGTGCAACAGTTATACTAGCAACCCGTGTCAAAGTTGTTGTAATTGTTGTTGTTGTTGTTGTTGTTGTATTTGTTGAATTGGGCTCCTAGAACTAGCTAGATCACCGATGAGTCATCCTTCCATAAAAAATTTGTTGGGCTCTTTTTATGCCTCTCAGTAGCACTATCAAGATGGGGAAATGTAACAAATGCATATCCCTTATTCTTACTAGTCATATTGTCAATGATAACACTCACGGCTTCAATCTCTCCATGCTAAGAAAAGACAAATGTGGTTGTCTCTTCAGTGGTATCAAGACCCAATCCTCTTACAAAAATATTTCTTCAAGTAAAATCCTTATCAACAGACCTTCCCTTACCTCTTCCGAACATGAAGGTGCTTTACGGTGGCATGTTTTACAATCTCAAAAAACTCGCTCTCGAGAAAAAGCTTCCACCAAATTGACACAATCTTCTTTTGTAATCTCGGGGTTTTGAATCATTAGACTCTTCCAACTTTTTCTTCTTTTCTTCCATTTCTATGTTAAGAAAAACAATGCCAATCATTCGCTTCAACCTTAAAATGTGTTTTGGTTTAAGAAAAAATTTATTCAAACATTGCATCCCATTACACAAAACTAATACAAATTCAGTAAGAAACCATAAAGTTTTAGATGTTAGTGGAGCCAATCATCTTGGAGTGGATATTTGATTTTATACATGTCCGATATGAACTTGAAAAATGGGCTACAAATTCTTAACAAATATAAAATACAAATAGTAGCAAAGAGAACATCACTGACCACCTTGCCCGTGAAGAAGGAAAATCATGTTATGTAAAACAATCAATTTAAATTTTCCAAAGTACTCTAGCACATGTGCTAAAATACGAGCTGGAGCGGTATATGGCCAACCATCAAAACAGAAAATATAGAGGAATTTTATAATATGTTTACAAATTTTATGTTCTTCTCTCGAACATATATGCAAAAGTGGGTAGGTGAGGTGAGGTTCAATTGATACGAAGATTGATAAAAGATAGAGTAATAAAATAGATCCCTGGATGTAGTTGGATTGAAAGTCAGGATACAAATCATAGATCATAGAATACATTTTGCAGCAAATTACACATCCAAAAATATAATAACATTATCCTCTCCGACGTAAGTTGCAACTCATGTGCAATTGCTAGTTATACATGATGAGTGTAAGATACATGGGAAGGGATGTAGAATATAAAGTTAATTTAGAAATTTATTTCTATGTGATAGATGGAAGATCTTTCAAAAATGATGTTCAATGAGCCATCTTTGAGGGGAGTCCAATACTTGAGAGGGATATTGGAGCTATAAGCTCCAAATCTGACTTATTTGTACTATGAAAAGTAGATTAACAAGACTCGTGAAGTCACCCGTTTTTGCCATACATGTTTAATGTACAATTGTTACATCTATGCAATATTTTTGTTGTAGAATATGCATATTCTTTTAAGGTCATGGAGAATAATGATGTTTAAAGTTTAAGTAGTTTTGTTGGATCTCATAAATTAAAAGTGGTCAAATTATACAAGCCATAATTTGTCAAGAACAAATATATCATTTACTAGATAACTAGCGTAATTGTCTTCAAAAGCTTCCCCGCCTTTGAAGGCTTTTAATGACTAGAATTGTCTTCAAAAGCTTCCCCTACCTTTTAAGGACGTGGAAGAGCTTTCGATCTGGAACAGCTTGAGATCCTTGGTCACGTAAGAAGTGGAAATGGTTACAAAGTCCTACACAAGAAGAAAACAATACAAATATCCCAAGATTTGCCCTGCAAAGAACTATCCCCATTATCAAGATCTTCTTTTTGGAAAGAACTATCCCCATTATCAATATCTTCATCGTGCAAGCAACCATTCCCATTGTCAAGATCTTCATCGTGAGAGTATTTATCCCCATTGTTAAGATATTTGTCCACGTCTACAAAATTTTGCAACTAGATGATGTTAAGACTAGTAAAGTCCAAAGAGTTTACAACTAACTTCATTGAACGAACTACCCTTCCTTTTATCTCCATTTCCAATGGACACTCCTACAAATAGTGTTGTTCGTGAAAACATTGAGTCAATAATCATAAACATTTTTACAAAGAAGTTAAAATTTTGAATATTCAACATCTTTAATTACCTTTAAAGACTGAATACAAGGTTTAAGTTGATATGGAATCACATGTAAGCTCTATTGTTTCTAATATTTCCAAGTTATCTAAACTCTATATACGTGGCACCTTCCAATGTGTCTTTACTTTCAAATTCTCCAATGACCTACACTTTCCCAACCCTTCTATTTTTTCAACTTTGTGACAACCTTCCATTTCAAATTCTTTCAAAGAACCCAACTTCGTAAACTAGGGAGCTCACTTTAACTCCCTACAATCAAATGCACATAGCTTCTTCAATGAATTTCTAAACTTTCTAATTTCTAAACTTTAGAGAAACCTTTAATTTCAAATTCTTCCAAGGAAGCTAGATTTGCAACACTGAGGAGGTCATCCAACTCCCAGAATTCATATACATTTATCTTATGTATGTAGAAAATACACAGATGAAAATAAAACACAAAATAAAAGTTGGGCAATTAAAACAGATACTAAACCTAGAACAACATTTTTGTGTGCTTATATTATTCCTCTCTACTTCAACGATTACAAACACCTCACATATATTGAAGTCTTTAATTTAAAAAGATCATGCAAAAACATGGCTTTATTAGCTTTATTTGTTTTCCTAATTTCAAAATAAAAATGGATTGTTCTAAATAAAAACAACTGAAGCTACAGAAAAATGCAAGAAAGACAACCCCTTTTTTCCTAAAAATAGTTCAAGAGTGGAATTAATTGATTTCCTAGCACTCCCCCTTAATTTTGACCTTAAATATTTTGTATCATTCTCAAGTTGAGTTTGCATTTCCGGCGTTGGTATATTCTTCATCATAAATGCCCAAATAACTTCTCAATTTCTTGATTGATTATTTACCCAAAGGCTTTATAAAAATATCTACAAACCGATCTTGACATCTCGTATAATTCTAGACATATCTCTTTTTGTTAACTAACTCCTTGATGAAATGATATCTCATGTGAAAGACATGATTTTTGGACAATTTTATAGCTGAGTTGTTGTCTACAATAAATCTTTGTAGTGTCTTCCTAATTTTTCATCAAATCCTTCAATATTCTTCTCATCCTAACAATTTGACATGTTGCTCCTATTGCTGCTACATATTCTTCTTCTACTAAAGAAAGAGTGATTACATGCTATTTCTTTGATGCCCACTAATCTACCCTTGTTCCAAAGTGAAAAACATATCCGGATGTGTTTTTCTTGTCATTTAGGTAAGTGCACCAATCTTGGGGGCAAAAAGTAGACAAAAATCTGAAAAACAGTGAAACGTGTACGCATTTTATTTTTCTTGGTTTGAGATTCCCAAACCTAAAACATGTATGCAAATTTGTAAAGCCTAAAATGCATACGTGTTTTGCATAGTATGGACTATATATGTGTTTGTGGGGGTTATAGTTACAAAAAAATTAAGTATAACATTTCTTTTATTATTTCTTTATACTTTTAACTTTAAATTTATTTTAGTAAATATAAGAAGTTAGAGTCACTCTGCACCTAATGGAAGTGGTTCCATAGATCTCGATGCTTATAATCTAGAAGGTAGTTTTTCAAAATCTAATCTATTCAAGACTTACTCATTTTCAGGGATTTCAACATAGGACCTAAAACTTTTAGGGCATATATATTGAGTTGGTCTTTGTTTTGGGAAAGCATATAGTCATTTTGTAGGTGTTTTGACCTTATGGATTGAATTTTGGCCCTACCACTACTTGAATTGGTACCAATTTTTAAATTTGGTCCATAATTCAATTTAGTGAACCTCAATCAAATCTATGATGTTTGTTTACTTCTTACTAAAATGAGATCCTCACTTTGCAGATGAGAGGATTGCTCCCCGAATAGGATTCCCTTATGGCCAAAATGAGGTGATTGTAATGTGCCTTATGGATATGCAAATGAGGTGATTGTAATGTGCACCTTGAGGTGTGATCACACTACTATCTAAATTTAACATTTGAACATGATGAATCCTTCACAATTAAATTTGTTGACCAAGATTATACATAGGTGTTAATATGCTTATGATACTTGGACACCTTTTTCTCAAGTTCCTTCCCATGGAAATGGGTTTCCTCCTCTAGATAGTGGATGATTCCTTGAATGAAATTTTTAAGTCACTCCTTGGATGAGTTACATGGTTTGACCTCCATACTTCAATTTTTGACCAAGAAACACTATAAATTGCATTTTTCTCACGATCAAATGAAACTATTCTAAAAATCTAATTATGCCTCCATACTGACTCAAATTTTAGGTTCTATTTCATTTTATGAACTGGGTTCTACGGGACGAGCTACAGAGTTTTACGCAAAGACCTAAAAAAATATTTAAGCCTTGAATCAATGTTGATTATTCCACCTTGTAGAGTATTATAATAGCATTTTTTTTTCATCCAAACTCTTTCCATAACTCCTAGAATCATCCAAAGAATTCATATTTCATCATTTTAGCTTTCATTCCTGTACCTAAAAACTCGGTCTTAAACAAATTTCTCTTGAATGATATTTTATTTCCTAAACTTTCCTAAATTTACTAAGACATATTCAATTCTCTCTGAAATCACTCTCATATGCTTCATATGTTCTCTAAAAACTTCGTAAGGGTGTTTAATTAGCTACATAATGGCCAAAATGGCCTTTATAGGCCTTCGAGGAGTAATCTCTCATCAAAACTAAATAATTTTATAAATCAAATTCTAGACAATATCCCCTACACAATGAAACACACCGAATGATCTTTAGAGACTTTCCTTTGAGATAGGGTAAAGGTCAAACTTATGATAGGATGGTCACTTGATACATAGTACCTGCAATCCTCTCAGTATATAACTTCAACTCAAAATACAACTTTCTCCTTTTCCCTTGTTTCAAGTAGGTCTTGTTAGGGTTTGAAAGAAAAATTAAGGGTTTAATGGATTAAAACCTGTTTTATCCTTACATCCACCTTTCAACAATATCCCAAACATATTGGGATCTTTAAAATGTCTTCATTATTAGAGACCGATACTCATAATTATCCTCTTGTGAATTGAGGAGTCTACAAACTTGAAAGGGATGTTCTCGATGTGGAAGCCATTAAATTGTTACAAACTTAAAAATGTTTTTAATACCAATTTGTAGAAAATAAATAGAAGAAGAAATGCATGGCAATTAAAATCAATAATAAATGCATAAAAACATTGTTGTGCACTTTTTTTATTCCTCTCTACCTACTCGATTCCTTTCTTACCCGATACATTCAACGATTACAAACACTTTGACATATATAGAGGGATTTAACTAAAATAGATCATGTAAAACTCTAAAAATAGAGAATGCAAAAGCAATGTTTTATTATATTTGTTTGTTTTTTCTAATTTTAAAAAATTGTCTGTTGTAAATAAAAACAACATGCAAGAGAAAAACTATTTTTTTCTAAAAAATTCTAAGCATGAAATTAGTTGATTTTATAACAACGTAATGACCTCTAGTGTTCTAACATTCTATTTTCCAAAATTGGGACAATGTTTCAATTCACATTTGTATATAGTAGCCAAATGTGCAATACTTATCTCATCTAGCTTCGGATGGTCAAATATTTCTATCCAAAGATAATGACCTCAAATGTTCTAAACCGTCTATTTTCTCAACTTTATAGCAACATGTTATGTACACTTCATTCAAAGAAGCCAAATTATCAAAACTAGGTAGATTATATAACTCGGATAGTCAAATATAGTAAGCTCTGTAATGACATCAAATGCTCTAAAATTTATATTTTCTTTACTTTGGGGCAACATGTTATAACAAGTTGTTCCAAGGAAGCCAAAATTTTAAAACTAGGGAGATCTTCTAACTCGACACAAAGATATATATAGGTTCTTCAATAACCTTAAATTCCCTAAACCTTCTATTTTCCTAACCTTAGTTCCTTCAAGGATGTTAGATCATCAAAACTAGTGAACTCATTTAGATCTAGATAGTAAGATATATTCAACACCTTCAATAACCTCAAATTCTCTAAAATTTCTATCTTTTAAAAACTTTGGGGCATCATCTTATACCGTAACACGTCAAGGAATCCAAATTTTTAAAACTCGGAGCTCATCTAACTCGAAAGTCACATATATTCACCTATTATGATGAACTAGAATACACTAAACCTTTTATTTTCTTGACTTTGGAACAACCTCCTATATTAAATTTTTGCCAAGAAGATAAATTTTTAAAATTGGGGATATCATCTAACTCCCAAAAATTAAATATACTCAGCATTTGAAGGTTAACTAGACCACAAATACCCCTAACGTTCTTTGGCATTGGGAATCACATTATGACTGATGTTTACAGCGTTCTAATCTTCATTAACTAGGGATTTCCCCAACTATGTAGAGTCTCAAGATTGGGACAACATTCTTCACTAGTTGATGCATTGAAAGCTTGTTCATCTGCGTGATTATCTCAATCAATTTATAAGGGAAAGAAGAGGAATAACTCACACCAAAATATAATTGTTTGAGTCTTGAATAAACTATAGTTACTTCCTTCAAAAATTAATTTTGCCCATAGAGAGTGGTAAACATTCCAATAAGCAACAATTCTCAATATGAAAAGTGGTCAAAGAAGATAAGTTTCCAAGAGAAGTTGGAAGGCTTGTTTAACTTGCTCATTGGACCAATGTTTGGTGGTATTTCCTTTATGTTGTGACTTTCAGGTCAAGGTTTTCCAATCTTGTCTACGAGGATTCCAAATATGCAACATTTCCAGGTTGAACAATTGACCAATGTAAGTAGGTAAATCCCTACACGTCTTGGTATACGCCTCAACTCTTTCAAGGATGCCTAATTCTTAACTTGATTAAGAAACTCTTCTAATTTATCGCATTCATTGAAGTTAAAATACTTGAGCTATGAGATTTTTCCAACATTTCTAGCCTCAACTTGAGTTTTAAACAACCCTTTAATCTCATATCTCTAGGTGCATCACTCCTTATAATAAAATGGTAAAGTCCTCAACTCGAGCATGTACTCGGATCTATATTCTAAGTTTATTAAATAATCAAAATTAGTAGGAAGTGAGGAAAACAATACACAATATGATAAATGGAGATATTTTAGGCTTATCATATGTTCAAAAGAATCGACAACATCTTCAATTGTCTGCAGCAGCTCATATTTATATGCCGCAAGTTTATTAAACCCCCAAATTAACATGTAGTGAAGATAATATTTAACAACATGATAAACCCATATATTCCACACATATCGATTGCTTGAAATAATCCAACAATATCCTCAACCGCATACGAAACCTCACATTTATATGCCCCAAATTTATAAAATCACCAAAATCAACAAAGAATGATGAAATAATTTTGCAATATGATAAATCCATATATTCAATATGTATAAGCTGCCTAACATAGTTTGGAATGCCTAAAATAACTGGAAAATCCCTCATCTTGCAAGAACTCATTTGTATTTTCCAAAAGTTTACTAAATCACCAAAATTACGAGGCAATGAAGACAACATCACCCTACCCGATAACTCCAAATGCTCCAAAGATTGGATACCACAAAACTCCTCGGAAGAATGCAACCACGAAAGCCATCTTGTAATATTATCTTTTTCAAATCCTTAAGACACCCTATTGAACTTGGAAATCTTTGGAAACTCCAACATCCAAGAGTTATCAACTCTCTCAATTGTAATGGAGGGTGAAAGTACAGTCAATTTTCAATCCAATATGAAAATATGGATCATTTATAAGTTTGAAAGAAATATTTTTAAACAACTTCAAATAAAAATACTTACCTCCGCATTTTCTTCCCATAACTATTCCAACTCATAAGCACCATGAAGATCTAAAACACACAAATTTCTCAATGACATCCACGATGGAATAATTTTTTTTCTTTCCAAAGCCCAACAAGAAAAGCCGGAGGAGTTCTTCCGACTAGGGGGAAAATTCTTCCTTGAATTCATTTGATCCTACTTGACTAATTTTTAATCCATATGAGGATTCAAGGCTTTTAAATCTTCTTCTTGAGAATCCCGTAAGATGTTGTAGAATATTAGAAGATAAAAACAAAAAAAAAAAACACAGAATAAAACTACAATTGAAATCAGAAAATGAAACACATAAAATACATGATTGTCTGCTTACTTTTCTCTTTCTTACAAAAATTACAAAATTGGCTCACATATATAGAGGGAGTTTACATAAAAAAGGATCACCCCTAAAAATATATTGATGTCACTAAAATAGAGCAAGAATAAAACTGAGCATGAAAACCTATTTTCTTTTCCTAAAATTAGAAATAAAATTGGAAAGTTTTTAAATTAAAACTAAAACATCTAAAAATTACTTTGACACATGCAAGTCAACAAACTATTGGCTGCCTAATAATAGGATAATATCGTAATTATATTTTAATTCCAACACTCCCCCTTAATTTTGTTCTTCGATATTTTTATTATTTTGGAACTAAGTGTGTATTTTGGGAGCTGACATATTCTTGATCATAAACTCCAAAACAAATTCTCAAATACTCAAATGCCTCTTTTCCTAAAGACTTTGTTAAAATATCAACAAACTGATGTTGAGATCTACAAAATTCTAGACATATCTCTTTGTTTTTAACTCAATCCCTAATAAAATGATATATTATGTTTATATTCTTACTTCTCTTGTGAAATACATGATTTTTAGGCAATCTTATAGCTTACTTGTCACAAAAAAATTAATGTAGCTTCTTCCTCAAATCTTTTAGTATTCTCCTTGTCCAAACAAATTTACATGCTACTCCTGTGGCTGCCAAATATGTTTATTCTACTTAAGAAAGAGTGACTATGGGTAGATTCTTTCATTCCCATGAAAATTCCCATGTTCGAAAGTGAAAAACATAGCCAAATGTGTTTTTCCTATCATCTATACTCAAAGATCACACTTGTGTATATAGCTTATGATTTTGAAATCGTTAGTTGTAGAATACAAGATTCCATGATTGTTAGCTCCATATATATACCTCAAAATTCTTTTTCCATCCTGCCAATGTGAGTCTTTAGGTGACTCCATGAACCTTGAGATGAGGCTCACGCCATATATAATATCAGGCCTTGTGTCCATCAAATACATGAGACTAACAACTAACCTTTTGAATAATGTTCGATCAACAAATGACCCGTTGTCTTATTTGCTTAATTTTGTTCCTACTGCAATTGGTGTTGGTGCTAACTTGTAATTAAACATGTTAAATATTTTCAAGATGTCATTAGAATACTTTTCTTGTGAAATAAAATTCCATCTTCTAATTGTTGAGCTTCTATGACCAACAAATAATGCATGAGAGCTAAATGTGTCATATCAAATTCATTCTTCATGGACGATTTAAATGAATACATGTATAGTTCTTGAGTAATGATTAAATCATCCACATATAAACATAAAATCATAATCTTACCTTGTTCATTTATCTTGATGTATAGATTAGGCTCAATATTGCACCTCATCAAGCCATTTTGAAGAAAATAAGAATCAATCCTGTTGTAGCACACTCTATGAGCTTGCTTGAGTCCATAGAGTGATTTTCTCAACCAGTACACCTTCCTCCATGGCCTTCAATCTTATAAACTTATGGTTTTTTAACATATACTTCCTCTTCAAATATTCCATTCAAGAATACTAATTTCACATCCATCTGATATACAAGCCATTTATTTTGAGTTGTAATTGCTAAAAATGTCCTTACCATGTCCAAACGTGTTATGAGAGGAAATATTTCATTATTATCTACTCCATATTTCGAGTAAATAATTTTGCAACAAATCTTTCTTTCTGTTTCCACACTTTTCCATCTGCACTATACTTAGCCTTGTAGACCCACTTCAATTCTATCTCGTTCTTTCATTCTAGAAGATCTACCCCATGTATGATTCTTCTCTATGACATCTATCTCATCATCCACAACTTGAGCCCAAGTTTATTCATTCATTACTTATTCAAAAGAAACTGGATCTATATGTTGAGAAAATAATGTATGTAAATTAAAAAAGAGTTAGATGTATGAAAATTATAATTAACTTGATATAACTCACTAAGAATCATTTTTTAATGCAATGGACTATCTCGATGATGGGTTGGTTTGATCTTAACTTGATGGACTAGATCCAAGGACACTTGTTAAAGGACTTGATGTTTAATGTTCTTTGTGGAGTCCTTGCATAACTCAAATTGAATGTAATCTCATAGACCTTTTGGCTATAGATGGAGGTGTAGCTTATACTACAACTTGAGGTGCATGACCGGGAGTGGAAGAAGGTAGAATACCTTGCAGTGCTAACTCTTCATCTTTCATATCAAATTGAGGAATAATTTATGCTATATTGAATGTTTTTCTATACTTCCATCCCATGCCCTAGTTTCAACAAATTGTACATATATGTTGATTATGAATGTTCTTGTAATTGGATTAAATAACTTATAGGACTTAGTATTATCTAATATCCAACAAAAACACAAATTTATCATTTTTTGTCTAATTTATTTCCTAAATTATTGGGCACAAGTGAATATGCCACACAACCAAATATTTTAAAATGAGTAACAATATGTTTTATGTGATTGAGGAACCATGTTTCTAACAATTTTCATCAAACACTTGTTTAAAATGTAAATAGAAGTTTTACTTTTCCTACAAAACTTGTTTAGAAGATTCTTTGCCTTCATCATGCTTATGTTCATTTTCATTATAGTTTTATTCTTCCTCTTTGCCACATCGTTTTGTTGTTTTGTATACCAAATATAAATTGTTTATGGATACCATGTAAAATTTTGAAATACATTACCTATATACTCACATCCTCTATCTTTCCTCATAAATTTGATGCAAGATCCAATTTTATTCTCCACTAAAGTATTGAACTACTGAATATATCAAATGCATCAGATTTGTGTCTCAAAAAGTGCACCCATGTCTTCCCTGGTATAATAATCTATAAAATTAAAAAAAAAAAACGTAAATGACATCCTATCGAAGGTGTTTATTTTTTCCACATAAATATGGATGAAAATTTCAAGTGGTGCATCTGTTTCTTACTTATTTTTCTACCGAAAAGGTCTCTATGTTACTTTCTCAAAATACATCCTTCACAAATCACATCTGCTTTAAATTAACGGAAAACATTTTACTATATTTTTCTTATGAAGAAAATTCAAATCTTGAAAATTTAAAGGCCCTAACTTGAGATGTCAAAGACATGATTCATCTTTCATAACTATCTGAAAATTTGATTTAGTTTCTTTAGCTTCGAATGAGCTCTAGACTTGGCTCCAAATTGACTTCGACTAAGCTCTAGGATGGGATTTGGATTGAGCTCGGAATTGGATCCAAATCGAACTATGGACTAAGCTTCGAATTGGCTCCAACTCGAACTATATAGTGAGCTTTAGACGTGGTTCTAGACTAGGCTACAAAATAAGCTTTGTATTTCTCATAGAACAGATTTGCTCTAACTTTTTCTATACTTGGTTTCAATCTTAGGGAAACATTCTATTTCTTGTCATTTTCCTTTAGAAATCAAATGAGTACTTGAAAATTTATCCATGATCACACATTTGTTGTCTTTAATATAAACTCTATGTACTAGTTGTCCAATACTCATCGAATTATGTTTCAAACCCGCAACCTAATAAACATCATGAATAATGTTTTTCTCCCCCTTTTACTTAAAATGTTGACCATTCCTTTTCCTTTTGATTTACTTTATTCTTGTTTCCAAGAGTAACATCAACATTTACCAACTCATCCAAAATGGAAAATAAATCCAAGTTTCCTGACATATGATTGCTGCAACCAAAATCCAAATACCAAATATCACATAGAATTTCTTGAGAAACATTACATTCAATAGGGTATTTTGTTTTATCGCTTCAAAAATCCTTGTAATAAACATACAAACTTGGTGTAGAGCTCCCAAACTAAATTTGATTTTTCTTGTTATGATCATACTACTTTTTGTTGCATCCATAAGCATATTGACCATATTTCTTGTAGTAGTGGAGCTCCACATGAGACTTATCCTTTCTTTGACCAGATGATTGATTTTTATTTTGATCTTAACTATTCCTCTCCCAATTTGGTTTGTTGGACTAGTGTTTCATCCACCTCTTGATGGACTTCTTACTTTTCCTCTAGTGGTTGAACCTTTTTTACCTCTCCACAAATTGTTAAAGTTTGGGATGAGAATTTTTGTAATCAAGTCGTATGTGTTTTTTTAAACCTTTTCTCATGATTTATTAAGTATGCATGTAATTCATCAATTGAAATTTGAATCAAATGCTTAGTTTATTTTATGGCTACAACTAAAGGATCAATTTTTGAAGGTTAATTCCTAATATTATTTTCAATTATTTGTCTATCATCCAATGTTTCTCCATGAGATTTAATCTAATTTACTAGGCCAACAACATAAGTAAACAATGACTCGCAAATTCTTTAATAGACATATTCTCAAAATCTTGTCTAAGTAATTGAAGTTTGTAGTTATAATTTTCTCCTTACCTTGAAATGCAACTCCGAGAGTGTCCCATGATTCTTATAATTTTATCGACATTCTAGGAAGAATTCTTTCATGCATAGTTTGATGTATGTAGAAGAGGGATTTTCCATCTTTCTTTCTATGTTCCTTCAAAAGGTATTTCTCTACCTAAGAGAGTGCATCATATATTACGGTTATGTGTATCCATTTTCAAAAATTTCCCAAACATCCTGGGATCTAAACAATGCCTTCATTGTTAGAGACCAATATTCATAATTATTACTTGTTAATTGAGGAGTCTTCGACTTGATAAACATGCTCGAGATGGAGAAGAAATTTATGGATATCGAGTTAAAAACCTTATCTCGATACCAATTTATAATATATCGGAAGATGAAAACAACAAAAACGGAACACAAAATAAAACTACAATTGAAATTAAAAAATAAAACCCATAAATTACAACACTATTTTACACATTCAATTACTTACTACCTTGGATTTTCTCTTTCTTAAAATGATTACAATTACCTCACATATATAGAGGGATTTTACATAATAAATATCATGCCTAAAAATACTATTTTCCATGAAATAGAGAATGCATAAAATAAAACATGCAAATTTATTTTCTTTTCCTAAAATTAGAATAAAACTAGAGAGTTCTAATTTAAAACTAAAACATCTAAAAAAGCATGGATGAATGTAAGTCAACAAATTGTTGTTTTCCTAATAATAGGATAGGGTTGAAGTTAACTTTTATTTCCAACAACCGCAATATATGATTCTCAAGGGCACAAAATTGTCTATAGAATTTTCTATCTCCCAAATCAATATTTTTCTTGAATGGAAATATTAGCAATGCAAAACATTTTGATTAAAATCATCGAGAGATAGGTAGGAAACAACCAATACAAGAAAGGTTACTATCTAGCTAATTATTTGAACTTTACCAAAAGGTGTTGATGCATTATCATGTGGGAGGGTGAACACATTAACCTCACTTCTGCACTTTCCAATCTAAGCTTCATCTTGAAGCCGATAAGGTGACCGCATATATGTCATTTCTTGTCCCATATCATGAACATGATCATGCATATGTATAAATTATTCATTGTATTAGCCCTTGAAATACTCGACCAAGCACTTATTGAGAAGTGTTTCCCAACTATGAAAACCAATCCACCCTAATCCATCCCACATCACAATGGCCACATTTTTTATTTTCTAATGAAAATCATGCCACATCTAGTAATATTTCTCTCTTCTTTATCTAGTGCATCGAATCTTATTTGTAGCCTTTATCTATTGTCCTCAAGAAATATTCTTGAGATTTTATCTAATAAGGATTTCCAATATTCTCTAAATTCTTTCCTGAGACTATTTGAAATACGTTAAGAGATAAAGGTAGGCCATTGCAAAGCATTTAAAAAAATTTAACCATGCTTTTAAAGATGAGGGTGGAAAGGGTTGGAAAATGTGTGTTAGTAGAAAAGTTTCTCAGTATGTGACTTATTTGTAGACACCTAATTATGACCACACAAATTTAATACTAAAATTTCACTAATTGTCGTATTTACCTTCATTTCATTATTCTAATAAAAAAGCAAAATTATAAAACACCGAATATTATAAATTAGACATTGAATTCATTCAGATTTTTTATTCATATGAGAGATTACATTATATAGAGAATGACATCCTTAGAATACTGATTCAAACCATATCACATTCCCACTTATCTCTCCAACATGATTCTCTCCACCTTTATTTCAACTATCCCTTTATTCCCTCATGATGAGTTGTCTATTACAACTCATCATTCACTCACATAATGTAATATCTAAATATTACATTTTACAAATAGTAGCTCACACACACTATTAATAATGTTACAAACAATATATTCGTAACATTCACTCCCCTATTGTTTACATTATTAATCCCTATTACACACTCCCCTAATGTGAACAAGGTAGAGAAAAACATTCACACGTCTTCTACAGCTTGCTTGCCTCTGCATGCTCATGATCTTGGTACGCTGAACCTCTGTTCACCAAATACGAACCCCTGTTCGACAAAAATGGACCTCTGTCCTAGGTACGAGCCCCTGCTCATGAACCTCTGTTCATCCTCTTCAAGAAAAACATGATGCTACTTTTTCTTGTGCTTTTATCTTTCTACTACAACATATTTACATCAGGAGGTTATAAAAGGAAATACAATTCTGAACAAGAATGTGACATCTGTTCTTATTACAAACAATGAAACACACAACTGAAAAAATGCCACAAACTCATTATGCGGCCCCGCTGCTTGTGGTCGACGAGAGGATGCTAGTTGTCCTCATTCCTCTATTGCCTTCCCCGCTCCATCAGCAGGCCGCTAACTCAACCAGATGTGATCATGAATCTCAAAAAACAACCTCCACAATTTGGACGCTCGTGGTAATGAGCGAAAATGCGTCCAATTCTTGAACAATGAGGCAATTTTTTTATTTTTTTATACAGACTTTTTACAATGACCCGACAATCTAATTTGACAACAAAATTACTGACACAAAATGACAACACTTAATGACTAAAACAATACTTTTGACGATATTGTAAATTTGACGACTTGTTTGACTCAGACAAGAAGATACGACTAGAAATTTAAAAAATAATAAAATGAAATTACTTTTAAATGAAAATGACTCTAAACTCTCGACTCATTTTATCTTTGACATTCATAATACTAATACTTCACAATTGACGTTAAATAAACTAAACTAACACTATTGACAACCTTTATAACAATACATTTTAAAACTTTTAATAAAAATAATTAACAAAGGAATATACAAAATACCTAGAATAGACATACTACTAAAGTAGACAATTTATAAACATATGACTATCAAACATTAAAATTATTGACTATCAAACATTGCCTTTCAAATATAAATTCTTGGCACGAGATAGGGTCTTGACCAAGTCTTCACGTTGCTTTGGTGTCGTTCCAGGTTAGATCACAGGAGGACGATTCATTGCATAATACAGCTATTGTGTCATTTTGGCAGTGAGTGCACAGATGTTCAAATACAGCTGTACTGTATATTCAACATAATACCAGGTCGACTCGGTGGTTACTCTAGTGCAATCGATCCAATGCATTACAAAACTGATGAAAACAAAATTGACCGTGACCATTGATTTGTAATAAATCTTGTGCTGAGAGAGAAACTCGGGATCAGTGCAAATATGTTTCTACAGAGCAATACAAATCACAATGCATTGCGTGCTGCTGACAGAGGTTCGAGTTGCTAAGTGACTGAGCTGGGAGAAGAAGAGATTGAATTTCTTCTCATCAAAACGTCTCCTTCAGCTTTTGCAATGGCGTCTCGAATCCTTGCATGTGAAAAGCTCGTGATATGTGCCACCTAGATTGCAATGATGTTATGTTCAGGTAGTAAGAGATCCACTGAGTTGTTATTTCTTCTGCAGACGTCTTACAGATCAAGTCACGTAAGGCATGAGCTGAGCCATCGACTTCAAGACATTTCAGAGGATTGCGGCATAAATGTCCGTCAAATGGCGTTAACTTCCAACGTGCTCCTCAAACCTTTACACAAAGGTGAACATTCATACTCTGAGAAAGGTGGACGGTTGTCTAATGAGGCCACAATAATGGCAGCGACGTGGTGCAAGGAAGATTGATTCAAATCGATCCACACATGGGCTAATGCAAAGCGTTGCCTCTCTTCCACAGCATGTCAATGACACTTAATGTTGGTAGTTCTGACTAGAATGGATGAAGTACTGTATTTTTGAATGCAAACATACATCAAAGACACCTCTCATTGAAACTTTCTCATGTTTCTATCATAAACCAGCTCGATACCACTGATAAAAAATACAAAATTATAAAACACCGAATATTATAAATTAGACACTCAATTCATTTGGGATTTTTTATTCATATGAGAGATTACATTATATAGAGAATGACATCCTTAGAATACGAGTCAACCCATATCAATTCCTACTTATCTCTCCAACATGATTCTCTCCACCTTTATTTCAACTATCCCTTTATTCCCTCATGATAAGTTGTCTATTACAACTCATCATTCACTCACATAATGTAATATCTAAATATTACATTTTACAAATAAGTAACTCACACACACTATTAATAATGTTACAAACAATATATTCGTAACATTTTCTTCTAATTATCTAATATTTCCCATCTTTATAACTAGCTTTGTCCCTCGCCTTGAATGGCAATTAATTAATGTCACTTCGTTGGTTAAAATCCTTTTTTAATTAATTAATTAACCATTATTAATTAATTACTCTTCTAAAATCTTGTATTTAATTAGTAAACCCTCTTATTAATTAAATACCTCTACCAAACCCCTCTAATTCTATAGATTTTCCTCCAAATTATCTCCAAATAGCTTCTATAAACTAACCTTGGCCTATTAATCAATCCCAATTAATTAATTAGAACTTCCCAAACTCCCATGAGTTACTAATATCTAATTAATGTCTTCTAATCATACTTATCCTCTTCTAATTTTGCATTCTCCTTTATCCCACATTCATTTGGTTGCAAGCTTCTTCCAAATTGGAAAGTTATATAAGAAACCAACTAGTACACCTTTGTCACAACTTACACCTTGTCTTTGTAAGACATCACATATCTCAAGAGAGCATTTCCCTCACAAGAAAACTTGCATAAATTTAGAAACCCCTTTACTAAGGTTAGTAGACGAAGAGTCAAAATTGCACTTAAGCCATGTTGATGAGATTTCTTCTATAGACTTTAGTAAAACCCTTTGATTACATGTAACTTGTGTTCGCTTCACATGAAGAAGTATCTACATTTCAGGCATCCAAATATTAAAAGGGAGGTTTGTATTTAGTGTTATATTTATATTTTGTACAATTTGATTAATCTTTTCCTTTTAGCTCAATCTATATATATATTTATTTAAATAAACTAAATTATGATTTACTTAATGTTAATTCTATTCCATTATATTAGTTTACTTTCACACATATAAACTATTCATTTTGACATACAATACTTGTTCAAGATGCCCCATGATATGAGGATGTTCAATTCGTGAGACGTGACAATAACAAGACTACCAGATTGAAGGATGTTGATATTTATGTAATAAAACATACACTTGGCCGATATGATCCACGTCATCCAAAACGCATCCTAAGCACTCGAACATATCTCAAATGATTTACCTGAACACATTTCCTTCTTCTACAAACCGAATGACAAACTAATACTTACACCGAGGTCTTCTAGAAGTTTTTCTCTTCTCTACTTGCACATCAAGACAAAACAACAACTATCAAAGGACCAAGAATTCCTATTTAACGATTGTTTTAACAATGTTGTTTTACCACCTCCTCCCATGGCAACAATCCTCAGAATTTTTACATTCAAGTGGGTGTAAGACCAAAAATAAGAAATACTTTTTACTTTTATATGGGATATTACCTTACCTCGAGAGATTTTTAGAAACACCCATACTGCTTTATATCTCGCATTCGAGGTTTTTTCATCATCTCCTTATAGCCTTCTGTAAAAACTCCTAATCAAATGCCCATCTCTTTTCGTAAGATATTGATTACCTATATCTAAAGCATGTTTTTCAAATTCAATGTAAACTTTATCTATGGAATCAAAACTTACATCGTCTGTCATATCATTGGTTCCAAAACATTCATTTAGCTTCAAAATGGAACCATCTTTGGTTGATGGGTTTTTACCATTGTTATGGTTGAAGTTATGATAGGAACACCAATTGGGGAAGTGGAATCACATCTTACCAATGAATAAAAACCAAAATTAGACAATTGCGAACAAAATAACTAGATCGACTTAGAGAAATTAGACAAAATTATGAAGAAATTTTGTTTTTTGTTGAGATGGAAAAACAAAATAAGATTACATCCTAGTCAAACCGTTGTCCATATTTCACAAATATATAAAATATTTTCTCTACAACAATACAACTATTACAAATATACAATCGCGTATCGGATAAAATAAATTAAAATTGCTTGTGTAAAAATATATACTGAATCTTTGAATAGGCATCCATGACGCATGTATCTAATTCATCCTTTATTTAATTGTGCCACAATATATATAGTTCATATATATTGTGGTACGCTTAGAGTAATGGATGAACATACCTATAAACCGGCATCTAATCCATATACAACAACCTCTCTCGGTTTCTCCCATCTCCTCCTTGTTTTCTCATTGCCAGAGCGAATAAAATATGACAAAATATTCAATTAACATCGGTGTTAGGGCATGTAGGGAAATATTTTACAATCGTCACCTGTGGAATAGAACCGATGATGTCCACATGTCTAGGTGGAATTTTAGATTCCATTGAGGTGTCATTCTATTGCCCAACCTGCTGGTCCTTCCCGCCACATCAATAATATTCTCAAAATCTCTTCTAAGTAATTGAAGTTTGGTAGTTTTAACTTTATCCTTACCTTGAAACGCAATATGGAGAGTGTCCCATGATTCTTATAATTTTATCGACATTCTAGTAAGAATACTTTCATGCATAGTTTGATGTATGTAGAAGAGGTATTTTCCATCTTTCTTTCTATGCTCCTTCAAGAGATATTTCTCTACCTAAGAGAGTGCATTATATGTTACCTGGTTTTGTGTATCAATTTTCAAAAAAGTTTCCTCAGGACATCCTAGGATCGGTCGAACAATGGCTTCATTGTTAGAGACCAATATTCATAATTATTACTTGTTAATTGAGGAGTCTGCAGACTTGATAAACATGCTCCAAATGGAGAAGAAATTTATGGATATCGAATTAAAAACCTTATCTCGATACCAATTTAAAATATATTAGAAGATGAAAACAACAAAAACGGAACACAAAATAAAACTACAATTGAAATTAAAAAATAAAACCCATAAATTACAAACACTATTGTGCACATTCAATTACTTACTACTTTCTGGATTTTCTTTTCTTAAATGATTACAATTACCTCACATATATAGAGGATTTTACATAATAAATATCATCCCTAAAATAGAGAATGCATAAAATAAAACATGCAAATTTATTTTCTTTTCCTAAAATTAGGAATAAAACTAGATAGTTCTAATTTAAAACTAAAACATCTAAAAAAGCATGGATGAATGTAAGTCAACAAACTATTGTTTTCCTAATCATAGGACATGGTTGAAGTTAGATTTTATTTCAACAATTTTCAACATATGATTTTTGTTGGGCACAAATAGAATTTTCTATCTCCCAAATCAATATTTTTTCCCGAATGGAAAAATCAGCAATGCAAAACATTTCAATTAAAATCATCGAGAGATAGGTAGAAACAACCAATACAAGAAAGGTTACTATCTAGCTAATTATTTAAACTTTACCAAAAGGTGTCGATGCATTATCATGTGGGAGGGTACACACATTAACCTCTCATAGCATATATGTCATTTCTTGTCCCATATCATGAATGTGATCATGCATCTCATAAATTATTCATTGTATTATCCCTTGAAAGACTCGACCAAGCACTTATTGAGAAGTGTTTCCCAACTATGAAAACCAATCCACCCTAATCCATCCCACACCACAATGGCCACATTTTTATTTTCTCTAATGAAAAATCATGCCACATCTAGTAAAATTTCTCTTTCTTTATCCAAAGGCATCGTTTATTTGTAGCCTTTATCTATTTTCCTCGGGAAATATTCTTGAGATTTTATCTAATATGGATTTCCAGTATTCTCTAAATTGTTTTTCGAGACTATTTGAAATACCTTAAGAGACAAAGGTAAGCCATTGCAAAGCGTTTAAAATTTTTTGAACCATACTTTCAAAGCTAAGGGCTAGAAAGGGTTGGAAAATATGTGTCATGAGAAAATTTGCTTGGTATGTGACCTATTTGTGGACACTTAATTATGACCAAAAAAATTTAATACTAAAATTTCACTAATTGCCACATTTCCCTTCATTTTATTATAATATGTGATTTTCTTCTAATTATCTAATATTTCCCATCTTTATAACGAGCTTTGTCCTCATCTTGAATGGAAATTAATTAATGTCACTTCGTTGGTTACAATCCTTTTTAATTAAGTAATTAACCATTATTAGTTAATTACTCTTCTAAAATCTTGCATTTAATTAGTAAACCCTCTTATTAATTAAATACCCCTATCAAACCCCTCTAATTCTATAGATTTTCCTCCAAATCATCTCCAAATAGCTTCTATAATCTAACCTTGGCCTATTAATCAATCCCAATTAATTAATTAGAACTTCCCAAACTCCCATGAGTTACTAATATCTAATTAATATCTTCTAATCATACTTATCCTCTTCTAATTTTACATTCCCTTTATCCCACATACATTTGATTGCAAGCTTCTCCCAAATTGGAAAGTTATATAAGAAACCTAGTACACCTTGTCACAACTTACACCTTGTCTTTGTAGAAGACATCACATATCTCAAGAGAGCATTTCCTCACAAGAAAGCTTGCATAAATTTAGAAACCCCTTTTACTAAGGTCAGTAGAAGAAGAGTCAAAAATTGCACTTAAGCCATGTTGATGAGATTTCTTCGGACTTTAGTAAAAACCCTTTGATTACATGTAACTTGTGTTTGGTTCACATGAGTGAGTATCTACATTTCATAGCACATCCAAATATTGAAAGGGAGGTTTGTATTTAGTGTTATATTTATATTTTGTACAACTTGATTAATCTTTTCCTTTTTAGCTCAATCTATATGTATTTATTTAAATAAACTAAGTTATGATTTACTTAATGTTAATTCTATTCCATTATATTAGTTTAATTTCACACGTATAAACTATTCATTTTTGACATACAATACTTGTTCAAGATGCCCCATGATATGAGGATGTTCAATTCATGAGACATGACAATAACAAGACTACTGGATTAAAGGATGTTGATATTTATAGGCAATAAAACATCCACTTGGCCGATATGATCCACGTCATCTAAAATGATGAGCACTCGAACATATCTCAAATGATTTATCAAACACATTTCCTTCTTCTACACAACCAAAAGAAAGAAGGAAAATACCTCTTCTATATACATAAAACTATGCATGAAAGTATTCTTACTAGAACGTCGATAAAATTATAAGAATCATGGGACACTCTCCATGTTGTATTTCAAGGCAAGGATAAAGTTATAACTACCAAACTTCAATTACTTAGAAGAGATTTTTAGAATATTACTGATGTGTCCGGAAAGGACCTAATTAGTTGGGAAATAGAATGAAACCTCCAATGGAATCTAAAATTCCACCGGACATGTGAACATCACTCCTGCTCTATTCCACAAGGTAACGATCAGTATCTAATTCATTCTTTACTTTAATTACGCCACAAGTATATATAGTCCATATATATTGTGAAGCAGGTTATAGTAATGGATGAACATACCTATAAATTGACATCTAATCCATATACAACAACCTCTCTCGGTTTCTCCCATCTCCTCCTTGTTTTCTCATTGTCGCAAAGAATAGAATATGACAAAATCTTCAATTAACATCGGTGTTAGGGCATTTAGGGAAATATTTTACAATTGTCACCTTATGGAATCGAATGATGATGTCCACATGTCCAAGTGGATTTTAGAATCCATTGAAGGTGTCATTCTATTGCCCAAATGTCTTGGTCCTTCCCGCCACATCAATCCGGTGTAGTCTCTTAAGCACCATGAGAGTAAAACATATGACTTATTTGATAGGAAATTTATCGCAAGCCATGAAACACAATAATGTCTCATCTAAACCTATAGATGGGAATATCTTATTTCTACAAAACCTCTCTCACTTCTCCCATCTCCGTTGATTTTCTTGTAGTCACAAAGAATAAAATGTGGCAATAACCTTCAATGAGCATCAATGTCAAGGCATCTAGGGTGATATTTTACAATCTGCATCACACCTGACACCAAACTAGTAGAACCCACACATCCGGGTGAGCCATGGGACACTATTAGAGGTGTCTTTATGATGCCCAACCATCCTGTTCCTTCTTGACTACATCTATCCGATGCAGTCTCTTAAGCACACTAAGAGAACAACATCAAAATTTGTTGGGTGATTTCTCACAAACCGTGGCACTAGGATATGTCTCTTCTAAACCTACATATGGGCATCTATTCCTAAAAACAATATCTCAATTTTTCCTATATCCTACCTATTTTCTCGCGGTTGTAGTGAATGAAATGTGGAAAAAACCTTTAGTTCACATCAATGTTAGGGCATCTAGGGTGACATTTTTGAATCTGCATCTCATGGTAATGAACCGATATTATCCACATGTCCGAGTGGGTGGTTATATGCTATGAGAATGCTAGGGCATCTAGGGTGATATTTTGAATCGACATCTCATGGTAATGAACCGATAGTATCCACATGTCCGAGTGGGTCGTTATATGCTATGAGAATGTGTAAGAGTTAAAAATAATGTTAACAAGAGTAATTTCATACAATATATGCAGTAAAATGAGAATGTGTTCTTTTTTAAAAGTTTTTAAAAATTCATACAATATAGGTTGTGAAATAAGAATGTGTTCTTGTTAAAAAGAAGGTTAAAAAGAGAATTTTCTTATAATATGGTCTCTCTCTCTCATCCCTCCTCTCTCTCTCTTCCTCTCTCATTCACTCCTTTCTCACTCTTGTTATCTCTTCCTCCTCCCTTTCTATTTTATGTCTCTCATCCGTATATCTCTACCTCTTTGTCTTTATTCCTCCTCTCTCTCATGTCACTCTCTCTATCTCGTTCCATCTCTCTCTCGAAATCTCTTCCCTTCCCCTTCCCCCCTCTCTCTAATTCTTTCTCTATATTATTTATATGGCTATATAATGTATATGCCTCTACTAATACAATAATATCAAGTGAACAAGTCACATTAGGGAATAAGAGATAAAATATGTGGAATAATCCCTTACAAAATCACAACAAAGAGAAACTAATATGCGAGAAAATATTACGAGATCTCAAATAAAAGTGCGGAATAAATAACACAACATAGAGAGACAAGATTTAATGTGGTTCACCCAATTTGGGCTACATTGACCAAGAATCACTTGCTCGCATTTTAATGCAAGCCTCCACTCTCTCAATACAATACCCAAATCTGTTTGGAGCTATGCTCAACAAACTCTACAGAAATTCACACCCAAATTCAAAGCACATATGTAATACATTTGCTTGTCTATCTATCATTCGTATATGACCATATAAATAGACAATTGCTTAAGCAATGATTTGATACAAAATTGTGGGTATCAAAACAATTGGCAAAACCAAAACCGTCCCATAAACCTATCGGTAGCCGAAGAGGCGGTTTTACAAAACAATGGGTACCAAAAAACCATGGGCCCAAAAACAACCCATAACGGTTACCCATTACCCATGGGTTAATAAACCACCCATGAAAATTTGCTTCGGGGGCTTCGCCCCGAACCCCCGACCCGCTCACCGGCGAGTGGGACCGCTATAAAAATACCCGAGTGTAACACATAGAAGGTGTACCAAACTCTAACATGAAAATAGGCTCCACAAACATAACACAAGTGATTAAAACCAAAGGTCCTAAAATAAAAGAATAAAATGATCATTTTGTAGAAGATGTTAAATCTTATCTTTGCTTCAAGAAAGTACATTATTTACTAACAACACCAACCACGTGAAGGTGGAAGCTTGTTTGGCACCACTAACCTACATTACTAACATTAATAGTGACATAAATTAATTATATTAAATTTAAAAGTACTCAAACACACAAAACCTAAGAATTTAAAAGTAGTATGTAGAAAGTATAAAAATTACGTATCATTGTACCAATTCAATCCAATGAACCATATAGGTCTGATATAATTTGTAGGGTGTTAAGTATTTCTTCATGGTCAAACTCAAGAATTTTTCACAATTTTTATTGTGCGATCTACCACCATATTTGATCAATTGAACATCATAGGCAACAACAAGGTGAGAATAATCAATATCTTTCTATGAGTGTCAAATTCCTCGAGCAATCACACTAGATTTATTCATTGGGTATCTTCTAATCCATATTATAGTAACAACCAAATACCCCATAGGATACTCTAGGACTTCTACATATATGTTTGGGGATATCAATTTCTTGTTTACCTCAACACAATGAGACAAATATTCATTTGTTCCTGCTTTATTATTTTCTTCTATAACAACTTCATAAACATGACCTACATCACATTGTACCAAAAATAGTTAATTTTAATAAATGATTCATAAATAAGTTACATAATGAGAAAAAATATTAATTTTAACAAAATAATGCATCTATAATACCTGGTTGCAATAGATCCATTATATGGTCAAAGTTTATTGATAATTTATTCACTTGTGAGTTCTAGAGCTCATGGAGGTTGATACATCTCAAGTGGATGTAAATTTCTATAACACCATTCATCAACCCACTCTTTTGACTCACACTCATCCCAAAAAAATTACATGAAGATAAAAGCATGTCATCTTCCTTGTATGAATAGTCCACAAATCTACATTTGAACTTCTAAAATAGTGCAACTCACTAGATCTTATTAGTGTAAAACAATTTTCATATTTTGATAAGTTAGCTTCTTCTACTAATAAAAAAATATACGAAATGTAGAATTACCCTCATTAACTAGACTCATTGTTGAGTTACACCGCTTCTGCAATGGATGTTTCATCTTTGGTTAATTTTCCGCCATATTTGTACTTCAACTCTTCTTTTGTTAGGGCTCTTTAACACATCTTCATGTTCCATCATGCTCTCATTTTCCATGTTTGACCTCATTGAAATTTCAAATATGTTGAAGTTCCCACTCATCTTATGCATCATACTTGAACCAAGTAGAACATTTGTAAATTTTTGAATTGTGATGTATAATTATTTGACCGTATGATGTTGACCAAATATTATGTTTCTATTACTCAAATTACCATATAAGATCTCAAAGAAACTTTGCAAAAACTATATAGAATAGGTACAATCATCACTAATATATAAATGATACTCCTCAATATATTTATGTCTTCAACCGTGTTGTCGAGATCATGAGTGAAGGCTATATGCACAAATATGGAAAATTGAATATAGTTGTAGTATTGTGATTTCACTTAATTTTATGGTTGTGCATATTTAATCAACAATTGACATAATGGTACTAAGAGGAAATGTTTCCTTTCATAAATTAAAATTCTTTTCTAACCATCAACCTTTGTCTGTATGCCATGCATACTCATACACTATCTTCTCTCGAAATATATAGTCATAAAATATTAAACACTTATATCTTCAGTCACTAATTCACACATTTTCGCCCTTATACCATCTCTTGAAGTGTATGCCACTAATTTTTATTTCCCAAAAATTAGTGAGTTCATTTCCAATTGCATGTGTATTATCTCTGTGTATAAAATTTTGCAAACATTTCAAATCACTAAAAAAATTCAATTTCTTTCCAAACACGATTTCTTATAGAAAAAATTTGTCCTATTTTACACAAAAACACTTGAGATGAAATATGTTGCTTTGATTTAGGTGGGACATTAGCATACACTCGTAAAAAAATATTCTCGGTATAGAAATTAACACATATATGCTAGAAAACATCATAATTCATAGCAAATTCAATATGGATCATCTGTGAGTGATTTATTTTAACATAAAAATAAAATTCCATTTCAAAATATCTTTGACTAATTTCTATCTCTTGGATAAGTCTCTTTAAACTTATCGTAAAATTGTGTTTGTGTCATATTGAAAAAATGTTTGTTTAAGTAATAGGACCACCACCTTGTGTAGGGTGGTGGTTACAAAACGCCTCCCGGCCACGGAGGTGGTGGTGATCCTAGGACCACCGGTGGCACAGGCGGCGATCCACAGCCATTACGGACAGAAAACTAAAATTGAAATGAAAAACCTTTGAATTTGAAAGGATGTTCATTTCTCTTCTCCTTCATGACCTTTCCCATTCTCCAGTGCATGGGAGGACATGAGAAAGGCTATAAATACATGATTGTAGAAGTGTAAAGATCATCGAAGCATGGGAGCAAGTGAGCAAGAAATCTTAGTGCTAGAAATTGTATTTTTGTAGAAGAAAGGAGTGTTGAGACAGAGAAAGCAAGTAACTGAAAGGAAGTGTTGAGATATTATCTACTTCTCTTTCTTACTTATTGTAAATTTTGTACTTGTTGATTTAAATTGGCCAATAGAAGTGGGAAGAAAGAGCAATTTCCCTTCCCGACTAGTTTTTCCTCCATTGGAGGTTTTCTAGATAAAATTGTTGGTGTTATGAGCTTATATTCTTTCCTTTACTACTGATTGTTGATTCTAAGCACAATAGTAATTCATTCACTAGCTATCTCTGTTATTTTCTAATAGAAAGTAAACAACAGTGATTAATTTGTGATTTGTGAATAATTCCAAAGTTGAAGAGTTTACAGATCATTTTGGTATCAGAGCTAACAAGTATCCAGGACTATGGTATTTCATTCTTGAATTTGTATGACAGTGACAAGATCTAAAGGTGAAGAAGCTTTACCTTGCGATCTGGAGATTTCTACAAAGAAGTGGAAACAGAGAATTCGGGAGAAATGGAGGAAGAGAACTTGGTCCATAGAATCGAGATGTTGGAGACCATGATGGATAGGATGTTTAGAAGGCAAGAGGAACTTGCAGATTTGCAGAAGACAACTTCCGTCAAGCAAGACTCCATGGACTCGGTGGTTCGAGGCTTAGCCAAAAATTTTGGTATAGGCAAGAGCCACCATGAGGAAGATTATGGGGAAGAGCATGAAGAAGAGACTTCTAACACAAGAGAAAAGGTAAAATCTGAACATACTCCTTTTAAAGTTGAGACTAAAGTCAAAATCAAAAGCTTTGAAGGACAAGTAGATGCAGAGTTACTTGATAAATGGTTGAAATAGTTAGAAGTCTATTTTAGCATCCATAATGTCACTGAGGCACAAAGGATCACCTTTGCACATCTCAAAATGGAGGGACATGCTCTAGTTTGGTGGGAAACTCATCTAACTACTTGTGAAAAGAAGAAGCATCCTATTGTGAAATCTTGGCAAGAATTTAAGGAATTACTTAGAGCTAACTTCTATCCTATTGGCCATAAAACTGACCAAATGATTAAATGGCAGTATTTTAGACAAGGCAGTGGTCAAAGTGTGTAGGACTATACTACGGAGTTTCGGAGGCAAGCCATGTTGCTAAACATGGATTTGGAGGATGAGGATATTCTGACCAAGTACTTGGGAGGACTTCACACTCACCTTCGAAGAAAATTCATCTCCACAAAGCCCAAGGATCTCAATGAAGCATGTGTATAGGCATACTACATAGATGATGAGAAAAGCAAGGAGAAGTAGAGCCGAGGGTAAAGCAGTCAACAAATCAGTAGAAAAAGGATTATGGGCAAACAAGTAACAAGAGTAAGTGGAAAGGAAAGGTAAACAAGCTGCCACTACTTTAAATACTTGTAAAGATCCCAAGAATTTTGCAAGAATTGTGATATCAATGGTCATATTGATGCTACATGTTGGAAGTTGCATCCGGAGTTACATCTGAAGAACCGAACCAAGGACTCCAAGAAGTCCATGACAGTTATAAAGATAGAAGGGGAGGTGGAAATCGAAGATGACTCTGATGTAGATGAAAGGCTTGGATGCACGGCCACCAACATGGACACAACGAAGAGGAGATGAGTAGACTATTCCATATCAAAATCCAGATCAAGAGGACTAAGGTAAATGCTTTGGTTGATACTGGTTCTCAATCTAACTTGATTTTTGAGGTAGTTGTAAAGAAGCTTGGTCTTGAGACTTATGAGCATCCGCACCCTTATCCTTTGGGTTGGGTGAAGAAGGGTGTTGAAATTCAGGTAACAAGATGTAAGGTCAAGTTTGGGATAAATTCCCAATATATAGATGTTTTTGAAGCTGACGTTATTCCACTTGATGCTTTTGATGTTGTATTCGGGAGTCCTTACTTGTATGTTAGGGATGCTTATCTTTATGAGAAGGAAAACCGTACGGATGGGTCAAGGATGGGATCAGCTACAACATCTGACATCACACACGGCGTAAGACACGAGTTCTTATGGTAAGTGCTAACCAAGTAAAATGACTTATTCAGTCAAATCATAATCAGTTTTGTTTACTTTTATTAAAGGATAAACAAGATGGGGTAGAAGTTTTAGATATTTCTAACTAGGGAAAACAAGATTTGGATAGTATTATTCAGTCTTTTTAGGAAGTATTTTAGGCTCTTAGTGGATTACCACCAAAATGGGAAGTAGAGCATGAGATTCAGCTATTGCCAGAGTCACCTCTACCGAACATCGGGTTGTATAGGCAATCCTTGCTTGAGAGTACTAAAGTAAAGAAACAACTCTAGGAACTAATAGACCAAGGGGTAATACGTCTAGAGCACCTCACCATGCGGTTTTCCTATTGTGATGGTGCCAAAGAAGGATGGTTCTTGGAGAATGTGCATCGACTACCACGCTTTGAACAAGATCACCATAAAGAACAGATATCCACTTCCCCATAGATGATCTCTTGGACCAGCTTCAAGCATGCCAAATTTTTCATGAAGTTGGATCTCAAGTCAGGTTATCACCAAGTCAGGATGAAGGAGGAGGATATATGGAAGACTGCCTTCAAAACAAAATAGGGTTTGTATGAATGGTTAGTACTTCCTTTTGGATTATGTAATGCACCCGCTACATTTATGAGATTGATGAATGATGTATTGTGGGATTTCATAGATTCATGTGTCATTGTATATCTAGATGATATCTTGATTTTTAGTGCCACATGGGAAGAACATCTAACACATTTGCAGCAAGTCTTGCAAGTTCTCAGGGAGAAACAACTTGCTTTGTAATATGAAGAAATGTGAATTTTCCAAATAGTCACTTGTCTATCTTGGGCACGTGGTTGGAGGAGGAGAGCTACGAGTGGATCCAAAGAAGGTGGAAGCCATCACAAATTGGCCAACACCAATAGGAGCCACAGAGACTAGAAGTTTTGTGGGAGCAATACAGTACATGCGGAAATTCATTCTGGGTTTCTCGCGATTGCAGCACCTCTACACATAGTGGCCATAAAGAGTAAGGGTTTTGACTAGGGTAAGGAACAAGACAAATCCTTTGAGTTATTGAAATACAAGATTAGTCATGCTCCAGTACTTGCTCTTCCTAGTTTGCAGCAGCCTTTTGAAGTAGAGACAGATGCCAGTGATTATGCTTATGGGTGCAGTGTTGCTTCAAGGAGGTAAACCCATATGTTATCATTATGAAACCTTCACTTCAGAAGTTAAAGGATATTCAGTATATGATAAAGAAATGTATGCACTAGTTCAAGAAATTAAAAAATGGAAACATTATTTGTTGGGTAAAGAAACTATTGTGCACACTGACCACAAACCTCTCCAATATTTGCAAGCACAGTCTAAATTACAGTAGGCAAGGCACTACAAATGGATGGGGTTTCTTCAGTAGTTCCATCTAGTGATCAAATACAAGAAGGTAGTACAAATTTGGTGGCAGACATGTTGTCTAGGCCACCCACATAGGAAAAAGTTCTCCTGTTTGGCCACTATCTCTCAGATCGAGCCCTTCACGAAGGAAGCTTACGAGAAGCATATGCCCAAGACAAAGACTTTGGGGTAACATTTCAGAAGTTGCAGTCCCAAGGGGCTGAAAAGATGGGGATTGAAGATTGTTATCTCAAGGATGGGCTGCTCTACCGATGGGGAAACTTTGTGTGCCTAAAGAAGAAAGACTTCTATTGATGAGGGAAGCACATACCTCGAAAGTAGCGGGACATTTCGGTGTTGGTAAGACCCTAGCCCACTTGCAAAGGTATGTATATTGGCCCAACATGCAAGAAGAAGTATCAAAATTTATTCGTGGATGTAAACTTTGTTGTACTAGCAAGCCTAAAACTAGGAAGGAAGGTTTGTATATGCCTTTACCAGTACCTACTCATCCATGGGAGGACATTTCTATGGATTTTGTAGGAGGATTACCTATGTCTAAACATGGCCATGACTATCTCTATGTTGTTGTGTGATAGATTCAGTAAAATGTGTATTCTTATGGCATGTAAAAAGACAGTAAAAGCACATGAGGCGGTAGATCTTTTCTTTGCTAATGTATGGGTGCATTTTGGTTTGCCAAAGTCTATTGTCTCTGATAGGGATTCCAGGTTCTTGGGGAAGTTTTGGACTACTTTGTGGGACAAGATGGATACCAGGTTATAGAGGAGCAACTTTCCATCCACAGACAGATGGAAAAATAGAGGTGGTAAATAGGACTTTGGTACAGTTGATCAGAGGGTATAACAGTAAGTACCCAAGGACTTGGGATGAGTCCTTAGCCTACATTCAACATTCCTATAACCAGGGTAAATACACACATCCACTATGAAGTCACCATTTGAAGCATGCTTGGATATCTACCTACAAATCCATTGGACATAGCAGTTGGATAACAGGGATGAGGAGGATACATGAGACACAAGGTGACTAGAGCCAACAAGTTCATTGAGAGGATCCGAAAAATCCATCTCAAGGTCAAAGAACAACTAGAAAAATCTCAAGCAAAGTACAAAGCTAGGCACGATCAACATAGGAGGGAACACAAGCTTCATGTTGGAGACAAATTTTGGCTTTACTTGAGCAAGGAGAGACTACAAGGTCAAGCACGGAAGCTCAAGCCACTACGATATGGACCCTTCACCATATTGGAGCAGGTTGGGGAAAATGCTTTTCAACTTGATTTTCCATCATTCATGAGGATGTACTCTATAGTAAACTATGAGAACTTGCACCTATATGAGCCATCCATGTTGGATGAAGATGAAGAACTACAATTGCTACCTTCCATTGAGGATTGCGTCTTGGACTCACGAGGTGAATTGGAGGAGGATGTAGTGCTACAACAGAAAGTCAGAGAGACTAGAAGAGGTCCACAGAGTCTTGGCAGATTGGACTGAAAGGAAAGACACCAAGGTAGGCCGGTGGTACTCGAAGGAGCAAGTGAGGGAATTGTTCCCTCATCTACTCCCCCACTAAGCTTTTGTGGGACCAAAAGCCTCCTAAGAAGGGGAGGTGTGATCCATAGGGATCCAAATAACTCTACTTCATCGAAACAATCAACACAAAGAAGAAAAAATAAAAATGGAGGTTCTATCTTTTAAGTAACATGACCACACCCACCTGTGGGGTGGCGGTTCTGAGAATCACCACCTACTGAGGAGGTGTAGTCCCCAGGACCGCCGGTCTGCACGGGGGCGGTCAGTCAGCCATTACGGACAGAAAAAAAAATTTGAAATGAACAACCTCTAAATTTGAAAGGATGTTCATTTCTCTTCTCCTTCATGACCTTTCCCATTCTCCAGTGCATGGGAGGACATGAGAAAGGCTATAAATACATGATTGTAGAAGTGTAGAAGATCATCGAAGCATGGGAGCAAGTGAGCAAGAAATCTTAGTGCTGGAAATTGTATTTTTGTAGAAGAAAGGAGTGTTGAGATAGAGCAAGCAAGTAACTGAAAGGAAGTGTTGAGATATTATCTACTTCTCTTTCTTACTTATTGTAAATTTTGTACTTGTTGATTTAAATTGGCCAATAGAAGTGGGAAGAAAGAGCAATTTCCCTTCCCAACTGGTTTTTCCTCCATTGGAGGTTTTCCAGGATAAAATTGTTGGTGTTATGAGCTTATATTCTTTCCTTTACTACAATTGTTGATTCTAAGCACAATAGTAATTCATTCACTAGCTATCTCTGTTATTTTCTAATAGAAAGTAAACAACAACGATTAATTTGTGATTTGTGAATAATTCCAAAGATGGTTTCCATATCTTATTAGCTTTTCTTATACAAGAAATTTCACTAATATTATTAATACATAATTTCAAGCCAAAAATGGATGTTTCCATCCCTATACATATCCTAGAGTTGATTCTCTCGCATCATATTCCAAGGGTCGAAAGATTGGAATCCATATTTTTACTTCTTCCTTTTCAAAATTATTTGTACCTTCATCCTTGCTCCAATTTGATCTTAACCTTTAGCTCACTCGTATCTGCATTTCTTTTCTCTTGTGCTTTGTATTCCCTTCAACGTTCTCTTTATCTTCATGAATGTTTTCTGGTATTTCATAGGTTTCTTCTTATTCTTCCTTCATCACATCTTCCTCTTTCTCTTGTTGTTGCTTCTCTCATCTTAGAATTTATTTCCATATCTCCTCCACATGGTTCCTCTTTGGATAAGGCATGCTCCAAGGCTTCTATCTCTGATTGTAATTTTTCCCAACTCTTATATACAAATGCACTCTCTTGTTTACTTATCTCTTCTTGTTCTTGGCTTACTATCTTCTTTATTTCTTCTTCTACCTCAAGCTCATTCTTTGTACCTGCAAACACACACCTACACACATTGTTAGATTCAAAAACTTGAGGCTTTATTGCCCCTTAAGTCCTTCCTTTCTTTCCATTACTTCATTTTATTCTCTCTTTAAATCTTCCTTTATTTTTGCATACCAATTATCCTCGTCATGCTCAACAACATCAAGAGAATATAGAAATGCTTTTATCACTTCTTCTTCTTCACTTTTATCCCCTATCATCACCGTTTATTTAATCACTTTTGTTTCTTGTTTATTCATTCTCTTTTCCATCTCTGTTTAGGTCTTCTTTATTCTATTTTTATCTTTTTCCTTAGCTTCTTTCTTTACATTCTTTCCACAAGAAACCTTACTAGCCACTATAATCTCTTCTTCAAAACCATCCTTATGTCTTATTCTTGTTCTTATTTCTCTCCTTCTATGAGCACCATCAATTGTTCTACCTCTTTCTTCAACTATGTGATCTCCTGTTGAAACCACATCTCTCTTTTCTTTCTCTTTTCCTCTCTATCTCCTCTTGTTCTCTCTTATTTTATCACATCGGATCTATCAATCCTTGAATCAATTCTATTCCTAGTTCCTCTTCATCCCACTCATCAATAAAATATGATGTATAAGTTCTAGTATCCCTTTAAAATTGTCCTTCTCTCGCATGTTTCCCTTGTTTTTATCATCTTTTTCTATTCTTCTCTTATGCCCGTGTACTCTTATCCTCTCATGCACTTTATTTATCCTAGCCTCTTCTATATCTTCTATCGACTTATTCATCCATGGTGGCATCCTATAACCATGGTTAAGGTTTGGTTTCACACCTTGTCTTCACTCATCTTTAATGCACTTTCACAAAATTTTAGTAGCAATAATTACTATTCATTCAAATGCCTCACTCGATATCAATAATGATGGAATAATCTAATCACCATTTCAGTCATACATTTACTTCATCAATAAGTTTCAAACAACATACTTCATTTATTTTTCATAAAAGGATCCTATACAAGCATATAGTGGCCTAAAAGTTTTTCAATTGATAAATAACATAAAGAATGTCTTCATGATCGTATCCCTGTCTCATTATCCTTAAAACTATCATCTCATCTCTTTAAATCAAATCCTCATATGGAAGTTTATAAATACTCACCACCCATCAGTTGTTCTTAGCCTTTTGTACTAGTACTTGTTTAAGATATATATAATTTTTTCCTTTTATACTTCTATCTCATCTTAATACCTTGTTTACATACTCAAAAAAATTAGTCGACTAAAAAAGAACTCAAATATCCAAAATTACATGGCCCACTTTTAGTTTGTCAAGAATCTCCTTAGGGAATTATTTACTAATCATTCACTTTAATAAGAACTATCAATTCTGGTGTTTCCTTCAATTCCTTGTAACTCCACCTTATTTCATTTTGACCGAAAATAATCAACTCTTTTGTCTTGTACTACTAGAAAATTCTGGTATGATATCCTTCTTAAGACAATGTGCCTTGATCTAACCTAGCATACAAAATTCAAAAGATACCTAGAATTTATAACAAATTATATTAGTTCACTTAAATTCCAAATCCCAAAGCATTCTTGCAAAATTTTAGGCCCTAACTACTTGCATAACTCTCTCTACCTCCCTTCTTGTGTTTGGCACAAAACCCTCACCAGTGTCTTCTTCTATGGACTATCATGCACAAAATTAAATGTAGGGAACATAAAGATAAAATTATTGGAAATTAAATTACTGATTAGAGGGTTTGATATGTGTACAAAATTTCAAAGGAAAACTATAAATATTTTGGTACTTCCTTTGTAAGTCTACTTTTTCAAACTAACCTCCCAATGTATTCCTATGTCTTGTAGAGGAAAATCAAATTTTTTGTTAATTCCTCCATTGAAACTTTAAAATCCTTCTTGATTCTCATTTATAACCTTTTCATTGTCATCTCTACCAATTTTTGTGATAAATAACCCAAGTTTGAGAGATAAATCTTCATGCCCTGAATTTATGCAGACAATGTGTTCTAATGGAACCTAAGAAGGAAAAAACCTTGTATATTTATTCCTTATTAATATTAATAGTTCAAATTTTACCCAATGGTCTATATCATCCGGGGTTCATTTTAAGAGACCTCTTAGAAATCGGAGGTGGAAAATACCTGGCGAATATCCTTGGAACCGGTTTCGCGGGAAGGCGATTTTTTTGGGGGTTCGACAACAAATTTTCACCTGATTTTTAAGTGGTGTGACAGAAGGCTGCAGATGTATGACAGGAGATTTGTTGTCGCGTGTCTGCATGCTGTTGTTGGTGCTCAAAATAGTCTCACCCCATTTTGCCTTTGCAATCTATCGATTTACGACCTCTGCCATATTTTATTTCCCTGTGTTGTGCCAGAGATCTCTGCTTTATTTTTGTTGCCATAATTAATCTATTCTTGGGTCCATTTATGTTTCCTTGTTTCTCTGTTCCTCTAAAGGGGTCTATAATTTGGGTCTCCCATTCTCTATTTATCTAAAAACTTCGGTCTTTCCCGTTTCTTTCCATCTCTCACAATCGAGATTTGTTGCCCTTGTCATTTTCCCTAAATACTTGAAGGAAAATGAATGGATGTAGCTTTGAAGAGCGTATTTGAGCCTTGTAACATTTCTAAATCCTCTGTCCTTGAAAAAAATTCATCTCTGGGCTCAAATGGTCATTTTTCTACATTTTACGGTTTGATGGGCATTTCTCCTGGTCAAATTTGCATCCTTGCTTGACGAGGAACGTGGCTTCTTCTAATTGGATGGGGCACGACGGGTTTGTTTTTGAACTTGTTCTTTTTGGCTACTTTGGAAAAAAATTTGAACTCGCCCCAAGGCCCTGCCAAGATCTGATTAAAGCAAATTTAAGTGGCGGGGAAAATTTCTTGTTTTCACCCCGAGGTGTCCACGTGTTCATTTTTGATTTGATGCGGCTCGGTGGGCACTCCTAAACTTTGTGGAAATTTTTAACCCAAAACTTGTCCACGTGGAAGAACGATGCTCATTTGAAGGTTTACTTTTGGTTTGGCCTTGGAGTTACGTCGGGAGGACACGTGGAGGTTTCTGTTGCTTTTCCCAGACTTAGACAAATTTTTATGTAGCTAGTATAGTTTAGTGAGACAGGGACATGTGGGAGCCCGCGATCATTCGTGTCTCCGCTTTGGATACCATTTGAAATTGCACCATGAAGACACGTGGAGGCTTCCGTTGGGGCTTCCCATACTTAGTCGTTTTCAAAAGAGTTTTAAGAGGCACAGGGACACGTGGTGAGCTGCGCTCTTCCAAGGTCACAAACTTTTGGGGACCATCTCAAGATGCGCCATTGTGACGTATCACGCTTTAAAAGTCAAGGGGCGGGGAAGCGGACCATCGAGGGCAACTTGTATTTTTACCCCTTGCTACAAAAAGAGTTAAAACATCAAAATGGCCCATAGACTGGCAGGAAATAGTCAATATTTTTCCTAGTTAATGGCGAAAGGGCGAAGCTGCGGGGAAAATTTAGAAAATTTTCCCTTTTCCAAAAGAGAGGTGAAATAACATAATTTAGCCATGGTTCCTTTGGGACCCACCTCAGGACACATGTTAGGCTCATTTCTCAAGGGCGGAGGTGCGGAGCAAAATGGAAATTTTTTCCATTTTTTCAAAAGGTTGTAAAAAGTCAAAGGAAAACCCCGACCTGCTTTTTAAAATTGAATCTTCCACGTGGACGACCCAAATTCAAAGTGAAGATCAACGGCAGTTGTGTGTCTGAATCTGATTTTCCCCCATTTTTATTGAAAAGCTCCTAGAAGTGTGAGTCTTCATGATTTCTTGGTATTTCCTACACGCCAAACAGAGAGGAGAGTTAATTTTGATATCTAAGTTTGGTGGGGGAGATCTGGAGATGTATTTCACCATTAAAATGGTCACTATCGAGGCTCGATCTGATTTTCCATTTTTCTTCTCCTCAGCATGCAAGGAACCAAATTTGATAGATTAGGGGTGGAAGTGGTTGGTGAATAGAAGGAAGAGTGATTTTCTAGAGGAAGGAGTTGAATGCGGGAGATTTTTGAAGAGATCTGCCCCCTGAGCACTGATGACTTTTTACAGATCTGATTCTGGGAATCACGATCATGATCATGGCAAGCACTGGTGGCACTCAATGTCTAGATTTTTTTTTGGGGGGGGGAAGACTCATTGTAAATTTTATAAATGGCACAAATTTATCATGCAAATGGTTGGAGTGTGAGGGGTCGAGACTGATTTTCCTAATAGAAAAAGGCTTGATAGAGCCCATCCTTTTTGAGAAGCATGTATATCTCTTTTGTATTGAATTTGATCATGTCAAGGTGGTTACGAGTGTACAACCATTGACAAGCTCTGAGATTTTTCTAGAAAATTTCCCCTACTAATAAATTTAATCAAACTCGAGTTATTCTATGTGGATATTATGTAAAATGTGTTGGTTTTACTTCGAACATTTGCAAATAGTTTTTCTTGTTCATGTTGCAATCTTGTATCAAAATCTGTCTTAATCACATAGGTCTCAATCCTTGTGACATTTTAGTGGCATCTGCAATTTCATTTCTCAGAAGAGCTTTCATCTAGGAGTGAAATAAACAATTTAAAATCACTTTTCTCTCATCATCGTTGATAGAGATTATCTCGTAATCCTTTGGGTGTACCTCAAGCATGATTGGGCTCAGATCTTAATGTTTTGTTTGGTTTTCCAACTCGAGCCTTTGTGTTAGAATCTCAGATATTGTATGAAAAGGTGCTAATTTGGGCCTCCATTGAAGCACATATTCTAGTTAAAGAAACATTTTAGCTACTCTTCTGTGGCATTCTCGTGGTTTAGTTTTCCATTTTACAAAAGTTCTCAAATATTTGGTATAATCAACTTTATCCCGCTTCACCTCCCACCAAATTCATTCAAAACAACCAATCCTACCCATACTACCTATGTTTTTCATGTGTGTATACAAATGCACAAATTTTACTACCAAAGCATGCATGAAACAATCGATTCCAAATGTCTTTAGTAGCTCAACCTTTCCTAGAGAATATCTCCACTATCTAGAGTGGCTTGACTCATGAGAGTTAGATTTTGTTGCATTGATCATATTTTCTTCAAGGTCTCCTTAAAAACTTTATTACGAAGGATATATCCATCTCCTCCATAAAAAAATAGGCTACAAAAGGGTTCTCTTACCTTGATTGAAAGGCACAACCTAAAATAGTGAGGATAGATCAAATCCTCTTGAGGGTGCTTATCCATTTCTCCACATCCGAGTGACTAAGGGCCGCTTAGATCCCATCCCCACCTACAAATGAATCATCATGATCTATCTATCTCTAATCTTCTGCTAAATGCGTGATGCTACTCGACTTTGAAGGAGAATCAATTTGGGTACCAACACAACCTCCGCCCTCTGGTCACACGACAACAAGATCTATGTGTCGTGCCAACAAACTCTCTGTCACGCGCGTCCACTTCCTCCGCACTCTTGTCACTCATCAAAAAATATCCATGTTTCACACCAACAAACTCTCCATGTTGCGTGTCAAAAACTCTCCCCGACATGCATCAACAAACTCTTTGCCATGCATCTGCACCTCCGCCCTCTGTCATGCGTCTATAGTCTCTACCCTCCTATCACACGTTTACTGTACTTGATAATACATATGCCCCCAGGTGGTATGAGTGATCTTGTAGTGTTCTACCTGGCGAGTAATCTAGGATTATATAGGGGATAGTTTCAAGGGTAGGTGAAGCCGACCCCTAAAAAATTAAATCTGTAATTTTTAGGCGAATAGGTCACTGACCCGCTCCAAAAAATTTACCTTTTCAAATTTTTCAAAAAATGGAATATTCACCATATTATGAATATTCTCCACTAAAATTATCCCCTGATATTATCTTATCGCTTGATTCTATATTAATGATAGTTCATAACAAATAACTTATAATATCTTCAACCAAGAAAAGACAGCAGTGGTGCATGTTGGAGACAAAACACTTCATAGTTTGTGACTTTAGATACTTACCATGGAAATAAGTTTTTTTTTTTTTCAAACCACTTATTCGCTTGTTTAAGAAAATGATGAGAAGCATTGTATCTTGAATGAAAGACCCATATAACCTTCACTTAATGCAACAAATAAGCACACTTTCGGTTTATGGTTGTAGACACCTGTAGTTTGATCAAAGCACTATTACTCTTAATATTGCACTAACTATCCTCCTCCTCACAAATTGATGACATACTGTCAGTTAGACCTATCTAACTCCCCTCTTACGACACTCTTTCAGTCGTATTCCTCTTATAAGTCAATTAAACAGGCTAATATAGGCCTCTTCTTGGCTAAATCCTCTTCTTATCCTCTTCTAGACTACTTCTATTAGCTTCCTAGACTATCAATCCATTTCATTGGATTGATTAGACCTCTCAAAACTCTTTCAAAACCCTAATTTCTCTCTAAGATCGAGATTAACTAGCCTAACCTAGGTTAATTAGCCCTAACTATGGTCAACCTCTTCTAAAACTAGTCAAATCTTACTTTGACTTGCTAAAGTGCTTTTTGGGCTTTTTCATTTGTCCCACATGCACCCAAATCTCCCACTTTCCCAAATGGAAAACTATAAATAGCCCACTACCCCCTCTCATTTATAAGAACACTTCTTCCCTCTAACATAAACTATAGTATTATTGCTAGGATTAAGAGTTTTATTTCATTTTATTGAGCTATTTACTTTATCCTTTACAACACACCACACACCATGGAGTAAATGGGAAGAACCATTGGCCTTGAAGCCATTAATGGTGAGCTCTCATTCTCTTAAGCATAAACTAATTGCTTAGATCCTTATTAGGCTCACTTATTTAAGCTTTCAAGAATAGAGGGTAATTATATTTGTTAAGTTTGCTTGTTTGCTTCAAAATTAATGTATGCAAAATAGGAATCCTTGTTTACTTCTTATCTGATGGTCCATTGATTGGTTTTACACAAATATTTGGGGTCTCTTAAGTGTTCTTACCCCATTCCATAGCTTTTGCAACCTTTCTTTGAACACATTTGGCACGCTCGTGGGACATGAAGTCCATCCTCCATTAATGGAGTCTTTTTAAGCTATTTATTTTTAATTTCTAACCACTTTCATGTTTTCTAGGATAAATAGCTTATTATTTGCATGATTTCATTTTTTAAGTGAGTTAAATCATCCTTGATCATGTATTTTTTGTGGGTTTGAGCTAGAAATAGCTTCTTTGGCTAACCTTTAACCTGTTTGCTTGTCAAAAAATTTCATTTCCGTGACTTTTTGTGGTTTTTAGGGGCACCATAGGTTTCCTAAAAGGGGGCATCTCCGTTGAAACCCTAGCATAGGCATTGAGTTGGCCGTGCACCTGTTTGACCATACTACATAGTTGACAACTCATTTAGAATGGGCCACGTATCATCAAACCATAGGTGCATCTCTCGTCGGGCCATGAGCATACTTGTCTCTCTAGATGCGTTGGCGTATATTGGCTTACTTGTGTAAAATCTTTCATTTTGACCCATGAGCATATCCATTGAACCATAAGAATCTTTATAGATCATTATGCATCCCCATGTCTCTGGATGTATTGGTGTTTTCCATCCCACTGTATTTTCTAATTCATTTTTCTTACAGGAATATCCATTAGGAGAGAGCGTCCACGTTGAAACCTTAAGCACCTATCATACAAGCTCGCATAGGTGTTGAGTTCCACTATCATAAAACTCTACCATGCATCCATGTTGGTTAGGGCACGTATCCATTGGTCAGGGCACGCAGTGTAATTCTAAGCGCATAGGTGTCTGTGTAAAAATTTGAACTTTATTTCCCGAGCTGTAAGATCATTTTTTCAAAATTTCAAAGGTTTTAAAGTCTAACAAAGCAAGTGCAGGGTGTTGATTACTTTTTTAATCTAGCATAACTTAAGAGTTTTTAATTCCTTAACTAAAATGAGGTTTGTAAAGTGTGTATGCTCTCTCCTCGCACCTTCTAGGTGATCTTGGAGATCAAAAACACTTGTACAAACCTTTTTCATGTTTAAAAACACTTGTTTTATGCTTCTAAAAGTAAAGTACTTTCCATATAGCTTGTTTTAGTGGAATTTTCACATTGCGTATGCTCTTCCTTTGTACCTTTTCGGTGATCTTAGGAATCAAAAGCAACATGTAAATTCCCTTTCTTGATATCGTATTCAAATGGAAAATTACTAAACTCGTCTCGTACATGACCTAATGCTTGTTAAAGAAAGGTGTCAAAATGAGACACAAACCTTCTAATACATGTGTTTTCATATAGGTTGCCAAACGGTGTGCTACTTAAAACCACATTAAGTTAAGAAAGATAAAAACACACCATTCCACTTCACAATGTATTGTAGGTTTTGGAAAAGGGTACATCCCTATCCGCTTAACTAGAACATAACCCCTTTGACATAACACCTTAAGCTACAACAATGAGGTTGGTTTCAGAACCCTAAAGTAATCCACCACTGAGTAACCTCGTGGATGAAACAGGAAGCACTCCGCTTACCCACTTGACTAGTTTGCATTGTGAGTTAGAGTCAAATATTTTCCGTATCGTGCGACCCTAGTGATGGTACAACTGAACGCACTAGTTTCTCATTGTATCATAAGGGGGTAAAGTAAAGCTAAGATACTCCCAAATCAGTCAATGTGACTCTTTGGGAAAATCGCACTCACATTAGAAAAGCTTGTGACACCTAGTTGAGAGAACCTATTAAGGAGGCCATTCTGTCTTGGAGCCCACTTTACTAGTCCATTTGTCACGTCAAGCCATCACAAAGTGACGACTCACTTGGAGTCTGAACCTTGTTTCTCAAAACAAGGAAAATAACCCACGTAAGTTAGAACTAAGTGTCATTCATCACGAAACTAAACTACATCCCACTTAGCTCAGTTTTATTCTCATCTTCGGATGAGGTGAAACTCTTCCCAAGTGGTGCTTAGTTTATTTTCATCCTTTTTGATCTATACCCTTGCGTTCTCACCGCCCATTTTTTGGGGTGAGAAGGAAGCATACCTCATTCATTTTGTCAAAGATAGTACTCACCACTTTTTTTTTGTTTACATCCATCCATGTTTGCGGTTGGGTTGTTAAATGTCTAAAGTGTGTAGGTATGGTTTCATATCTTTGATAAGTTCTTTGATCTTGATTTCAAGATCATCTTCACTACTACGATTTTGGTTCATATTTTTATCTCTCCTTAGGTTGATAGTTTTTTCTCACATTCTAGTCACACAATTTTGGTACTTACATTGGGTTTTTAGTTTCTTGAAAACTTGATATAAGTCCCTTTATTGTGTGGTTATGTTGCTCACGCAACTAACAACTTCTTGTTATACTCTTACTTCGTTTCAGCTGATGACGTCTAAGCCTTTTGAGGGTGTCGATATTGCCTTATATATACCGAAATAACATCATCTTGATACTAACACCTTGCTTGCTCGGTTAATGTATCAGGATAGTGTTGTTACACTATACATACTTGTAACTTCCATTTTCAGAAATCTTAGCCTTCATCGGTATTCGAACTAGTTTTAGTATACCTCATCGAGAGATTGCGTCAGTACCACTTTAATATTTAGGCTTTGTTAGAATTATAACTTGACCTACGTGTTGATACGATATTGGCACTATCCGCTTTGGGCCTTTCACCAAAATCATAGTTAGGGTATAGACTTGGAAAAATGACAATTTGAGTAATCATTGCATTTGAGTGTTCATATGAGTGTTCCTTGAGTCATAAAAGCAACTACATAACATTACTTTTAGAACTAACACAAACATACGCCTAGGTTTCACATAAACTTCAAAGGAATTTAGATGGAACCTCATATAACTTTTGGCTAGTGATGCCTAGAATCACGAAAATGGCGTCCAAACCAAATGACCGTGACTTAGGAGAGAACCCTTTTGAATCATTCCCATTTAGTGGAAACAACTTAGTGCCTCTCTTTTCACAAGTTAAAGACACAAAGCCATTGATCGATCATAGTGGAGAGGATTCTGAATCTTCTGAAGAAAAACACCAATTAGACTTAGGCTGCTTTGATGAACTCCTTTTTTATAATAGAGATCAAGTACTCGCAAGAGTCTTAGAACTAGGGGCTAAGCTTCCAAGAGCACGAAGCTAAAATTAAGGTCATTAATCATAAAGCAGAAGAACGAAAATCCCTCTTAGACATAGATAACCCTTTTGACGTAGGGTACACTTCTACCTCTGGTCAACATCATAACACCGCCAAGGAGACCCATCCAAGCACTTTGGTGATTCCAAGGCGACCGTATTACAAAGCTTCACATAAAGTGAAGATTGAGTGCAAAGCCTCGCCACCTCCCAAGTTTGATGAGGAAGAAGATCCTTTAATCGAAGAAGAGATCCTTCAAAAATAGATCCTAAACTCGAGCCAAAAATTAGCGAACTTAGGCTCTTCGAGTAGGAATGTATACAAAGGTAAAATCAAGATGAAACCTAAAAATTCCACTTTGATCCATATATGACACGACCTTTAAAGTGACTAAGGCACAAATACTAATGTTGCCCACCAAAGAACAAATCATTGAATGGGAATTAGAATCGATGAAAGATATGCTTACTACGCTATATGAAGGAAACATATGACATAATAGAAATATTTTTATGAAGTATTATTCCGTTACCCCTTTGATAAGGACATGTTACGTAAACCCTTCCCAAAACATTTTACTATTCCTAAATTTGATAAGTATATTTGTAAAAGTGATCCTTGCGATCACATAAAATAATTTTATATGGCTTTCCAAGAGGTCGCATATAATGATAACTTCTTAACGACTCTTCCTCAGCGGCCTAGGAGCACTTGGGAATGGAATGGTTTTATAGCATACCCAAGGGTTCTATTACAACGTGGACCGAGTTAGCAGAAAACTTTATATGACATTATTCCTATAATATGGAAAATGATATCATAATGAACAATCTCTGCAATACAAAACAAAAGCCTAATGAGACATTTGTGAGCTTTCTACAATGATGGCGAGGGTTAGCAAGTCGTTTCCCTTGTGCCTTGCCAGAAAAATAGTTGGTAAGCATATTTGTGCCTAACTTGAACCCAAAGATAACCTTAAATTTGCAAGTTCATCTGTGGCTCTAACTTTGAAGAAGTTATAGAGAAGGGAAATCAAATCGAGAAGACCCTCATCACGAAGGGAACACTTAAATCAGGGTTGTCAAAGACAAGCATGAAGAAAATCCTTAGATAAACCGAGGTTTTTCAATAAAAACAAACATGTCATTGGGGATGGCATTATGGACTCCAAAAGATTCCAAGCCATACGTGATAGTCCTCTTCTAAATCTTTCACAAGGACCTCGTCCCAAGGCACCTACCAAATGTGAGTTCACACCATTAACAAAATCCCTATGTGTCATAGTAAAACAATTAGATAACACAAGCATGGTGGAATACCTAATCGTGAAGGTACCATACCTTAAAATGCCCCAAAATATGTTTGGTTCAAGAAACATGAGTACTGTGACTTCCACCATGTTAAAGGGCACAAGACAGAGATAGTGTCTAAGAGACGCATCATTACATACAAGACCTCATTGAAGAGGGAAAGATTGTTGTAGATTATCCCCCCAACTCAGGACAAGGTCCAAACAATAAAATGGGTATCTTTAAAGAGCCTTTTCCTAACCATGTGGATAATAATAAAAGGAATCCAAATCATGAACAAACTTCCAATGATTATAGGACTACCGCTTATATTTATCCCACTAATGATTGTCCCTTTAATTCTCTCATAGGATTTATTTGTGCATCTGATGAACAAGTCAATACTATCTGGATCTTAGAAAAGAGTTGTGCAATGGGGACAAGATGTGCCCATTTAATCATACCATACCCCCTGCATATCCTTCAGGAAGGTCAGTACATTTTGATAGACCAGTTGGAGAAAACGCCTACTAGGATATCCATTTTAGATCTCCTTAAAATCTCTACCCCATAAGAACATATTGTATAAGACCTTGCAGATTTCAGAGTCTCAACCGATGTAGATCCCATGCACCTCCAAGCCATGATTACGCACCTTGATGCTAATGATCACATCACTTTTGATCATGCTACAAACCCGTAATCACCTGCCGAGCATAACTTACCCTTATACCTAGAAGTGGTTGTTATCCATCACAAAATTAAGAGAGTACTTGTGGACAGTGGATCGGGTCTAAACATTTGTCCTTTGAAGCTGGTTAAGCAGCTAGGCCATTCAGAAATGGATCTAGGTGCCAAAACTATCATGATCATGGCCCATGATAATGAGGAGTGAGAATCAGCAAGCACTATAGTGAATCCAATGGAAGTAGGACCGACTTTTCATGATACAACGTTCCATGTCCTTGACTCGGATCTACCATAAACATGCTCTTAGAATGCCCATGTATCCATGACATGCAAGCCATTCCTTCAAATTTCCATCAATTTATCAAAATGTGCCACAAAGGACAAATAATCACCATTCAAGGTGATCCAGAGCCATTTACACATTTTAGAGCCTTGCATAGGTTTTCTCATGTAGATTATCAATGCCCTTCTACAAACATTGTTGTTCCTTTGAAAACAGAGGCTATCAAGGAACGTGTGGATCTAGATTCACTCACTCCTTGCAATCAATACTTTCTTTCGTTGGTCAACCCTTTCACATCATGGGAGGAAACATCAAAAAAATATGGCCCAAATCCATTCACCCTTAAACAAGCTTTATTAATATTAGATTTATCAGTTTCACCTAGGGCATGACGAAAGCCCCATTTTTCAGTTCAAAAGAGCTCAGAAGAATGCCCTAAACCATTGGAGAAATTAATTCCCATCTGGTTTCTTGTCTCGAGGAAAAGATGTTAGGGATCCTGCTAACAGAGTGTTAGAAGGAACCATGGTTTCATGCCATCAGAACCCCAATATTTCAAAGGCCACCACATGATGTTTTTAATGGGTTACAAAGGGATGGGATGTGGAATCAATGTGCAAGGGTTTAGAACCCATTCATATCCTTCGCTTCAAATCAAATAAACATGGTCTAGGAATACAAACTTACAATGATCCACCCTTTGAAATTGATGCCACTTCTTCTAAATGTGAGAGTGATTCATCTCATTCTAATAGCGATGTGGATTCCTAATGTAGCATTTAGTAGGATCTCATCTCAACTAACTTATTCCTGATTCAGGCGGTCCTCGCCTTATCCAAATCTAAGCCTCAAACCAATTTCCAAGTAGCCCTTGTATATCCCAAACTCATAGATTGGGATCAAAAATTTCATGTGCCAATCGACTTCTTCAAGAATGATGAGGCATTAGCATAATTCATGGGACTCAGGGACTCTATTCCAGCCAGAGATCATAAGAAAGGCTTTGCGATTCAACTAGACACATGTGCATACTTTGGAGAAGAAGAAGAGATGTGTGGACGCTTGAATAAGAAGGTCACAAACAAGAGTAAAAGTACTTCAAAGAAACCTTGTGCAAGGAATAAACACCAGTCTCATAGCGACAAACTCTTTAAAGAACTCGTAGAAAAAAATGAAGAACCTATGGATAAAATGAGCTATTCATTCAAATATGATGATGAGATACCTAAGGAGGTTGACCTTACTCTTCCCCCGATACTACCTGGATGGAGGACACTTCTAAGATGCTTGTGGAAGAAACCATCAATGTCAACATTGGCTTGAAGAAGAACCAAGAATAATAAAGTTGGGAGCTTTACTCTCATCTCAAAAACAAAAGGTTTTTGTAGAGTTGTTAAGATAATATGGAGATATATTTGTGTGGTCATTCGTGGATATGCCTGGTTACATCCATACTTAGTCATGCACAACCTCGTTGTGCACCCGTGATCTCAAACCCATCAAGAAAAAGTTGAGAAAGATGCACCCTATAATTGAAATCCTTTTCAAAGAAGAATGAGCAATTATTAGTTGCTGATTTCATTAAGCCCATCAACTATTCGAGTGGATATCTAATATAGTCATTGTTTAGAAGAATCATGTTGGCATAAGAATTTGCACCGACTTCCGCGATATCAATAAAGCATGTCCTAAGGATGATTTCCCCTTACCTAACATTGATATGATTTTGGATTACATTGTTGGTTATGAAATGTTGTCCTTAATGGATGGCTTTTCAGGTTATAACCATATTTGGATCGAAAGAGGACCAACATAAGACAACCTTCATCACTCCTTGAGGAATGTTCTATTACATAAGTTTATGTCTCTCGACTTAAAAATACCGGGGCTACTCTATCAACGTCTGTATGATCATCATCTTCCATGACATGATGAATGACATCATGGAAGATTATGTTGATGACATCCTAGCCAAATCCAAAAGCAGAGGAGAGCACCCTAAAGTGCTTGAGACGTATTTTTCAACATCTCCTAGATTATAAGGTTCGCTTGAATCCTAAGAAGTGTGTCTTTGGAGTCTTATCAGAAAAATCTTAGGTTTCATTGTTTCACAAAGTGGGATAAAATTGGACCCTTCAAAGGTTACGACTATCACAAAAATACCACCACCTACCACTCTCAAACAACCGAGAAGTCTTCAAGGGGAAACTCAGTGCAGTCCATCACTTTATTTCACAACTTGGATAAGTGCCACCCATTTACACATCTACTAAAGAAATATGTTGCATTCAACTAGGGACCAAATTGTCAAAAGGCATTTGCATTACTAAAACAATACCTTATTAACCCACCTATACTCATGCCACCTACCCTAGGTGAACCTCTCCTCTTATACATATCTACTACCCAATTTTCTATTGGTGCACTTCTTTCCCAATATGATCTAGACCATAGAGAAAGGGTGGTTTACTACCTTAGTCGCACTCACGATTTCCTACGAACTGAATTACCCATAAATTGAAAAGGCCTACCTAGAAGTTGTCTTCACCTTTCAAAAACTTTATCATTATCTCCTAAAAATAAGACCAAACTAATATCCAAAGTTGACCCTCTCAAATACCCTTTATCTAAACCCACCCTTACTTTACCGGATGAATGACTAATTGGATCATTCTCCTAAGTTAATTTGATATTGAGTTTGTGAATCATAAATCCTTGAAGGACGGTATTCGCTGATCGGTTAGCGGGAAGCTCCTCTACCAGAATGGAACCTTTTTTTCTAGACCTTACAGATGCATCCATGATGTATGTTGAATAATTTGTAGAGTGACAAGTCCATTTTGATGGTTCATTCACCTTCCACGGATCGGGGGCAGCAGAGTGCTCACCACTCCCACAGTGAGGTTATCCTAAGATCATTCTGTTTGGGATTCCCCCGCACTAATAACATTACACAGTATGAGGCACTCATTGTTGGCCTCAAGCTAGCTATTACTTAGAATATCAAATAGTTGCAAGTCATTGGAGACTCCCAAATTATCATCAAATAGGTTAATGATGAGTACAAGGTTAAGGATGAGAAACTTATTCCATACAAGAACTTGGTTGAGACCTTGAAAGAATATTTTACACAAGATACCCACCAATTGTATGTATAATAACCCGATTATGTTGTGCTCATTCAATGACGTTATGAATTCTACCCTTGCACCGTCATCCTCCACATTCATGTGGGCCCTCGTACTTTCCCGGAAACTATTCTACATCAACCTGCTTCTTGGCCTACCTTAGATTTGTGGCATGGGTTTTGTTCCTTTGACTTTACACTGTTGTATAAAATTTTAACATGAAGGACATAACTACACCATACCATCTCGACCCATCACCATTCAAAACATGTAACATGTTGTACCGACCCAACAATGTCCTTATATCAATTAAGGCATCTACCACCGATGTCACTTCTCCTTCACCCACATCCTCATCCTCCAATATTTCCACCACCTCTCTCACACCTAATGCTTATATCCCCAATGTTATCGTAGCCTCTACAAGCTGACCATCCACTAACCCATCTACTTCCCAACCAATTGATACCCCTCATTACCAATCACCTAGTAATTCATCTATTCCCGATACCCACATATCAACTCACTGATCCCTTGTAAGTTGTTTCTTAATGCCTCACTCTGAGGAGTACCACTTGTATAACATCAACACATTCCTTACTCGTAAGAGTATGGTAACCTTTTCCAACATCCTCGCTATGATCATCACATAGGCAAGATCTTCCCTTATGGTCCTCCCAACCTTCATACCAACCTCACATATGGAGTACTTGATACTTCCCCATTCACCCGAACCATCATCTCAAACATGACCATTTTCATCCGACCTCCAATCTCTCACCAACTCTGCTTTTCCCACACTTTTCTACACCGATGTCCATGAAAGGGATTTGTCTTTGGTTTTTGTGAATAAGGTCGTCATACCATCATCCTATGTACCACCCATGAATAAAAATACAGTAGTGGTATCACTTCACCAAACTATCCTCCAAGAAATCCCAAGTTGAAATTATTGAGGATGAAAAACCTTTGTCACCCCATTTACTGACTTCACCACCTTTACCCACAAAGTTTATGGATCCAGAATCCATTCTTCCTAAAAAAATTTCATAAACACCATTTTCCTCATACCTTTTACTTATCAATGCAATGACAAGGTTCCCTCTTCTCTTCCCTTCCTCGTATCCTCGACATGATCGATGACAATACACCTTCTATTAATGTCATTCAATGTCAATACAATGAGTCTATCCTCACCTACCTTGGTGCGGAAGATTCTTATATTCACTAGTCATTATCTTCCTCGAGATGCAAACCATGTTAAATGAATTGACCATCGAATTTAATATTAACACTCGTGATGACCCACACATAGTAAAGATAGGCCATTCTCTAGATCACTGAACATCGAGATTTTAATTCTTTCCTCCGTGATCATAGAACACTTTTGCTTGGTCCTATGCTGATATTCCCAAGTATTGATCCTAACATTGTGGTCCATAATATCATAACTATTCTTGAAGCCAAACTTATAAAGTAGAAGTTGCTGAAAATGCACCCTCGTATTGCTCTTCTTATCAAAGAAGACCATTAGTGCATTCTCTCGGTTTCCTTCATCCTACCCATTGACTATCCCTAATGGATTTCTAACATCATTCCCGCCAAAAAAGCAACAGGGAGACTCCGTATTTTCATGGATTTTTGTGATCTCAACCTAGCTTGCCCCAAAGATGACTTCCCTCTACCGGGTATTGACCAAATAGTCAATCTCACTACGCCATGAGATGCTATCACTCATGGATGGTTTCTCTGGGTTATAATAAAATATTAATTTCTCCATAAGACCAACACAAAACCACCTTCATCACTCCTTGGGGACCTTTTGTTATCAAGTCATGCCTTTTGGTCTTAAAAACACTAGTGCTACATATCAATAGGTATGAATTATATCTTCCATGACATCATGAATCATATATTGGAAGATTATGTAGATGACCTTCTTACCAAATCCAAACATTAGGCCGAACATCTTACAGCTTGAAGGTTATATTTGACCATCTCTCAGTAGTGCCCACTTTCCTTGGACACTATTCAGATACTGATCCTGACACTATTGGTCACATTTTGGATATTATTATGTTTTGATGTAGTATGATGTATCAGGGATTATTATGGACATTATTATGTTTTGATTAGTATGATGGTTAGATGTTAGATCCTGGATTAATATTGATCTAGATTCAGATATTTTGCTTGAGGATCATTGAGACATTTTTATTATTATGTGGATGATGATATACTAGTTGACATGGATAGGTTATTGATGTTAATTTTAGACATGTGACATTGATTATTATGAATAGCTCTAGTATAGAAATCTATTGGATGATGATATAGTTACAAATTGAATTTTAATGATAAATATTGAATCCTAATATTATTGTGAATTGGATTTAATGTTTATATATATCATTTGGATGTTCTGATATGGCCACGAGGCCGAAGGAGGTATTTTGCATTTTGCAGGTTAAAATCACAACAATGTTGGGGGACCGAGACTAACCATATTGAATTCGAGTGTGAAATCAACAGGTCACCATGGCAACTGTGTTTGATTTGTGTGTTTTTATTATTTGTTCCCTTTTTAATTATTGTTGTGTGTATTTTATTTGTAATGTGCTTTTGGTTTTAATTATTTAAAAGTGGTAGTATAATGTGGGAGTCATATAGTTAAAATTTAATTAAATTAATTGGGATGTGGAATATAAATTAAATGTTATTGTCTTAGTTGAAAATGAAAATTGACTATATATATATATATATATATATATATATATATATATATATATATATATATATATATATATATATATATATATATATATATATTATAACCATGTGGTAAATAAATAAATCAATCTTTATAAAAGGTTGTCATAAATAAATGTCATAGAAGTTAATGTATTTTAGAAGAGTGTGTAAGTTACCAAGTATGGGTTGTGTGAGAATTTGTAAGAGGTTGTAAGGCTGATTTTGGAAGGTCAAACACTCCTTCCTCTTTGAAATTCGAATTTGGCCTTGAAGGACAAATTTGGAGGCTTGTGGGACAAGTTAAACTTGTCCCACACCTCTCAAAAACCTCCACCAACCATGATTATAATTTTAGAGTCAAAAGAAACTTATTTTATTATGTTTTGACATGATTTTATGAAAGAAGTGATTGCACTTGCCTTACAAATTTTAAATGATTTTTCCTTTTGGGGTATGGGCTACATTGTGTATGTAAGTAATTTTGTCATTTTCATTTATTTTGATTTATTTTTCCTTGATGTTGAATGCTTTTGGGATGAGGAACAATGATGTGGCATCCCACTTGGAATCCACATCATCCTCTCCCTCCATCTCCTTTAAAAATTAAAATTTCCTCTCATTTGGAGGTTGTTGAAAGTTGGAGATTTCACTCTTGGGTCAAATTTTCTTGCATTTTTGGAGCTTGCTTGGTGGAAGAAGTGGAATTACTTGTGCATGCATTCCTCTTGCTGATTGGGACTGGTTTTTGTGTAACAAAGAACCTGTTGTTTTGGAAACAAGTCTCCATTATGGAGAGGTAGGCTCCCACTCTTTTAAAACTACTGTATTTTCCTCTTTTAGCATGAATTTGAATGTGTTGTGTTTGTAATTTATTTTTAGGGATGGGTAGAATGCTTAGGGCATGGTGTGGAGAGAAGACTATGAGGTTATCAGAGGAGGGATAAGGGATTTTCCATTGTTATTTGTTCTTGGGAGGGAATGGTGGTTTGGGATCCACCTAGGAAAGGAAATTGCTTGCATTTCCTACTTGGGGGGAGGTATAAGGGATAAATTTGGAGGAGGGATAAGGAGGGATTGAGGAGGGATAAGGTTTATGGGATTGCTATGATCTTGGCAGTTTGCTCCTGGTGGATGCCCAAAATTCAACTTGGGAGGCATAAGGAGACCTCCATAGTTCTTTCTCTTGCTTGGCTTGCTTGCTTGGAGAAGGAGCCTTTGTTTTGTTTGGAATTGATTGTTGTAGTTGAGAACTACATCTTCTTGCTTTGTGTTTGTGAATTTATGCTTGTATGTGAAGAAGCCATGTTGCCATGTGTTGTATCATCATGTTCCATTCCAATATGGTTGGGGCTCAGGGGCCAATGGGGAAAGATGGCTTCTCTTTTCCCATTGGATGTCTTGGTTGGGTGGAGAGCATTGCCTTTCCCCCTTCCTTGTTGTGATTCAAGTTGCAAGAATGAAGAAATCAGCAAGCTCTGTTTGGAGAAAGAAGAATACAGTTTGACAGTCATCCTTTTTGAGAAAACTCTTGTAATCCCTTCCCACATCGCGTGGATGAGTTGTATAATTTTGTAATGTGAAGCCATTATATGGTAAATGGAAGTCTGAAATTTAATTGAAATGTAAAGATGAAATATTCTATTCTCTGTATTGGAAAATACTGTCATACAGTTGTAGATTTAACATTGAAATTCAAATGAAGAAATGATCTGTTGATGTAATGTTGAAAATCAATGAAAGAAATATATTCCTTCCTCAATTGCAGTGTTGGATTTAGATTTAATTGTAATTTTTCTTTAAATTGGAGTTACTTGTTTTGAAATGTTATCTCTGTGTGAAAAGAAAATGCGTATGGAAGAGAAATACAACATTTTGTTCCTTGTAATTATTAAAATTTGAAATACCAAACGTTGCCTTATTGTCTGAATGAGAAGATGGATAAATTAATTGTTTAGACAAGATTTGATAAGTTTACCGTGTTTTGGAAGTGGCAAATAAATCATTACAGTTGTTAATAAATGAACTCTGTTCCTTTTCTTTTCTAAATCTGAAATTAAAATTTTTATCTAATAAATGTGCAGTTCAGATCTGTAACTTAAATTAAGTATTGAAACAATGCAATTTAGATGAAATACGTTATAAGGAATTCAATTTGACCTCAACACCAGAGAAAGACATTTTAGAACTTTACAAAATCAATTTTTGAACTTGTTGGACCACTTTCCGGCCAAAGGATGTAAAATATATCAGTTGCAACTCAATCCATAAATTGAACCTTAAAACTAATCTAAAATCCACCCAATAGCATTCCTCCATGTTCAATTACATGTTGAAGAGAAGAAATATCAAAATTGAATTAAATTTTATAAGTTGGAAACTGCCAGTTTTAAAATTATAAACCCTGCAGATCTATTTCTTAAAATTGACCCTCTAAACTTCACCAAATTCTAAAATTTATGTTTTCTATGTAAATAGGACTCCGAGAGCTTTCCGAGAAAGTCCAAGTTTGCCAAAAATGGAGCTTCCTATCAAAAGTTATGGCCATTTGAAGTTTTACTTCAAAATGGCCATCCCAAACCAAAAATGAAATAATTCGACCTTAGAAAAATTTAAATTTTGAACTTTGGAAAAATTTCCTAAAAATTTCCATGGCCCCGCCAACCTCTCATCCTATCATAAGTTGCCATGTGGCACCTTGAGGGGTAGGCCCTTAATAAAAAACTTAACTTTTTGAAAATTTTTCCTTGGGAAAATTTTCCCAAATTTCCCCGCAACCCCGCGGCCCCCAACCAATCACGTGCTGACACGTGGCGGGGTGCATGCGGATCAAAATGGAAAAATTAACTTTTTTCCCTTTTGGAAAAATTTCACTTTTTCCTCCGCCAGCCCGCGGCCAATCACAAAGTGCCACGTGGCCATTTGAGCAAGTGCGGAGGCATGGAGGAAAATTTTCCTTCGGAAAATTGAGACTTTGGTTTTGGGAAAAATTTCAAATTTTTCCCCCGCCTTCGCCACACTAATCACGTGATGACACGTGGCATTTGGGAAAATTTTCCCAATTTTCTCCCTAACCCCGCGGACCTCCAAGGGAAAAATTTCCCCTAAAACTCCGCCTGGCCATAACTTGAGTTTTACAAGGAGTTAGGAGGACTTCTTTATATGGTTGGAAAGGTGAGGAAATTTCCTATCCAATGAGCCTATTTTAGGAAAGTTTTGATAATTCTAAGTGTTTGAAAAATATAGTTGAAGTTTAGGGCTTGATAAAGAGTAGGCCTGGAGATAAATTTATCCCTGAACCTTAGTAAAACTTGTAACCTCTAGATTGGAGCCTTGTAAGCTTGTTATAAGATAAAAATGGAAATATTGTGTTTGGTTAATCATAATTTGTTCTGGAACCTATTTAGTTTCAAACTAGTGTCTTGCAACTTGGTTGAAGACTCTTCCTATAAAAAAATTTATTCCATAATTTTCCTAGTTTGTTTCTTGATGTCGCAGTGGTAGTGGAAGTTTGCATTACAATCTCATCAAGTATTGTGTTTTCCTTCACCCAATAAGTGTTTCTTTGATGTTCTCTCGGAAATCTCCTTGGTTTCATCATTTCTTTACGTGGCATATAAGTCAATCTTGCTAAAATAAAGGCTATTCTTGAAATGCCTCTGCCTACTAATCTTTGACAACTTTGAAGATTACAAGGTAAGTTACAATCTATTCGTCATTTTATTTCACAACTTTCCAACCACTCGCCAATCATTTCATCATCTCCTAAAAATGAAGTCTCCTTCAAATGGTATGATGAATGCCACAAAACTTTGACTCCTTAAAAATACCTTCTCCAACCATCATTGCTCATTCCTCCTAAGGATGACCAATCCTTTTACTGTACATTTATGCTACTTCTGATCATTCCTTGGGTGTTATGCTCTCTCATCACGATGAGAAAAATAGGGAGAAAGTAGTTTATTAAATAAGTCATACCCTTTTAGAATATGAAACTAAATACACCCATGCCAAAAACTCTACTTAGCCTTATTTTTTTTTCGCCACTAAACTTTGTCATTACCTACTCAACCACAAAACCTTTGTTGTCACCAATACTCACCCTTACATTACATGTATGTCAAACCATACCAACATCAACTTGTTCCACGTTGGCGCATGATTATCGTAGAACTCGACCTCGAATTCATTCATCGAAAATCTATCAAATTCCAAACCATCGCCGACCAACTTGTAGGCATACCCCTCTCTCTCAAAAATCAACCCCTCTAACTTTGATTTTTAGACAAATCCATTGCTATCCTCTCTTTGGATGATACCATTTACCAAATGACCTTATTCTTTGATGGTTCCAAATGTCAGCGTGGGGGTGGTGCAGGTGTTATCCTCATTCCCCTTGATGGTGAACATATGCCACTATATTTCAAACTAGATTTTGATTGTATTAATGACATCGCTGAATATGAAGCACTCATATTAGGTCTCTAAGCCATCATCACCTTGGATGTTAAATCGATTAATATCTTTGTGACTCTCAAATAGTCGTGAACCAAGTCAATGGTATATACCGGTGTTGTAACGAAATAATTTAAAATTATAAACACTATGTTTACATGCTTTTGACTACCTTTGGATCGTTACAAAATTCAAACCACTCCATGTTCCACTAACGAATTTTTGATACCATACTTATCTCCAGTGTCGTAGATACACCGCTTCACCCTCCAATTTAAAAATATTTTCATAGTACAAAGGTTGTCATCACCTTCTTATTTATTTTTGAGACATCAACTCCGTCAAAACCATTGAACTCCGACCCACGTGACCTTTGGTATAAGCAGTTTGATGACTACCTTTCCTTTTCCATTCGAATCCCCACCTTACGCATAATGGACAATGTTCCTTTCTCAAAATTTTCTCTTGCTATGTCATCATGGGAGATCTTCTATATAAATGTGGCATTGACGGTATCCTCTTACGATGCCTTACACGTTACGAAATTCCTTACACCATTAAGGATGTTCACGATGAAATTTTTGGAGGTCACTTCGATGGTTTGGCTATCGCTAAACGCATCCTTCACTCGGGATATTATTGGCCCACCTCAACCATGAATATTTTGACTATGTCAAATGTTGTGTGAAATGTCGGGAACATACTAATATTCATCACACACCTAGTCATTCCTTACAAGTCGCCCGATAACTTTGGCCTTTCTCTCGATGGGGTTTGGATCTTATCGAAGAGATCAATCCTCATTCTTCACAATGAAATCAATGAATCATCATCGATACTTAATATTACACTAAATGGGTTGAATTCATACCTCTTATTTCTACAAAATCCGAGAAAATATGTGAATTCATCAACCATCACATCATTTTTCACTTTGGTGTTCCTCATTGTCTCATCACTGATAACGGAAAATAGTTCAAAAACAAAACCCTACGAAAACTCTGTGATGCCTTCAACATTCAACTTAGTTTTTCTTCACCTTACTACCCAAAACCAATGGCCAAGAAGAATCAACCAATAAAACCTTGAACAAAATTCTTATGAAAGTAGTTGACGATACTGGAAAGGATTGACATATGCACATTCCTTTCACCTTGTGGGCTTACCGTACTTAGTATTTCCACCTCAATTCTGTCACACCTTTCTCTTTGGTCTACGCATACGCAGAAGTTGTCTTGCCTCTCGAAGTCCAAATCCCATCTCTCCATATTTTCCTCAAAGACATGCTCAATGATGATGAATTTCACTAGGATCGTTTGGCACAACTTGAGTTGTTAGACGAACATCGTCTCAATTCTCTCGACCATCTCGAAATCTACCAAAAACGTATCAAATGTGCCAATGAAAAATGTGTCCATGAACAAGCCTTCCGTGGTTGGCAACCTTTTCCTAAATGAAAATCAACATGTAACCAAAGAAGAAAAAGTAAACGGAGAAAATTTGCTCCTAATTGGCGTAGACCCTATATCGTGACTCGTACTATGGTTCAAGTTCTTATCATTTGTATCCATTCAAAGGTAAACACAAACCCGAACCCTCGATTCCTTGCATCTTCAACCATTTTATTGTTGAAATCGAGTCCTATATCACCTATTGTCTATTTCATGCTCATCCCTTGAGCATCATTCACCTTTCCTATTACCTATTATTGGGATCAACAACTAAAAACAATCATGTGATTACCCGTCACCTTTCACCTTATCTTGATATGAGTACCACGGCTCTACTCATGGCATGATTCTCATGCATACTTTTCATATTTCTCAAAGATGGAATCCATGGTCGTTCATCACTTAAAACCTCTCCATCATAATTAACCTTTGTATGCTCTAGTTTTGTCTTCTAAACAAGAACTTAATTTCCTCTATTGTCTTTTCCATGACTCAAAAGTCCAAAAACAAAATAATTTCAAAAGAAAAATGAGATTTAACTCCTTAAGTAAAAATTCCAACAAAAATATGACTCCCTAAAAGGGACATCTCTTCTCTCTATCTCGCTGCTATAAATAGACTACTCCCTCGAAGGAAAGCTATATAAAGCTATCCATATTGTACATAGTCTATCACAAAAGAAGACTATTATTGCATTAAAAAAATTAGAAGCTTCCCACATCGATAAGCTTCATGAAGATCTCAAATAGATAATATAATCATCCCACATAGACTTCCCACATCGATCGAGTCTATCAAAAATAAAATGCAAAAGAAGAAAAAGATAAATTTTTTCATCATGGACTTGCCTATCTTGATCTTGGGTCTCTTGCCAAGTAGGCATGGCATGTTGTCTCACACCAAGTTACGCTAAAAACCAACTTTCCTGCACCTCATCACCTTTTTCACCCTAATTTCCTACTTCCTCAAAGGGATTTTCCACAAATTTGAAATTTTTGATCATGTGACTTTCTTCACCCTAGAATAATATATCATGCAATGCCTTTAGGGTCTTATGTTCATAAGTCCATTTGTGGTATGGTAGACTCATTAGGGTTCTTATCAATCAGCGGCTCTTTTTTCACCTCTTACCATTCACCTTCTTCATCACATGTTGATTTTCCTATACTGAGGACTAAACCATTGACACCTACATTTTAAGAATTTCCTCTTTCACTAAAATCTACCTAACATCACCCAGTCTATTCACCCTAAATTCAACCATGCCTAAATGACCTAAACTCAACCATGTCTAAATCAACCTAAACTCAACCATGCCTATATCAACCTAAACTCAACCATGCCTAAATCAATCTAAACTCAACCATGCCTACATGACCTAGACCCAACCATGCCCAAAACATACCAACCCATTCCTCTACCTCACCATATTCTTCCCTATCTTATAAGAGAACTACATTAGCTTGAGGCCCCTTTTCACTAGGGCTATGTAGGCACCACTCCTAGGGCATGGGGCCATTGGAGGTTATCTCGACCACTTTTACCCCTAACCGTTTTCCCCCTTTTATGTTCACATTCTACCCTATTTAGTTTCCATTTACACAATAACTTGGAAATTAGTATATAATAAACACATATATAACTACCATTTTATCACCATGGCCATATCCTATTTAAATCATTTCATATTTCCATGGTATAAATTACTTGGAAATTTAACCACAACATACATACAATACATTATTTCCATAAGATCAATAACTTGGAATCTACCTAGACTCCACCATGCCTATACTAACTCCACCATCCCTATACTTCTGACCAAACCATGCTTATACCTAATTACACCACGCCTATACCCGACCAAACCATGCTTATATCTCCCGACTCCACCATGCCTATACTCCGACTCAAACCATGCCTATACCTAACTCCACCATGCCTATACCGACCAAACCATGCCTATACCTCGACTCCACCATGCCTATACCTCGGACTAAACCATACCTATACTTGACCAAACCATGCCTACAAGACCTCGACTCAATCATGCCTAACTCACCTAGTTTCCATGATACACAATAACAATGGAAATTAAAAAGAGTACATCATTCATCCAATAATAATCATCATTTATATAATTGAGAAAGTATATGTATCCATACATATATACACACATACAAAATAAATCACAAAAATCTCATGTACATCCTCACTATCATTGCTTTACAGACGTACCGGTATATACCAAACATCAAAACATTGATCATATATGCGGACTAATTGTCACTCCACCGATATCTATCCTGGTCTCATCTATCTCCTCCTCCTCCCCTCTAGTAGGGAACCCTGCTAACATCCCTCCACCCTCTCTACCTGGGTCTCGGTCTAACCTCCACATAGTCTACAGCTTGGACTGACCTCCGTGAACTTGTAGCCTCGCCTCACCTGTCTATGGGCTTGTCGAACCCTTGTACTCTTTATGTTATGAGTGTGGGACCTAGTCCTCTCACTTGATGCATGTTATGCCCTGTACTATGCATAGCAAAATCTATCCATGAAGTCAACAGTGATCCCGGTAATACCGCGCCTCATTCAGGGCATCCATGAACCTCTCCATCGGCACCGTCTGAGGTGGTTCCATAGGTCTCACAAAGAACCTGTGAGCTCGGTCCTGTATGGGCTGGCCTTGGTCCCTATACCTGTGTCCCAGGTCCTCCTCTCTCGTAATATGGGAGCCTATCCCTTCGTAGCTACCTATAGTATGGGACCCTACCCACGAGACTTTGGAGGTGCCTATACTGTAACTGGGCCTATAGTTCCACAATTTGAGCCTATGAAGTGGCCAAATAGCCCTATAAACCTGCTTTTGCATGCACTTTAAGGTGGCTACCGTCCACCATCACCATTCCCACCATGTGCGAGCACCTGTCCCTATCTTACTGTTCTCCCGTAAGGCTACCACCTACGCATGTAACATGACAACTCGTGCCTCGACCCTATGAGTTGTCCACTGTAAAGCTCTGATATGTGTCTCAAGGGTGGGCTACCGACTGTAAAGTATCTCTCTACATTGTAATGGTGGCTAAATCTAAGCTGCACTAGCCTCGGTAGTGCCGCCATAAGCTACCTGCCACCCACCATTGCCTATATCTATCGAGATACCCTGGCATCATCAATCTACCTATCCACCGCTCCTCTTACCACTACTCGCGGTACATTCGGTCATGGTGGAGACATAGGTCTCTCCACATCATCTCTCCTATACTTTGTGGGAATGGTGGAGGCACGTCCTATGGCAGCCCAAAGTGTCATCTCGAACCTATCTATAGGTATTATCTCATGCTCGCCATCACGACACACTTCTATTCACCTAAGAAGTTGTAGCTCCTCCAACTCCTCTGCAATGTACATGTATGAAGGAAAACCAACATATGGCCTCCAAACAATATCAACCCTAGATAATCCCTCCAGTACTCACCTATAATATGCTACATCATGTGCAGCCCTAGTCACCTGTCTTTATCCACCAAGTAGTACCCATCTCCTGTACTCCAACCCTGACCAAGCCACCCCGAACCAATCATGTCGGGAAAACCAACTGGACATACACATATGATGTGCTCGTATTCCCAATAGTGTAGAAGGAAGGTACAACACAAACTGAACCTCCAAAGCCTCCCATAGGCCCATAACTCTCTATACTGACTACACCAAAAAATGTTGGTGCCTAGGAAAAACAACCCACTCCTCCATCATGTCTTAGAGAACCCCCATCAGTGCTCGTGGGAATCTCCCACCCTCTGTAATGTCTGGCAAGGTAAAACAACATACCTCCTCCATCATCGGAAAAACCAACCTTATCTCCTCGGGATGGGCTGCGTACATGTCTCTATAGCTAAAGCTTGGGCTATGGTACCTCGGTTCGACCATCGCCTCTCCGAACAGCCACTATTGGCTCCTTTGATACCTCCAAAGTAATGGAATAAACTAGCTCCCCAACTATAGGTAGCATTAGGATCCTATATACATCCTCCAGGGTGACAGTAATCTCACCCATCGGTAAGTGGAAAGTAATAGTCGGTGAATCCCATCTATCGATGAGCGCGACCATCAAACTTGGATCTCGAGCTACACACCTATAGTGTCGATCCTAATCAATCTAGCATCTATCACGTGACTCCAGTCCTCTATAGTCACACTTGAATGTATGATCAACGAGAGGTGGTACTCTATCCCTGCATTTGCAGGTTGGTCCCTAGCCCGCATCCAACAAACCACGACACTTTATTCAACACAAAAACCTTCACTTACCTATTAACCCCCCAAACCATACCCAATCACATCAGTCCCACTCACCTCATTTACCTAATCCACCTACAAACCTATTTGTCTCTTATCATCACTACCCACTAACTCAGTTCATCTCACCTACTTACCTATCCCACATCACCAAAATAACATTTTTCCCTTTCCCTCTACATAACTCTTCACCTACCCCTTTCTCACCTATTTTACTCTCCTACCTAGCCCTTCTTTCACCTATCTACTCTTAATCATGCCCGACGCTAGTCCCTCTTGACTGTATCATCATTCCTCCCCTAACCGATCTCGTTCACCCAAAACCATGATTGACACTAAGCCAAACCAACCGACGTTGGCCACCCCTTGACCTTCGTCGGTCTCTTTCATGACACCAAAGCCGAAAAACCTATCCCCCATTCTCAAAAAAATTTACAAAAACAACCTAAACACCTACTCTACCCTACCCAAACCTAACCTAACTTCATTACCAACCCTATTTAAGCTACATTGGACCTTCCCCTCCCTCATTTCATTCATTTTACCCACAAATTAAAAATAAAACTCCCACCCAAAATGATTTCAACACATTATTTTCAACCAAAGATGGAATCGATTGATTCCTACCTCATCTTGATGCCATCTGCGTGGTGGTATGTCACAGCCACCTTGTGGTGGCCCACCCGACCCTCTCTCATCTTTGTCATGCCCAAATCAACTCCTCATCCCCAAACAAATGAAATCGCTTGAACCGATCTCATGGACCCACCAATCAAATGCCATCACCTCGCCACATAGCTCACCAAATCGTCTTTACCCCTCATCCTGTTGTTTTCCAACTTTCCTCTTCTCCTCTGTCATTTTCCACAAATAGCTACAAGACAAATGATTCTGTAAAAAGTGGAATTTTCCTTTTTAGCCCCAAATCGACATGATTGATGTAGTTCATGTCGTACCCTAGCCAACCAACGTTGGTTACCATATAACTGGCATTGGTCACCCATTATAGTTGTTTTCCCATGCTAGGCTTCTTTTTCCTATAACCATTATTGCTCAAACACCTTTTATCATTACAGACACCTATTGAACCTTACCCACAAGCCTATCCTACCCATACTTTTTCTTAATCGTGTTTATGGACTTGTCATTTTACCTACACCTCAGCCTTACCCATTCCCCGACTGACTTATATACCCTAACACAGACCAACTTTTGGGACCTTTTAACTTGTGTACTCACTATACCTTATGATTCCCTTACCGTGTTGTTCAAATTTCCAATGACCTTACCTTGCCTATTGTTGTTCCGTTTATCCCGACCAAAATTTTGGTGTACCATAACATACCTAAACGTTTATGCACCTGACCTTAGTTGTGTTTCTAGACCATATCCAATATCTCGATACTGAACCACTTAAACCTGTTTGGATAAACCTATCGACCTTGGATGATGTAGAGTTTACAATTTCTTAAACTGGTTTTGTGTCATAGTCCATACATGTGTGTACATTCAATTGCCCCTTACCCATTACGCTATTTGACCCTCGCCCATTACCTATTACTTTATTTTACCTTTATCCTTTACCCAATATTCCCATATCCATGCACATACCCACAAAACGTTCACTTACATCACTTACCCATTTATCAAACCACTCACCGATTCCATCTAAGACCTCATCGGTTCCTTATTTGAGGGGATCACCTCCACCCACACTTGGGGCAACCTCACCTTTAGCCCTACTTGGGGAAACCCCACTCTCACTTATATTTGGGGAAACCACTTCCTATTTTTGTCAGCGTCACTTATCAATACAAGCTACATGACAAAAAGGGGCAAATGTAGACACCAAATTTAGGTCACACTCCCCTTGATCCCCTTTCGAGTAAGTAGCATAACATTTTCACCTAACCGCATGACACCTTTACCCCACATTTATATTAATTTAATTACTTACAATTAAATTAATACCCATCCTCACTTTATTTATTAATTTAATTACTTTAATTAAATTAATTTACACCTCACCCAACCACATCACCTAGACACCTCATCATGGACCTATTCTTAGCATGTTTCCTTTTAACTAAGACTCAATTTCTACTTACCTTAACTAACTGAGACTTAGTCTAACCCTAACATTACATGCATATTATTTCTCTAATAGCATGCCCACTTATCTAAGCGCAAAATACCATTTTAGACACGAACGATGAGTAGAACTCGCCAAGATAGCCAAGATCTGCTATTTTGGCAAACCTAGGATTTCCCACCTTAACCGACCTTTGGTTAACCCTAAACTAATGCCGGTCACCCTAACCATCATCGGTTACCATATATTCATTTTGGTAACTTTGTTCAAGAGGTTGGTCATTTTCAAATCTAGAGAGAGATTTGTATGCAAGCATGAATCGAGCTATCTTGAGCATCCAGGATGACCTTATCCAACACCAAGACTGATATGAAGGCATTGGAATTCACGGTAACGATGCAGGAAGTGCTGCCATGGCCCGATCACCGGTTGCACATATCAACCATTGCTATCCTCCACCAACCAGGCCTGCAAATACAACTAAGTGTGTTCTGATCTGCATCATTCTATACTTAATTAGATTAGAGTTTCTTTACCTCTGTTTATTATATCTCATTCTCATGTACATTCCACCATCCTTACCTCCCCGACAATTCACCCATCCAACCACCCACTACCTTTTTATCTCCCTATACCCTTTTCTCGTAGGCATTCCCCTGAGCCTTATTAGAATTGTTACGAGCCTAGCCATCCTTCTTCCCTTCTTTGTGTAATCACGTATAAGATACAAAACTAAGTTATTTTGGTTTCCATCCTTCCACCTCTACCAACGCCGGTAACCTTAACTATCGTTGGTTTCCCCTTCACCGAAGTAGTCACGGACCAATGTCGATTAATGTGTCTCCCGATAGACATTTATTAAGTTGACCTTAACAACCCAAAAACCTCTCGGAACCTTACCCAAAATTGGTATCTTACCTAAAAGTCCCACCATCGTCCTTCCTAACTCTTTGCGCGAGATACGAGAGAATCTGGACACCCATTTTGACATTCTACTATTATCCACCCTAACCATCACCAGTCACACCTAAAAAGTTATCAGTCATACCATGAACAAAATTGGTGCATGTAATGCAGTAACCCGAGTAGGACAAACTAATACCCATCCCCAAAACTACCTAGAATCATCTCGTAACCTTTTACCGACCTCTTTCACACTGTAAAACTCAAATCCACCTATCCAAATTCTAGATCTGATCGTAAACCTTCTTGTCAAATTAGATTTTCTTATTGGATTTGAATGAGATGCCAAAATCATATCAAATACAATAGAATGTTATTTGTTTAGTTTATTTCTTACATTAAATTTTATTAAACAATGGATTGTGACCATCATGAAGTATCACGCTTCCCGATCTAGCACATGCTATTCAGGTCCACTTTGGCATATATTGCTTAATATTCTTCTTGTGGTCTTGTTTTACATTTTAAAGTAGTTAGTCCAAGACAAAAGTAAATTCTCACAATCAGCATTAGATCGAGAAATCGAACGCACGTATTCTACCTTCCACCTTCATTTCACAAGTATTTCTTCTCACCTTTACCTTATCTATTTTTCTCATACGTACGTAAATTATTGGTGAAACACCCACGTGAAGCACTTAAATCAGCGTTGTGTGATGAGGAAGTCAAGTATAGACACCGGAGTGAGCCCATTCATGGAAGCACAAATTACAGCTCTTTTATCAGTAAGCGGTTGGAGAAACTATCGCCTAATTCAAAGCACGAGATGCTTATTGGGGATTTGGTACACGTACATATTGTGAAGTGGAAGGGCACACTAAGGATAGTTGTCCATGCATGTCACTACGTTCATTATTGTTAGATTATGAGATATGTCATTTGCACCATAATGCAAGTTGTTGCTCATTATTACAACGTGTGATAAGAAATAATGTATCTTACTATTGTAATATTTTTCGATCCATGACTCACAATACGAGAAGATCGCATGAGGTTGATTGGTCATATCCATGATGCTATAGATATTGGTGTATGACATACATGAGTATGAGATAATTCTAAAAGTAAAAGTGAGCACCATGATCATGATCACACTCAAGGGTGCTACAATCAAAACAAAGGGTACTTTGAAGGAGTTCATGGTAGAGGTTGATGATACCATGGTGGATTCAAAGGTCAAGGCTATGGTGGTGGACGAGGTGAGTTTCCTTGTGGAACATGCTTTACATGTGGATATCCCGACCCACTAGAGGCATGATTATCCTCATAATATTAATTTTTCTTTTTGTGGGTTGAATCATAACTATGAGGACCGGGTATCGGACTTATATGAGCATCTTAGCAATTAGCATAATTTGTGTAACATTGGATCATCTCTCAAGCTGTGGGACTTGCGGGCTTGAGATGATCCTCCAGAGAAGGTTGGTTCCTGCTCCTAAACTACCTGCCACAATCTACTCTAATGTAGGAAAAAATATCTAATCCTAATCTAACTTTCCAAGGGACCAGGGAGAGAGAGTGCATGAAAAAAAAACCTACACTAAAGTGGTGATACACCGAAAAAGAGGGTTGTTGATCACAATCTCAACTGCCTAAAGTGGAGAGGGTGAGCAATGGAGAGGATGGACAAGATGCATCACAAACCAAAGATAAATTTCACACAAAACACCACTTCAAACCCATTAAACACAACTCCCAAAACCTGCAATAGACATTAGAGATATGCACAATATACCTTGCAATGGTGAGAGGTAAGAAGAGACAATAAAATAAGCAAAGGATGGACAAAATGCATCATGAAACAAATTTTATTGCTCCATGAGTTCACATAGTACATCATTAGTGGGAAAGAGGAAGAAAATGCCATTACAAAGCAAAGAGAGGAGGCTTAAGCTCCACATTCAACCCTAGGGAAGAAAGAGAGAGGGGAAGGAGAGAAAAAAATGACCAACTCCTTTACAAATGAGCCCAAGATTACAATTTATAGAATGAGAAGGAGAGAGAGAGAATTGCAATCCTAGATTTGTCTTTTCAACCACTTGCAAGTTGTCATAAATGAGTGTAATTGATGGTATGTTTCTTGAAAAAGGCTCCCATGTTGTCCCATGTGCTGTAGTAGAGAGATAATGATGACCATGCCTCATTAAATGCATCCCAACTACCAATTAAAACATTATTATGAACCTGATGTTTTCCTTAAAATCACCATCAAAACTTCATCAATTTCTACATTTCTTGATTTTTGTGCATTGGTCTTGGAGTCATGATTCCAATGAGACCAATTTTGTGAAAATCCATTGAGAATTGTAAAATTTATGGCTTCGATTCAAACTTTTGCGTTTGAAAAATTTCTTGCCTTTCATTTTCCTTTGTTCAGTGGATTTTTTTCCATTATTTTACCTCATTAAAATTAGAAATACATTTGGATTTAGGGCGTTCCATGATTTTCTAATGATATAAAGTTTGTCAAATTTTGATTTGTTATCAAAAACGGATTTTTCCAAGTTTCGTGAAAAACTTTGTTTGTTCCTTTTTTTTTTCTACAACTTTTTCACATGATTTTTTTTAGCATCGAAATTTTTTTTGGGATTTTTTGTCCTTTTTTTTTTGCGGACTTTTTCATGGACTTTGTTTTTTTCATTTTTTTGGATTTTTTTCTTTCTACACTTTTTCTATGGTCTTTTTTCTATTTTGCATTTTTCCATGGCTTTTTTTTTTTGTGGCATGGAACTTTGTTCTCCGAATTTTTTGGACACTTTTTTTTCCACTACAATTTTCTGCATTACATTTTTGCTTGCAGGCCATTTTGGGTTTTGGGTCCCATGACTTGATACCTTTGTCCCAACTTCCCCAGAGACCATTGGAAAAAAATCTTTCCCTTTTCCACATTTGACCATTTCTCCTTAGCATTTTGGGCCCAAACTTGGTATGATGAACCTTGGTATGACCCGCATTGGTTCCATCCGAGCCATAAGACATGATTTTGCACTAAAATAGGCCTTTGACTTCATTTTTTCAAATTTTTACAAATTTTACTAACTCCTTGGATTTTCTTTGGATAGGAAGTTAGAGAAAAGCCAAGTGACCCCTTAAAACCTAATTTTTGGCCTCAAATCATTTCTGCTTGCTCAATCCCTTGAAGAAATTATGCAAGTTATCAAAATTACCTTGGGGGTGAATTTTGGATAACAATTTTGGTGACTCAATGGGGTCACCTACCTGCTAGGTGAAATGATCAGTGGCCTTGAAGTATCCATTGGGCATGGAGTCAGCTTGATAAACAAAATCTGATCTGAAACTCTGAAATCTGGTCCCTGAGCCACTTGAAACATTACTAGAACTGGAGCTGATCTCACCAAATGCTACCTCCAATGGACTTGTGCATGAGAAAAAAACACCACCACACACACTATGTACAAAAGAAAAAAATCATACATGCCCCAAGTGGAACATGCAGAGTGTGCAAAGCACTTCTTTTGCTAAAAGAAAACCTACCTACTCTACGCTAACCGAAGCAAAAAGGGAACTCAAACAAATCCTACAACTGGCAGGGAGAAGTAGCTTCCCTTTCTCAAAATAGGTAGCCATGTATATGATTTGGTGCTGAACATGGTTGTTATTATGAGTGAAAAACTAACAAGAGGTTGATCCTCCACCCAAATCATCAAGGTATCAACTGGAAACAAGACAAATACCTCTTTTAGTTTCTCTACATTTGGATTGAAGAGGCATTGCAGCTGATCCTTGGTACTTTGAAACTCATCCTCATGCTCAAGAGCAAGCATGACTAGTGGAAACTCCTCTTTTGGCTCCAATGAAGCCAAGTATTTGATTGGGCATGGTCTGATCCATGAATTTTTCCCATTTCTCTAAAATTTCAACTCCAAAAATGAAGTCTTCTTGTGAACCTTCTTGAAAAGTGGTTGTGGTGTTGATTTTCTTGATTTTTCTTCTTGCACTATCTACAAACAAATTTTCCCTTTTTGATGACTGATATATGGGAATGTGATGTCATCTTGTTCTTCCTCCTCCTCTACGTCCGAGAAGAACATGGAAGATTTAGATCCTCCAACCTTGGTTCCAAGGCATGTTGTGAAGTGCGGGTTATATTATAATGTTCTTCCTCCATGAAACAACCCATTGTGGTTAGAAGGATGAATGATGGGAAGTAAAATTTTGTAATTTCTCTTGGGCTCCTCTCCATCAAAAATTCCTCCAAATCAAATAGAAATCAATTTCCTCCTTGTTGTCTTGTTGTATGAGCTCTCCCTCCTCCATGGTGTCCTCTTAAAATCTGCATTTTTTCACCATAGTTCTCCTCATCTTCAAACATGAATTTTGAAATCTCAAACTCTTCTTCAATTAGATTTTTAGGAGATGAAGTGGGAGAAGAATTTCTGTAAGGTTCTTTTGTGGCTTTGTATGATTCAAGCCTCTAAAACTTATGGTTTCTCCACTGAAATGCACTTGGAGTAGTTGTTCTTCCTCCTCCTTGACTGATTGTGTAGCTTTCGAATTGATAGATCAACATTATTTTCAAAAAAGTGCCATCATGGACACTACATTCAGAGCATACGAATTGTTGATCTTCTTGTTCCATTGCTGCTACAAAATCAGCCTTAGCCACCACTAACTCTTCAACTTTGACCTCCTCCATAGGCTTAACCATCAAGGGAATTTTTCAATTCCCAAATCTTAGAGCCAAGCTTACCAAGATTTAATCATTTCTTATCTTTTTGGCTCTCTTCTTCTTGCTTCTCCCTTGACTAGATTTTTGAGTCTCTCTCCCAACATGGACTTGGAAGAAAGTAGGAGGATGGTGGTGGGGTTCCACTAGTTTTTTTTTTTTGGTGGTGGAGGAGAAGGTATTTTTTTGTTTTGTGGAGGGGACTGGATTTGGAAGGGAAAAGGGAAAAAATTAAGATGAGATGGAAGACTAGAAGATGGAGAAAAAATTCACACTAGGGGAAAAGTGATAAATGGGAAGCTTGAATCTGAAGCTCAAGTTGAGATGATATTGATTGGGAATGGAGAGAAAATTACTAGATGATGGTGTAGGACTTACCCATTGACAAGGTTGTCTTGCACTTTTCTCATATGCCTCAATATCCTCAGTCCACTATGCAAGTTGAGGCAACATTTCAACCATGAAATCAAGCTTCTCCTGTGGGCTATAATGTCTTGGAAAAGGGCCTTCCCATGGACAAGATGCCCTGCAACCAATTTTGAATGCTTTCATCTATGTTGTAGCCCTTGATTGAACCATGCTTAGCCTCCATCCTTTGAATCTTCTCCACAGATCAACATTCTCCATTTGATTGTTGTCATTGTATGCATACCCTTGTTCTGATATGTTTCATAACCAAACTAGTTTTGACACTGCTCATATGGGTAAGCATAATGGTTCTGAATCTGATCATAATGTTGATCTGGAGGAGTTGAGAAATACATTGGAGGTGGACTACACCACTGTTGCTAAGTGTGAATTCCAAGATGGGAATGAAGCCATGACTACACAACTTCATGAATGGTAGAAGATGAAAGATGTGGAAAGAAGAATGGGTGGAAATGGATGGAAAGAAAGTCTGTAAACTCAGAGAATGGGTTGTTGATCAGATGGAGTCACCAGATGTGCTTTGCATGTGCCTCTAAAGGCTGAATCTCAACTCACCAAGAACACATCAACTTGATGATGAAATGAAGTGGTAAGGTGCTTCAAACCTATCCCACCGGGCATGCCAAAACTATTATCAAAAAATTACAACACCCCTGAATGGCCTTAGATTTGAGTGGGGAATTTAGTGTAATTTGTGTAACATTGACATTATCTCTCAAGTTGTGGACTTGCGGCTTGAGATGATCCTCCGAAAGAAAGGTTGGTTCTTGCTCTAAAAGGTACCTACCAAATCTACTCTAATGTAATGTAGAAAACTATCTAATCCTAATCTAACTTTCCAAGGGACCAGGAGAGAGAGAGTGCATGAAAAAAAAAATCCTACACTAAAGTGGTGATACACCAGAAAAGGAGGTTGTTGATCACAATCTCAACTTACCTGAAATGGAGAGAGGTGAGCAATGGAGAGGATGGACAAGATGCATCACAGACCAAAAGATAAATTCACACATAACACCACTTCAAACCCATTAAAAATAGCTCCCAAAACTTGCAATAGACATTAGAGATATGCATAGTATACCCTGCAATGGTGAGAGGCAAGAAGAGACAATAAAATAAGCAAAGGATGGACAAAATGCATCACGAAACAAATTTTATTGCTCCATGAGTTCACACAATACATCATTAGTGGGAAAGAGGCAATAAAATTCCATTACAAAGAAAGAGAGAGAGGCTTAAGCTCCACATTCAACCCTAGGAAGAAAGAGAGAGGGGGATAGGAGAGAAAAATGACCAACTCCTTTACAAATGAGCCCAAGATTACAATTTATAGAATGAGAAAGAGAGAGAGAATTGCAATCCCAAATTTGTCTTTTCAACCACTTGCAAGTTGTCATAAATGAGTGTAATTGATGGTATGTTTCTTGTAAAAGGATCCCCATGTTGTCCCATGTGCTGCAACAGAGAGATAATGATGACCATGCCTCATTAAATGCATTTTTAAAAATGGCACATTTTCCTTAAAATCACCATAAAAACTTCATCAATCTATGAATTTCTTGATTGATGTGTGTTGGCCTTAGAGTCACGATTCCAACGAGATGAATTTCATGAAAATCCATTGAGAATTGCAAAATTTATGGCCATTCGAAGTTTCACATGAAAAAATTGTCATTTTTCTTTGCTCATGGATTTCCATTTTGCTGATATTCCACAGTTGGATTTCTACGGCATTCCGTGGATTTTTCCGCGGACTTTGTTCTATGGATTTTTCCACGGAATTTTACGTGGCTTTTTTGTGGAATTTGTTCGTAGTTTTTGTGAATTTGTAGTACTTTGTTTTCGGCCTTTTCTTTGTTGGCTTTTTGGGTCTAACCATCTGGACACTTTTTTCACCATCTTTGCAATACACTTACTTGTGGCCATTTCATTTTTTTGGTCCCATGGTACCTTCCCCAACTACCACTGTGAACCACGCAAGGCAAAATCTTCCACCTTTTCTTCATTTGGTGTCTCCTTAGCATTTCGGGCCCGAACTTGGTACAATGAACCTTAGTACAACCCGCATTGGTTCCATTCGTAGCCCTCGGACCTTATTTTCCCTTGACTTCATTTTTTCCTATTTTTGCAAATTTTTACTAGCTCTTTAGATATTTTCTTGGACAGGAAGTTAGAGGAAAGCGAAAAGAGATACCCAAAATCCAAAATTTTGGCCCTTCACCATTTATACTTGCTCAAGCCTAAAGAAATTATGCAAGTTATACAAATTACCTTGAGAGGTGGATTTTGGATATGCGAGATCCCACACATCGAAGGAGGCACTCTACTGATGTTTAAAGGAACGATTCATGGAAGTTAGAACAAAAGAAGCGTAAAGAAGATGGTCGAATCTGATTTTGATTATTTTAAAGAGGTATGCAAGATGTTGTGCCAGGAGAATATTATTCCATTACTAGGGAATTGGCTAAAGGGGAACACTTTGCAAATAGGTAATGAGAATGGACGAGAAGATATTGTGTGCTAATCTTCCCCCTTATAGCTTGGATTATGATAAAGAGATCACTCACGAATGTTGTTATGGATGGGTGGCTTTTGAGATATATATTGATTGACACGGTGTGGAAGTGAATGTGATTACTTTAGATGCGTGGGTGCAAATGGGCGGAGACCCATTACATCCATCCTCTATTGTATTTTTATAGGCTAATCAAACTAAGGCCACTCCAATCGGAGTTTTAAAGGATGCATCCATTACTATACTGAGGCCAAGTTCACTGGGAACATTTAGGTTTTAGAACTTGTAGAAGTAGAAAACTTCCCAACTCTACTTGGGTGTCATTGGTGTTATGCAAATAATGTTGATCTATGGTTCAACAAGGGGTATATAAGTTTTGAGAACAAGAAAGAAATATTTATTATCCCTTTGTGACAGATGGGAAAGCTGCACCTTATGTTAAACCTTTGAGTGAGGAATACGAACAAAAATTATGTACACGTCATTCGAGATCCAAAAGTACTTTAGCCATCTAAGGAAGGAATCCTCCAATGAGAAGATGCACATTATATTAGTGATACTACAAGTATTTCTTGTGAAAATTGGGTGCATGGCACCTATGAGATGGTTAGGCGTGAGTTAAGAAGCATGTTTGTGCGGAGGAGAAAACCTCGTTGTATTGGGAGGATAAGTAACTTGAGTTTGTACCTCGATACACTAGAGAAGGAGATCTATGGTATTCATGTGCATCATGGAGTAATAGTGGATGAGTCAAGTGGAACAAATAAATATGTTAGTGTATACCTGCGTGATATAATAGTGCACTTAATGGATGGTTCAGGGGATAATCTCATAGAATGGAAGGAAGTTATAATTCTATAACAACTTGGTTTTTCGGGATCAATGTGCCTACTCAAATCTACATATATTATGGTAATCAACATGTTCAACGCCACATTTAGTAGTGTGAGAGACTTTGGACAGAGGGTAGGAAGCTTTACCACCTTCACTATGGGTGCACAAACTCTATTCAACTTTGCGGGGCTACGCACGCGCTTGGTATGTTTATGCGGAACTACATGGGAGACTAGCAATTAAACAGGACTTGACTACGGGAATGACCTAGAATTTTGACTACTTCTCTACTAAACCTCTCTGGTAGAATAGGCATTAAGGGTTATAAAGCAATTGACTATGAGAGACAAAACAAATGGGCTTGAAGAACTCATTCGGGAATTATTTGGTGAGGAAGGAAAAGGAGCGTGTTTTGATGAAGTAGATGATAAAGATGTCAAACTATTTACACGCACTTTCTTTGAAAAGGAGAAAGGAAATATGGTCTACATAGTAAATGATGAAGAAGTAGAATATTTAGATATATATTGATCAACATGTACGCATGAGGTTTTAGATAAGGTGGATAAAAACATGCGCGCATATCATGAACCTATGAAGACCAAGAAAGTGAACATTGGAATGGATGTTGAACCTAAAGAGGCAATAATTGGATATTATTGGTCTAATTCTAAAGTAGTAAAGATAATTGAGTTACTACAGGATTTCCGAACTTATTCCCTAGGGGCTACCATGAGTTAAAATGAATGCATGAATCATTAGGAGAAATGAATATTAAGCTAAAGCGAGGTGTGTGCCCTATCGGGAAGAAACCTTACAGACGAACCCTAACCTACGCATAAAATTTAAAGAAGAAATTGATAAAATGTTGAAGTCTAAGCATCATTAAGCCCCTGAGGAATCGAGTGGGTTAGCCCCATGGTAATTAGTATAAAGAAAGATGGTTAGATTAGGATTTGTGTGGATTACAAGGAGATGAATGTTGCATGTGTGATTGATCCTTTTCCTACACCTTTCACCGAGGAAATATTAGAAGGCGTTGTAGGGCATGAAGTTTAATATTTTACAGATGGCTTTCTGGTATCACCAAAGTTAGAATCAGCATAGGAGGATTAAGAGAAAATGAATTTCACCACTGAATGGGGAAGTTTTTCATATACTGTGATGCCCTTTGGTTTGAAGAATGCGCTCTCAAAGTATTTTCACGCATAGTTATTCAAGCATTCCATATTTTATTCATAAATTCTTGCAGGTTTACTTGGATGATTAGATGATACATGGGCTTGTTATGGATCATCAGAACAACTTGTTCCTAATGTATGAAATATGTAGACAACTAAACATCTTTTTAAACATCAAGAAGTGTGTGTTTTACACCTTTTGGAACTCTTTTGGGACACATCATCTACAAGAGAAGGTTTCTTAGTGGATCCAAATGAGGTTACATTATCATAGGCCTAGAGAACACTCGCCATTCGAGTGAGGTGCATAGATTCTTAGGCCACATAGGGTATTACTGAAAGTTTTTCAAAGGATATGTGAAGATCGCCACGCCCTGGAGTAGTTAATAAAAGGAAAAGTGACATTCTATTGGAGAGAACCATAGCAACACACATTTGAGGCATTAAAGGAGAGACTTATTTCTACGCCTATTCTATGTTTTCCTCATGGAACCCACCATTTCACACACATATGGAAACATTTGGCATGACCATTGGCGAAGTATTATCTCATCATAGAGAAGGTATTATAGATCATCCTATCTATTTTGCTAGTAGAAAGTTTACTCCCGGGAAATAGAATTATACACTATAGAGCATGAACGCGAGGCCTTGTCGATGATCTATGCATTGCATAAGTTCGAAATACTTGTTGGAAACACCCTTTGTATTTTATATAGATCACATGTCATTAAAATACTTGGTCAATAAGCCCATTCAATAGGGGTATATGTCGATGGGTTATCTTATTCCAAGAATTTGATTGTGCATCAGTCATGGTAAAACCAGGTAAAAGTGATTTTGCCCGACCACTTATTGATGGGTTTCATTATTCCCTTCATTTAATCAACTTCTTGTTGATGTCATATCAAACCAAGGGTGTGTCTAAAGCTATATGCAACAAGAGTAATCTTATTGATCTAGTAGTTGACTGTAGTTATTTTTGTATTTTCTGGGGGATCTTTTCAATATCTTAAGGACTTCTTAGTAAAACCTTATTTAAATCATACTATGAAAACTTTTTTGAAAGGAAACACACTGAAAGCTTTGTTGAAAGGAAACACACTTTGCAGAATGGAAATAAACACACTTGCTTTTGGAAATAAACACACTTTCTTCTGAAAGTAAACACACTTGTTGTTGGAAATAAATGCACACAACTTAGAATGCTTAAAAACGATTACAAGAGAAAATAAGAGTCTATCTAGACACCTGCAGGAACAAGTATACAACAGAGTTTAACTAGAAGAATTAAAGCAATACGAATTGAAAAATCTAAACTATTTACTTAAGAAATATAAATACCAAATAAATGAATATCTTGGTCCTTGGGGGAGTGGGCCCTTGCTCCTCCTAGAATCGTGGGATTTAACAACTCATAATTCTCTCAAACAAGTATGGCTATGTTATTGATAAAACATTTGGTATTACAAAACGTCTTTGATCTATGTACTTAGTCTATATCTCTCTTCTCTGTTTTATCTTTTTATCTATTATTTCCCTCTATCTACTGTGTAGTTCTACTTATATATACATTTACAATCATAGTTGTCTTCTACGATTCGAGATGAAATCAAATCGTTCCCAGAATAGATCTTTGAGTCAAATTGCATGATCTGATCGATAGTTGTAAGATAACTATCCCGGGATTTGCATTTAGAGATCTTCTCATCCTTTCCTGATTAAAAGGGTCAATGATGCAGAATCTTTGGATGTGGTTAAAATGGATAAACTTCCATCGGTTCTGAACTTCAGAGAAGTTCTAGAACCATAGAAAATTGTTAAGGATCAAAACCGTGAGAGTTTCAAAGCTATACATAGGAGTTCACCTAACTAAGTCCGAAATATCTCGAACTAAATACTTTGGAATTCTCGAACTAATTCGAATTTTCCCGAACTAGATGATGACTATGTAATAGAGTTCCAGAACTAGCTTAGAAGTTCTAGTAACTAAGTTGTGTTGGAACAAATGCTACCAAAAACATAATGAACGCTACATACTTCATTTCTTCAACTGATTAGACTTGCTTTATTACAAAACTAAATTTCAAACACACACTTCATCAGGAATTTTAGAGCTTTTAACATTAGAATCACAATCAATCAAAAGACAGACAATTACATCCTAACTCATATCAGATCAAATAAAAGTCACAAAATGCAATCAAACTTAATAAAAAGGAGAGTAAGATGAGATCATATATTATACATTAATCGGGCATATTTTGGCCTCATCATTTCCCCCAAACTTACTTGTTTTTAAGTCCCTTTACAAACTTCATTCTTTAAAAGTGGGGTTATATGTTTTGCATTCCATTTGATTTCTTAGATCAAATGGCTGAAACTGGATTTTCCAATGCTTAAACTTAGAGGTACTGTACCCACTCCTTGCTTCTATTTTCCTCTCCCACTCTTCAAATTCAATAGGATCTTGAGGTTCTCTATTTTTCCAAGGAGACATGGGGGTGAGAAGTAGAGGGGGAATTTTTGCATTCCCATCCATATTTTCCTGTAGGTCTCATTGATCTAAGGAATTATTGTGCATAACACTTTTTCCCTTTCTAAACTCCAGATCAGATTTGTAGGGGATATTACTTCCCTTCTTCTCAAGGAAACAGTAAGGAGTTCCCACCTCTTCGAGCATCCTTCATAAATATCTTCAAACTTCTCCTCCTCATAGGAGGTAAAGGCATCAATACTCTTTTGTAGAATGGAAAAATAATGTGTCTTGAATCTCTCATCAAAGGCATGAGTTCTAAAATGTATGAGGAAGGCAGAAGGTTTACCATAGTGAGCTCTCATACAAAGACCAGTTGAGCTAGCTTTCAATAAAAACTCAGATTCCCTTTCCTTCCATGCAATTTGGTTTTGTAGAACAGAGACAAATGCATTGAGCTAGCTCTCCCCCACATACAAATTGATCATAAATCCTATGTTTTTCTCTAGCATAAAATTACAAATGGATAGCACCTTCAAGAGGGTTTTGATCTAACCCTCACTATTTTAGGTTGTGCCTATCAACCAAGGCAAGAGAACCTATATTGCAGCCCTTATATGGTAAGGAGATGGAGATATCCTTGTGTTTTGCATATGATATGGAAGAGGCTTTGTGAAAACATGATCAAGTATCCATTATCCAAACTCAAAGGAGTTGTCACTACTAAATGATGGAAATGTTCTCAAAACAAAGCTAGAGCTACTAAAGACATGATAAAACCCTGATCAACTTTGTGCATTTTAGTGAAAGGATTGAATTCTTTTGTGGACACACAATGCAAATGTAGGGGTATTATAGGTAGGATGAGTTAGTTTAAAATGAAATTCTGATGAGAGATGTTGGGACAAGAGTAGCTAGAAATCATCACCTTCTTTGGGAAACTTTGCAAATGAATTACAACACCTAAACAACAGAGATGTTTCAATGAATTTGAAGTGCTCTTTCAACCAGGATGTGTGCACACATGGATGCCCAAATCTGCACTATTCCATACAAAAACTTTGATAACCTACCACAAAGGCTTGAAGAAAAATATCAATGAAGCATTTAGAAACCCTTGTTAGATCATGACCTAAGGTACACCCAAAGGTTTACAAACACCCTCAATTTACAAGGAAGGTAAGATGAATTTAAATCTGTTTATCTTCACTCAAATGAATGCTCTTCTAAATGGAAGATTGCAGATGCCTTCAAACCCTCTACAAGAAATGAGACCATGTATGACCAATAAAGATCCCAAACACAAGATTGCAACATGAGCATGAAAAAAAATTGAAAACATACTGAAATACAAGTGTATGCAAGCTTTGCCAAGAGATAAAACCAGTTAATCCAAGAATTTGATCAAATATATCAGCAAGGGAATGTTATTTAGACAATCTCAAAGCTTGTTGATGGCTTTACAGCTGAAACCAACTCAACATGATGAACATTTGATGCAAAAGAATCAAAAATGGCTCTCAGGTAGTTTCTCCAAAAGAAAATGGACTTCTTCCAGTTTTCCTTGTGAAAATTCTTCTCTCTTTCTCCAAAATTCTCAACAGAACTTTACAAAATGCCTCCAAATTACATAATATACCCTATCTGCCAACTTGGATCCTTGCATCCCAAGCAAAGAATATGCCAAAGGGATCAAATTTGTTACAAAACCCTATCCATTTGATGAAAAATGATATAAAACTATAAAACAACTCACAAATGCCAGAGATGCACAAATATTTTAAAATATTGCATGATTTGATCCTTATCCATCCCAGGGTCACATTTTTGTCATTCCACCATGCCAACATGCATTTGCAATCATTTTCCACCTTTTTCCCTCATCATTTTTAACTCTGCAACTTTTATTTTTTTACCTTTCACGTTTTTTCACGGGTGAGAAAAAATTTCATGAAAAACACTATAGGGCACCAAATTAGCTCAAATGAATGATGCCATTGTGTTTAGAAGGCCGAGGGGACGTGATTTCATATAAAATTTCATGTGATTTGGTGCAAAAATGATGATTCCAAGTTCTTGGAGCTTCATGGCGCCCAAAAAAAAAACACTTTCACAACCATTGATTTAAAATCAACTTTAAATTTCTGCCCTCCACGTGTCTTGATGAGATTCAAATCCCACTAAAAATGCTCAAAATATACTTTTTTGACTTTTTGGATAAGGTGGACACGTGTCCAAATACCATTGGACGGGCCCCGACCTTAAAAATGCATTTTAAACCTTTTTTGACTTGGGAAAATTTTGAAAATTTTCCCCATGCCCCCTGGACACATGCCACGTGTCCTCCTGTGGGGCCCCACCAAAAACCATGGGCAAAATGATGAATTTTTCCACTTTTTTTTGAGAAAAGAAAAATTTTCTCTCAAAAACCTCGGGCCCAACACCCCCTCTCTCTTCTGCCACGTGTCGGTCTCCCATTCGGATGCGGAGCCGACCCTCCAAATTTTCCTTCAAACCTCCATGAGCACACAAAAACCTTTGTGGGCCCAGCTCTCCCTTTTTCCCTTTTTTGAAATGTGCCACGTGTCACCCCCTTTGGATGTGGGGGGGACACCTCCAAATTTTCTTTCGGGGCGGGGATCAATTTTTTTTTTGAGATTTTTCACCAAAAATTTGTAAAATTTTCAACTTTCTCTCACGCTCCAAATCTCCACCAAATCCGGACACGTGTCCTCTTTCATTGGTCACGGGCTTCTTCTTTTTTTTTACCTTTAAACATAGGGCAAAAATTCAAAAAATTTTCCTTTGAAGCCCCTTCCCATTTCCCCGGACACGTGTCTTCCCATTTTTTGCAGGCCTTGGGAAAAAATTTAATTTTTACCATTTTGAAGTTAAAAAAATTCAAATTTTCCAAACCTCCACCCCCCCATTTCATCCCTTGACATGTGTCACTTTTTTATTGGATGCGGGCCTCAAAAAAACCTTAAAATTTTGAAGCCAAAAACTTCAAAAAAATTTTTCAAAATCCCCTCTTCCCATTTTGACTCCCTGACACATGTGTCCTTTCTCATTGGATGCGGGGCCCTTGGGCCAAAATTTTTCCTTGAGAATTTTGAAAAAATTAAAAAAATTTTAAATTTTCCCAACCCCCCCTCCATTTGACCTTCCTCACGGACACGTGTGTCCACTTCCCATTGGGCACGGGCCTCATCGGGTCAAAACTTTCCCTTGACACCTTGAGCCCAAAAAATCAAAAAAATTTTCCAAGTCCTTCCCATCCACTGTCCACTTGATCTCCCCCTGCCACGTGTCATCCCCATTTGGCAGGCCTTCGGGGAAAAATTTGATTTTGAGAAATTTTCCAAAATGGAAGAAAATTTCCTAAGTGACCCCACCACCCCCGATCCATCAACCAATCAAATCATGCCACGTAGGCACATCACTAGCAAGCTGCGGGGGCCGCACGGACAAAAATTTTCCTTTTGCAAAAAAACTCAAAAATGACAAGTTATAACATTTTTCCCACCATCATCCTCGACCAATAGAGAGCCTACCACATTAGCATAAAGTTGTAATGATAAATTTGACGGGTAGAACATGCCCGTATGCCCGTCAAAATGTAAAAAATGTAGGGGATGCCCCTGAAATCAAACTTTTTCACAAGGAAGGTAGATTTTTCAATTTTGAAACAAGTGAAGCATGATTTTATATTATTTAGACCTTGGGAGGAGGATTTTAACTTTCAAAAATGGAATTTGATCAAACACGAATTTTTTTCATGATTTGGCAAAGGAAAAAATGATGACACAACCCATAAAAAATGAAAAAATTAGGGCACAAAAAGGGGAAACTTGGATTTTGTTTCAATTTAGGGAAAAATAATAACATTGAGGGCATTTTGAAGGCATTCAATTGGAAAAATGAAGTTGCAGAGATCACCCACTTGAAGAAAAATGAAATTTTTGAGCAAAAAAAATGGAACATGGAAATTAGGCAAAGTGTGCAAACCCAAAATTGCACCAACATTGGCTCTTGCTTGGGGATGGGCACTCCCAGTGAGTGCCACAAGATCATAACGTAGACCAAGTGCCAAAAATCCATTGGGCAAGGAGTCTAAAAATGCATGAGCAGCCCAAAAACTAGAATTTTCACCAAAAAGGACCAGAAAAACCAGACCAAAATGGTTGCCAAGGAGGACAAAAGGGAAACCACAAGCCAACAACAAAAGAAACAAAGGAAAAGACAAAACAAAAAAAGGGCTATACAAAATGTACAACTTGTGCATACCTCACATGGGGATTTAATCCAAGAAATGTTTTAAATGTCTTCCATTAACAGGCAGCTCCAAAGCAAATCCCCATCCAAATCCTTGAGAAAAAATGTATTTTCTCCAATCCTGATATCAATGGCATAAGGGCCCATCCATAGAGCATCAAACTTTCCATGCTTTCCCTTGTCTTCATGCCTACTATCCCACAGCAAAACCAGATCTCCAACACTGAAAGCTCTAGGGTGACCTTCTTATCAAACAACTTCTTCAATTTCTCCCTAAATCTGACATGCCTTTGATGAGAAGCTCTCCTTTCTTCATCCAACTCAATGATCTGATTGATTCTTGATTCATATGGGCCATGTTCTTGATCTTCCAACTGTTGGGAAAACTGAAAAGTGGATAATTGCAGGTGTAATGGCAAAGCAAAAAGCCTGAGTTCCATACACCAATTCAAATGGACTTTTACCAGTTGCTCTTTTTGGAGTTATTCTATCATCCCAAACTACAAATTTCAATTGCTCTCCCCACTTCTTCTTGTTGATTTCCAAAGTCCTTCTAATGATCTTGAGCAAGTTCTTGTTACTTGATTCAACTTGTCCATTACCTTGTGGATTGTAGTTTGAAGAATAAGTCAGATTTATCCCATATTCATTGCACATTGCCATCAAAGGCTTGGCTCTAAAACACATGGCATTATCAGATACAATCTTAACTGGAACTCCAAATCTACATATGATATGATTCAATAAGAAATCCATTACCACTTGGTGTGTTGCCTTTCTAGATGGAATTGCCTCAACCCATTTTGTAAAATAATCGATTCTTCTAAGGATCCATTTATGACCAGCACTAGAAGGATCTGAAATCTCACCAATGAAATCCATTCCCCATTGTTTGAAAGGAGCTTCAATTGATACAGGCTGCAAAGGAAGGGAGCCTGAAGCTTTCAATCTTCCTGAGAAGCGTTGGCAACTATCACATCTTCTAACTAGCTGGGTTTGCATCTTTAAAAAGAGTAGGCCACCAATAACCAAGCTCAAATCTTATGTGTTGTCACTCTCCAGAAAAATTCCTCCACAAAAACTCCCCCATGGAAATCAGCAATCAACTTGGGAGCTTCATCTTCAGTTATGCATTTCAAGAGGACACCTTCAGGGTTCTTCCAAGCCAGCCCAAGGTCTATTATGATATATTTATGAGAAGCCAGCTTGAGGGCTCTTTTCTATTTTTATTCAAGTGACTAGGACAACATAGGTGCTTGAGGTAGAAGACCACATCCTTGTACCATTCAGAATTCATCAATTTGTCAAGAAGATCTGCCCTTTCTTCCTCTAGCTGATTCACTTCTACATTTTGCAAATTACTCTCAGCCATGAGCTTGGCAAGACCCAAACCTCTTACCAGCTTTGTTGTTTGGATATCCATATCATACTCTTGTAATTTGTTGACCCATCTACATCTCTTGCTTGATATCTCCATGTCAGATAAGATGTCTTTAACCATTGTATGAGGAACATAAGCAACAACCTTTTGAACTCAAAATGTAGGGCCTAAAAATCTTTGTTGCTTTTACCAATGCAAATGCTTGTTTCTCCATAATTGTATACTTCAATTCAGCTGCTTGTAAAGCCTTGCTAAAGAAAAAATAGGCCTCTCAGCTCCATTCTCATCCTTTTGTAACAAAACTGAAGCAATAGTAAATTCAGATGCAAAAGAGAAGATTTGGAAAGGTCTCTTATAGTTTGGAGCTGCCAAAATAGGTGCATGCTTAAGTGCATCCTTTATTCCTTCAAAATCTTGAATGGCAGCCTCCTCCCACTTGATAACTTGATCCTTTCTTAGCATGCTTGTGATTGGAAGAGTTAGCTCAGCAAAATTAGAAACAAACCTTCTAATGAAATTGATTTGGCCAAAGAAAGATTGGATACCTTTCTTGGTTCTTGGAATAGGCACCTTGCTTGATTGCTTCCACTCTCTCAGGGTCTATCATAACACCTTCTTTGGACACAATATGCCCCAACAACTTGGCCTTTTGACCAAAAATGACACTTCTTTGGATTAAGTGAAATGCCATACTCTCTACATCTGATTAGCATCTTCTCTAGGTGTTGCAAATGGTCTCTCTCACTTGCCTTGAAAAAATAGTCACATCATCTTGGTAAACTACAATAAATTCATTGATATAACCAGCAAAGGCAACATCCATTTCCCTTTGAAAAGTAGCACCAGCATTCATCAATCCAAAAGGCATCCTTACAAAAACATAAGTCCCCCAAGGAGTAGTGAAGGTTGTCTTAAGTCTTTCTGATTCTTTGACAACTACTTGATTGTATCCGGAGAAACCATCCAAAGTAGAAAGCATTTCTGACCCTGTTACAAGCTACAACATATTCTCCATGTTTGGAAAAGGATAGTTTTCCTTCATAGATGCTTTGTTTAGATTCCTAAAATCCACACAAAGTCTGATATCTCCATTCTTCTTTCTAACTGGGACAAGGTTTGCCACCCAAGATGAGTATCTAGTAGGCTGAATGATGCCACCATCTCTCAATTTCTTCAACTCTTCTTGCATTTTCATGGAAAGCAAGTGGGTTAATAGGCCTTTTTTTTTTTTCTAAATGGCTTGGTTTTGGCCTCAAGAGGGATCTCATGCTGAAATAAATCTTCTCTATATGCCTTCAGCTCTGAATAAGACCAGGCAAGGCAGTCTTGATACTTCTTTAAAAGTTGGGCATAGGACTATTTTTCCTCTTTCTTTGAGATGGCTGCCCAACCAGATCTTCCTTGGTTTATCCTTGGTTCCCAAGTTGTGCTCTTCCACATCCCTTGAAGCAGACATCTTTCTATTTATGATGCAATCAACATTGTTAAAATTGGATTCAAGTGCAACAAGACCTTTAGGAATGGTATTTGTTTTCAATTGTATAATATCCTTGTCAAACAAAGTTTCTCTACCTTCATTCATGCATACCATTGGTTCCCAATCAATATTCTACCAGAAAAACTCACCTTGGCATTGTAAGAATCTCAACACTTGTGCATCATCATCAAAAATCTGCCAATGTTTCACATTATCCGGACAGTTGGCCTTGTTAGCACTTCAATGTTATATTCACAAAAAGGTGAAATGGTGCAATTGTCAAATCTAGAACCAAGGACAGCCAGCTTATCAGCAGCAGCATTAAGACTTCTATCATGGTAAACAATGTTAAAGGAATCAAACATTTCAATCAAGTCCCAAACAACATGCTTATATTGTTTCATACGCTGATTTTTTGTGGCATATAACTTTCTTACTTGCTTGACAACCAGCTCTGAATCTCCTTTAGCAACAATATCCTTCACTCCATATTTCCATGCAATCCTTAATCCCAATAATAATGCCTCATACTCAGCAATGTTGTTAGTGCATTCAAAATTGAGCTTGAAGGAGAAAGGAAACTCTTCCAAACTAGGAGAAACCAACACTATACCAGCACCATTTCCAAATTTGGAGCAAGCTCCATCAAATAGTAATGTCCATGGAGAACCTACCATACCAAGGCACTCTGATTTTTCCATCTTATTCTCTTTTCCATCAGCAAAACCAATGAAGTTGTCAACATCTACATCAGCAAACAACACTTCATAAGAAGCATTGTTGGGATCTTCAATCAAGTGTAACATCTTCTTTTCACCATAGAGTTTGACAAGGCTGCCCTCAATGGGAATGGTGGAAAAAGACATGTCCATTTGAACACTACCACCAACACTTGCAGCCCATTTTCTTGACAAAAGCATACCCCATTTGGCAGGGCAATCAACAATTACAACATCAAGTTTTAAATTCTTACCCGGATAGGCTGCAAGTTGCACTACTAAACCCTTCACACAACCAACAACCGAACTTCCCTTGAATCCATGGTTGTACACTTCCCATATGCTGTTGTCACTTTGATATCCAACTCATTCATGACTTCTAGAGGCATGACATTACATGATGCACCAGAATCAAACATGCAATTGTGAAGCAACCTATCTTTTATGAGAAAAGTTGTGAAGAATGGATCAACATTCAATTGGGAATCAACCAAGGATGTCCCCAAATATACTTTAGGTGCCTCTCCAAAATCTTCCATTGGTGGTGGTGTTTCAAGGCCAACAATGCTTTGAAGAGGATTCTCAACAACATTTATATTTCTACTTGGGGTAATCTTTTCTTCTTTCAATCCCAAGTACTCAAATGCTCTCTTCTTATGCTCAGGAATTCTAAGCAATTCAATAATTGGAACACTCACTTTAATTTGGCTCAAAACCTGGGCTATATCATATGGAACATTCTTTGGTAAAACAACATTGGAAGGGAAACAAGAAGGTTCATCAGATGGAGAAGTATTCTTGGCAGCTTAGGCATGAAGAGGACTGATATTTTTGCATGGGACAACAGGGTTCTTGGCAATTGTTTCTTTTCTAGGATTGTCTTTGGGAATGCTTGTGAGCAAGGGTGTCTTTGGCTTGGCTTGAGGACCAGCTCCTCTAACAACTTTACTTCTAGTATTGTACTCTTTCTCTTGACAACCACAACATTCATTAACAATTGTCTATCTTCCTCCGAAGGAATACCACCATCATACTTCTTGATCATTAAAGCCCTTAGATATTCAAAGTCATTATTAGGAATTTCAAAGGCTGAACTACATCTACATCATGAGTTTGAGGAAGAGAAAGAAATGGTACCCTCTTTATGCAATCCCAAAAGTTGCAGCAGTCCTTGCACTTATCACATCTGTTGATGTTGCTTGCTTGTTGTGAGCTTGAAGAGCTGCCCATCATACAAATGTCATCATCCATTTCATTCTCATTATCATCATCAATATCTTGCTGGTCCATTTCACATGGAGGATGAGGAAGAAAACATCTATCACACCAATCCATATCAGCAATTTCTTGAACAACAACAACTCTTGCAGTCAGAGGGTCAGGCACCACTCTATTTTCACGTGCTTGGGGTTGTCTATTTGCAGATCCAATAGGCCCTTTACCTCTATCATCTTGTCTTTGATCACCCCTAGGATGATTTGCCAAATCTATCATGGTTTTGAGTTCTTTGTTGTCCTTGTGAACTTTTCCCAATTCCTTTCTCATCCCGGGCTAATTTGTAAAAATTCTTTGACAACCCCTACCAAAGTCTTGACAACATCTTCTAAATCAGCACCCTTGCTAGCTTGAGGCTTCTCAGGGTTTATCAGCTTCACACCATCCCTCTTAAGTGGTTTACCAACAGCTTTAATATTATTTTCAATTTGAAGTGCCATGGTGAAAGCTTGTCTCAAGTTTGTAGGATTTTTGTCTCTCAAGTAATAGGCTGCCTTTTTATCAAATGCATCTACATATTTGATCAAGCAAGATTCATCACAAGGCCTCAAAATGACAGGAAGCCTTCTCAATGTTTTATTAAATCTTGTATTAAAATCATGAATGGTCTCATTAGGGTTCTTCTTGATGTTCTCAAACTCGGATAGAAGGAACCTTGGATCTGTTTTGTCTCCATATTGTAATCTGAATGCATTACTCATCTCAGTCCATGAATCAATAGAGTTATCAGGTAGAGCTTTGTACCAATCCTTGCATCTTCCTCAAGTGTATGGATAAACAACTTGATATACACATCCTCAAATTCTATCTCAAAATCTTCCATCATGTTAACAAAGAGTTTGAGATGCTGATCTCCAGTAATGGCATTGTTACCTTGGAATTTTGGTAACCTATTTCTCACATCTTGTGGGACAACATTTGGATAACCATCCATTCCTCCAAAATTTATAGGACCAAAGGTGTTAACAACAAATGGAGGTCTAGGTTGAGCCATATTGTTTGGTGGGGGTGATCTTGGAGGTGAAACAAGCTGATGAGGAGTAGTAATGGGTCTGATTGGAATAGATGAATGATCTCTAAAATGACAACCCCCAAAGGCTCTCTCTCTTGATAAACTTTAGCAAACTTAGAAACCACAGGAGCAGATCTAGGAGTAAGTTTTTAAATACACAAGAAGGTCCCTCACCTGATGGAGAATGAAAATCAGCAAGAAGATTTCCTGAATCAGATCTACTTGAAGAAGAATTATAATCTTCAATAACAAGCTGCTCTCCTTCAAATTCAACTATGGGGATCTCTTTCCTTACAACCAAATCACCAACCACTTTCCACACTCTTCTTCCCTCTAGTTCTGAGCTTCTTGATTCGGTGAGAAACTTCTTAGAAGAGTCCTTGATGAAGAGGGATCTCCTTCCCTCCAGCTTGACAGATTTAAACAACAAGTTTCAAATGACAAAAATGTGTAAGACAACTGGTATTTCAAGATCCAAATAGCATGGAGTCACCACTAAGGATTTCCACCTTAGTTGTGCAAGAAAGCACTAAAATATTCTGTCAAATGTATGCTATGACTGAAAAAACTTTGCAAGGATTTACAAATCAGATCTTCTTCTTCTTGATTCAACCAAAAACAATGCATCCAAATCATATAAACTGCTTGGTAAATGAGAAGAGCAGGCTGAGTTTGAAATCCTTTTTACCCAAAACATGCAGATCTGAAGTATGAAATGATATCTCAAGAATGTAACAGCTCAAATACTTGATCACACAAATGCTCAAACCTTTCAAATACTTCAAAACCACCAAGAAATTGCAAAAAATCCCGGAAATGGTGCCACTCGGGTGTTGGTATCCAGATTTAATCTCCTTCACAACTTGAACAACATCATGAACTTGCACAAGACACTCAAGGATAGATAGATGTTTTGTATGTCATTTGTAGCTAGGGAAGCACACCTATCTACTTGTTTGCATTCAAGAATTGAGGGAGTGGATAGCACCTTCAAGAGGGTTTTGATCTAACCCTCACTATTTTAGGTTGTGCCTATCAACCAAGGCAAGAGAACCTATATTGCAGCCCCTATATGGTAAGGAGATGGAGATATCCTTGTGTTTTGCATATGATATGGAAGAGGCTTTGTGAAAACATGATCAAGTATCCATTATCCAAACTCAAAGGAGTTGTCACTACTAAATGATGGAAATGTTCTCAAAACAAAGCTAGAGCTGCTAAAGACATGATAAAACCATGATCAACTTTGTGCATTTTAGTGAAAGGATTGAATTCTTTTGTGGACACACAATGCAAATGTAGGGGTATTATAGGTAGGATGAGTTAGTTTAAAATGAAATTCTGATGAGAGATGTTGGGACAAGAGTAGTAATAAATCATCACCTTCTTTGGGAAACTTTGCAAATGAATTACAACACCTAAACAACAGAGATGTTTCAATGAATTTGAAGTGCTCTTTCAACCAGGATGTGTGCACACATGGATGCCCAAATCTGCACTATTCCATACAAACTTTGATAACCTACCACAAAGGCTTGAAGAAAATATCAATGAAGCATTTAGAAACCCTTGTTAGATCATGACCTAAGGTACACCCAAAGGTTTACAAACACCCTCAATTTACAAGGAAGGTAAGATGAATTTAAATCTGTTTATCTTCACTCAAATGAATGCTCTTCTAAATGGAAGATTGTAGATGCCTTCAAACCCTCTACAAGAAATGAGACCATGTATGACCAATAAAGATCCCAAACACAAGATTGCAACATGAGCATGAAACACAAATTGAAAACATACTGAAATACAAGTGTATGCAAGCTTTGCCAAGAGATAAAACCAGTTAATCCAAGAATTTGATCAAATATATCAGCAAGGGAATGTTATTTAGACAATCTCAAAGCTTTTGATGGCTTTACAACTGAAACCAACTCAACATGATGAACATTTGATGCAAACAAGAATCAAAAATGGCTCTCAGGTAGTTTCTCCAAAAAAAATGGACTTCTTCCAGTTTTCCTTGTGAAAATTCTTCTCTCTTTCTCCAAAATTCTCAACAGACCTTTTACAAAATGCCTCCAAATTACATAATATACCCTATACCAGCTTGGATCCTTGCATCCCAAGCAAAGAATATGCCAAAGGGATCAAATTTGTTACAAAACCTATCCATTTGATGAAAAATGATATAAAACTATAAAAACTCAAAATGCCAGGATGCACAAATATTTTAAAATATTGCATGGATTTGGATCCTTATCCATCCCAGGGTCACATTTTTGTCATTCCACCATGCTAGCATGCATTTTTGCAATCATTTTCCACCTTTTTCCCTCATCATTTTTAACTCTGCAACTTTTAATTTTTACCTTTCACGTTTTTTTACGGGTGAGAAAAAATATTTCATGAAAAACACTATAGGGCACCAAATTAGCTCAAATGAATGATGCCATTGCATCCAAGGGTCAGGGGATGTGATTTCATATAAAATTTCATGTGATTTGGTGCAAAATGATGATTCCAAGCTTCTTGGAGCTTCTATGGCGCCCAAAAATGAAAACACTACATGACTGTTGTTGATTAAAATCAACTTTAAATTTCCCTCCACGTGTCTTGATGAGATCTCAATATTAGGCTCAAAATATCTTTTTTGACTTTTGGATAAGGTGGACACGTGTCCAAATACCATTGGATTGGGCCCTTTGCCTTTAAAAATGCATTTCAAACCTTTTTGACTTCGGAAAATTTTGAAAATTTTCCCGCATGCCCCCTGGACACACCACGTGTCCTCTATGGGCCCCCACCAAAACCATGGGCCAATTTGATGAATTTTTCCACTTTTTTGAGAAAAGGAAAATTTTCTCAAAACCTCTCGCGGGCCCAACACCCACTCTGCTTCCTCTACCACGTGTCGTTTCTCCCATTTGATGCGAGCCAACCCTCCAAATTTCCCTTCATTCCTCCACGAGCACAAAAACTCTTATGGGCCCGCGCTCTCCTTTTTTGACCTTTGAAATGTGCCACGTGTCACCCCCTTTGATTGGATGTGGGGGGACACCTCAAAATTTTCCACGGATCATCCATTTTTGACTTTGAGATTTTTGCCCAAAATTTTGGTTTTGAATTTTCCTCCAAAACTCCCACCAATTTGGACAAATTTTTTTTTTCCCTCCATAAAGGAAAAAATTCATAAAATTTTCCTTCGCCCCTCCCCCCATTCTCCTCCTCCGGGACACGTGTCTCCACTTTTCATTGGTGGGGGACTTCGGCCCCAAAATTTTCCTTTTACCCTTTTGAAGTTAAAAAAACTTCAAATTTCTCCAAACCTCCGCCCCTCCATTTCATCCCCTTGCATACGTGTCACTTTCCTATTCGATGCGGGCCTCCAGATCAAATTTTTCTTTGGCATTTTGAAGCCAAAAAACTTCAAAAATTTCCAACTCCCCTTCCTCTCCATGCTTGACTCCTGACACATGTCCATTTCTTATTAGGCGGTGGGCCTTGGGCCAAAAATTTTTCACATTGAGAATTTTCAAAATTGAAGGCAAAATTTTAAGTGACCCCGCCACCCACCATTTGATTTTCTGGACACGTGTCCACCTTCCTTCCCATTGGGTGCGGGCTCGTGGGCCAAATTTTTCCCCTGACACCCTTGAGCCAAAAAACATCAAAATTTTCCCAAGTCCTTCGCCATCCACCTGACCTCCTGTGCCACGTGTCATCATGCCATTCACTGCGGGCCTTCGGGAAAAAAATTTGATTTTGAGAAATTTTCCAAAATGGAAGAAAATTTCCTAAGTGTGGCCGCCACCCACCGATCCATCAACCAATCAAATCATGCCACGTAGGCACATCACTGTAGCACTGCGGGGCCATGGACAAAAATTTCCTTTTGCAAAAAAATCAAAAATGACAAGTTATAACATTTTTTCCACATCCCTCGACCAATGAGAGCCTGCCACGTTAGCATAAAGATTGCAATGATAAATTTGATGGGTAGAACATGACCGTATGCCCGTCAAAATGTAAAAAATATGTAGGGATGCCTCTAAAATTGAACTTTTTTCACAAGGAAGGCGGATTTTTCAATTTTGAAACAAGTGAAGCATGATTTTATATTAATTTAGACCTGGGGAGTGAGATTTCACCTTCACAAAAATGGAAGTCGATTCAAACACAATTTTTTTTGATTTTGGGCAAGGAAAAAATAACACCCGTGTAAAATGAAAAAAATTAGGGCACAATAAAAGGAAACTTGGATTTTGCTTCAATTTAGGGCAATATGAGGGCACTTTCAATGCACATTCTTCCTCTATCAAAGGAAATTTTCCTTTTCTTCTCCAGGATGCCAACTCTTCTTCTTCATGTGGCAATGTTGATGGTTCAGCCAATTCTTGAAAATCCTGCTCTTCAAGTCTCTCATCTCCTCTGTCCATCTCATCTTGGCTTGGTTCAGGAGGAGTCATGGCCATGCTTTGCCCAAAATATCAAAAAGAGACTTTTTCCATCCTTTCCTATTCACTCCTTCCCTCTAGGGTTTCCCTTTTCCTTTTATGAATTTTCCTTCTTTAGGGAATTTCAACATGCCCAGTGGTGGATTTCTTTCTAGAGCTTCTTCTTACTCTTGTTTCTTTCTCTTGTATAGGTGAGCTATCACCATCAGAGATAGATATTAGCTCCCCTGAAGCTGCTGCAGAAGAAGGAATTTCCTTCAAAGGCACAAAAGGCTCTGTTGTTTTGATTTTCTCACAGACCTTCTTTTTTGGTATACTCTCTCTTTCCACTTCCTTTTGTTCTTCTACAGGGGCATCAATTTCCAAATTAGTTGAAGGAGAAAATGGAGTTGGTATTATCTTCTGATAATATTAGGGTTTTTCTTGAACTTGCCAAGAAACTTTTCCCAAATTTCTTCTCCATTTTTCTTTGATAGAAAATGGTGTTGGCATACTAAATGAATTAGCCCATGATGCCTGATTGTCCCAACACCCCAGGAATACCTCTAGGCCATGGTCTAGATAGAATAAAAAAGAAACCCTGGAAGGTTTATTATGTACTCAAGTTTTGTGGATCCATACTTCAAATATATGAGAATTTTTAGGACTTCTTTTCCTATGGACCCAAATTGACCATCACAAGTTAAATATTTCACTATCCAAAATGCTACCCTGTCAAAGGGTTTGGGAAAACTAGCCCTTCTAACCCCTTTTATGATTTTCTTTGTATTGTAGATGTATTGGGGTTCAGTTTCTCCTCCTTGTAGTAGGATTTCAACCAGTTCTTTCAAGGTCCCTTTGGCAGGATGTGGGACATGCACAATTGGCACTCTAGACACATTACTTATTATATTTACAGAAAAAGGAATAAAGATATTTCTCACCTTTGTCTTGGATTTCTCTAGGTTTATGAAGAATTCTCTTACTAATTCATCATTATACTTTGAAAAATTCTTCAGGAACTCTAGCCATCCTACATGCTCAAAGATAGATGTCACTTCTTTGTCTCATGAGTAGCTGGGAATCATCCTCTAGTTCTGATTTCTTTTTAATCCCCATATCGGCTCGAGTTTTGTTTCCTTTGATTCTATGCAAATCGGTTACAGCCTTCTTGCTTAGCTGTGGAATTGACGACTTTGGTCAGAAACCTCTATTCTTAGCTTAGCGGAACCTCGATTCTTAGCTGCGAATCCTCTTTTTCTTTACGTTTGCGGAACACAAGCTTAATTTACTGCTTCTCAAAATCTCTCTACAACTTATTTCACTTGATTTTGCACTTAATGATTACCAATAATAACCATGCCGCCACTTATTCCATCCATATCATCTTCATGATTACTCACTTGTAATCATAATGTATAAATAGATGACTCATCATACCAACTTTTAAATCAAGTCAAATCACACATGCAAACATTTAATTTAACCCTAAATAAGTTAAAAGATATAATTACCATCCTTGATGATGTAATCCTTTTGTTATGATGACTCATCATTCCTACAAGTGGAACAAAACACGGTTAGATAAGACAACTGGAATTCAAAAGAATTCCCTTTTATTTGAATTAGCCAAAAGAAGAGGTCAACCGCCATTGTTGCTGGTTTTCAATTGACCTTTGAGAGAAATATTTTTTTATTTTTTTTTTTTTTTATTTTTTTTTTTGGGGAAGAAAACGCCATTTACTGGTTTTCATTTTCTTCCCTTTATTCTGGATCTATCATCTAGTTATTTGATCATTTTGGAAGAATTGGGTTCTTCCATATGATCAAATTCTTTATCTGCTTCAATCTTCCTCAAGAATTCATCCTTAGTGGGAGGCTTCCTATAGAGTTTCAGCCTATGTCCATTGACCAAGAGTGTTCTTCTACTACCATCAATGGGAAGTAACTAAATAGAACCATTGTCAAATATCTGCTCAATCTGATAGGGTCCCAACCATCTAGTTCTCAATTTTCCCTTGAATTGTTGGTACTTAGAATCAAATAGCAATGCCTAGTCTCCTACTTTGAATTGTCTTCTCTTGATATGTGTGTCATGCCATTGCTTCCTTTGATCTTGGATTATTTCTGTCTGCTGAAGTGCTTCCATCCTCAATTCATCCAACTCATTGAGTTGAAGGATTCTTTCTTTTTGAGTTGCATCCAACTCAATTCCCACCTTAACTATTGTCCTCAATGTCTAAAGTTCAAACTCAATGGGAAACAAGGGATTTTCCCATAGACTAACTCATATGGTGAAAACCCTGTTGTAGTTTTCCAAGTTGTATTATAAGCCCAAACAACTTCAGGTAGTCTCTTTACCCAATCTTTTCTCCCAACTTCAATTGTTTTGGTAAGGATGTTCTCTAATTCTCTGTTTGTTACTTCAGCTTGTCCATTTGACTTGTGGGTGATAAGGAGATGACTTCCTATGATTGATTTGGTAATACATTGTGAAATCTTGGATCATATTAGACATAAATTGTGGTCCCTGATCTGAAACTATGCTCCTCGGTGCTCCAAACTTTACCATAATTTTGTTCCAAAGGAAATCAACAACTACTTCTTCAGTGGCATTTGTCAATGCCTACACTTCTGCCCACTTTGTCACATAGTCAGTACACACAAGAATATATTCCTTTCCTTGTGAAGGAGGATTAAAGGGACCAAAAAAATCCAATCCCCATCTCTCAAATGGTTCAATTACTACTTGAGGTTGAAGAGGCATTTCATTGGTGAAAGTTGGTTGTCCCATCCTTTGACAAGGATCACACCACTTGATATATCTCTTTACATCCTTGTACAGAGATGGCCAATAATAACCAGTGCCAAGTATCTTATGAGTTGTTCTTTTCACTGAATAGTGTCCTCCACTTGGTTCATCATGACATGCTCTGAGGATGTCAAATATTTCATCTTCTCTTACACACTGCACAAAACAAAATCAGGCCCACATTTAAATAGCATTCCATTTAACCATTTGAATTGTGCACTAGTTTTGATTAACTTCTTTATTTGTTTCTTAGTGAAAGAAGGAGGAAACTTCCTGTTGCAAGATAATTTTCCATATCAGCAAACCATGGTGTACTTGCTGAAATAGCAAAATAGTTGTTCATCTGGAAAGTTATCCTTGACTGGATCTTGCTCCCCTAGTGGTTAGTCTTGACAAAAAATCAGCTACCACATTAGATTTACCTGGATTGTCCACAATGGTAATATCAAATTCTTGCAAAAGTAATAACCATCTAATTATTCTTCCTCCAACCACTGGTTTGTTCATTAAATATTTAATTGTTGAATGATCTGTGTGTACAAATATCTTGTAACCTATAATGTAATGTCTGAATTTATTGATTGCATAAATCACAACAAGAAATTATTTTTCAGTGGTGGTGTAATTCTTTTCAGTGGGAGTAAGATTCTTACTAAGATAATAAATAGCATACATTTTTCCTTCTTCATCTTTCTGTCCCAAAACTACACCAATGGAATTATTTGAAGCATCTGTTTGGATATGAAATGGATTTTCCCAATTAGGTCCTCTCAATATTGGGCAGTGATTAATTTTTCTTTAATTTCTTCAAAAGCATGCTTGACACTTTTCATCCCAAAGAAATTCACAGTCCTTGGTTAGAAAATTAAACATGGGGGCAGCAATTTTACTAAAATATTTTATAAAGCACCTATAGTACCCAACATGTCCTAGAAATGACTTGATATCTGTGGGGGTTTGAGGAATAGGTAAATCTGAAATGATCCTAATTTTGTTTTGATCAACCTGAATTCCTCTTTTTGAAATATGGTGTCCTAATACAATCCCCTCATCAACCATCATTAAACACTTTTCATCACTAAGAGATAGATTGTGTTGTTCACATCTTGTTAACACTCTGTCCAGATTTCTCAAAGCATCATCAAATGTATCTCCATGTACAGTGAAGTCATCCATATATACCTCAACACAATCATTTGTTAGATCAACAAAAGATTGCAAGTACAACTCTCTGAAAAGTTACAGGAGCATTGCATAAGCCAAATGGTAACACCCTATAGGAAAAGGTACCCCATGGACATGTAAATGTAGTTTTGTCCTGATCTTCAAGCAGCAACTCTGATTTGATTGTATCCACTAAAGCCATCCAAGAAGGAAAAGTATTGTTTACCTGAAAGGTTGTCTAGGACTTGATCTATGAATGGTAAGGGAAAATAATCTCTCAGTGTGGCTTTGTTCGTTCCTATAGTCAACACATATTCTCCATTTTCCATTCTTTTTAGGAACAATTACAAGAGGAGATACCCACTGACTATCTAAGATAGGGTAGATAAAACCTACTTGTAATAGTTTTTCAATTTCTTGTTTGACTATATCCCTTAAGGTTGGGTTAATCCTTCTCTGAGGCTTGCCTAACTAGTTTAACATTTTTAGTATAGATGTGATGAGTGCAGATACTTGGGTGAATCCCTTCATGTCTTTGTAATCCCAAGAAAAATATTTAGTATGATTTTTTAAAACATCAAACAATTTAGCTTCTTCATCATCCTTCAACCAGTTGTTAATGTTCAAAGTTTTACCTGGTTGAATCTCAACATGCTTGGTTCCAATGTGTGATGAACTGATTTGTTGAAAGGGTTCCATTAAAGTATTTAATGGACATGCATGTGGTAACAACATATGGTATGTAGCAACATCTCCAAAAGTTCCTTGAGATAGAATACTTGGAAAAAGGACAGTAATGAGAATTATGATACTTATCTCTTTGTAGGTCAAACTCTTCATCACTGCTACTTTCCAGAAATTCTTCACCACTCCCTGATGTATTTGAAATTGAAGCTACTGATTCTTCCTCTCCCCATGAGAAATCTCATTCCTCTGGAGTGAAATTATTTCCAATCACAGAGAATTGTTGTTGTCATGGTTCCGAACTAAATGTGGTGGTTCGGAACTAAATGTGGTGGTTCTAGAACTAAATTCGTAGGTTCCGAACTAAGTTTGTAGGTTCTGAACTAACTATTCACAGGTTCTAAACTATAGTCATAGGTTCTAAACTATTTTTGATTGCTTTGAGAGGATAGTTGGTGCTCATCCAATGGTGGATTAATCATCTCTTCTACTTCTCTTACATGATCCTGCAATGTGATCATAGCCAAAGAAGAAAATTTTTCTTATTAGTATCGGAGAATCAACCCACAATTGTTCATGATTGTCAATAAAAGGTCATGCAGAAGGATATAAGGAAATTTTCTTAGAGTTCTTACCATTCGAGATTGTCATATCACCTGACCTGCAATCAATTAAGGCAACAACTGTAGCTAACCATGGTCTACCCAAAATAATGGGATAACCCAATGTTTTACCTTTTGGTGCAGTATAAAGAAGTCAACTGGATATTCCCATGACTCCACCATAACCGCCACATCTTCAATAATCCCTTCTAGGTTTTGCTACAGACTGATTTTCTCATCTGCAATATGGTATTAGTAGGTTGTATACCCATTAATGGTAATGTTTTTAGAGTATCCACTATCATTACATTGATAGCCACTCCCAAATCTACCAAAACATTATGTATATCCTTATTCCTATAGAGACAAAAATAACAGGACTTCCAGGATCTCCATATTTGGGAAGTAAAAGTTTTCCTGCTAATAAATCAACAAGTTTCCCATCTACTTTGATAGTCTTGGGGTATTGTTTCTTCCTTCCAGGATTTTTCAAACATAACATTTTGATTAATTTGTTCAATTCGGAATGTCCTTAATTTCTTGTAATAGTGGTATTTCAATATTCAATTTCCTTAGTTCCTGTACCAATTCAGACTCCTTGGTTTCTATAGCTTCTTTAAATCTCTCTGGAAATGGAGTCTCATTAGTAGTGTCGCTATCTGGCTCCTTTTCTTTTCTTTCTATATCCTCTTTTGGAACAACAATACTAGGGATTTCATTTTCTTCTGTCATTTCAGTGATTATAACAGGTGGACTACTAATGATTTTCCAGATCTAGTTTGAATATCCTTACAATCCATGGCATGTAAATCAACTAATTTTTCTAGTTTTGTTCCATAAACAGGAGTTGTTTGTTTGTTTCTTGGGTTTCTTTTAGTTGTGTTGGTATTTGCATTTGGACTACATTCTCAGTTTGTGAATTCTTGTGTAGGGGATCCCATGATGGCCTATTGATTCTGATTTGGATATGTTCTTCCTTGAGCATAATTACTAGGGTTCCATCTAGGTTGTGACCAAGCATAAGGATTTCCTTGACCAGCCCATGGTTGTTGATGTCCCTGAGCATACCAAGCTTGATTTTCCCAATCTTGAGGGTTCCATGTTGGTTGAGGTACCCAAGGTGGTTGTCCCCAATTTTTGGTACTATCTGAGTAGCCCATGGCATCGTCCAGGGATTAGGAACTGATCTTGGCATAAACTACCCTTGGTTAGGTTTGTCTCGAAAAAATTCAATTCTTCTATTGTGGATGATGTACTGGTTTGTTTAAGCTGATTCTTTATGACTAGAAGTAGAGAACAAGCATCAATGTATCATGTTCTTTAGATTCACAGATAAGACACATTTCTATTTTATCCAAAGGACAGTCTCTTATTGCATGCTTCTTCCTACATCTAGGACAATACATAGCCAATGGTTCAGTTTTGGCATTTTCTTTAGCTTGTAATCCATCCATAGTAGAGGTTAATTGAACTAAAATGTCTTGTTTTAAAATTTTCTAACTCATCCATTAGTTTGTTCATATCTAGATTCAGACTTTTCACTTGATTTTCCTTTTCTAGGTCCACCCTTGTTTTGGAATAGCTTCTACAAATCTCCTTAATTTCATTCATTCTTAATTGATCAATGTCTCCACCTCCTATCAAGTTAAGGGCTTCCCTAGATTCATCATCCAAACCTTTAAGAAAAATGGTTTTACTTAACTCCTCTTGAAGTACAAATCCACATCTTTTTCACAAAGAGGAATCTGTCTAAATAGTCTTCTATATTTTCATCTTCCTCCTGCTTGATTTTGAAGAATTCTTCCTTCCTATTTCTCCCTCTACAATAATCTTGGTATTTGTCTAGGAAGGTAGTCTCCATTTGTGCCCAAGTGGTAATAGAGTTGGATGGTAATCCCATGAACCACCTCATTGTTGCATCCTTCAGAGTGGATGGAAACAACTTGAGTTTTTGATTATCTATTTTATAGTCATAGGTCTGACATAGTACCTTAAACTCAAATAGAAATTGGTCAGGATCTTCAGATGACATCCCTCTAAATGTGGGTAAATGTGCAGGTGAGATATTTTTCATTGATGTATCATCATCTCCCAATTGGATTGGATAAGTAAAGGTCCTATCGTACTACTCTTTCAGCTTCTCATGCCATTTTAAAAATATTTTCTGAATTTTCCTCCCAATCAATGTGGTATGTGGTATGCCTTGGGGAAGGTGAAAAATCAGGAGTAGGAGGTTGACTACTCAATTGAGAATCAAAACTCACCCTAAATGGATCTTGAGTAATAAGCCTTTTCCTAAAAGTTCCACTTCCTTCAGGTGACTGATCTAAGAATTCCAAAGGTGGCAATTTTGTTTCTTGTATGACAGGGGATGATGGTGCCTCCAATTCTTGATCAATTTCCTTATTTGGACTAGAGGATGTTGTGAATTCTTGTGAAGATGTTCTTGGGAGGAATCTACCCTTTGAGTCTCTTGGTCTACTCATATATTTTATGATATAGTAGGGAAGATCCTTCAACTACTAGATGTATGATTGTTTCTCTTGCTAACACTTAATTAGAAAATTCCAACTAGTGTATCCCAAAATGGTGCCAAAAATGATGGGTGTCATTATTCCCTTCATTTAATCAACTTCTTGTTGATGTCATATCAAACCAGGGGTGTGTCTAAAGCTATATGCAACAAGAGTAATCCTATTGATCTAGTAGTTGATTGTAGTTGTTTTTTTGTATTTTCTAGGGGATCTTTTCAATGTCTTAAGGACTTCTTGGTAAAACCTTATTTAAATCATACTATGAAAACTTTGCTGAAAGGAAACACACTGAAAGCTTTGTTGAAAGGAAACACACTTTGTAGAATGGAAATAAACACACTTGCTTTTGAAATAAACACACTTGCTTCTAAAAGTAAACACACTTGCTTTTGGAAATAAACACACACAACTTAGAATGCTTAAAAATGATTGCAAGAAAAATAAGAATCTATCTAGACACCTGCAGGAACAAGTATACAACAGAGTTTAACTAGAAGAATTAAAAAATACAAAATTAACATAGATCTAAACTATTTTCTTAAGAAATATAAATACCAAATAAATGAATATCCTGGTCCTTGGGGGAGTGGGCCCTTGCTCCTCCTTGAATCAAGATTTAACAACTTAGAATTCTCTCAAACAGGAATGGCTATTTTATTGATAAAACATTTGGTATTACAAAATGTATTGGATCTGTGTACTTAGTCTATATCTCTCTTCTATATGTTTTATCTCTATTTCTTCATATATCCTCTATTATATTACATGCAGTCTACTTATATATACATTTACAATCATAGTTGTCTCTATGATTATGATGAAATCGAATCATGCCTAGAATAGATGTTGAGTCGGATTGTGGCTGATCAGACAGCTATAAGATAACTATCCCTAGATCTACATTCAAAATCTTCTCATCCTTTCCTGATTGAAAGGGTCATTGATGCAAATCTCTGGATGTGGTTAAAATAGATAAACTTCCATCGGTTCTGGAACTTCAGAGAAGTTCCAGAAACCATAGGAAATCATTAAGGATCAAAACCATGAGAGTTCGGAGCTATACCTAGGAGTTCGGAACTAAGTCAAAAATTTGAAACTAAATACTGGAGTTTTGGAACTAAGTCTGAAAGTTTTAAACTAGATGATGACTATGTAATGGAGTTCTGAAACTAGCTTGGAAGTTCCGAAACTAAGTTGTGTTGGAACAGATGCTACCAAAACATATGTTGAATGCTACATACTTCATTTCTTTGACTGATTAGACTTGCTTTATTACAAAACTAAATTTCAAACACACACTTCATCAGGAATTTCAGAGCTTTTAAACATTAGAATCACAATCAATCAAAAGATAAAAATTACATCCTAACTCATATCAGATCAAATAAAAGTCACAAAATGCAATCAAACTTAATAAAAAGGAGAGTAAGATGTCGGCCTATTACTAGTCAAGAGCCATTTGAAAAATGGGCTATAGACTTTATGGGTCCTATTTCCCCAACCATGCGTTGATGCTGATCATACTAGATAATTACATGCATAAATTATCTTACACGGTGAGCAAAATCAGCACCTATAAAGGATTGTACAATGGCTACAATAATGGTTCTTATGGGAAAATATTCTTACCAAGTATGGATGTCCATTGAGTTTTACAAGTGATAGGGGCACACACTTTTGCTTGAATGAGACAATTAGAATATTATTACATGAATTTATGGTGGTGCACCACAAGAATACACCTTATCACCCTCAAGAAAATGGGAATTCTGAGGCTTTCAACAAGATATTGAGCCAGACCTTGACAAAAAGTTGTGATGTTGGAAGGAAAGATTGGGATGATAAAGTTTCTATTGTACTTTAGGTGTATAAAACAACCTACAAGAGGTTGATTAAGAATACACCATTTATCGGTGTTTGGCATAAAAGCATTTCTTCCCATGGAATTCAAGTTACCTTTTTTATGTGTTGTGTGTATGCGCTGAGGTCTCATCTGCTGATGAGAAGGCATTAGAGGAAGGAATTGACAAGTTAATACAGATTAGATTAGAGGCATGTCATAGAATGTTGGATTCAAAAGTAGGAAAATTCCAGCATGAAGGCATGGCATGATAGACACATCGTGGGACAAAGAAACTTGAGGTTAGATAGATGGTACTTCTTTATGATTCCAAGATCCTACGCCATCCAAAGAAAACATAAGGTGCATTGGTTGGGACTAAATGTTATCACTCACATACTTGAATCTAGAACTTATCAATTAGAGGTGCTTGATGGAATACGGTTACCAAGGTTACTTGAATGGGGTAGGTTGAAGCCCTACTATAAATAAGTCTTCTTGGTGTTTATAATAAGGTAGTATCTCCATTTAGCTTAGGTTTCCCTTTTTGTATTCCTTTTAGTTTATTTCCTTCTTCGTAATTATGCTTTTTCAATTTAGTTTGATGTTTTGTGTAATAAGTGTGCTTGCACACTAGAAGCTAATTAAAATCTAAAGTATTTTTATGTGCAGAGGAGTACACATACCATTTGTGAGGGGTGGTTTTATATTTGTTATTAAAAATGGGTACACATAAGAACATACTTTATTCATGTGTTATTGAATAATGGAAAGGAGCTTTTAGAAAGAAGATTGATCCTAGAGAAGATTGTAGTTGGAAATAAATGAATGAATAGTATAACGTGAGGTAATTTGTAGACGTGGAAACTACCAAGGAAGGCATAGTGGCAAGGTACTTCGGAGCATGGAAGCGCGTGGAAGTAGGTTTGCATCCAAAGGTAGGAGGATACACTAGAAGGTTATAGTTTGTGAAGGTGTACCGCCTTGAAGTTGGGAAAATGGTCAATTAATGAGAGGATTGGTGGTAGGTGAAGGAGAAATAAATGCACTAAATTTTTGAAAATCTATATAAGGACGTGATGCGATTCATTTTTACCTTTTGCGATCACAAGTATTCGAGTGAGCTAAGTGCGACTGAGCCAAGAGAAAACATGTTGAGGTGCAAAGAGTTGCAAAACCAGACATGGAGAGCATATTTGTGCACAAAAGTGGCTTGTGTCCCCATTGGTGAAGGGTTTGAGTGAAGAAGAATCATTGAGAAGGAGCTAGGGCATGTGGTTTTGAGCTAGGGCTTGAAAGCTTAATCGACGTAAGACTAAATGCGATATTTTTATAATGGCGCAAAGAAAGCACATGTAACCACCCGTAGGAGGAATGAAGGGGAAGAAGGTGGAACTTGAGGTCGAGATTGCTCCCGAGATTAATTTTTCAGAGATGCAAAGACTTCAAAAGGAGTGATAGTCGGATGGGATTGGGTTTCCACATCTGCAGATGCAAAGTAAGTGATTAAAACCACCGCACCACTAACAATGGCGATATTTGGACACTTTGTTAAATAAGAAGACCAAGAAGTGCATGGTGGATGACATTCTAGTGTATGAAGACGTTGGGAGAAGTTTCTCAATAAGGTAGGGGTTTATCAAATTGTATGAACTCCCATATTTTGGAAAATCTAAAGCTTTATACAAATGGCTTATGATCAAATTCCATGAGGGCTTATTTTATTTTCTTTAGATGGAGCGTAAAGGATCATAATGTCCCTAATTGCTACATTGACATGAATGAAGGGCACAAGGACATATATTGTTACTTATCGGACCGATAAGATGAAGCTATTATAGCCATCAACAATGAGTTGGGATATTCTAATGGTCCACATAGAATGGACATATACAAATTAAGGAAGTACCTTGTGGTGCAGGTAGCCACGCGTTTTCTCACTAAGCTAAATGATCAAGAGAGATGGTCACAGGTAAATACCATGTGGCTACATATTACAAAGAAAATTTCACAAGGAGAAGTGTATAATTTAGTAGGGTACATAGCAAAAACTATTACTGAGGAAGTGCGTACTAGTGAAAAGATAAGTTTCGGTGATATCCTACTATCTTTTGTCTTTGTAGAAATTAGAGTGCCTGATGGGACAAAGAACAAAATTTGGGAATACCCCATGAAGAAGAAGTACCTCGCTAAGAGGTTTGAGAAGTACTTGTGTGAAGGAAAAATGAGTGGCTTGTTCAAACAAAGGGTAGAACTATGGTATGACCAACTTCACACGGAATTTTAGGAGGAATGGCGCATTCCAAAGGAGTTACCTTCAGTAGTGGGTAAGGTAGTGCAATTCACGGTGTATCAACATTTTACATCGCACGGTTTACAATGAAGGATGGGACATGGAGTCCATGGTGCAAACTTCCATATGCCTTCACAATGCATTACTTCCATGATGGACATCGGTTGAGCTTTAATGTGGACAAGGTAGATTGTGACTACCATACTCTCATAAAAACTTATGTATATCCAGGTTGATCTACCTACATTGAGAGGCTTATTTCTGATGTTATAAATATGAATCCAATCAGTTTGGCTATTGGAGACAATGGAGCTGCATTTGTCTACCTCCATCTTAAGCCTAGGTGTGAAAATAACAAGTATGTGGAGAATGAATTCTTTCTCCCAGGGGCCACCTAAGGGCAAACACACTCTTGAAAATGTGGCAGCTCCAAAGCCTTCCTCAACCATAGAGATAGATGAAGAGGAAGAGATTTATAAGGATAGTGGAGGCTTGGACCATAAAGGCTAGAGGTAGCCCAAAGATAAAGGGGAAAGTGATCCCAGTAGATACTCCACCACAGTGCAAGAGGAAGAAGAAGATTTGTACATAAATGCATTCCATAAGGAGTGAAAATTTAAGAGGGTATTTAGAAGAACCAGGGGCCTAAGGTGTTTGAACATCTCAACCTTTATTAAGGTCACATCGACTCTCCCCTCGAAGGAAGCACCCAAGAAATAGATAAGAATAAATATTAAGCAGCGAAGAGGTGGAGGATTTCAAAGAGAGAGCTCCTAGAACCTCAACCTAAGGATATGGAGGAGTGATGAAGAAATGAGAGATGAAGAAGAAGGGGTAATAGAAGCAAAGAAGTAGTGCATGAGAAAACCAACATGCCCATTTTAACTCAAAGCGGGAGAAGGACTAGCTCCCCCTTGTTGCCTAGAGTTCTTAAGGGGGCCAAGGACAAAGAGAAGTGAAGAATATGTTATACGTAGTATGGGATATGTTGAGGACACAAGAAAAATTTTATGCACTGGTTTTAGAGAATAGTGAATCTAAAGGAATTATAAGGGTGGGAGATGATGGACCCGTGATATGGCCACTATGTGTGCAAGGAAATATCTATCCTAGTCCATACAGAGTCACATAGATGAACCAAATTTTTATGTGTGCGAGGATTCATATGTCTCACGAAGATTTAATAAGGCACCCTAGATCAGGGCACATGACAATAAAGCCTACTCTCATATCTGATGAGTAGGTCAACAATTCCTTGGTTAAGGTATTTCTGAGGTGGCACGGAGAAATTTTGATAAGGTTGCCACCATTTGAGTGTTGATGGAGGATAATAAAGATAAAACTATAGAGATAGAGTGGTTAAAGGCAGAGAAGGAATGAGAATGGACAAATAATGAGGCCTTCGTTAGCATGGCGGAGGAAATTGGTGATTACATTCGAAAGAAAGGCCTCATCTTGAACCAAAGGTACCTGAAAATTTTCCTTCTGCTATGCATTATGTGCGCACTTTGGTTGATTTGGTGTTAGAAGATAGACCAATTAGAATTCCCACACCAAAATATGTTGAACAAGAAGTAGAGAGAGAAAGGGCCTCTATGATTATAAAGATTTCAAATTATGAGGTGTTTCTCCAAACATTAAAGGATGAGATGAAGAAAGTAGACCAAGCTCTTAATTTGTGTGCAAAGCACTGTGCAGGCAGAATCATAAGGACTAGAAATTTGGTTGAAGATAATGAAGTTCTGGTAGTAATGAAAGATGAGACATTAGGGTGTGCGAAATATTGGCACTAGTAAAAAAACCGCAAAGCCCTTGCTGCAACTTAGGATCCTCATTAGGATAGATGAGCTTGGGAAGCTCATAGATCGAAGATGGATCTTCTAGAATGAATGATATCAGTTATGGCCAATGTTATCCAGTATTGCATAATGAGAAAGAAAATATTACTCGGGATGAACTAGATTACATAGCCATAGATATTCTAGAGAATAAAAGGACCGCTCTAGATGAATGGAAGACATTGCGGTGAGATTAAGAATGAATATCCAGAGCTAATCCTCCCATTTGAAGGAGTTGTAGCGTGAAGATTCATTCTTTTGTATAGTGATTCTTTAATTCTTTTAATTCGTATTCTTTATTGTTGGATACATCATAAATAATTCCCATTATCGGGATGGTAATGTACTTTTAGTGTGGGGCAATGTTGAGCAATGACTGTGTGCATGTATACTTTGTTTAATGCTAAATCAAATGAAGCAAGAAATACCACCTAAAATAGTTCTACAATTTAGCTAAAACAAAGCATAAACACCATCATGATAAGAATTAAACAAGGGTTAGATGCTAGCATTCATCAATACAAACTTTGAAACTAACAATGCTAAATATATAAACTCCTCCATTCTCTAACAACAAATAAATGAATGGACCTAAGTAAGCTCCATGGCTATCAAAATAGTTATTCTTAGTATGCCAAGTAACCTAGGAATGAGGGCCTATCAAAGTTGGGCTACAAGACTCCCTTTGACACCTCCCATATTACCTAAGCACTTAAGAAAGAGGCTTAACTCTTCAAGATGATGAACTCTCAAAAGGGCAAGGTGCAAGCTCTTAGTCTCTTTGCTATATGCTTTGCATTTGCTCTCTAAGGAGTTTAGGTGTAAGTAAAAGGTAGGTGGAGGCATCTTTATATAGCCCAAAGAATAAAGGATTCAACACATTCTCATGAATGTGGGATAAAGGTAAAACATGATTAGGAATGGATAAGGTTGCTTTATTAAAGGTAACCTTACTTTAGAAGGGTTTAATACATGTTTATCAAGTCATGGGAGTTGGGGTATTTTAATTAATCAAAGGTGATTAATTAATAGGTAGGTGTAAGCTTATAAAGCCAATTAGAATAATATTAGTACGATTTAGGCTATTAGAAGGGATTAAATCAATTAAATATTGATTTACTAGTTAAATGAAGGAAGACTAATTAATTAATAATAATTAATTAATCTAGATAGAAGAGGTGATTTATTAATGGAAGGTCGTTAATTAGGGGTATTTTGTTGGATAGGAACTTAATTAATTAGCTTAGTGTAATTAATTAATGATGATATGAGGTAAAATGAGTGCTTTTGACGATATGTCATCGATTTTCCGAAAAGGGATAATTAGCGCAATTTAAGTATTTAAATTGCTTGGGCGTAATTATAGGTGTCTACATTTGCCCCTCTTTGGGGTGGTGTAAGTGATGCCACTTCAAAGATAGTAGACAGAAGAGATTTTGAAGGGATAGAAGAAAAATTAGTAGGAGGGAGAGATGCCCCCTCGAGTGTTGATGGGGTGATGGAAGAAGCCGATCGACGATCGAAAAAGGTGAGATATAGGCAGAAGAAGGGGGACGAGGCAGGATGCCTCGATGAGAGGGAGAATTAGGGGTGAAAGGAAAGTGGTGTAGAAGAAATATGGACGAGGGGGGAGAAGAGCTTAGCCTCTAGCCGCGTATTTGTGTGAAACAATTTGGATGTCATCATATTGCCATATGAACTACGTCATCGGTCCTTATGAAAAATATAAGCATACGACAAAGGTAGAATGACATGAAAAGCCACAATAGGAACAATTTTCCATTGCCAAAATACCAACTCCACGTAACATACAAAAATGCAATGCAATACGAGAAGGAATCAAGCTCATCTAATAGGGAAAACAAGTACGAATGCACATATCCAACCCAACAACGGTCAAGACAATTGTACAAATGTTTTGTTATCAGTGCTGGAGAGATCCAAAAGTTCATGATTGATGACAAGGTTAAAAAATGATGCCCCAAGCAAGGATACATGCAAGGGGAAATGAAAATGGACACGAGCTCCATGAAAAGTGTTTGTGCACAATGAAAACACAGAAGACTGTGCAACCAAAAGTGCCCAAGAGTACAGAGAAGCAAGCAAAATTAGCTTTTGTGAATGGTTGTGAATCGGTGATCTGCGAGTCATATTAATCGGGAAGATGTGAGAAAAACCAACAATATATGGAGAAAATACCATGCGCAAGAACACAAGTTTCAGCCGTAAGAAGCAAGTTACCATTTTTAGGGTGTTATACTTTTTAGGAATTTTTTGAAAAATTTTGCCTTGTTTTGGATTTTTGATATAGTAAATGTTTGTATTGTTTTGGCTTTACGAACGTGATAAAAAATAGAAGAAAGGAGAAGAAGAAAAGAAGGGCCTAGGGCAACAGAAAGTGCCCTAGGTGGAAAAAAAGAGAAACAAACGACAAATAATGTCCTTGTTTAGTGGAAAATTAAGAAAAAATAACTATTTGAAAAATAATTATTTACGAGGGTGTGAAGAAGAATAAAAATTTTCAGGAGCAATAAAATTGTCAGGGAGAAGAAAGGGTATTGGACAAAAAATGCCCCAATACGGTGAAAAATAAGAGAAAATAATTATTTAATTAAAAATAATTATTCCACGGAAACAGAGGAGAAAACGGTGAGCTAAGCGGGTGTTCCAAATGCCCTCGATCGGTGAAAAGTAGGTTAATATACCCCGAAGTTAAAACATCACAATCAGTTCATTTTAACCGCTCAATTTAGAAAACTTACCATGAGGCTCTGACACTCAGGAGAGATGGTGATCGCACGTGATCATGTGAGGTGTGCTATAGATTGTAGATGATAGATCTGTAGACAATATCAAATGTTGTTTTCAAGTGTTATTTTGATGTATATGGATGGGATGATATGATGATATTGGTGCGGGGGGGATATATTTTTGATTATGCGCAACCCCTCTTGCCCCCATTGATGATATGATATGTGATGATTAGCTTAGCATACATGCATGATGTAAAACTTAGCATTTTTGTTTATATATGATGTATAGATGATGCTAGATGTGATGATAATGATGGTAATGTGATGTTAATGATGGTAATGTGATGTAAATGATAAAAAAATAGAGCACATGTAAGAAACACAACTAAATGCTACAAAGAACACCAGGAATTAATGCATTACACCATGAATCACCATGCCTTATTAACAAGTAACAAAACACAACCAAATGCATTAAGAAAGAAATAAAGAATTAACACACTAGCATGTCGAAATCTACTACAATATGCACAAGCAAGAATGAATCTATTCTAAGCAAGAAAAGATAAACTATGACAAAGTACACCCAAGTGAAACAACTCAAAAGCAAGCACGCAAAACATTATACAAGCAACAAGCAAAGCAAGAAAACAAGACAATGCAAGTAAATATTTTTGTAAGATATGTTTTCATAAACTGATTTTCTATTGTTTAGGTTTTTGTGAAACAATTTTATATTGTTTTTGTGTTTTCTCGAAACAATGTTCTATTGTTTTTGTGTTTTCTCGAAACAATGTTCTATTGTTTTTGTGTTTTTCTCAAAACAATTTTCTATTGTTTTTGTGTTTTTCTCAAAACAATGTTCTATTGTTTTTGTGTTTTCTCGAAACAATGTTCTATTGTTTTTGTGTTTTTCTCGAAACAATGTTCTATTGTTTTTTTGTTTTTCTCGAAACAATTTTATATTGTTTTTGTGTTTTCTCAAACAATGTTCTATTGTTTTTGTGTTTTTCTCAAAAAAATTCTATTGTTTTGTGTTTTTCTCAAAACAATGTTCTATTGTTTTTGTGTTTTCTCGAAACAATGTTCTATTGTTTTTGTTTTTCTCGAAACAATTTTATATTGTTTTTGTGTTTTTCTCAAAACAATGTTCTATTGTTTTTGTGTTTTTCTCAAAACAATTTTCTATTGTTTTTGTGTTTTTCTTGAAACAATTTTATATTGTTTTTGTGTTTTTCTCGAAACAATTTTATATTGTTTTTGTGGTTTTAATTGATTTTCAAAAGCTATGTGGTAACTAAGAAAGCGTGGATGCCCCTGGCGTTAGGTGGGGGAATATACAAGGGCGAAAGCCACGTGCTTATGAACAAAAGGTGAAGTCGTTGAGTTTCCCCAACGTAAGATGGGAAGTAACGAAAGACCATGTCCCTTACGATGAATGAATAGAAAGGCAAAGCCGGATCAAGGCTGGACAAGATGGTGTGCACAAGGAAACTCAAAGGCAAAACTAGGTCCAGGCCAAAGACAACTACCCTTCTAATACAGAATGCTTGTGAACAACGAATCCTCCCGAGGTGCCGGAAACCGGTTTTCACCCAAGGACTTGTCCAAAGTGCCACAATCAAGCGTGGTTTTCACTAGTGGACGACCTGTTTTCTCTTTTTCTTTTTCTGATTTTTATTTTTTGATGTTTTTGTATTTTTTTATTTTTGTGCCATGTTCAAGCATAGAACTTCTTAAGATGCATGGCATTCATTGGCTCTCGAGCTCATCACCATTAGGGTGAGCCGCCAGGTATGCCCGGTGCCGTGCTTGCAACTATGACTTAGGGTCCTAACCAATGTGGTTCGAACTTCCCTTTCTTTTCTCGCTCTACTCTGGTGTTGAACTGGTTCTCCTTCATAACTAAATCACCCACCTCAAACTGGCGAGGGATGATTCTCTTGTTGTAGTTACGGGAGATTTTGTGTTGATATACCTTCAGGTGATTAAGAGCGCGAATGCGCCTCTCATCCAGGAGCTCTAACTCAGCCAATCTTTCCACTCGATAATCTTCATCCTTATCCAAATAGTCCCAAAGAGAAATTCATAGGGATGGGAGTTCAATCTCTAAAGGGATGATAGATTCTGTCCCGAACACTAGGGAATATGGCATCGCACCCATAGGAGTGCGAATTGATGTTCGGTAGGCCCAGAGGGCTGGGTGGATTTGTAGGTGCCAGTTTCGACCGGTTTTGCTAACCATCTTCTCCATTATCCTTACCAAAGTCTTGTTTGTTGCCTTAGCTTGTCCATTACCCTGAGGGTAATATGGCGTGGACCATTTCAATCTGATTTGGAACCATTGGCAAAGACCTTTCATAGTTTTGTTCTTAAATGACTTCCCATTATCTGTGACAATGGCTACAGGGATACCATATCGGCAAATAATGTGATTCATGATGAATTTAGAAATATGTGCTCCTGTGACATAGGTTAAAGGGACAAATTTCCACCAATTTTGTAAAGTATTATGTAGTCATGATGATATGTGTATGACCATCGATGAGGTAGGAGTAAGCTTCCTATTAGATCAAGTCCCCACTTGGAGAATGGCCACGAGGTAGTGATTGGTTGCAATGGTTGTGATGGATCATGGATGAAATTTCCATACTTTTTGCAAATAAAACATTTTCTAACATAATTACAACAATCGGTTTCCATGGTGGGCCAATAGTAACCTACTCTTAACAGGTTTCTTAGCCAATACCATTTCGTTTGTATGTCCTCCGCATACTCCTTCGTGTACTTCTTTAATTACCTGGATTGACTCCATCACATCCAGACAACGTAACAAATTCCTGTCATAGCCACAACGATAAAGTGTACCTCCTAAAAGGGTGTAACGGGCTATCTGGTGAATCAATATTTGCTTTTTAGAACAGGAGATATTGGGAGGGAATGTGTTATCCTTAAGATAGGTGAAGATGGGTTTGTACCATGGGGAATGGGGACCAACAACCTCACAAGCCAGGAAATATTCCGGCATGTCATACGCGGGCTGGCGTAGATTTTCTACGAAGAATGGCATATCATTGTTCCCTGGTGGAATATGAAGCATAGATCCCACCATTGCCATGGCATCCGCTGATCTGTTCTGTGCTCTTGGAATCTACTCAAAGGTGATGCACACAAAATACTCCTTTAGAGTTTCCACTAACTTTTTGTAAGGTATGAGCTTGTCATCCTTAACTTTATACTCATCATTAACCTATTTGATGATTAGCTGTGAATCACCTACAACCTTAACATGTTGAATATTCCACTTGATGGCTAGCTTCATCCCTGCAATGAGTGCTTCATATTCCACAATGTTGTTCATGCAAGGCCAAAGGAAAGCTTGTGGTATAGGATCACCCGAAGGAGTAATAAGGACCACTCCAAAGACTGAACCATGAAACGTAAAATACCTATAAAAATGTATCTTCCATACGATAGATTCTTCAATGTAGAGCAAAGATGCATCTGGCATATCCGGACTCAAAGGTTACGTGCTCTCAGTAAAGGTGCTTCTACTAGCTGGTCGGCAAGTACTTGTCCTTTAACGATTTTTGATGGACAAATTCTATATCAAACTCACCGAGTAGAATGATCCAATTAGCCATTCTACCCTGGGTGAGGGTGGGTTTGGACAACAAATACTTGAGTGGGTCGACCTTAGATATGAGCTTGGTCTTAGTATTTAGCGAGGTAATGGTGAAGTTTACGAAGGTAAAAACAACGGCCAAGCAAGCCTTTTCAATCTGAGGATAATTAAGTTCATAGGCGATGAGGGTGTAACTCAAATAGTAAACTGCTTTCTCTTTATGGATAAGGTCGTATTGGGTGAGTAGTGCACCAATAGCATATTGTGTAGCGGAAATATAGAGCAAAAGTGGTTCTCCGAGAGTAGGAGGTATGAGGATAGGTGGATTAGCTAGGTATTGTTTAAGCAAAGAAAAGACTTGTTGTTTCTCGGGTCCCCAAAGGAAAGTGACGTCCTTTTTAAGAAAATGGGTGAATGAGTGACATTTATCTAGCAAGCTGGGAGATAAAGTGGCGAATGGCTTGAATTTTCCCTTACAAGCTACGTGAGTTGCTTGATATTCTCGAGTGGAGGCATTTCAGTGATGGCAGACACTTTAGCGAGATCTACCTCAATACCTCATCTCGACACAATGAAGCCCAATAGTTTCCCGGATAACACATCGAAGACACATTTCTTTGGATTCAATTTGACTTTTTATTCACACGGGCGTTGAAGATACGCAGTAAAATGATGGGATGATCCTCTCTTGTTTTGAACTTTCCAGGATGTCGTCTACGTAGTCTTCCATGATGTCATGAATCATATTGTGAAATATTACTGTCATGGCCCGTTGATAAGTTGCTCCCGCATTCTTAAGGCCAAATGGCATCACACGATAGATAAGGTTCCCAAGGGTTGTGAAAGTTGTTTTGTGTTGGTATTCCTCAATGCTCTTAATTTGATTATAACCTGAAAATCCATCCATGAGTGATAGCATTTTGTACCACTCGTGGTTGAGTCAAAATCATTTCAATGTTGGGCAATGGAAAGTCATCTTTAGGGCAAGCTTTATTGATGTCCCTAAAATCGTGTAGATTCAAATACCCAAAGGTTTCTTACGGGCAGAACAATGTTCGATATCCATTCGAATAGTCAATTGGCATAATGAATCGTGTGCTTTGCAAGAAACCTTTCCAACTCTTTTTAACTAACAAGGCCACTCTTGGGTGCATCTTTCGGAGCTTACGTTTGATAGGCTTAGCTTCGTGCACAACCAAGTTTTGCACGACCAAAGTTGGATCTAAGCCGAGCATGTCTTTGTAAGACCATGCGAACACATCAATAAACTCTCTCAAGTAGCATAGTGAACGTCTTTTGTTCTCTAGCTGAGAGTGATGCTCCTAATTTTACTATCTTCGGATCTTCTTCGATGCCAATATTGACATCAATGGTTTCTTCAACTAAAAATTTTGATAAATCCTCCATACGCGTAGGATTAGGAGGTAGGTTTAGATCTTCATCCAAGGATGTCTCTACGAGATTTTCATCCTTGGCGTGGTCACTTTATTTGTTCTTTGGTTTTCTTATTTGTTTGTCGACCCGAGTGCCTCAAAGAGGTTTTCGCTATGTGACTTGGACTTTGATTTTTTCCGAGGATTTTCTTTAGAAATCTTTCCCTCACTTTTCTTTAAATTTTGCTCAACCCACGAGTTCACCTCCTCGCCGCCAAGTAGGTGCGGATGTCTAAGTCGATAAAGAAACCTTTCTTGTGATCTCCAATGGGGATTGTATCCCTTATGCCCATGAACTCTACAATAGCCTCATCATTCTCGAATAAATCTAGTGGCACGTGACATTTTTGGTCCCATTCAACAAGGGAAGGGTACACAAGGTCAAGGGTTGGTTCGGTGGGGGTTATGGTCAGGACAGCATTGTTCATGAAAAGGTTCGTGGAGGCCAGATCCTCATATTGGCTACAATGGGAATCCGTATCACTGTCTAGGTACTGGAGCCATCCTCACACTCTAAACAAGTCGTATCTTGATCGTTAGGGTGTGCCCCATAAGGGTGAATCCCGATGCCATATCTTTCGATTTTGAAATGGTGGAGAGGGACTAGTTCCCTTTGCCCTTGTTCATTCTTACCACATCCTAGGCCTTAGTAGCCCATGGAGTACATCATTCTGCTATATTTCTCATATTTCGGGGTTTGATAACAAGATGGTGAGTGTGCTCGGGGACCCAGTAGTAGGTGGATCAAGTAATTTTCCCTCGCCGGTCACAAGCCTCCAGGTAGGAATGACCCAATAGTGTGTTCCTCTCTAGGTCTCCTGAAGCGGTAGTTGGGTCGACCTCTAGTCTTGGGCGACAAGGAGAGGTTAGAAACCAAGAGTGCTTGTTGTACATTATACTCCCCATAGCCATATTCTAGAATTTTCATCTCCCATGAATCAAATGGAGATGTGGAAGTGGACGCCCCATGAGCGTAAGAACTAAGAGAATTTGAATCTACTCGAGATTCCATGGCCTCAGAATGAAGAGGGACAACTATATCTGTGGAGGGACATGCGTATGTACCCTTTCGTGCAAAGCTATTAAGAGCTCTACAATGAGCAAAGGGCTCTAAATCTCCTAGTATTGTAACCGTATGTCCCTCATGCTTTAGCTTGATGCATTGATGAAATGTTGATGGCATGGCTTGCATGGCATGAATCCATGGTTGGCCTAGAAGCATATTATATGGAAGTTCCAAGTCTAGGACGTGAAACTTTATCTCGATGGCAAGTGGGCCCACCTCCATGGGCAGCATAATGGTGCATGCTTGACTCTCTTTACGTGTTGTCGTATGCGGTGATAGTAATAATATGGGACTCAAGATCTTCCTCCATATGTCCCAATTGTTTGACCAAATTGAAAGCGTGCGAGATGTTCAATCATGATCCGTTGTCCACAAGCACCCATTTGATTTTCCCGTAGGTGACAACTACCTCGATGTATAAGGGAAGATTATGTTTAGGATTCTCGATAGGGACCTCCCTATGGTTGAAAGTGAGATGCTCATTGGGTGTAATATTTGCCACCGTGGCTTGAAGGTACGCAGGATCGACTTCTAAAGGCACTCCCGACCTCTGAAGAGTTTGATACAAAATTTCCTTATGCACATTGGATATCTTGAGAAGATCTAAGATCGAGATCTTAGCAGGTGTCTTCTCAAGTTGTTCTAAAAGGTTATATTTACCAGTTTGCGGGGTCAACAGAGAGGGTTCTGGAATCACGAGGCGGGCATGCCTTGTTACCGCAGCGCAGTCCTTTCCCTTGATCCGGATGGTATTGACACGGTCAGTAGGGGAGCGAATACATCCGATAAGTGAATCATAATGATTGTTATCTCTCTTGGTATACAAGTAATTCGTGGCTTTATAGGTTTGGGATGACTCTCCCCGATCCGGTTTTGCCTTTTCCGACTTATCATGCTTGGGGAATGGTTCCTTATAAATCCCCATTTTCTCGTTAGGTGTTTGCATGTGGCGAGGGTTATCCACCTCTATCTCTCCGTTGTCGAGGTCTTGAATATAGTGGAAAAGTCGCAAAAATTTATCTGTTTTATGACCTTTAACACGATGCATTTCACACGGTATTCATGATCCTTATACCATGAAGGTTTAGGAGTTTTGTCATCAAATGGTTGCGTTGTAAGATAGGTCATCATGTGGCCACATCTAACTATTTTAGTATGACAGACAATGGTTCATTGAGGGAGGTGAATGTTCGTTCCTTTGGTGGTGGTTGAATTGGGCCCTTGGTCGAGTTTAAAGGTTATTCGTTTTGGACCGTTTGAACACATTTGGAATCGGTGATTCCATCTCCCACCACGTTTTTATTTTTGTTAAATATCTTTGGATTTTCGTGGGTTTGACACTTTGGTTGTCTTTAGATTGGGTTTTGAGGGTGCCTTTGGCAATGAGAGCCTTTTCTATTTGAATCCCTTTCTCGATAACCTCCTCAAAGGTGTGGACACAATGCATTTGGAGGTGGAAAGCTATATCTGGGTTGAGATTAGGGACGAAAATACTGACCAGCTACTTCTCAGGGAAAGCACAAGGGAAGCGACTAGCTATCCCTCTCCATCGTTGGAGGAAGCTGGTGAAGGTCTCATTTGGGCGTTGTTTTGTGCCACACAAGTCTGCCATGGTGACATCACTCTCTATGTTATATGAGAAATGACGCATGAATCTTTCCACCAATTCTGGCCAGGTGAAAATTGATCCTCATGGTAAGCACGTAAACCATTCCAATGCTTGACCTCCGAGACTCTTAGGAAAAATTTTGATGAGGTAATTATCACTATAAGACACCTCTTGACATGCCATGTAGAAATATTTAACATGATCCCTTGGGTCTCCCTTTCCTTTGTATTTGTCGAACTTTGGCATATCAAATTTCTTTGCAAAGGGTTGAAGGGTCATTGTCTTATCAAAAGGATAGGGGCATAGTTCTTCGTATTGGTATTTCCTAATACTCCTATATTGCTCTCTTGTATGCTCATAAGCGTTGCTTTCATAGATTGCACTTCTTGTGCGAGCAATTGTTATCTAGTGGGAGAAGCAGTACGTGTACACGATGGTACCCCATGTCTTCTTCTCCTTGGTTTTCTCGATGGATTTCGTGGATCCTAAACTTAGGCCTTGACTTTTGAACGTTCTTGTTTGTGTCTTTTGCACTGAAAGTAAGCAAAGCTAGTTTTTGGCTTAGGTTACTTGAGTTTTGTTGGATTGTGACTTGGTTTTGTCTTCTTCTTCTAAAGGTTCTTCCTCTTTTTATTGTGGAGGTTCTTCCCTGTCTCATGTTCTATCTTGTTTCTTCGTGGCACTTTGATGAGGGGTATTCTATGCCCTGCCACTTTATCATTTTCTACGTAAGAAGTGGAAGCATGCCCACTTTGTTAAAATATCTTCCATATTGATAAGGGGGCGTTCTTCCTTAGTAGTGTCATTTGTAGGTAATATTGGTTCATTCTCGGTGGCAAATTTGGCCCCTAATTCCACGACTGTGCCAAAACTCTATCTTTGTTTCTAGGAGAAACTCATCTAGTAGAGTGGGGTCAAAATCAAAGTCTGCATGTAGTGATTCTAATTCATTTCCACTATGATCAACCATCTCTTTGGTTTCCTTTTCTGCAAAAAATAGTGTCCTTAAGTTGTGTCCAATGAAGGGTTTGACTCTTGTGCATTAGAGGTCTCCCAAGCATGTGCTTGTTGTTCCTCATATGTCTGTTTCTTCAACCCTAGACGTGTTTTGGGAGCCATGTTTTCGTGATAAGTTTCACTAAGGTAAGTTGTAGATTTGTTCAAAATTCAATGACTACCCCTAAGTGAAACACAAGATGAAATTGCTAAGAGTATGAATGTGTCAACAATGTGAGAATACCAATATGATAGAGTGATAAATCACCCATGATACAAGTGTTTGGTATTAAAACTTAATCAAATGAAGTACTTCCTAGACTACGTTTCAAAGTAATTTGTGATGCCAGATGATTAACAAGATGTCTCCATTTATGCCAAGTTCAAAGGAATGAACAAAATGTAAGTAAATACACGAAGTTAAATGCGATCTCCCAATCAAGATATACGACGAGCAAGCTCAAGTCTGATTAAGACCTATATCTCAAAAAGTGCCAATTACGATTTGTGAATGACACAACAATATCACCAAGATATGTTAACCCACTTTGTGATAAAGTGAAGTATTGATATCGAGGTGTTATTGATATAACACGCATAAATGGTAGTGCCTAGCACCTTTTGAAATCGAGGTAATAATAAAACCGAACAAAAAAGCTCAAAGTATAGCTAGGAATAGTTAAGAATGTGTGCGGTGTAACATGTCATATATAGGTATTTATGTCGAGTTTACAAGAAACAAGACGCAAATATCGAAATTGTAATGATACGAGACAAACAATCTAACTCCTCTGTGGAATTCTTTAGTGATGAACCATGCCTAACTACAATGACGATCTTGACGTGGGTATCAAGATCACAATGGCTACCAAATGACGTGAAAATGCCTCCACTCACTTTAGATGTTTAACTAACCCAGCCGTAAACATGGATGGGCGTAAACGACATAAAAGTGAGAGAAACAGTCGAATGGCAACACAAATGTAATCACACATCTTTTGATCAACAAAATGTCAAAAGAATATGAAGGAAATAAATCAAGAAAAATGACGAAAAATGCTAGCCTCACTTCAGCAGAGTTTTGCCTCACCCTAAGGCAAGTAAAAACTAGGTGAAAGTAATACGTCACATGTTTCTCAAAAAGAAGGTTCACAACTCAACACTATTTTCAAATGGTCAAAGTGGGCTCCTGGCCAAAGTATATTCTCTAGGTGGTTCTCTCGCCTAGGTGTTACAAAGTTATCACGAGCGAGCACGATTTACCCAAAAAATTGCACCGACTAGTTTGGGAGTATCTCGGCTTTAATTTACCCTTCAAGAACGGTAGTAGGCAACTAGTGCATCTACATGTACTATCACCGGGTCACCACAACGGACAACCCGTAACTCTATCTCACAAAGGAATCACTAGTCAAGTAGGTAGTGCGGAGCACTTCCCGTTTAATCCACAAGGTTCCCTCTTACGTGGACTACTTTGGGGTTCCCCGGACCACCCCCATTATTGTAGCTTAAGGTGTTATGCCAAAGGGTTTATGTTCCGAGTTGAGCGGAGAGGGACGTACCCTTTTCCCGAAACCTCGCAATACGGTGTTTTGAATATGTTGTTCTTTTTATCTTGTTTAATTATGTGTGGTTTTCTTGAACACCTTTTGGCAACTTGTATAACAATTGTATTAGTAGTTTTGATTTTGTTTTGATTCCTCCTTTCTTTGACAAGTGTTTTTAGGTCCTGCACTCAAGCGTTAGTAGTTCTCCAAGAAAATCACATTATTTAAAAGAGGATTAAGAGTTGCTTTTGATTCTCAAGATCATCCAAGGATGCAAGAGAAGAGCATACACAACAAATAATCCAACTAAAAGTAAAGAAAATCTTTTCAATCAATGAACCATACAAAATTCTTGATAAATGTTCATTCCCCTAAACCAAAAGTGAAAGATGAAGTTTCCAATTTACCAAATGTTATAAAATGAAGACTAAAGTTGTTTTTGATTCTCAAGATCACCCTAAGGTGCAAGAGAAGAGCATACACAAACTTTATCCCAACTATAGAGAAATGAAAAACTTCAAATCAAATGACCATTGAAAAATGCTTTGTAAAAAGTTCATTCCCTTAAACCAAAAGTGAAAGATGAAGTTTCCAATTTACCAAATGTTATAAAATGAAGACTAAAGTTGTTTTTGATTCTCAAGATCACCCTAAGGTGCAAGATAAGATCATACACAAACTTTATCCCAACTATATAGAAATAGAAAACTTCAAATCAAAGGACCATTGAAAAATGCTTTGTAAAAGGTTCATTCCCTTAAGCAAAATGAATAATCAAATTTCCAAGTTTAATCCCAATGTTAAAAATATATAGATCAAAGTTGTTTTTGATTCTCAAGATCACCAAAATTTACAAGAGAATATCATACACACGCTTTTGTCTAAATCGAGTAAGCATGGAAATACTACATTCATCAAAACATTAGACATGTTAGAAAATGACCAGTTTTAAACTAACAGAAAAACCTATAATTTTTGTAAGTATAAATCCCAAATTTATATTTTCATTACATATTTAACTTCAATACCTTTCCAACGCAAAAAAATGGAATCATTTAGATGTCAAGAGAAAAATTTATGGCCTTCGGAAGATGGGTTACGCATATGCTCTTATGCTCACGATTATGCACTTGACATGCACTCAAAAAAGTCAAAAAAATGTCTCTTAATTTGCAAAATGGGTAAAAATTTTCAACCAAGATTCAATTTTGACAACAACCCATCACATCAATATATGAATAGAATACTCAACGCTATCAAACATTAACATACATGCTCAAGAATTTAAAATTTTCAAGAAATTGACAAAACTAGCATGTAGAATGATGAAAAAGTAAGCTCTAAAAATGAAAACATGATGAAATCTTAAAATTTTCTCACCAAGATTAAATTTTGACAGCAACCCACCACATTAATATGTAAATAGAAGACTCAACACTATCAAACACTAACCTACATGCTCAAGAATTTAAAATTTTCAAGAAATTGACAAAACTAGCATGTAGAATGTTAAAAAAGTAAGCTCTAAAAATGAAAACATGATGAAATCTTGAAATTTTTCCATCAATTCCAATTTTGACAGCACTTCACCTCCTTTATACCTACAAGGAAAACTCAACACATGCAAACTCAACAAAACAAGTTAAGAAAAACAAGTTAGATCAACATGTGTAAAAGAGGGTTAGTAACCAAAAATGAAACTTAACTACAAAAACTTGAAATTAAGTGCAAAGGACAATGGAGTAAGTCCCACCGGTGTGCCAAATGTGTGCATGTATACTTTGCTTAATGCTAAATCAAATGAAGCAAGAACTACCACCTAAAATAGTTCTACAATTTAGCTAAAACAAAGCATAAACACCATCATGATAAGAATTAAACAAGGGTTAGATGCTAGCATTCATCAATACAAACTTTGAAACTAACAATGCTAAATATATAAACTCCTCCATTCTCTAACAACAAATAAATGAATGGACCTAAGTAAGCTCCATGGCTATCAAAATAGTTATTCTTAGTATGCCAAGTAACCTAGGAATGAGGGCTTCATCAAAGTTGGGCTACAAGACCCTTTGACACCTCCCATATGACCTAAGCACTTAAGAAAGAGGCTTAACTCTTCAAGATGATGAAATCTCAAAAGGGCAAGGTGCAAGCTCTTAGTCTCTTTGCTATATGCTTTGCATTTTCTCTCTAAGGAGTTTAGGTGTAAGTAAAAAGGTAGGTGGAGGGCTCTTTATATAGCCCAAAGAATAAAGGATTCAACACATTCTCATGAATGTGGGATAAATGTAAAACATGATTAGGAATGGATAAGGTTGCTTTATTAAAGGTAACCTTACTTTAGAAGGGTTTAATACATGTTTAGCAAGTCATGGGAGTTGGGGGTATTTTAATTAATCAAAGGTGATTAATTAATAGGTAGGTGTAAGCTTATAGAAGCCAATTAGAAGAATATTAGTACGATTTAGGCTATTAGAAGGGGATTAAATCAATTAAATATTGATTTACTAGTTAAATGAAGGGGAAGACTAATTAATTAATAATAATTAATTAATTTAGATAGAAGAGGTGATTTATTAACGGAAGGTCGTTAATTAGGGTATTTGTTGGATAGGCAACTTAATTAATTAGCTTAGTGTAATTAATTAATGATGATATGAGGGAAAATGAGTGTTTTTGATGATATGTCGCCGATTTGCCGAGAAAGGGGATAATTAGTGCAATTTAAGTATTTAAATTGCTTGGGTGTAATTATAGGTGTCTACACAAAACAAAATATTGTTCTAAGGAGAAGACACGTGAAGGATTAGCACGCAGGATAAAGGCACATTTGAAGGCATGTAAATATAGGAAAGGAAGCGTGCACCGAACAAGTTGGCTCAAGACTTAGCCATTTTATGGATAAGGGATAGTTTTGGAAGATAGTGTGCGAGCACACATTGGGATGGAGACTTGTACGACACGCAAATGGTATTTTTGGAATGAGTGGCTAATAAGCGTCATGCATAGGTTTAATTTAATAATAGGATTTCTTCTTAGAGTTAACTATAGGACATCTATTATTAGCACACGTAAATGTTTGCATGCTTATTGTAAAGATGTGTGGTTATTATCATCGTGTAACCTATTTTGAGAATTCCCCACCTCTATAAATATGTATTTAATTGCATATCTTAAGAGAGACGAGAGAGACGAGTTTTTGTAGAGTTATGTTATTCGATTTTATGCGCACATGACTTATGGATATACTTTATAATGTAAGAAGCTTCTATGTTTTACGTGTTTAATGTAATGGAGTATATTGGTGGATAATGGTGTTAACATAAATGAATCTGGATAATGTATGGTTAATCTAATTATAGTTAATGTTTAATTCATGATTCACTAAGATCTAGATATGAATTATGCATTATGGAATGTTTATGTTTAATTATGGATCTCGAATATGTTTTATATTCATCACACTAACATCTGCACAAACAACTCTAAAGAGGGCTTGGTACCTTTGTGCGCTTCGGGTGACCACTCATCTTAGGTTGGGTGATGTCCTAGTGCACTGGGTTATTCACAAGATAGATTCTAGGCTAAATTAGGTATAAACCCTTGTGTTATTCATGTTGTTGTGGATCGAGATCTTGTTTCATTATGCTTATTACAATGTTTATTCCCATTTATGATGCATTTAAGCCTTTACAGTACCTATACTTTCTATTTTAAGTGAATTCTCATGTTTTTTACCTCTGAACCAATCCTCCATTAATGGTGGAACACTCTTTGCAAGGCTCACATAAAGGAGGGACTAGGTGCCTGTGTGCCTCAAGTGAGCACCTAGCACATATTGGGTGATAGGCCGTATCGGCAGGGTAGAAAAAAGGAATATGAAAAATGACTACATCTTGGTTCCATTGTCGGGACCTCTTTTCAAAAAAATTGTGAGAATTAGTTGTGATGATGGAGTGCTTGACCTTGGGCACAAGTGTCGAAGTGTGGCTAAAAATCACGAAGAATTAGTTTTCTCAAATATTTAACATTAGACTTGAGTTTGATGCACGTAAATGGGTAGAGGATCACTTGTATTATGAGTTTTATGAGACCTTCTTCTTTTATTTCCCAGTAGAAGCTGTATGAATGGTTGTCGGCATATATGCATCAAGGTCAAGCTAGTATTATAGACCTCATGTGTTGACCCGGGAAGATTTTAGAGGGTCGCATGATGTTGATCGACTTGGAATCGTGTTGTTAATCACTATTAGAAAGGTCTTTTGACGAGTTATAACCTAGAATACGTGATTTCTACGTATTCCTACCTATAGATTGTTGAGTTTGAGTTCTTAAAGGAGCCTACAGGATCATTATTGTGTGTTATACCATTAACCATCAAGATCTTGGTTATTACTTTGAGTTTACTGAGACATTCCCTATGGTTGCTAAACTCTCTCTAGGCATAGGATGTGGAAACTAGTGTGGTAGAAATGAAAAATCTTGTGGTGAAGGCGGAGAGAGAGAGAGAGAGGAGGCTCAAGTAAAATTAAGCGTGGGAATGTGAGTTGAAAAGACAATGTGAGTTTTCCAAAGTGTGATGGACCTATGGAGGTAGAAGATGCGGGAAGGATTTGAGGTTCGCACGGAGGGCATGGAACATGAGCAGCTTTGTGTTACCCCATCTAAGAGAGTGTGGGAGAGAAACCCCCTCATATTTTGGAGAGAACTCATCGTATGAAGGAGGAAGAAGATTCGTAGGTGCGTATCTTAACCCAAATAGTGACCAAACCCTTGCAATTAGTTTTACAGTTCTCCGAGGCAAGTTTTAGCATTGATATTGGTAGTCGGATGACACCTAGGAGGTATAATTTTCATTAGGTATATCTATGGCTACGCGAGACATTTCTTGTGTTTGGAGGCATATTGTGCGGCATGAAATTTGGTTAAATTAAGGGTACAAAAATTTTGGGTATCGCTTTGGAAGTGGCATAGGAAACACATGTGGGAGTGGTGTAATATCACACGACCGTGGGAGCGTAGTTTACCGTGGACGACAGTGGGGACACAAGTGTGACTACTTCAGACCCTTACCTTTCATGGGAGTTGGATCTGGTGGGTCAGGAGGAGTAGGAGCTAGTGGATTTCGTTGTCTGGTGGATCTAGAGAATCATTGGATAAGGAGGAATAAGAGCTAGTGGATCTAGTGGATTTGGTGGTGGAGGTAAGATAGGAGGAAATCAAGGTTGTGGATCGGGTGTATAAGGGCCTTAACCACCTCAGCTAAGTATTTTTCAAATGTCTTTGCATTTACCACAAATGTGTTGAGGATGTTGAAGATCTTGTACACAAGTGTGAGTCATTATGGCCATGAAGTGCATCACTTCCCTAGAGCGGAAGGAAAGTTATTTTGCTAGTACTAGAAGTATGACCCTCACGAGACATCGATGGAGATTATACCATGCTTCATAATGTCTTTTAGTATAATTTCATATTCCCGAGTTTGAACAAAAATCATTAGCGTGCTAAATGAGATTCAACAAGGTATGGTAGAGAGTGTGTGAGAGTATGATATGCATTTTAAGACTCTCTTTTAAAAAAATTGTTATGTTATTCACCCTTCTTAGCATTCTCAATAGTTTTTGGAGGATTGATAACGCATTTCAAGAAAGATATTTCCCATAAAAATTTCATAGATCCGTGCGAGGCCTTGGAGGTTGCAGCTTGCACGTTGAGGATATTGCAAGTGTGGATATCAAAGTTAGTCTATTTCTAGAATCCCATATTTCTTCCATGGTGAAGTAGATCAAGAAATTATCTGTGAAGTTGGCTTAAGAGACTCACGGTGGAATTTGGTGCATGGATTGTGAGATGGAAGGACATACGAAGGACAATTTCACTAGGAGGTTGGTAGATTGTGAGATTCTCCATGAAGACCATGATGTAAGTAGATGCTCATTGTTGCGGTGTGTAATCCATAAGAATGTATCTTGTTATTGCAATATTTACACTTTTATTACTCATAACACTAAGGATTGTAGATTGATAGACCGGATACATGATACCATTGATACTAATGTGCACTTAGGAATAATATGTGAGTAGCTCGAGGATGATGATTGTCATTATAAAGGGAGTGTGGATGGAGGAGACTATAGAAGAGACTTCCAGGAGGATTAAGAGGATATGGAAATCACGTGAGGAGGAAGGAGTGAATTTCCTCGTGGAACCTATTATAATTGTGGATCTATGGAGTATTACATGAATGAGTGTTCAAAATTGTTGTAATGCTCATGGTGTGGAAATAAGAATAAGTATGAAAAGTTCCTAGAGCTATATGAGCACATGAAACAAAACCGAAAGAAGGATAGGGTGCGGGATTGTGATTGTGAAGTGTGTCGATCCACAATGGATGCCCAAGTTGGCATATAACCTTGAACTAGAACCTATCCTTGTGAACACTCGAGTTGAGGTCATGCACGCCATGGAGGTTCTCAAACAAAGGCCTCTTATTACAAGATAATTTTTGCATGGGAAGTATCCATACCCAACTCATCAAAAAGAGGTCTACCAAGAGACCATGGAAGTGATCAAAAGCCTTCAAGGGGAAATTCAATGTCTGAAGGAACAATGGCAGAAGTTAGAGCGAGAAGAAAAGTGCCAGGTGCCTCAAGTGGATATAGATGAAGTTATAGAAGTATGTAAGATATTACTTCAAGAAAATGTCATCCCTCTATTAGGAGAGTGGTTTAGAGAAAAAGTACCAAGCGCTAGAGGAGAGCGCAAGAGACATGTCTTACATAATAATATGCCTCCTCATAGTATTGACTATGAAAATGAAATCACATTGAATGCAATTGTGGATGGGTGGCTCTTAAGTAACATCTTGATTGACACAGGCATGGATGTCAATTTTCTCACTTTAGATGGATGGAATCGGATGGGAAGAGGCCCATTGAGGCCATCTTTAAATGTGATATATATGGAAAATAGGAAAAATTATATGCCCATCGAGTTATTGAAGGATGCATCCATAACAATACAAGGGGTAAATTTTATTAGAGATTTTAAAGTCTTAGCACTTGGAGAGGCGATAACTTTCCAAAGATTACTTGGGCGTCACCGGCTTTGGTGCTTTATAAGAATAATTTTTACTCGCGTTTCAACAAGGGGTACATAATTTTTGAGAATAAACAGGAGCACATCGTCATTCCACTTATAGATGGGAATTCGGTTCCTATACTGAGACCTTGGGAGAAGAGGATCTGGATGGGATCTATGTCTACACTATCGAGACCACGAGGTTGTTCATCCATCAGGAGAAGGTGTCATTCAGTGGGAAAATTCTCAATCTATAAGTGATATAACTAGTTTAGCATGTGAAAATTGGGTGCATGGGACTTATGAGCTGGTGGGAAAATAAATGAGGACATTGTAACTCAGAGTTGTCAAGGTGTGCTCAATTAGGCACCTATGAGGAAGACAATTACCAAATTATAATGGGAAGGAAACCACGATCTTTTTATGAGAATAATGGAATTATAGTGGACCTTTCATATTTAAAGGATAAATATGATAACTTACACTTTACGTGGGATAGTAGCACGATGGTGGGTGACGATCGAGACAATCTTCTAGAGTGGCATGAAGTGAGAATTTCGCTCTGTTAGGTTTCTCTCGGAGTAATGCGCCTGAATTTTTTTTTGTCTATGAAAGGAGGATCCACCTCAGACCATGTTCGAAGTGTGAGAATACTTGGATGGGAATTATGGAATCTTTAACCCCTTCCTTACAGTGCACAAGTTCTATTCCACCCAAAGAAGGATACGTACACGCTTGGTATATGCATTCGTGATTGTGGCAGCAGACGAGGGAACTAGATGGAATCGACTACGGATCTTGTTCAAACATTTGAATATCAAAGTACTAGGCCATCGGTGAATGAGGTGTTTTAGGTAGTCAAGTGCCTTACTTTGGGAGACAATGCCATGGCGAAAGAAAAGATTCTAGAGTTGTTGGGTGACCTAAATTTGGGGTGTGCTTAAATCGGCGAAGAATCGAGAGGAAGTATAGCTTGAGTGCGCTGCTATAGAAAGAGAAAGGAAAGTTGGTATAGTTGATAGATGATGAAGAGGTGGAAAATTTGAATGTTAACCATATTGAGGGTATATGTGAGGTTATGTATAGTGCACATGAGCAAGAGCGCACCAACCACAAGCCATTAGAGACTAAGATGGACCAGGAGGTCTTAAATATTATTGAGCTTTTACATGATCTTTAGGATTTGTTTATGTGTGAGTACCATGACCTTAAAGGAGTTCACCCCTCGCTAGGAGAAATGGGGATCAAGTTGAAGGAGGGTGCGTGCCCAATTCGTAAGTGAATTTACAGCATGAATTTGAATTCACATGTCAAAGTTAAGGAGGAGATTGATAAGATGATAACATCTGGGATGATATAAGTTGTTAAAGAATCTAAGCGAGTAAACCCAATGGTAATCAATATTAAGAAAGATGGAAAGATACAGATATGTGTAGATTATAGAGATTTGAATTTTCTCGTGTTATAGATCCCTTTCCAATTCCCTTTACTGAGGAAATTCTGGAAGGATTTACAAGGCGCAAGATATATTCTTTCACGATGGATTCTCGGGATATCGTCAAGTTATAATTTCAAAGGAAGACCCAGAGAAGACCACTTTTACAAGCGAGTGGAGAAGATTTACCTATATCGTTATTCCCTTTGGGCTAAAAAATGTGCCTAGTGTATTCTCGTGTATCGTAGTATAGGATTTTCAAGACTTCATTCACAAGTTCCTTCAAGTCTACCTAGATGACTCGACAGTTTATGGACTATTAAAGGACCATTGTGACAATCCCGAGGATGATGTTTGAGAGGTGCGGTGAAGCTAAGCATCTCCCTCAACATCAATAAATGTGTCTTTTCTTCTCTATTTGGCACTTTATTAGGTCATATCATATGCAAAGAGGGCTTATTAGTAGATCCTTCCAAAAAAATTGTTATTTTGGGGTTAGAGGAGCCTACCAATCAAAGCATCATGTGAGGATTTATAGGGCATACAAGATACTACCAAAAATTCAATAAGGGTTATGCCAAGATTTCCGCCCGTTGGAAGATTTTTGAAGCATAAAGGGATATTTCATTAGGATGAGGCACAACAAATAAATTTTAACACATTGAAGGATAGAGTGACTATGGCACTCATCTTATGCTTTCCTTCTTGGGATAATATGTTCCATGTACATGTTGATGCTTTAGGCATGGTGATTGGAGCAATCATAGTAAATCCTGGAGAGGGGATTGTTGATCATCCCTTGTGCTTTGCTAGTAGGAAGCTTACTCTAGCAAAAAAATTAGACCACCACCGAGTGTGACACATTATTAATGATTTACACGTTGCAAAAATTTAGGTATTATTTGCTAGTAAATCCTTTTATTTTCTACACAGACCATGTGGCATTGAAGTACTTGGTGAACAAGCCCATTTTACAAGGACATATGTCATTGGATACTATTAGTTCAAGAGTTTCATTTACTGATTGTAGTAAAAGTAGTGAAAAGTAATTTGGGACCTGATCATTTGTCAGGATCACGTCAGTGAGAACGTGTAGTGCATTGAGGATATAATGCCGGATGCACATTGTTCAAGTTGTAGCATGTGCCCTCGAGACTTGGAAGCTATTTCTTTGTTCTTACAAATGGGTGTGGTGCTAGGGGGATGAGATCATTGGAGAGTAAGTAGTTATCCATATGCGTCATTCCCTATATGTTAATTGGTGGAGACTTATACAAGCTAATTCATGATGAGGTTTTGTGTCGGTGCTTACTAGAACATGACCACACTGCAATCATGGAAGAGGCTCATGGTGGAATTGCGGGAGGACACTATGCGGGAATGTGATGCGTCTGCAAGATCCTTTTAGCTTGCCTTTGGTGGGAAATAATTTATAACACTTGTATCGAATATTGCAAGGCCCATGACAATTTCTAGTGCCTTGGTAAACTAGGAAAAGAGATGAAATTCCATTAAGACCAATTTCCATTACAGATCCATTTGAGAAGTGGGAAATTGACTTCGTGGCCCTATTTCTCTAGCCGCATGAAGAATAGGTTCATGCTATATCATTATATACACATATTATCTTACATGATGGGAAGAGGTGACACCTACGAAGGATTGCATGAAAGGAAAAAAGCTAGATTCTTGTGGAGAATATAATCGGTAGGTATGGATGCCACGTGAGTTTAACAAGTTATAGGGGTACTCATTTCCTAAATGAGATAGTTAGAATCTTAGTGGCAGAATTCATGGTGGCCCATCACAATACTACCACCTATCACCCACAAGCTAATGGGACAATGGAAGCTTTTAACAAAATTTTGAGTCACACATTGACCAAGATTTGTGATGTTGGCAGACAAGACTAGGATGATAAATTTTTTGTGTTATGGTCATATCAGACTACTTATAAAAAATTGAACAAGGCCACACCTTTTCAATTGGTGTTTGGTGCGGAGGTTGTGTTACCTATTGAATTTATGTTACCATAGTTGTGTATTGTGTGCGTTGGAGGTTTAGGTGATGAACAAAGTGCTTGAGGAAAGGATTGACAAGTATATGCGGTTGGATAAAATACGTACAATATCATGATCGAGTCTAAAAATAGAAAAATCCGGCATAAGGCTTGACACAATAGACATATCAAGAATAAGTAGTTTTAGGTTTGGTATATGGTCCCGTTATATGATTCTAATTTTCTACGCCATGTAGGAAAGCTCAAGGTACATTAGTTAGGCCCATACACTATAACTTAGATACTTAATTCAGAACTTTCCATTCTACAAGGCTATTGGATGAGACAAGGTTTCCCATTTTTTTAACGGGAGTAGGTTGAAGCCTATTATAAATAAGTCTTCTTGGTGTTTGTAAATAAGGTAATATTTCCAGTTAGTTTAGAACTTTCCTTTCTTTGTGTTTCCCTTTCTTGTTTCTTTCTTCCTTTCTTGGTTTGTTTTGGGTGTGTTTTTGTGTCATTGGATAATTACATCATAAAGGTTTTATACACGAGGACTGCACATATTTTGTAGTGTGGGATGGAACATAAAGGATAAGTTCGAGAAGGACATGGTAAGAGTTGGAGAAAGTGCTTAGAGAAATGTTGAAGTGGTGGCCTAGGTGATTAAGTCAAAAGACCATGGGTGCACGTAGCAGAGGTGATCATGAGAGAATATTGGTGTCAAAAGGTTTTGATAAAACTACGTACAAGGGTAGAAAGTGCATGAGAAACATAAGGTAGGTGAATACAAGAACTTGTTAGAGGACATAGAGGTTGACATACTTCGGCACGTGGAGTGTGCGCAAGTTAGTCTGTTTGTCGAATAAGTCTTGTGTGCCAAAAGGTTACGAAAATTTTTAGATGATTTTTCACACGTAGAGAAAGAACTAGATAAAATGCATGGAGGGATGTCATCGAAAAATCCTACTTTAATTTGTTCATACATTGGTATGTGGCATCGGAGTTTATGCAGGAAAATCGATAGCTATAAATAGAAGGTCAGTGAGCTATTGTTTTTCACCTTTCATTTTGATATCGAAGAAGTTCTTAGGATCTAAGGTGATTCTTTCCAAGAATTTAGCGAAGAGTAGTGTGTGGAGTTAGAGAGAAAATGGATTTGTGAACCAGTGTGGAAGCAGAGTACACGAGTGTATGCAAAGGAGGTTATTTGTTGGGATCCTGTGGGTGATTACATTGCCTTGTGGAAAAGAAGTGCTCTAGGTTAGGGTTTATAAGCTAGGGCACATGTTTTTAGGAGATTTTGCATAAGTGGGCCCGATGATTTGAGAATTGAGTGAACTTGACACGAGGAAGATATACAAAGGATCAAGGAGGATAAAAATAACACCAAGGAATGGAACGAAACACTTCTCTGAAAAGAGAAAGGAAAACTGCCATTTCGACCAGTTTTAATGAAGAATGGTATGTGGAGATGCAATACCTAGATGGTGTGTTGTTAGGAAAGGAGTGGGTGTCTCATATCTCGAAGATGGTCATGAGAAATTATAACCATCGAACGAGCACCAAAGAAAAGGAGATGTCTTTAGAGTTAATTCACCTTACAAAAAGAGGACACCGGATGGGAAGCTTGTTATGTTTGTGGAGCCTATTTTCATGTTAGAGTATGGTACACCTTCTATGTGTTACGCTCGGGTATTTTTACGGCGGTTTATTAACCCTTGGGTAATGGGTAACCGTTATGGGTTGTTTTTGGGCCCATGGTTTTTTTCGGTCTTCCGCCCATTGTTTTGATACCCACGGGTTTTTGCCCTTGGTTTTGATACCCACGGTTTTGTATCAAACTCCGCTTACTTGATTGTTTATTTATATGGTCTTATGCATATGATAGATTTACAATTAAATGGATTGTAGATGTGTTTTGAATTCGGGTGTGAATTTCTGTCAGAGAGTTTGTTGAGCATAGCTCCAAATGGATCCGGGTATTGTATTGAGAGAGTGGAGGCTTGTAATAAAATATAAGCAAGTGATTCTTGGTGGACGTAGCCCAAATTGGGTGAACCACGTTAAATCTTGTCTCTTTGTGTTGTGTTATTTATTCTGCACTTTTATTTGAGATCTGTAATATTTTCTGCATATTAGTTTCTACTGTTGCGATTTTGTAAGGGATTATTCCACATATTTTATCACTTATTTCCTAACAATTGGTATCAGAGCCTGGTTTGCTTTGCTAAAGTGTTGAATCATGCAGGGAAATTTTTAGCTTGAGTGGGAGCTATGGTAGATGAAGGAATATCTAGGGTTGATAAATTCAATGGGCATAATTTCAGTCTTTGGAAGATGCATATGGAAAATTACCTTTATCAAAAGGATCTTTATACTCCGTTGTCTGAGAAGGTGAACAAACCCTCGAGTATGACAAATGCGGAATGGGATTTGCTTGGATAGGAAGGCACTTGGGACAATCCGGCTATGTCTTGCATCTTCGGTATTATTTAATGTTTCAAAGGAAAAGACTAAAAAATCTAATGGATGCATCAGGGAAGTTGTATGAAAAACCTCTCGCCTCTAACAAGATATTTTTAATGAAAAAGTTGTTTAATATGAAGATGTCTAAGAATAGTTCAAGAGTGTGAGATCATTTAAATGATTTCAATAAGGTTGTGAATATGCTAGCTTCGGTTACATAGAATTTGACGAAGAAGTTAGGGCTTTATTAATTATGTGCTCTTTACCCGAGAGTTGGAATAGCTTGTAATGGCGGTAAGTAACTCTGGTTCCACTAACTCGAAGTTGAAGTTTGAGGATGTTGTAGGGGTGATTCTAAGCGAGGAAATGTGAAGAAAAAGCTCTGGGAATCTTCTACTTTAGGGAATGCTTTGACAGTGGAAACTAGAGGGAGACAGAAGAATAGAGGAAACCATGGAAAATCAAAAGATCGAGCAAGGTCAAAATCCAAGAACAAGATTGTATGTTGGAATTGTGGAAAGCCTAGGCATGCAAAGAAGGATTGTTGGGAGCTTCGGGATAAGAAGAAACAACAAGAAGAAAACAAGGAGGCAAATGTGGCATCGGGTAATGTATGTCAGGATGCTTTGATTCTTTCTTTGCATAATATTACTGAATCTTGGGTTTTAGATTCAGGGGCTTCTTTTCATGCTACTCCACATAGGCATTATTTTGTTGATTATGTTCAAGGGATTTTGGGCATGTTTTTCTTGGTGATGATGAGCCTTGCAGTATAGTTGGAAAAGGTTTTGTTCAGGTTAAGATGCAGAATGGGAATACATGGCTATTGAAGGATGTCAAACATGTGCCTACATTAAGGAGAAATTTGATATCGGCGGGAAAATTGGGAAGTGATGGTTGTACTGTGATATTTACAACTAACTCTTGGAAGGTTACTAAGGGTGCTCTTGTGGTGGCAAGAGGTAAGAAGTTTGGAACCTTGTATTTAACCACTGATAGTACTAATGATTGTAATCTTGTGGCTTCAGATGCAGATACAACATTATGGCACTATAGGCTTGGTCATATGAGCCATAAGGGCATGGACATCATAAAGAAGAATTTGCCTGGATATACAAAAATAGGTTTGGAGTTCTGTGAGAATTGCATATATGGGAAACAGAAGCAAGTAAGGTTTCTCAAGGTTGGACCTACGAAGAAAGAGAGTAAGTTAGAGCTGGTACATTCTGATGTGTGGGGACCGCTCAGGTATCATCTCTTGGGGGTTCAAGTTATTATGTTACTTTTATTGATGATGCAACAAGGAAAGTTTGGGTTTATTGTATTAGAAACAAATCTGATGTATTTGACACTTTTGTTAAATGGAAAGCCTTAGTAGAGAATGAAATAGGTCTTAAGTTAAAATGTCTTAGGTCAGATAATGGAGGGGAGTATTGCAGCAATGAATTTAATGATTACTATTCTAAGAATGGAATCCGCAGGAAAAAGACGGTTCCAGGAACTCCACAGTAGAATGGGGTATCAGAAAGGATGAACAGAACAATAATGGAACATGCTAGGAGCATGAGGTTACATGCAGATCGCCTCTTTATTTTTGGGTAGAAGCGGTGAGCACAACTGCGTACTTGATAAACAGAGGACCCTCAAGTACCTTGGATGGAGGCATACCTGAGGAGGCATGGTATGGTAAGAAAGTTGATTATTCATTTCTTAGAGTCTTTGGATGTGAAGTGTTTGTTCATATAGACAAGGATGATAGGACCAAGCTAGAGGCTAAATCAGAAAAATGTAATTTCATTGGTTATGGTGGTGATGACTTTGGGTTTAAATGTTGGAGTATTAAGGACAAGAAAATCATTCGGTCTAGGGATGTGGTCTTTAATGAGAAAGTCATGTATAAGAAACAGTTGTAGGAAAACAGGGAAGAATCCAAGAAAGAATATGCAGTGGTAGAGGATCTTCCGGATGGGAAAGTGACCCATGAATCAGTTCAGGAACCTACTCAACAGGAACCCCAAACTCCTACAGTGAGGAGGTCTTCTAGGGTAAGAAAAGAACCTGAACGGTTTTCTCCTTCTCTTTATTATTTATTACTCACTGATAGTGGAGAGCCAGAGAGCTTTGATGAAGCAATGTAGGTAGATACCAGTAAGAAGTGGGAGCAAGCCATGGATGAGGAGCATAAGTCTCTCATGGAGAACCAGACTTGGGATTTGGTGAAGCTATCGGAAAAAAAGAGCATTGCAGAACAAGTGGGTGTACAGAGTTAAAGATGAAGGAGGAAAGAAAAGATATAAGGCCCGGTTGGTGGTCAAGGGGTTTGCACAGAAACAAGGTATAGATTTTGATGAGATTTTTTCTCCTGTAGTAAAAATGACTTCTATCGTAACTGCTTCTTAGGAATAGTAGCAGTGAGAAGACTTGCACTTAGAACAGCTTAGATGTAAAGACTGCATTTCTCCATGGTGATTTGGAGGAGGAGTTATATATGTAGCAAAGAAGGACATGAAGTCAAAGGTAAAGAGGAGATGGTGTGTAAACTCGAAGAAGAGTCTCAGATGGCCTCAAACAAGCTCCACACCAATGGTATAAGAAGTTTGATAGCTTCATGATGGAGCAAGGTTATATTAGATGTCATTCTGACCATCATGTATACAAAAAAATTTGAGGATGGAAGTTATATAATCCTATGTTTGTATGTTGATGACATGTTGGTCAGAGGTAAAAATATGCAGAAATAAAATTCCTCAAGAAACAGCTAAGTGAATCCTTTGATATGAAGGATTTGGGGGCAGCTAGACAAATCCTTGGCATGAGGATAACTCGGGATAGGAAGGAACGAAAGTTGACTTTATCTCAAAGAAGAGTACATTAAGAAGGTATTGGACAGGAGTTTAACATGCAGGATGCTAAACCGGTTGGGACTCCTTTGTGTGCCATTTCAAGTTATCAAAGGAGAAGTGTCCCATGATAGAGCAGAAAGAAACCAGATGTCCAAGGTACCTTAATCATCTGCAGTTGGCGCTTTGATGTATGCTTTATGGTGTGCACTAGGCCTGATATTTCCCATGCAAAGGGAGATGTGAGTAGATTTATGAGTGATCCAAGTAAAGAGCATCGGGCAAGCAAGAAAGTGGATCCTTCGGTATTTGAGAGGGACCATGGGGACAGTTTTGTGCTACAGTGGATCAGACACCACTTTACGTGGTTATGTAGATTCGTACATGGTCGGAGATGTAGACAATAGGAGGAGCATGACAGTTATATTTACATTGTAGGTGGGACAGCAATGTGAGTGGATTTCATGACTACAAAAGCTGGTGGCTTTGTCAACCACGGAGGATGAGTATGTTGCTGCCATAGAGGCAAGCAAAGAGATGATTTGGTTACATCAATTGCTTGAGGATTTGGGGCATAAGCAGGAGGAATGTAAGTTGCATAGTGATATTCAGAGTGTTATACACCTAGCTAAGAACTCTGCTTTCCACTCTAGGACGAAGCATATACAGTTGAGATATCACTTCATCAGGACAACTTTGGAGGAAGATAAGTTGAAGTTGGAGAAGATTCATACCAGTTAGAATCCTGCAGACATGATGACCAAGGCGGTCACAAGGGATAAACTAAATCTATGTTCAGCTTTGGTTGGCCTTCGCGGATGATAGTGAAGGGTCGAGAAGCTTGCTTTCGGTGGAAATCGGTCTCAAGTGGGAGATTGTTTTGTTTGTGGAGCCTATTTTCATGTTAGAGTATGGTACGCCTTCTATGTGTTACACTCGGTACTTTACGGTGGTCCTGCTCGCGGTGAGCGAAGTCAGGGGTTCGGGGGTGAAGCCCCAAGCAAATTTTCATGGGTGGTTTATTAACCCATGGGTAATGGGTAAACTCAATTATGGGCTGTTTTGGGCCCATGGTTTTTTCGGTCTTTCACCCATTGTTTTAATACCCACGGTTTTTTTGCCCTTGGTTTTGATACCCACGGTTTTGTATCAAACTACTTAAGCAAATTGTCTATTTATATGGTCTTATGCATATGATAGATTTACAAGTAAATGGATTGTAGATATGTTTTGAATTCGGGTGTGAATTCTTTAGAGTTTGTTGAGTATAGCTCCAAACGGATCCGGTATTGTATTGAGAGAGTGGAGGCTTATAATAAAATCTAAGCAAGTGATTCTTGGTGGACGTATCCCAAATTGGGTGAACCACGTTAAATCTTGTCTCTCTGTGTTGTGTTATTTATTCGCACTTTTATTTGAGATCCGTAATATTTTCTTACGCATATTAGTTTCTCTGTTGTGATTCTCGTAAGGGATTATTCCGCATATTTTATCACTTATTTCCTAACAAATCCCATATATGATGACGAAGTAAAGGTTAAGTTGGAAAAGGTTGGGCTCCTGCAACTTTACGATTTTTGCTATTTTGGAAAACCCAATAGGCTATAACAATGGTTAATGTTGTGCGTGCATAAGGATCACTTTGACTTCATAGGATAAATAATGTGCATAACCCCTTAGCTGATTTCTAAGTAAATTAGCATAATCTATGAAGGAGATTCACTAGATGATGACCTAGGTGATAAGGAGGCCATCAAGAAGACAATGGTGATATATGAGTACAAGAAGTGTTCATGATATTTTGACATTTCTCGCAATCATCAACCTTTAGTGCCATGATTGCACACTTGGTCACAAAGTTGAATGGGCAAGAGAGGTGGACACGGTAGTAAAAATATTTGGTTGAACATTTTTTTGCAAGATCTCGGAGAGAACAATCTATAACATTTCATCCTTTATCATGAGGATATCATAGATGATGCACATAATGGAGAAAAGATTATGTATGGTAACGTCCTTCTCACCATTGTGTTTTCAGAAATTGGAGTGCCCGATGGGCTAGATAAATATGTTTGGGAGTACCCAAATGAGGACCCCTCCCCTACTAAAATATTTGAAAAATACACTTGTGACATAACGACGACATCGCACATAAGGCATGCTTTTGAGAAGTACAAACAAATGTGTGATGTGTTGGGAAGAGTGGAGAATTCTTGAACAATTTCCAACATTAGTGGATGGAGAGGCTAAGTTTTCTATGTATCAGCACTTTTGTATCGACAAGTTTACTTTGACCGATGACACCAAGAGCCCTTAGTGTAAGTTCCCTTATCTTTGTGCAATGCGCAATACTTTCGAGTGTGGTCAACGTTTTAAGAAAGTGAAGAAACTTAGATTTGATATAAGTGTCATAGATCAAGATTACCATGAGTTGTGTTGATAATTGGTGTATCCTAAGAAGCGAGCTTATGTAGAAAATTACATGTCTCATGATGTACATATGTTAAAACCAATGACATTTCCTATTGCGGAGAACGACAAAGAAGGGTGCATGTACGTCTATGGCCTAAATTTGAAAAGGAGCTTATGTTAAGGTTGACGTATCCATCTTAGAAGACCCCACTGGAAGAAAGATGACGGTGTTAAAGAAGAGAGGACACTCTAGTAGAGAAGGCGCTAAGTGCGCATACCATTTAGACTACGGTAATTTAGGAGTCTAGCACAAGACCAAGTACCTACACTAGGAGAAATAAATATCATATTAAGGAAAAGATACCAGAAAAATAAGAGTCCACTATGTTATAAGATTCACCGGGAAAGAAGAAGAAGAAAGTGGTGTAAATCTTGAACTTCGAGGAGATGAAAAACATGAAGGGTGATGATTCGAGGAGGAGAATGAAGAAGACAATGAAGAGCGTGAGGATGCTAAAAATCCTCCTTTTATGATGCACAAGATTATAATGAGGAGAGGGATGAAGAGAAGGATGAGTATGAGGAGGGTTCCCATCACAAAGGAGGAAGTGAGGAAGTAGACATGCATGCTCAAAAGACCCCAACCCCACTGAGAACAAATAGATGAAAAATTTGAGGAGGTGATGGGTATTATCCAATAATTAGTGGAGCATGAGGTGGAGCGCAGTTGATGATGAAGTATTAAAGGAAACAGACGAGAGAACAATTTTAGGGAGAGAGTATGGAAGCATGGGTGGAGATCCCACCTAAGAAGTAAGTTTCCCAAGGTAGTGCATAAAGGTGGAAAGGGCATACTAGTGGCACAAGAACATGCCATTACTTATAATAATGATCCAAAAAAGGTATTGTGCATGTGGTTCCAAAGAACAATGCCTGACAAACCAACTCCTTGCTTGGTCTTCTTTTGATGAAGAGAGTGCATACTCGTGGATAAGGAAAAATCTATCCCGGTCTTTTTGCATCCCATGTTGATTAACCCGAGTTTGAGGTTAACAAGGATGAATTAATGGAGACACTAAGCGTTGAGGGATGAACCCTCTTATGAATACCCAACAATTGTCGAGATGGGAAATTTTGTAACACACTTAACAAAGTATTGGTTGAAATGGAAGAAAAACTTTTTTGGTAGGGATAATAGAATAAAATTCTTAGAGGAGGATCTTGATAAAAATAATGATGATATCATTAAGAGGGATAGGGAAATAAAACAAGGAATTAGTGAATGCAAAATTGAGGCATGAGTGAGGATGAAAAGGTGAAAGTGTGTGAAGTCTAAAAGAAGGTAGAAGTCATTTCGATGCCATTATCTTAAAACACCCAGATCCTGGACACTCCCGAACAAAAGTATGACTCAACCTTGAACTTCTTGGAAGAATTGACATGTATAATCACCATGGAGAGGCAACCAATTTCATTAGATTCAAAGAAGAGGTTATGTCACGCCGGAAGAAAGAAGAAAATTTAAATATTGGGGAGATACTAACTCTAGTAGTCCGAGCACTTTTCCTCACCGAAGAGCACAATGTAAATGGCGAAGTTGTGTATGTCAATTGTGGCAACAAAGATAAAGTAGCAAGAATATTAGTTTTCAGCCATGAGGCAGATCTGAAAGAGTTCCAAGAAAATAATACGGCAATAGGGTGGAGCGAGATAGGATCTTGTCCAAAGTCAAGAAGAAATCGAGAGGTGATCAAAATCTTAAGTATTTCAATTAAAAATAAATTGAAAGAGTTATACCTCCAAGTCACTCGCGAGCAGGATGGACGTGTTAGGCAACCTTAGAAAGTAGATGGAAAACATAGGAGACACCTTGAATGCTAAGGAGATGAGCTAAGTTTTGATGAAGTGAGAATGTTGTTGGGTGATTTAATTTAATAGAGCGCGAGAATGAGGTAGATGCTTGGGACAAAATTGAAGCATCTGTGAAGAGATATTTCCTACTCCTCATGTAGTAGTAGCAGGATCCTTCTATTATTCCATTATTTATTCAATTGTAGATTCTTTTAGTTCCCCTATTCTTTATTCTTTAGTGGAAGAGAAGAGTGTTTCTAGGGATGGACAACATGCGTAGTGTGGGGTAATGTTGGCCTCTCGAAATGAATAATTCCCAAAGAAAAAGTTGAACGAGTGGAAGGAAGTAAAGGAGGAAGGTGCTCAAGAAAAATGTGCAAGGGAAAGGTGCGCATGAGAAGAGGTTAGCGTGTGGAAGCTGGGAATGGTTGGGACTTAGCCACATTTTGAAGGTGGTATCGCATTAGAAATATGTGAAAATACTAAGTAGGAATGATGAATGGATAAGGTGGCATCCCTGGAGAGTTGGAGGTCAAGAAGAGAATATTCTAGGTAGGTAATATTCCTAGGAGGATCGTTAGAGATGGTGGATGCCTTACAAGATGGCATAGGCATTCGATCATGGAGGACCACACTTCCACTTGGCATGCAATCTACTCATGGAGGAAACTATGGCAAAGTGAATTCATATTCTATTTAAAGGAGTGCTTAGGTCCAAAATAGGAGAGGTTGAAGTAGTAATGAAGTGTTGCGAGACTAGGGAGGCAATGAAGTGCTGAAAGAATTCTTGCAAGGACGTTATTAAGCATATAGGAATGGGTTCGGGTCTAAAACAAGGGTTGTAATGGGAAAACATAGTTAATACCTCTCTTTGCATATTATTTTGTAGGGTATAGAGATGGTATTCCTTGCATATTCAATCTATATGACCCTTATGATGTAATGAGGCTACTGTAAATGTTTATAAATCAATATATGGTGTGTTATTATGGTTATTATTTTTATGGTATAAACCCTTGTTTTATTCATGTTGTTGTGGATCATATCTAGTTTCATTATGCTTATCACAATGCTTATTCCCATTTATGATGCATCTAAGCCTATACCCATGCACTGTGACTTTCTATTTTAAGTGAATGCTCATGTTTCGTACCTACAATCTATCCTCCATTAATGGTTGAACTCTCTCACAAAGCTCACATAAAGGATGGACTCGACACCTTGCGCATCCGGAGAGCACCCAAGGCATATTGGGTGATAGGTCGATGTGCTTAGGGTAGAAAGAAGGCATATGAAAAATGACTACATATTGGATCCCCGTTATGTACATTGGGGATGTGTAAGTCCGAGCACTATGCTCTTATTTTAATAATGAACTCTACAGAGAGAAACAAATGGTTGAATATAGGTATTTTTGTAAAGAGCAGCCATTGAAGATTAGGGAAGAGGAAAACAATACAAAGGCCATGATTGAAGAATATGCCAAATTCATGAAGGAACATAAAATCAAGTAGAGAGTATACATGATGTGAGAAGAAGCTCATGATGAGGTTAGGAATCACATTATGTACAATGCAACCGAGATAACATAGTCATGTAGGAGGATATGGGAGGAGATGTCCGCATAGCTAAAAGGAAAAATATATATATTCCTATCCAAAGATTATCCTAACTCTCCGTTGGGTCAACCCATATATTCAATTAGTAAAGGGCTATGGACTAACTTGGTTCCCAACACCTATTTTCCATTATCCAATCCCTCATTGGTTTGGGGACAGAGAAATCAACGAAGAAGTACAAGAAAGGGTAATGGAGAACTACAAGAATAATGTTGGTTAGTTCTTTCTTGAGCCGAGATAACATCCATGTCAACCGATTTCAGATAGCTCTACAACATCATCTAGGTGGACCCCAAGAAGGAAAAGGATAAACAAGAAAAAATAGAAAAGGGTAAACAAGAAAATCTTGAATGAGGTCATTCAAGAGATTAAGTCTAGGGGTGTGATGAGACCCATTGATATTGTTTTAATTGTATCATCTGCTATAGTTTTTCATGTTTGTATACCCTTGTACCTTGTTATTTTGGTCATCCTGTCAAGACATTCCCACTTGAACTTAAGTTTATGGAACTTATATATTAATTAATATAGTTATTACTAAGTTACTTTATTTCATGGATTTTGAATGTGAATTTTAATCTCTTTGATGCAATGAATGATTATTGAGTGCTTCATCTGAATGTTGTACTTGTTGCAAGGAGTTATTATGTATTGTCACTAACATGTTGTCAAGAAACTCTACCATAAAGAAAAGGGGACTCATCTCGCAGAACCTGACATGCAACAACTGGGACTCATCCGTAGCAAGGCACTTGCAGCTAAAGGAAAATATGCACATATACATAGTCGTGATTATGGGAAAGATGATAAATGAGAATGCTTCACTTGAGTTTACACCTGCTAGTAAAGAAGTAGTTATGTCAAAAAGTCAGATATCACACCAATGCCTAATTATTCTCTAGCAAACTACAACTTGGAACTAGTTGATTTAATTTCACAACTGGTTGTTTGAATGAACAATTAGTTATGTTGATGTATTAGAACACTTCTCTTTAGTTTTGATTGCATGCATAAGAATCCACATATTTCTTGGGAATGATCTAGTACTCAATCAAAATGTAACTACTAGTTGAACAAGTCTCCTCACATCTCTATTGAATATAAAGAGAATGATACGATTGTAGAAGATAGATTGATAGGAAGGAAATTGTTGTAAGTTGTATTCTGTAATCTTCATGTTGATGAATAAAAATCTAAGTTCTATCATTTTTCTATAGACACAAGCCTTAGGAAGGGATAACACCCAAGGCAGGGCCCACTTGTGGTTCGCTAAACCCCTTTCCTTTTTCTTTGTTGTTTTAAGTTTTGTGCATGAGTAGATTAGAGTTACAACAATTCATTTCTTTACTTATGAGTCATTTTTACTGTTTTATTCATTAGTTGTAGTATCTATTTTTATCTGAAATCTAGTTTAATTCTAGCACTATGTTTTCTAGTTATTGTGACAAAAATCCTTTAGTTATATCTCTTGAACACTTGTAACTGTGTATACAACACTGTAGTGTTGAAATTCTACATCCCTAGGTTTGATGAATAAATGATTGTGGATTAGTGAACAACATACTAATTGTTGCAAGTTAATTTGCACCACTAAGCAACCTAGGTACAATTCCACACATAGAAATAACTACATTGGTTTTGATATGTAGTGAAATGCTCAATTGTAAGTTCACCATTGTGATGGCTGAGGATAGTTTGAACCCTCATTCTGCATCTTTCTTTTTGGGGATTTGATGTCTATTTGAGGGTTTTACAGTCCATATTCCATTGCGAGGTTTCACAGTGACCTTAGAGATCTTGGTGTGATCATGGAGAGATCAAAGGAGAATAAAGGTGAACATCTTATGACACCTCGAGAGGATGTTTTTTTGAACATCTAAGTAGACCCAAATGCCTAAAACTAGGATCGTGGTGCCCACGGCGCCTATCCCTATCTAGCACCCACCCGATCAAACCTTACAAATCTGCATTTTCCAGGCTTCGTACGATGTTCTTCCATCTATATTCAGCCAATTAGCACTACAAAACCATCCAAAACTTTTTTGAGTCATCTAAGGCTCTTCTAAACCTCTTTGCATTTAGGTTTTTATGTGTCATTACTTAGTTATTTGGGTTAAATTTTGCATTTCATTATTTATTTATTTACTACCGCAATAATAACATATATATTAGGATCCTATTTACATATTTATCTAAATCACTAACCAAGGGATTTTATTTTCCTCTTGTATTTGACCATCTATAGACATGAACTCATTGCTAAGAATTTTTTTAATCTTTTTATATGTACTAGTTCCACATGTCTTTGAGATTACAATACTAAATGGGATGCTCAAATACCTAGAGATGGTGTCATGTTTTACCTCTCTCCAATATTTATGGATCTATAGAGGATGGGGTTGGTACATGTCATTAAGAATTATATTTTATGTGTTTTTAATTAGGATCTTGATACTTTGCAAATGTAGTCTAGAATATTTAAGGTCAGTAGACACAAAATCACACACTTTGGGTAATTATCTAGTCATAATTGCATACTAATATTCTTATGATTCCTAAGTAAGAAAAGTACTAATTAACCCATCTATTTGGACATATTTGTTTTCTTTATGTTTCCACTTTTGGCCTTGCACACCTTCTTTCTCATCCCGACCATTGACCCTTTAGTTTCTTTGAGTCCTGACACCAACGCCAGCAGACGCTAAGACTCAAGCACCCATGATATATTTGTAATTTACTCACATATTATGGGTCCTTTCTATCTATTTAATCATCTTATCTTCTTGTAGTCAACATTTTTAGGGTTAATTAGTAAATTCAAGCAATGGAATCATATAAATATAAAGTTATATGACCATAATAAATGACCAAGCACTAGGCATTACCCATCACCTCATAAGGTTGCATCCAAAGGCTATTCAAGAGCATTTAAGAATCTATTCTAGCATCCATTGAATGGGAAGGGAATGGATTATTCTACATACACTTCATAGGAGCAGAAGTTCATTCTATTCCATGAACACATCTATTTACATCTAGTTATTTTCTCACTATCAAGTGTGACACGCACAAGAGCCACATAGGGAAAAATTCCACACACACACACACATAAAACTACATTAGATCTGAAATGTAGTGCAACACTCATTCATAAGTTCACTTATTTAACAAACTGAGGAAATTCCAAGCCCTCATTTATATTCTTTTATTTTTGGATTTGATGCACTTATGAGGGTTTTACAGGTCAATCTTTCATTACAAGTTATCAACACCATCATCGATCATTGTGTGACATACTAAAGAACCAAAGGTGAATGAAAAACACCTTACTGCAACCATGTGGAGGAGTTTTCCCGAGGGTTTTAGTAGTCACAAGTGCTCCAAGAATGTCCAAGGTGCCTATAGGTGCCCCCTTGTCCCTTTCCCAGTGCCCCACTCTAGGTGAATCGTTAGCTTGCACATTTTTCTAGGGATTTGTGCAACACTTATCCCTTTCTGCTCATCTCATTAGCACTTCAACGTAGTTTATATTTAGTTGGGAATCATATAAGTCATTATATACCTTATTTTCAAATAGGGTTTCAATACTTAATTGCCTGATTTTCTCGGTTCTATTTTTAATTGTTTGTTTATTTATTCCTACATAGCAATCAGATTTAGGCATTTATTTCCATATTTTCTTAATCATTTTGGTGAACCCAACCATTTCAAACCCTTCCTTCTGAATATTTCTTCACCTTATCGAGTCATGAATCAATCATCTTATCCTAATTTCACTCCCACTAAGGTTTCGGCATGGTCACTACTCCTAATTTCATGTAAGTTCATACTCAACATCATCCTCACTTTATTACGCCTATGGCTAATCCTTCTATCATTTTAGTAACTACTCACCGCATTCCTCCTCCTCCGAGATACACCCATTTCTATCCCACCACCTATTACTTCTACGGATCATCCTACTACTTCTAGGGGCTATGATATCAATTAGAAACTTAAGAATACACAGGCCAAAATATCTCTCTATAAATTATTACGTAATGCACCTAATTGTCATCATACATTAGAAGTCTCCATTCATTTTATTCACATTGAAAGTGATAATTCTTTGGTTGTATTCACACACCTTATTCACTCTCGCAAAAAGTCCACGTGCTATATTATTTACTAATGAGGATGTATTATCATTTACCATTGAAAATCCATGTGCGATATTTCTTACCACCGATATTATTGGCACCACTTTTATTAAGCATGTATTCATTTATAATGTCTCAACCATTAATTTATGTGTTCATTCTCTTCTAAAACAACTTGGTATTACAGATAATCTAATTTCTAAGAATTCTACTCTTATTCGTGGTTACGATTCAACTACTCGCACATGCTTAGGAACCATCACATTACATATCAAATTTGGGCCTAAGACTGTACTCTATGGAATTATTTGTTATTCATACTTCACTTCAATTCAATATTTTACTAGTTAGGACTTGAATTCATGCAATCCACGTAGTTCTATCCATTGTTCATTGATGTGTCAATTTTTTTTTCATTATGGATTTGAAGATACCATTGCAAAAGGGACCCCCACCCATTCAAATTATCTCACATAAACCTTATTACTAATATGCCTATTCCTCCATTTTGGCCTATTCCATATAATAATATTGACATATATGACATTATTCAGTCCATTACTTCCCAATCTTCTTCCACCACTCCAAACACCTCGACTATTTCTACTCACACTAATGCAATCATTTCACCCACAATGTCTACTCTTATAAACGTTATTTCTCCCCTCGTTGAGGCTCCTCTCGCTCCTAAATCTAGTACATGTCGCACTAATATCCTTGACACATTTATACAACATAACACTACCAACATAGATGACTCTAATGGTTTTGATGACGAAGTCAATACTTTGCTAAACTTACTAATGACAATTTGTGCAATATTAATTTCACTCCTATCGATGTAGATGACTCATATTTCAATGAAACTTTCATTTCCGATGGACTTGGTGAATACAAATTCAAAACTCCTTCTACTAATGCTATGGTACTTTATTAGATATCTACCCATATGATGGATGTTGTTTCACCTTCTTATGGGAAATCGCATGCGTACTCACTTCCGCTCACATTCATGCTTTTCATCAATAACTCTTATTGGCATCATATTCCATTGATCATACTTTATTTGATCACTGCATTTACACATACAACATCTTGAATAGGCTTGATACACACTCAATGATATCATACCGCTACCTCACTCACCTCATCTCTATCATGGATATGTTCACATTACAGCCGCCTATGGTCTTTGTGTTTTCCATTTAGTAGTCTTCGTTGCACGTACCCCAGTGTTCCTCCACTAACACTTGAGAAATCTTGGCTTGATTATATTAGAGGAAATTTAGACTCTAGTCACACTTTCATAATGTTTCCTATACCATTCAACCATGTTTCTATCAAGTAATGATGCATCTCCTAACTGCTTCAAAAAATTTCACTCATTGGTATGCATATGGTTTTCTCACTAACACATTCTACCGATGAGGAGTACACAATGACCATGTACACCTTACGTTGCAATGGCTCTTTATATGATCCACCTCATACTATCACTTATCAAGTCTCCAATACATCTCCAGTTCAATTTCATTGGGAAAGTGATAATATTTTAGACAATGTCATTTGATCACTCTTATCATCACATGCTTAGGGGAATAACACTATTTATTTCTCCCCACCCTTCTAGCATAAACAAACGTCTTATCTTCTCATTATTTCAAATTTAATATCTCACATAAAACATACACATCTTGATACATTAGTATCATCATTACCCAATGACACACTCTCATGGTTTGGTTCGATGTCATGCAAATGTGCAACAAGGAAAATAAAAATTTCCAAGTATGAAAACTATACCCCGTATTAAATTTTTCAGTCCTATCTCTCCAAGACACCCTAAGTTTTTCTAGTCATTCCAAGTGACCTCCCGATTAATGTTATCACATCCACCTAGGTGCTTTAGGAAATTCCATTCATTCCCCTAGGTAATTTTAGGAAGTTCTAAAAGATGCTATCTTATGACGATTGGGAAGGGCTATCGCCGACCTTCCCACGAATCGGATCAACCCCTTAGAGAAAAATGAAGGGAAAATTCAACATGGAGGTGAATTTAATACTTTATAACATCATGGAAATGATTTTGGAAGGTTTGGGGAAGTTTTAAAAGACTTGGAGGAGTCTCGAATAAAAACAGGGTTCACAATCCTAGGAAGTACACAGGACTAAAACAGCTGACCGAGCTTCGAAGAGGATTTTGGGAGCTCTAGATGGAGTTAGGAGGAAAAAAACATCACCAGAAATATAATTCCAATCGCTACATGATGCTGAAATCAAATTTTTCAAAAACCTTGGAAAATAGGGTTTTAGGGAGTTTTTCTCGATCATAAGTGGAGTACCAAATCAAAATCTATTTTTTAAGGGATCATATGGAAGAATAAAGACATGATACCCCCACCATTGGATTCAAAATTCCATTTATAGTTAGGATCATATAAAATTTCACCAATAAATTCCACCAAGAGCTCAATTTATCATCATTCCAAGTTACCCTCTTGGAGACAGGTTTGAGAGTTAGTTAATTTTTGGGAGGACACATGTCACACCGTGATCCTAACGATTTTATGTCCTAGAAATCCTGAGGTTAGGTAAATCAACCTTGGAAAAATTGACCCAACACCCATGTGACCTCTAGGACCCTCATGTGACCTTTATGTTTCTGGGCTTCAACCCCAAGTGCATTTTTGGAGCTAAAATTCCTGTCGTCGGATCAAGGACACGTGTCGCCCTCTTATTTGCCATGGAATTTGATTTCCCTCATTTCCCTAAGGTTAGAGAAATGATATATGGAAAATACAACCAGCCCTTATGGGGTCCTTTATTCATCCACGTGATCGGCTTTCAGCCCCCAAAGTGCTTTAAAGCTACTTTTTCACCTCCATTCCCTTTCGTCCGATCACCACCACGTGTCACTCAGGACCACCATGGAATTTGATGTCCCTCACATCCTTAAGGTTAGGGACATCAAGACATGAAAAAAATGTGCCAAAGTCCTACCTATGCACATTTTTTGGATTTTTAAAAAATTCCAACCTGCCGCTTTTCCCGCTTTTAACTTCTAACATCCGTGTGCACAGTTTTTCCTTCATGATCCTCTATAAGTTCTCACCATCATTCTTCCATTGTTGAAATTCAAACCAGACCTAAAATGGAGGTACTTCCTTTAACTCTATGAAAGCACATAGTTCCTAGAAGGAAATTTGAGCAAACACAGAAGGAGAGGCACAGAACGAAGAAGGAGAAAATAGAGAAAACTCCATGGCCATGAAATGAGAAGTTGAATAAATCTCTCAAACGAAAGCATGAAACAAAAATATGTATTTTTATGTTCATTCCTCCACCCAATACCATCAAAAATACACCTTCAAACTCTCCTCTCATGCAACGAGCATCCACAGTTAAGAAATCCCACTTCGACTCAACAAAAAAAAAAATCCAATTTCCGTCAAACCGTTTAGCAAAAATTGTAGAATTGCACGTGAAGCATCATAAGAAGAAGCCCATATCAAAAACATAATTTTTGTGCAAATGGAGAAGAAAAAAACTGTAATTTTGAGGTCCATGAATGGCTTCCGCATCCAAAAGCACTTACTAGGTCCAAAATTTAAAACTTTAAAATCTCCTGACTATTGAGCGAGATAGTTCTAAAATTTCATAGAGGTGATACTTGGTAAAAACCCATATCAAAAATTTCTTTCTGCATCAATCCGACCTCCCTAAGACCACTTAATAAAAATAACAAGTCTTATGCATATGGGACTGTTATTTTTGGGAAATTCATCAACAAAAGGATGTGCGAAAGAGACGAAGACGTTGGAGGTGCACTACAACTGAGAATTCACTAGAACGAACATTTCAAAACTTACTAAAAATAGTAAGTGGTCATACAAGCACTTGCCAAAAATATAAATTTGACCCAAAAGGAGAGAAAATTAGGGAAAAGAGGAAAACAGAGCCACAACATCTAGTTGAGGATCGGGGACTTGATTTTTCACACTTACTAAAAATAGTAAGTTGTTCTTTCTAGGATAAACATGAAGTCGAAGTGGACGGGTTAGAAGCTGAAAAAACACTTTGCTTGCAAGTATGACATAGAAGACAATGATGTCTTATACATGGACCTAAATGACCTTAAGACTCGCATGGCCTCCAAGGATTGAAAGAGGATCAAGACCGAGATATTCATAAGTGGCTTGTTCATCATTTGCGCAGGACACTTAGTGTCTATCACAGTATTGAGTTGGTCCTAGCCTTCTCTCACCACTATGAACCTGAAACATGAACCATCCAAGCTAAAAATGGTACAAATGAATGCCAATCATAATTCCTAGAACCATCTCTCTTTCTCTATAGATACCGACATCACCCAATATGGTCATCATCTCAAAGGATAAGAGCCTTGCACGACTAGGAAATGATGGATGCATACATGTAAGGGGTTACACTTTGGGGTCATGGTTGAAAATAAGGAGAAATCCCTCAAGGATTCCTAAGAATCTTCCAAGGTGTGACTTCTAAGAAAGATATTCAGATGTCATCACTCTCCTCGATAGAGTAATGGGAAAAGAAAGCACAAGAGGACTTTCAAGACTTAATGGGCATTTTCATCTTGATGGTGACAGATGAAAGCGAGAGGATTGGATGGGGGCATATCATTAGTGATAATCTCCATTTGTAAGTTCTCCAAGTACCCATGACAAATTATTTCAACATGAATTCTTACCTAGTCTATCTCTTTGCTAGCTCATAATCATTCAAGGGATTAGTTCTCACGTAAAACATCATTGCCAAGGTACATGAATTTGAGAAACTTCCATACCAAAGTGATGGAGGAGAGAAATAGGCATTTTTCTTGAGTGAACAATGTGTTCAATATGTAGGTGGTCCGAAGCTTTAAACGGGATCTTAAACCTAGGATGTCACCACAAGTGGCATCCCCGATCAAGGAATATGGCTCATATTTCATATAATTCTCAACCTTCTCCTCCTACAAATAGTTGGCTTCAACTAATATCCATTGAGACTTCCTAAGTACCTCGGTGACCAGATTTTAGTGTTTGAGCTCTGCAATTATATCACTCAAGTGAATAATAAGTTCGAAGCGGAGAAATAATTTGATTTCATTACCTATATCTCTGGGGGTGTTCACATGCAAAATCTCAAATGACGCATCTCACCCGGAGGTCACTTTCATAAATCTAATTTTGCATTCCTAAGTCACCAAGCCTAACTTTGACATCCGAGAAGATCCCGACTCATTCTATGTCCCAAAAATTTCAACACGATCCACAACTCGAGGACTATTGGGCCAATCAGATCTTTGATGAGTTCGAAGTACATGAGCAAGAAAATCAATGAGATGAATAAATTCAAGTTCTCTTGGTATGAAGACATCTTGCATGATGATGGGACAAAGATGTATGATCATGAGTATGCGCGAAGGGATTTCCCAATACCCCAAATCAACTGGCATGTTCATGAATCAAGAGATATATTGAACGGACTGAAAATGTGGTGAGGAGAATGAGAAACTATTTTAAGAAGAAAAGGACTATGGTCATCTAGTCATAAGGAATTTCTCCAAGCAAGAAGCAAGCTTCACATCATTCATCTTCAAAAGGGGTGGAGGTGACTTCCGAATCTAAACACTGGAGTGAGTTCAAAATCAAGGCCACGAAATTGGAAGCTTCTCCCCTTGAGAAGACACCCAAGAAATTAGAAGAAGGCTCATTGGCATCGCTGCAAGAGGAATACTTGATCTCAGTAATACAAACAGAAAATCCAGGTAGTAGAAGAGGTCTCACCTCTTGTTGACACAAAATCCCATCTCATTTAAGACTTGCCTCCTTCTCCGTAAGAGGGAATGGTTTGTGCACCCATCATTGATCCCTGAATCTGGTGAGATGTTTTCATGGATGCTGGAAATGGTCATCCCTTACACTCGCACTATGTAACAAGTAGCATCCCCTTATCTATCAGCGATTGTATCATTGGCTAAAGAAAATGGTCAAGAAATATCACACATATAGCCTCACAATTCTATAGTGGGGAGACATGTAATTAGTACATCAAAGTAGCTCAAGCTAAAGGTAATCAAGACATTAGATGAGATGACACCGGTTGACTACAAGATGAACATGATCCAATTGGGACCAGCTACTCATGAGGGAGATTTACACATATATCAACAATATTTTACTCGCATGGTGGCAAGGAATAAAGAATATAAAGAGAAGATTGAGGTACTAGAGGAAAAAGTACAAAATCTTTCATCTTATGTGCAACACCTGGTGGAACCAAGCACTACAACACTTCCTATTGAGAAAGTGGCACCCATCAGTAGCTTCGATCTAGAATCCATCAAAATAACGCATGAGCTCATGATGCAGGGGTGAGAAAATAATGAATGGATTGACTCAATCTCTGAAAAAGGGAAGCCATCACTCCAAGAGTCAGTCAAGCTCTTTGTGTACATGTGCACGCAATACCGTAGAACACGAGCACTCAAAGAGGATGTGGAGAATGAAAGAGACTATTGGGAACCTTTGGGATCGATCTTGAATGAGATGAACAACACCCATCATCGGATTTGATTGACAAGAAGGTTTTTGAAAATCCTACAAACGACTTGACATGTGTGGGGTGAGGGCCTTGGCCATCGAGGCTTGAGGAAATCAATCGGGCCTTCACATGAGCTAAAGGAGAAAGAAGAACAAACATACAAGCTACAAGATAGTATAAATCAAAAATTTCATAAACTTGGAGTACCTACAATGAGTGAGCACACAACTTTTGATGAGTTGATTGGAATTTTTGAATAATATGTCAAGAAAGGGGTGGGCAACCCATTTTCCTTCACTAAGGATACTCTCATCTTCCTCTCATAGATTCGATCCTCTATTGCACTTATCGTAGAAAATCATTCATCATGGTTCAAGAAGTGCAAAGACATCAAAAGTGTGACCAATGGATGGACCAAAACCTTGATCTGCATTCACATCCCTCCTGCCAATAAATTATAACTGTAGTGGCTCGATTCAACTAGGAGCTTGGAAAAACAAAGGCCTTCTTAGGAGCGTGAAGTGGAAGCCCGGTCAAGGAGTGAGATCAAATCCACTACAGTGGCTCATCCTTCTACATAATTATTCTTCTCTATTCTTCTTCCTCTTCTTTCTCTATCTTCTCTTCTCACTCGAATCTCTCTATCGCCATGTTATATTTTTGCATTGTGGTTTGCACTTTATAATATTACTTAAGTGACTTTATAAACATAATGTAAAATTTAAGTCAACTTGTTTTATAAAAGGTACTTAAATATTTAAGTGGAATATGAATGGTCTAAAGTCACATTAAAGTATTTAAAAAGTCATCGGGAAGATAAAGATTTGCCTCCTCTACTATAAATTGTAACAAGATCTTGATTGAGCTTCTTCTTAAAAACTTCCTATTTCTTCTTCGACAAATTTCTGAAACTTCTTAGATGTTGGATCATTATTTGTGAACTCATGAGAGAGATATCCTTGTGAAGAGAGTAAGAGATAGAAAATTTATTCCATTTTCCCTACTTAAACAAAGTCTTCTACTTCTATGTTATGTATAATTTTTATTCGAGCTTCAATAAAAGAAGAAGTAATTTCATCCTTTTTTGATTAAGGAGTTTAGTGGTACTTTTTGCTCATTAAACGCTATTTAGTCTTGTAGCTATTACGCAGATTTTTTTCTTCTATATTCAAGTGCATGTAATAAAATGTCTGGCTAGTGTATACTGCAAGTCTCTAATTTTCTACTTGTAGCATTAGTTTCTCTTTTCTAACTTTCTCACTCCCTTTCTTTCTTTCCTAGAAAATTCCTCTCGTGTATATACAAGATTTTTCTCATAGGTCAATGGAGTGCTCCTATTGGATCCCCGGTCAAAAGGCCACCAAGATAAAACTCACATTTTACTCACTCATGCATGTACGCATACCTGCACCGATTAAGTAGAGGACTTAGACTCCCAAAGCGTTTCCAAGATAATTTACGCCTTCTCGCTACTTTTCACCTTCATGATTTATTTTGCTAGAATATCCTACAAGAAAAGTTTCCTATGATCTGATTCATCAAAGTCTCATCTAGAAATACCCCTTTGTCGAACAAGTTCAAAGTGTTAACTGAGTGCGGAAGATCTTTCTTTAATCGTGCAGAAACCACCAATGTTTTCCTGAAGAGAAAATCTATCTCCTCCCATCTGATGATATGAGTAAAGTATCACATGCCCATCATCTATGAGATCTCAGTAACTATCCATGCCAAACCATAATCAAATGCTTGTTACAGCGATAACTTGTCAAGTATTTATTTCGACTTCATACTCGTTCTGCTATTCATCTAGAAGTATTCCAATGAAGACACATGTGAGTATTCCTAGGATATTGTCTTCCTCACTAATCCATATGGGTCAAATTTTAGTCGAGCAGGAAGAACTCAGGCTCATACTCAAAAACATTTCAGCTTCAATACTTTAGCTTTGTGGATGCTCTGACATGTGTGTAGTAACCCACCTGTGTCAGGAAAGAAACCTATAGACTTGTACATCTTTGATTGTAAGTCATGCATCTCCAAAAGCTTTCTACACAACTCCATGATGACCCACTTGTCATTTGGATACCTCAGAAAATTTACTTGGTTCTCCCGAAAATCTAGTTACCCTGAGATAGATGAAGTCTCGCAACTGGATGAAAATGCAGCCATGTTGAGATACACCTTCCCAATCTTCTTTGCTTACCCTTTTGGTCTTTAGATCACTATTTAGTTTCATGCGAGATGAATTCATAAAAGAACCCATCATTGACTTCTTTGTAATCTTTGCGGCATTCAAGAACTCACACTATGGATAACACTTAAAGAAAGGATCTTTTACCAAAGATGCGCCCGTCTATCTAGCTTGGAAAATATACCCTACGAGGCTGTTGCATAGAATAGGTATGAAGTCATTTTGAATCGTAAGTCTACCTCACACTCCAAAGTTTCTCACCAATGTTTTCACTGATGATCTCTGCCCAATTGATTATTGAATCAGATTTTTTGATCTCAATAGTCCTCATGAAAGCATACATCCATGAGTGGAAGTTTTGAGTATTGCTTCTCCACTTAACCCGCAAATAAATTTAGCGATATCATCCACCTCTTACACCAAGTTGGATCACGAGAGAGTCCTCGAGAACTTTTATGGGGACTTGGGCTTCTTCATATATCTATTGTTCATTATTCCCATGCAATCTTCTTTGTGTTTCTACCATATGTTTCCCCGCATCCAACATGCTAATTTCAGTCACCACCATTCGTGGTCAGAATCTTGAGATAATAATTAATAAACCGTGCATCCATCCTAATAATTGTCTTTCCATGCAAAGATCCTAGATTTTTATGGAAAGAGGATGATATGATGTTGCACACTCCATGAAAAATTCGAGACAACTAAGCTATGACTTGGAATGCTGATGCTTTAATAATTCCACTTGCTTTTCATTTCCCACATGAGAAATGTCTTTCTAGCCCTGGATCTCATCAATTAATTTAGAGATGGGTTCTAGGCCTATGTCTCGTGTCATTGATATTAGCAAATCTGGAAGCAATGTATGATTCTTGATCCTTCTCTTTCATCATGCTTCATCATGGCCGAGCAATCTTTGTTTGTGTTCTTTTCTTTTAATCTTGCTGGAATTATTTGTAATGGATCAATTCATTCGAGATATAGCAATTTATTTAGATTTCAAAGATATATTAAATGTACACGACATTGATTTGAACTCCCTTTAACTTTTGTATGAACACTTGTAATGAATACCTGTAATTATTTTAGACAAAGATGAAGTCCAGAGCATGAATACTTGATTTCTCTCACCAAAAATCTGCATATGAAGTCTGCTGCCCTAAAATTTGAGGCTTTTCTTGCATTCAAAGTAAGCATAAATATTTTAAATTCACTTGGGCACTTATAGTAACATGCGAGATAATTATCATAGCATAAAACAAGCTATTCCAACCCTAGCGCTAAATCTTGAAGCTTCCTAAGCAATGAAAAATGACTTCGATGCACAAATCCTCCTTTACTTGGCGCCAAAACTGTTTAGGCTGTAATCCTTAGCAAAATAATTAATTGATTCTTCATTATGGTAGCCCATACTTATATAACCATCAACATTCTATTTCTAATAATTGTCCTTCATATTCCTGACAATTTAATTAATAAACAAGCATGTTTATTCACCCAAATTGGGCGCCCAATTGTGCATGTTGTTGGCTGCCATTAAATAAATTTATTTTATTTATTTTTAGCATGCATCCTTCATTTTTATTTGGATTGAATTCTTTCTTTAACTTTTCATTCATCCATGGCGCCAAAATTAGGTAGAAAAACTATTAATAAATACCATTAAAAGCATTGTTTAATGCCCAAATGGGTCGCACTTTTTGGTAGGGCTGATTTCTAAAAATAAGAAGTCGACTTTGATGGGATTATTTACCTTGCACTGCATCTCCAAAAATCCCTTCTTTCACATAAATTGTTTGACTTCCATAATGGGAATTTTTACCTCGTAAAGGCGGGAAATTCTGCACGTCACTGTCACTTTGCGCAAAATTCCCATCATTAAATTAAAACATCTCCCAAAAAGTGTGACTTATATTAAAATTAGCCTCTTTTGATAAAGTGTGACTTGCATGGGTGAATGTTGGTGGAAAATTTAGCTTGCTAGGTAGGTAGAAAATTACCATCGGTGCTTTAAGTGATTTTTCTTTATTTTATAATGGGAATTTTCACCCTGCAAAGACAAGTAAGAAATACCCGCTTTGCCTACCGCCTCTAATTTTCTCATCACAACTTAAGTGAATTTGAATTCATGGGAAAAATTACCTGCAAGGCATGTAAGAAATTCCCGCCTTTACCTGCTACTACCAAAAATCCCATTGCAGCTTACACTCATTAATTCCAAAAATGTGACTTGCCTAGGAGAGGCTTTTTTAAATGACTTCATCTTTTTGGTCGAAATTTGCATTTTGAGGTTGATTCCTTCAGTGCTGCATAAGTAGATGATCTCCGGATGCTTCGGGGAAGTTAAACAGCTATCTTGGACAAAGAACAAACCTAGGGAATTTCACAGAGAACTGCAGAAAAAAATTGGAGAAAAATGTAAAAAAAAAATAAAAGTGAAAAACATTGCCGGTTTACGGACTATGCCCCGAATTCATTCTTAGTGAAAAACCTATTGAGATGAGTGAATACTGGCATGCAAAACTTCAACATGATTCAACCAAAGCACAATTTACTTCAAACGGGGCATTATTTATTCAATAAATAATTAAATAAAAATTTCCCATAGACAAAACTTGGTGGAGGGATAAAATGAGTTTGGGCATCTGGGTATTTGTTGAAATTGGCTCATATGATTCACTGGGAATATCCTAACATAATATAGACATCTTCTGGCAATAAAAACACAAAAATACCCGTTATTTTAAAAGAACAATTTTTTTTTCAAATGGGTAGTCCCATATGTCGGGTGAAATCAGGGACACCCAGATTGTCAAAGTTGACATTATTTGGAGGCCATATGTTGGCTTCCCTTCATACATGCACAAGACAGGTGGAGTTGGAGGAGCTACAAATTCATAGGTGGATAGAGGGGTTATGTGCCGGCGAGCATGAGATGATACTTTTTGAGAGGGTCAAACGATAATTTGGGTTTCCCAAGATGTGCCTCCACCATTCCTATAGTATAGGAGAGATGACATGGAGAGGCCTATGCCTCTACCACAACCTACAAATCTTGGCCGACGGGGCATGAGGAGTAAGCGGTGGACATGCATATTGATGATGTAGGGGTTACTTGTAGATACTGGCAGGTGGTGGGCGGTGCTTGTTATGAGTGGCACCACTTGAGGCGAAGAAATATAGATGTAGCCACCATTGTCATTCAACATGATACTTTACAGGTGAGGTGGCCACTCTTCAGAACAGATTTCCATTATACGGGGGTAGCTCATCGGGTCGGAGCATAGGTAGCCATTTTACGATTGCGCGGTGGTAGCCATGCAGGTTAGGTTTCACAGGGGACAGTGCCCACGGGGTTAACATGGTGATGGGGACATGTGGCCATTTTATAGGCATAGATACCATGTTTAAAGGGCCGCTTTTCCACCGCACGAGCTCGGTTGTGGCCCTACGGGCCCGGTCACCATGTAGGCACCTCCACGAGGCCCGGGGACAAGGTCCCATAGTACGAGTAGGAGGGTAGGGTTCACGGTACATGGGCCAAGGCCATTATTAGCATGATAGAGCTCGCGGGTTGCTGTGTGACACCTATTCCACCACCATAGACAGTGTCATGGCGAGATCTGAGGATGCCATGAATGAGGTCGAGATATTACTAGGATCGATTGATGGCATGGGGATAGATGTCCCCTCTTATAATGAGTACAGGAGCAATGAGCGGTGGTGAGAGGATGATCTCTTGCACTCATATCTCGGAGAGAACATGGGGCCAATGAGCCCCGAGACAGGTTTAGGGTGAGGCCACGAGTTCATGGAGGCCGAGCGCAACTACAGTGCTAGGTAGAGACGAGACCTAGGCAAGGTGGAGAGATGTTGGGAGGGCTCCAGGATGGAGGAGAGGAGGAGGAGACAAATGAGACCGACATGGACATCAGATGGACCAATGATTGATGTCTTTGTATATGATTATTATATTTATTTTTTGATATATACCACAACACTTGCTTAGATGAGAGTGAGGTTATAATTGGAGAGATACTTGTATTATTATGTATCAGTGTATATTTGATGGATACACATATTTTTATTTATAGATGGTGACATTTATGTCATGGATGTTGTACTTGTTTTTTTAAATGTCCATTATTATTTGTGTATGGATGGAAATTATGTGGATTAGGCATGGTGGAGTCGGGACGGTTTAGGCATGGTTGAGTCAAGGTCATGTAGGCATGGTTGAGTTAGGTTAATTAGGCATGGTGGATTTTAGGTTATGTAGGCATGATGGAGCTAGGTTAGTTAGGCATGTCCGAGTTAGCTCAATTAGGAATATTTGAGCTAGGTCGAGTTAGGCATGGTTGAGTCATGTTTTTGGATTTTTGATTTAATTTCCATGTTATTGGTAACATGGGAAATAATTGATGATCAATATGTAGGTATGTGGTTTAAATTTCTAGATATTTGATGTCATGGGAATGTAAAATGATGGATGTATGCTATGATGATGTGAGAAAATGGTAGGTATGCATGTTTGTATATGTGTATGTTTGCATATGTGTATCTTTGTTTGATTTCCAAATGTTATGTAAAATGGAAACTAACTAAAGTAACGTGTGAATAGAAAAAGGGGAAAATTGGTGAGGGTAAAGAGTGGTGAGCTAACCTCCAAGGCCCTTTGTCCTTAGAGTGCTACCTACATAGCCTCGATGAAAAGGGGCCTCGGTGTGATGTAGTTCTCTCGTAAGCTAGAGAATAATATGATGAGGTAGAGGAATGGGTTGGTAGTTTTTAGGCATGATTGAGTCTAGGTCATAGGCATGGTGGAGTTAGGTTTTTAGTTTGGTGAAAGAGTAATTCCCAAAATGTAGGTGTCGATGGTCTTGTCCTGTATAGGATAATCAACAAGTAATGAAAAAGGTGAATGGTGAGAGGTGACAAAAAGAGCCACCTAATTGATAAGAACCATAACGAGTCTACCATACCATAGATAGGCTTATGAACGTAAGACCCTAAAGGCATTGCATGATCGATTATTCTAGGGGTGAAGAAAGTCACATGATCATGAAATGTCATGTTTGTGGCAAGTTCCTTGAGAAGGAAGGAAATCGGGGAAAATACGATGAGGTGTAGGCATGTTGGTTTAATGTAACTTGATGTGAAACAACATGCTTGTTTGACAAGAAAACCCAAGATCAATATAGGAAAGTCCATGACAAAAAGTTCTCTTTTCCTTTTTATTTTATTTTTGATAGACTAATTGATGAGGGAAGTCTATGTGAGATGTGTAAATTTTTCTCCTTGAGGTCTTCATGAAGTTGATCGATGTGGGAAGATTCTAAATATTTTATTTTATTTTTGCAAGGATAGTCTTCTTTTGTGACAGACTATATGCATGTATGGCTAGCTTTGTATAGCTATCCTTCAGGAGCCAGATCTATTTATAGCAAAAATGAGAGAAGAGATTTCCTTTTGAAGGAGTCATCTTTTGATGGAAATTTAACTCAAGGAGTTGAATCCCAATTTTGTTTTTGTTTTTGAAATTATTTTGCTTTTGGACGTTTAGGCCATGGACAAGACTATAGAGGAAACTTGGTTCTCATTTAGAGGCAAACCGGAGTTTATAGAGCTTAACTATGACAGAGGTTGTAAGTGATGAATGACCATGGATTCCATATTGAAAGGATGAAAAGTGTCCATGAGAATCATGCCATGAGTAGAGATGTGGTACTCATATTGAAGATAAGGATGAAAGATGATGGGTAATCACATGATTCTTGTTTAGTCATTGTTCCCAAGAATGGAAATAAGAAAGGTGAATGATACTCAAGGGAAGAGTGTGAAATAGAAATCAAATTCAATAATAGAATAGTCGAAGATGCAAGGCATCGAAGGGCTCGAGTTCAGGTTTAAATTCAAGTGAAGATAAATGATAAGCACCTGACGCATAGGCATGAGTCACGATATAGGGTCCAAGCCAATTAGGAGAAAATTTTCCCCGTTTACTTTTCTCTTCTTTGGTTACATGTTGATTTTCCTTTAGGATGAGGTTGCCAACAGGAAAGGTATTTCATGGACACATTTGTCATAGGCACATTTGATATGTTTTTGGTAGATTTGGAGATGGTTGAGAGCATTAAGATGATGTTTGTCTAATAACTCAAGTTGTGCCAAATGGTCTGCGAACATCATCATCGTTGAACATGTCTTTGAGTGAGATACGAAGAGATGGAATCTAAAATTTGATAGGTAGGACAACCTTAGTACCATAGACTAGAGAAAGGTGTGGAAGCGGTTGAAGTGTGAATACTAGTATGGTAAGCCCACAAGGTGAAAGGAATGTGTGTATGCCAATCCTTTCCAGATGTCGTTAACTACTTTCATAAGAATTTTGTTCATGGTTTCATTGGTTGATTCCGCTTGGACATTGGTTTGTGGGTAGTAAGGTGAAGAGAAACTAATTTGAATGTCGAAGGTATCACAGAGTTTCTATAAGATTTTGTTTTTGAATTGTTTTCCATTATCAGTGATGAGGCGGTGAGGAACACCAAAGAGACAAATAATGTGATGATTAATGAATTCACATATTTTCTCGATTTTGTAGAAATGAGAGGTATGGGTTTAACCCATTTAGTATAATATTGATGTAGCATTATAATCCATTGATGTTGTTGTGAAGAATGGGGATTGATCTCTCCAAAAAGATCCAAACGCCATTGGGAGAAATGCCAAAGGTCTCAGCGACCTATAAGGCATGACTAGGTGTGTGATAGAGGTTAGCATGTTCTTGGAATTTTATGCAACATTTGACATAGTCACAAAATCATGGTTGAGGGTTGGCCAATAATAGCCTAGGTGAAGCATGCATTTAGCGATAGCTAGGCCATTGAAGTGACCTCCAAAAATTCCGTCATGAACTTCCTTGATGGTGTAGGGAATTTCATAACTTGTAAGGCATCATAAGAGGATATTGTCAAAGCCACATTTATAAAGAAGACCACCCATGATGACATAGTGGGAGGCACCTTTGAGGAAGGCACGTTGTCCATTACGAGTAAGGTCGAGAGGTAGAATGGAAAGGGACAGTAGTCAACAAACCGCTTATACCAAAGGTTTCGTAGGTTATGTTTGCATGACTCCATGAGGTTAATGTCTTGTAATAAATAAGAAGGTGATTTCAAACTTTGTCTTGTGACAAAGATTTTTGAGTCATAAGGAGAAGCGGGTATCCGAGAAGCAAGACATGCCACGGTATCCACAAATTTGTTAGTGAAACACGAGTGGTTTGAAGTTCATAATGGTGAAAGGTGGTCAAAATTATGTCGACATGGTGTTTATACTTTTGAAGTATTTCATTATGAAATTGGTATATACCATTGACTTGGTTTAAAAATAGTTAAGAATTTCCAAAGATATTAATCAATTTAACATCCAAGGTGATGGTGGCTTGGAGACCCAATACGGCGCTTCGTATTCAATAATGTTATTAGTGCATTCAAAATCAACTTTGAAAGATAACGGTATGAGTTAATTATCAAGAGAGGAATGGGGATAACACCTGCACCACCCCCAAGTGACATTTAGAAATTTCAAAGAATAAGGTCATCGGGTAAATGGTATCATCCAAAAAGAGGGTAGCAATGGATTCATCCGGGAAATCAAAGTTAGAGGATTGATGTCCGAGAGAGGGCGCGTCGTGAGCTAGTAAATGATGGTGTGGCCTTTGATATCTATTTGATGAATGAATTTGAGGTCGAGATATACGAGGAGCATGAGCCAATATGTAGCACGTCGATGTATGTAGGGTTTGGCATACATATAATGTAAGGGTCGGTGTTGGTGAAAAAAAAGGTTTTTGGTTGAGTAGGTAATGATGAATTTTAGTGGTAACATAAAATAAGGCTAATTAGAGTTTTTGACATGTGTGTATTTGGTTTCGTAGTCTAAAAGGGTATGACTTATGTAATAAACCACTTGCCCCCGATGTTTCTCATCACGACGAATGAGCATGACACCCAAGGAATGATCGATGGCAAAATGTATAGGTAAAAGGGTTGGTCATCCTTAAGAGGAATGAGCATTGGTGGTTGAAGAAGGTATTGTTTTAAGGTGTCAAAGGATTTGTGGCATTCATCATCCCATTTCAAGGAGACATATTTTTGAGGAGATGATGAAACATTGGCAATGGTTAGATATTTTTGAAATAAATTGATGAATAGATTGTAACTAACCTTGCAAACTTCGAGTTGGTGGAGATTAGTAGGTAGAGGAATTTCGAGAATAGCCTTTACTTTAGCGGGGTCAACTTCTATGCTACACAAAGAAATGATGAAACCAATGAGTTTGCTCACACTTCTTGGGATGAAGATGAACACAATACTTGATGAGACGGTCAAAGATGACGTTAAAAACCGTGATATGTTCATCCCGGAATTTGGATTTGGAAAGAACATCATCGAAATAATCTTCCAATATATGATGCATGATGTCATGGAAGATATAAGTCATATCCTGCTAATATGTAGCACCAACATTTTTAAGGCCAAAAGGCATGACTCGAGAAGAGATGGTCCCCCGAAGGGGTGATGATGGAAGTTTTGTGTTGATATTCGGAGTGAGTAATATTTGATTATAACTCAAGAAACCATCCATGAGTGATAGCATCTCATGATTGGTGGTGAGATCAACTAGCTAATCAATACCTAGAAGAGGGAAATAGTCTTTGGGGCAAGCTAGGTTGAGGTCACAAAAATTTGTGCAAATGTGAAGTCCCCCTATCACCTTTGTGATAGGGACGATGTTAGAAATCCATTGGGGGTAGTCGATGGGTAAGATGAAGGAAACTTAGAGAAGGCATTGAAGTTCTTCTTTAACAAGAAGAGAATCACAAGGATGCATTTTCCACACTTCATTTTATGGGTTTGACTTCAGGAATGGTTACGATATTGTGGACCACAATTTTGGGGTCAATACTAGGCATATCAATGTAGGACTAAGCGAAAGCATGGCTATGATCCATGAGGAAAGAAGAAATTGCTTCTGTTCGAGAGCACCTAAAGATTGGCCTATCTTTAGAACACGCGGTCATCTTGAGTGTGAATGTTGCTTTTGATAGTCGATTCATTCAACATAGTTTACATCTCGTAGGAAATGAATGGTGAATATAAGAATCTTACGCACAAAATTAAGGGAGGATAGAATCATCATCCTAACACTCGAAGCAGACGTTAATAGAAGGTGTATCGTCATTGATCATGTCAAGATACACGAAGGGAAGAGAAGAGGAGCCTTGACATCACGCTAATAAGTCAAATGTCCTAAGGAAATGGTGTTTATGATTTTTTTAGGAGGAATGGATTCTAGATCCATCGACTCCATGGGTGAGGGTGGTGAAGTTGGTAAATGGGGTGAAGAAGGTTCGTTATCCTCAATGAGTTCAACACATGCCTTCTTGGAAGATAGTTTGACAAAGATGATACCACTGCGGTCCTTATGTTTACTCGGGTGGTACACAAGATGACAATATGACAGAATTGTTCATAAAAATCAAGTCCAAAACCCTTACATGCACAACAGTGTAGGAAAGTGTGCGTGAAGCAAAGAGCGATTGGTGAGAGATTGGAGGTCGGATGAAAATGGTCATGTTTGGGATAGCGGTTTAGGTGAATAGGTGGAAGTATCAAGTCCCCCATATGTGAGGTAGGTATAGAGGTGGGGAGGAACATAAGGGAATATCTACGCCTATGCGGTGATCATAGTGAGGATGTTGGTGAATATTTCTATATTCTTGTGGAGTGAGGAATGTATTGACATTGTATAAGCGGTACTCCCTAGAGTGAGGCATTGAAAAACACCTTCTAAGGGATCGGTGGTTGATATGTGGGTAGCGGGAATAGATGAATTACTAGATGCTTGGAAAGAAGAGGTATGGGTTAGTTGGGAAGTAGATGGGTTGTTTGCGGAGGCTACGATAGTGGTGGGGATAGAAGAGTTAGGTGTGGGAGAGGTGGCAGCAACACTAGTGGATGAGGTTGTGGGTGAAGGAGAAGTGAAAATAGAAGTAGATGCCTAATTGGTACAAGAACATCATTAGGTCAATATAGCATGTTACAAGATTTGAATGGCAATTGGTCATCCGGGATGGTGTAGTTATGCCCTTCATGTTCAAATTTTAGACAACGGTGTAAAGTTGAAGGAACACAACCCATGACATGAATCCAAGGTCGAATAACAACAAATTATCTGGAGCTCCTCCTCTAGGATGTAGAATAGTTACGGGATAGTATGAGGACCCACACAAATGTGGAGGACAGTGGTGCCAGGGTAGAATTCATAGAGTCATTGAATGAGTGCAACATAACTGGGTTATTATGCATGTAATTGGCGGGTATGCACATTTGGTTGTACGCATGGGAGGAGATGATGTTAATATTGGTGCCACCATTGATCATAACATGTCGTATGCATATATTATCAATATAGACGGAGATGAAAAGAGTGGTATTATTGTCATCTAATTGGAGGGTGCAATCTCATCATCATAAAAGCTGAGAGCATATACTTGGTGAGTGGGTGGAGGTGTATAGGAAAGGGGTGAGTTAGCGAGGGAGGCCACATGATGAGGGGTAATAATTGAGGCCACATGTGTAGGGTCATTTGGTAAAACCTCAATAGATTGGAGGACCTCCATGAGGGCTTGGTAATGTGACTTACAGGTTTGGATGAGTTCGTACAAAGACATTTTGAGAGGAGATTGGTGCAATTGTTTGATCATTGTACGGTGGGCGACCCCATTAGAAATAGGGTACGTGGGACCTCGAATGGTTATTTTGGGTGTGGGTGTAGATGGTATGTTGGGCACAGGATTGGTTGATGGGCTGGTTACTTTCTCCTTTCCTTTTTCTTTCTAGGTACTGCAACAACCCGGCTCATGTTAATCTAAGGAAGAGAGGTAGATGAAGTAGGTGTGCCATGAAAGGTATAACAACATGAGGGAAAAAAACCAATTGGGGGATAAGATCCTTGTGAAATGAGTAGGGTGCACTGACATTTAGGTGGAGGTTTTTCTAGCTCTCTTATGTGGACCATGTTGATCTCAAATTTTGGAGGTGGATAAAAGGGTTGTGGGGGTGGAGATACTAGTCATTGAATAGGTAATGGAAGAGGATGTGGGGAGATTGGTGAAGGCAGAATAGGGTCCTCGTCTAGAAGATCATCATCATCAAAATTTTCTTCAGGAGGACACAATTGGAGAAGAGTGGTTTTTAGAGCCTTACAGTTCTCTACATCATGCCCTGACACATGATGGTAGGCACATATTTTAGTTTCATCAAACCCTTTTGGTTTGGTTTTAAGTGGTGTCGTAAGGTCTAAGAGGTGGTAATGTGATGACATAGGTTTCAGGAGGTTTTCTAGAATAACGGCATATGATCTTGCCAATGGATCACAATGTGAATTGAGTGTGGAGTGCAAGTTGATTGATGGGTGATTATGATGGGAAAGGTTCCATAGGAGGTGGAATTTGAGGAGGGGTAACTTGGACCACTTTGGTTTGGGGGATGGTTCTATCTTAGGATTAGGTTTCACCTTCTTGGGTAAAGGTGTAGCAGATGAATCGACAATAGAAGAGGTTGTAGGTCTAACCAATTCTTTGGAGGGTAGTGGGGTTTTCAATTTTGACTGCACTTTCTTGGGTAGAGGTGAGGAAGGAGTGCGTGATGTAGATGGAAAGACAGATGGTGAAAGAGGACGAGTTATCCATGGGGATAATCAAGGTGCGGTGGAATTTTTAGTTGAGGCCGAGTAGAAGGTGTGGGTAGAGGAGAGGAAAATTTCATGGGTAGTGATGAAGTTATGGTATTTGGTGGGGATATAGGTGGTAAGAAAGATATATGTGACGGTGAGGGTTGTGCGGGTCGATCGAGCATAGTAGAGGGTCGTGATGAAGAGGTGGGATGCTACATTTTTATTTACTATGGGTAGGAGGTTGCTTGCTTGTGGGTTGAAGGGTAATGTCCTACTATGGACGGAAGAGGAGAAGGTGGAAAAGGATTAGTAGGTGAGACTAGTGTATGCGGACTAGAAGATTGGGCCTTCCTTTTAGGTGGAGGAAAGGTTTTTGTGTGGGTTTGGGATGATGTGGCCAAATCCAATTTGATGGCTAGATGGGAAAGGCTTGATTTCAGCATGACCCCTAAGTTAATGATGGATTTATATGTGGGAGAAGATATAGGTGTGGGTAGGTTCTTAGGCATAGGTGTGTGTTTAGTCATGGGAAAAGGTTCAGATGTAGGAAAGGATGACGAAGAAGAAGGCATTCCAACAGGCATAGTTATGGTTGATTTGGTCACTTGAAATAATTTTGGATAGATCATGGAGGTATCAGTGAGTGACATCTGCATTTGGGTTGAAACAGGGAGTAGAAGGTGTCCCCAAAGTAGGGATTTATCAACATAATCCAAGCAATTGGCCGATTGTGAAAATGGTACTACCGTAAGAGAGGCCAATGTAAATTTGGTAGCAATCCCTATAAAATATGTTTGTGAAACAGGGAAATGGTTGGCTTATGACTCATGGATAAGAGAGCCAAAAGCAGATCAACAAGATCTTGGAAGGCCAATGGAGAATGGTCACCTAAAGGTAGTGGTGTTTCTAAAGGATCCTCTATGGGTAGAGGAGATGATGGGTGAAATGAGGTAGGCTCTCCTTGCAATGGAGTAGAAGGTGAACATGACTCTCCCGTGGGTAGGAGAGTTACTACTTGGTGATTGTTCGTTAGTTTGAGAGGTGAGTGGTGAAATAGGTTTGGTACAAATTATGGGTTCCTCCACGGGTGAAGGGGAGATGAAGGGGACTCCTTTATGGGTGGAGGAGTAGATGAGGTAGGCTCCTCTGTAGGTAGGGGAGCTCATGCTAGGATCTCCTTGATAGAGGGGACAAGAGGAAATTGGGAAATGACTGGTATGTCATCAAAAACAACATGGACTTCACAGACATTACTATCATTGGTTGAAGATTCACCCGTTTGATTAGAAGATGGGGTATGATTAGGAACGGATTTTTGAAGATATGTAGGTTCTGGTTGGTTAGTGCGTTTGGGTTGTCCAAGACTAGATCTCCATTATCTAACATTTCTTGGATGATGTTTTTGAAGGTGATGCAATTACCATCGCTATGGCCTTTGACACGATGATAGTTACAAAAGTCATGTTCTTTATACCATGTAGGTGTGGGATGAGCAGGGTCAAAACCAGTATGTGGTTTTATGGGTGGAAGGGTAATGGCACTAGCCTTAAGAATATTTTCTAAGACTAAGAATAAGGTTCCCCTATTGGGGTGTACTTTCATTCTCTCGTCTGAACTGAAAAGTTTGAACAAGAGAGAGATTAGAGGAAGGTTTTGCTTGGTTAGATGGGTGAGATGGGCCAACTTTGAGAATTATCCCATTGGTAGATCCCTTAGCTTTTGAATAATTGTTCTGGGTTTCAAGATGAAGAGGCATCATTTGATTTGAATGCAACATTTTTGTTACGTAGTAGAATTTTATTTTCTTCGATGGCAAAATTTCCAGTTTTCACACCATAGTGAATGCTTTGTCAAAGGTACATAAGGTTTGCACTTGAAAGGTTGGTGAGATGTTCCTAGTGCAAGATCGAGTGAACAAGTCTATGAGCTTGGTTTGATGTAATTGGAATGTTATTTGGTTGATGAGGATGTGCCAACAAGTGACAAAATCAGCGATAGACTTGTCATCGTATTTTCGTGTTAAATATAGATCGGTCATAGTGACTTTCTTGACAATGTTGATGGAGAAGTGGTCCGAGAAAATCTTGGGCTACTTGATGAAACGAGTAAATTGAATGTATGGAAAATCCATTGTACTAATCTAATGTGGGTCTTGTCAAAGAAATTTGGAAGGTCCTTAGGAGTAAAGCGTCATCATGGGCGATTATTATGTAACACCCATGTTTGAATGACCAAAAATGTTATGCAAGGGTCTTCTTTCCTATTGAAATGATTGAACTTGGAATTTCCCAATGCAATGGGTATTAGCGAGATAGGAATAAAAGGATGAATAGGTCATTACATATTTCTTCATAAGTTAGGGAGTTACGCGAGCGAAACCGATGCTTCTATTTTCTCGTATCTTTTCCATCATCATATTAATGACGTCGTTGGTGGGATGTGATGAATGGGAACATCCTACAAGATATAGAGGGTTGATGATGAATATATGATGTGGGTGGAATTCTCAGTATATGGTGATGCTGAATAGGAGGACTACGAAAGGGAATAGATGTAGGTAGCACATATCCGTAATAAGTGAAAGATGAGATCGGGGCTATTGGGTAATATGTGTATGTAGGTGGGGTAGTTGAAATGACTCTAGTAGTAATTGGGGGTGAGGAAAAGTTTTTGCAATGGGGTACGGGGTTACCAACACATTGGGTGGTTGTGATGTGATAGGCACAAGTGAGACAATGAGAGTAGATGGGGCTATGCTCGGGTCGCTAGTGAAGGAACAATTGATATAACATGTGTGATAGATGTTGTAGATGTAATAGTTATAAGCGGGTGTGGGATTAAATGTGAGAGACCATAGAGGGTAAATTTGATGAGAGTAATGTCGAGGTAGTGTTATTTGATGTGGGAGTGGGGGCGATGGCGGGAGAGATAGATATGGGCATGTTGTATATCAACTATCCCAAGGAGTCCCGTAGTAGATGAGTGGGAATAATAGTATCGTAGGTCCGCGGTATTTTGATCAAGAAGTCTTGAAAAATCCTCGTTGCTGGTAGAAATGGTGATAAGTTGAATTGGATCCATAGGTGACATGATGGAAGGCGGTGATGGGCTAGGTGGGAGTGGCTTATGGCTGGTGTGAAGTACAAGGAGTTAGTTTGGCTACGAGTCAACACCATGTGAATTAGTGTTGACCTGGTAAAACTGTATTCTATAAATGACACAGAACAACGTAAGGCGAGAAGGATGAATTCTCAGTGAGATAAATCTGGTCGATGTTTTGATTAAAAATCAAACACATCAACCGACAACGTTTAGCTTGACTATGTAAAATAGGTGGTTACACCAATGCCTTGTTATGTGAACACAAATTCTTGATTATAATGAAACTTTACCTTGTGGTAATTGACTTTTTATTTCACCGATAAGTTGCATGTATGTATGAGAAAAATAGATAAGGTAAAGGGTAAGGAGGAATACCATGAAATTAAGGTGGAAGGTAGAATCTGCACAATTTGATTTCCCAATCCAATGCTTGAGTGTGAGAACTTCTTTTTGATAGAAGGAACTACCTAGAATACAAAACAAGATCACAAGAAGAATATTAAACAATATATGTCATTAGATTTCCTAGCGTATGCTAGATCCGTGAAGTGTGATACTCCTAGATGGCTGCCAATCCATTAGTTAATACAATTTAATGCAAGAAATAAAATAAACAAATAACATCCCGAGTTTAGTTGATATGATTTAGGTATCTCATTCAAATACAATAAGAAAATCTAATCTAACATGAGAGGTTATGATCAGATCTAAAGGTTGGCAGGTAGCCAAGGTGACTAGAATAGGCCGGGATAAGGTTTTATGTGGTTTAGTTTATTTGGGTGAAGGTTATGAGGTTTCTCTTATAGGAAAAAATACTAGACATAGAGACTCACGTCGGTCGGTATGACCGATGCCGGTTGAGAGGGAAACCGATGACGGTTTAGGTTAACCAACATCGGTAGAGGTGGACTGGTAGAAACTCAATAAAATTTGGTTTTGGAGGTTCTTTGTGATTGCACAGAGAATGGAAGAAGGATGGCTAGGTTGGTAAAGATGTTGAGAGTTATCAAAGATGCCCGGGGTTGGATGTGGGGAGATAAAAGGTTATGGAGGTTCAAGAATGTGGGAAATGATGGGATGCAAAGGAGAATAGGATTTAAAAGAGAAAGTTAAAGAAATGATGATCTAAGTATGGAATGATGCGAGATCAAAATGAAATTACTTGTATTTGCGTAATTGATGGTTGGATGAAGGTGATCATTGATCCGTGAAATTGGTGGTCGATCAGTAGAAATGTTTTCAGAATGCTACCATGAATGCCAATGTCTTTAGATTAGTCTTGGTGCCGGCTAGGGTGTGTCTGGATGTGTGAGAGGGCTCTAGTTTGTGCTTGCATGTAGATATCTCTCTCTCTAAACTTGAATAATTCTTCCAACCTTGAAAAAAGGTTACCAAAATGAATATATGGTAATTGATGATAGTTAGGTGACCGCATTAGTTTAGGTTAACCGACGTTGGTTAAGGCGGAAATCCTAGGTTTTCCAAAATGACAAATCTTGAAATCATTTTTGCGATTCAGTCCATTGGTTTGGGTCTAAAATGGTATTTTCCATGTAAGTAAGTGGGCATGTTATTAGAGAAAGAATATGCATCTAGTGTTAGGGTTAGACTAAGTCTCAGTTAGTTATGGTAAGTAGAGATTGAGTCCTAGTTAGAATGAACATGCTAAGAATAGGTCCATGATGAGGTGTCTAGGTGATGTGGCTAGGTGAGGTGGTCAAGTGAGGACATTAATCAAATAAATTAAAGTAATTAATTCAATTAATCATGTGCAATATGGGATATGAATATATATGGTATGGTTGATTTAATTAATGAGGCTATAACGATGGTACAACCTATTTTTTCCGTCTACATTTTGATACACCTGTTTTTATTGTTGTTTTCTTCTTAGGCATGAGAATGCAGGTTGTTATTATGTCCCAAATATGATATGATCATATTTATAATGGGACTTACACTATCATGCTTGTGGTGAAACCACAAGCGTGATAACATAAATCTCCTCCCTCATAAATCTCATTAAAGGCATTACAAATTTAAGGAAATATGAAACAACATATGTAGGTTTTTTTTGGAAAATAGTAGATAAGTGATGGTTGTTTGATGCATCAAGAAATGTGTAAAAGGAATTTTTGTTTTACTTAATGTAAAATAGTTACATGATTATCATACCATAATCTTATAAATGCATGAAAATATGACATTATGGAATCTACATGAGCATACATACATACGTTCATGTGGGTTGTTTTTCTTTATGATTATAAAATCTGAAACATGGATTTAAAATTAGAAGATGGTTGGCTTTTTATCATTGATTAATGAAAGCTTTAAATTTTGGAATGGATTGCCTTTTGATGAGTACTTTTTATTATGGAAGTGGTATATGAGATAGTTGTGTTATGAATGATGAAAACTCTTATTTTTTTGTGAAAACTATACGATATAGCTTGCATTAGCATAAATTTGGAAAACTTTATCAAAATAAATGTATCTAGTTATATGTATTGTCATTCACTTATCCTTATTTTGTACTAGTTAGGAATCATATCATTGTATTAGTTTCCGAATCTTATGATGGGTTATATTTTTATAACTTGGGTATATTACACATGGTTCTCGGTTACTATTATTTTTTGATAGTTGAATGTCTCTATGTTTCTTCCTTGTGAAGGGTCGAGCCCATCTCGCTTGCAAGAGGTGTGCAGAGAAATTAAAATATTTTGTGGTTGGAGGAAAATTACTCCAATGATGTTCTCCCTCTAAACAATTACATAAATGAGATATACATGTACACATGAACTTCCTCGGAAATAATTATTTAATAGTATATTACTTTTACTAAGACATATGGTCATATTGTTGTACTTGGCTAGGGATAAACTTGTTGTATCATGTATTTGATATATAATATGAAGTAAATCTAATATTATTCATTGTATTATGAAATGATTGTTCATAATATTTTTTACGAAAAATTGTGGGAAGCAATGTATAAATTTTAAATGACATTTAATTGATCAACTCCTATTTGAAATTTGGAATATGGAAATGAAAGAATGTTTTGAACCTCAAATTTTTTTATTATTGGTAAAAGGTTTTGGAGGGACCTTACCCAAGTTTATAAAAAAAGGATCAACAACCAAGATAAGAAAAGTAAAATAGTGTGGTTTTTTGATCCATGGGGTCCACACCCCAACCAAAAGAGGAAAAAGAAGGAAAAATAAAAGGTAGGGGCCAACTTCCTACAAAGAGCCCAAAAACAACATATCGACAACAAAATTGCAGGTATATAATAGCAAAAAAAAACTACTTCACCGAGAACAAGGAACTAACAACATTAACCACTAGTCTTGTTTAAAACTTTGATGGCCACCTTGAAAACCTGGTAGAGTTTTAGGGCAATGGCGATGGTGGGATCCTAGTTTGAAGCTTTGAAATTTCTTGTAATCTTGTCATTCTTCCAAGCCGTGTTCGAGATGCCATTGGAGTTACAAATTTTCCGTATGTGTACACCGTATAAGGTCCATTATAACACTATGCATAGCCAAGAAATATATTTATTTGTCCTATAGAGTCTTAAACTTGGTTTCCAAAAAAACAATTTCTTCGTTGAGGCCTATGTGGGGTCCAAGGTTTGCTCTTTAATAGTAGACTTTAAGAAGGAAATCTACATTTTATTCAAGAATTTGACCACATTAGCTTTGCATGTTAAATATATTTTCCAAACTAGTTCCAACATCGATAACAAGGAAAATAGAGGGGGATATCATCCACCACAATTTCTTTGCCCTTCATGTCAGAGCCCACAACTTCCTTACCTTTATTGCTACTACGGAGAACCCTTTTTGGGGGTGGCTCTGAGATAGAGTCTCTATACATGGGATTTTAGATTGGATATGAGTTTTCTTGGGGAGGAGAAACCATAAGAGGGCATGGGTCATTACAATAACACTAGCCAAGTATTAATTAATGAGATAAATGACACCCTAATGGAGAGGGATATTCTTCTTATGGCCCTGAACTTCAAGAATGGATTTTTCCATTGAATTTAGAATGTAGTATGAGAGGCTTACATTCACCTCGTGCCTGAAGTGGTTGAGTAGGACCAGCCATGATCTTGCATGGAATGGTGGAGAATATCCCTTTTAAAGTGACATAGTGTACCATCATCCATGTAACCTCATCATATGACTATGAGATAAAAGAAACTAGAATGCCCTCCTTTTTATGTCTATCATTTCTCCTTCACCCAAAAATAAATTTTCTTCTCGTGTCCTTATCCAATTTGTTCCCGAAAAATTTATTCCCTTCCATACTTAGACCGGTTATAAAAGAGATGAATTTCTTAGTGATTTGAAATCTCTTATCTCGAAAGAAAAATTACGGTCTTTACAATTTTCCACAAACCGTAAGGATATATATTGGTCATGCCCTTTTATGCGTTCAATGAAATTGGTGAAGCCCTCAATATTTATGGTCTCCCAAATCTCAATATGTTCCTACCATTAGGGATAAAATTTAGCTTCCATACAAAGGGGCACCACCCATTCTGAAAACCATCTAAGAATTCAAATAATTAAACTGAAAGTTGTGAACAATAAACTTCCCAACATCCCTTCGACAACCTGTATGCTTGTGTGAAGCAGAAATAAAATCCACTTCTTTCTCCCTAAAAAATTCAGTGTGATCAATTTTCAAGAACATGGAAGAATAAATTCAAGCATGCCCGAATTTCCATTGAGATCTAGCTTTGGGATTGCACGCGTGTTTGCACCATCGGCGATAAGTACTAAAGAGTGGGTTCATTTAATTTGAAATTATGTTTCTAACTTTGGTAGGAGTGTCATTGATATCATGTCACTCTTTATAATCATTGCTACAAACTCCAATATTTGCAAGAAAATCCACATTTGTTCCCTTCCCTATACACATGCTTGAAAATGATGTTTAGACCATTGCATAAGTTGTGAGCTTCATTAATGAAATCCCTAATGGTCTAACTAGGAGTTAAGGATTTAGTGAGAATGTTGATAATATTCATTGAGTCACCTTCGATGATGATGTTTCCCATATTGAGATTCTTAGCAATTCTGATTCCCTAGAGTGCAGCTAGAGCCTCAAAGTAGTGGTTAGTTTGCTTACCCATGGGACCAACATATGTTGTAATAAGATGACCCTTGTGATTTCTGATCAAACCACCTCCTCCAGCTAGACTAGGGTTTCCTTTGGAGGCACCATCAAAATTCAGCTTATACCAGCCTTCTAGAAGGGGGAATCCATTACACAATGAGACTCACAATGCTTTGGATGGGGTGGTACACTATTTTAGATAAATATTCCATACCTTAAGATATCTGACCTCCTCCTGGGGATATGTGGATTTTTGGAGGTTTAAATTTCAAGATATTTTCTTTTGCAACCATTGTGATTTCGTTGAGGATACTTTTGATGCTCTTATTAGTATCTTTGAAGATGATCAAGTTTTTGGATTTCCATATTGAGGTTTAGTGTGGTTTGAAGTTCCCCAAGAAGCTCCTTTGTAGTTGATGTGAATACCTAAAGTTTTTTTCTAGTTTCATTTGCCATCAATGTTTTGAATGTAGTTGCAAACATGCTTTATCGTAATGTTGTAGTAAGGTTATCTTTTAGCTACTCCCACTATTCATTATTTGAAAGTGTGTTAAAATCAGCCTAGTTGTCATGCTAAAAATTTAATTTCTCACCTGTGCCCAAAGTCCATTTGCATCCTACAGCTAGCTCTTTCCTGATCCTGACAATGTTGTTCTAGAACATAAAATCCAATGGGTGACTCTCATTATTAAAGTAGTCCATGGTACTTCCTTGATTTAAATATTTGGATTTAATGAGATTGGTCCATGGTTGTTCCTCCTTCACCAGTCACCACCCCATTTTAGAGACAAGAGAAACATTCATGGTCCGAATTTTTTTGATGCCAATGCCTCCAAATTTTTTGCTATTACATGCTTTGTCCCAAGCTACCAAGTGCATCATGTTCTTATCTTCAGTTCCTATCCAGAGAAAGTTTTTTTGGATTCTTTCTATTTTTTCCACAACAACCATAGGAATAAAGAATAAGGACATGATATAAATTGGAAAGTTTTTAAGTGTTCTCTTAATAAGAAGGCATTTCCCAATGATTTGATAGTATAGATCCCTTCCAACCAGCAAGCTTTCTCTGAAACCTATCCAACAGGGTATTCCACATGTTCATTTGGACCTGTATTGGTGCAAATAAATGCGAGACCAGGTATGTAGTAGGTAAAGAATTGATTTCACAGCCCAAGATTTGTGCAATTTTCCTTTGTCTTGTGGGAGGAGTGTTGAAGAAGTATAAAGATCTTTTATCAAAATTGATTTTCTATCTCGAGAATTTTTCATAAATCTGCATAATATGCTTCATTTTTGGCTTCCAAAGATAAAGTGAAGCAAGAGTAGGATATTGTCATCTAAAAATCTTGATGGGAGACCATTATGTCAAAAGTGGAGGGTCTGAAACCATTGAGATAGCCCAATGATACAACTCTATTAATAGTGTGACTGAGATTGTCTGCCATGATACTTGAAAAGTATGGGAGAGATATGGTAACCTTGGTGGATACTATGAATTCTTGGGAAGAAACCCACCGGGCTGCCATTGACAATCATCGAGAATCTTGGTGATGAAATATAGGTCCATATGATTTTTCTAAACCTCTCGTCAAATTCAAAAAATTCAATACTTGATCAAGAAAAGACCAAGAAACTCTATCAAAAGCTTTTTTCATGTCAAGTTTTAGCACCATACCTACCTTTTTTTTTCTCCATCGAGTGTATGGTTTCATGAACCATAATTACTCCATCTTGGATAAGTCTTCCTTTTACAAATCCTCCCTGTTGGCTAGAGATTATTTTTGGAAGAAGCGGTTGTAACCTTGAGGTTAGGATTTTGGTAAAAATTTTATAGAGCACATTGGAGAGACTTATGGGTCTGAAGTTCTTGAATTCCTTCACCCCATGTTTTTTAGGAATTAGGACTATGAAAGTATTATTTATTTCCTTGAGAATTCTGCATGTCCTGAAGAATTCATTAACAACTTTGAGGAGGTCATCCACACAAATCTCCCAGGTTTTTTTAATAAAAGAAAGCAGAGAAACTGTTCAGCCCAGGGCTTTGTTACCTTATATTGAGAAAAATTCTTTATGAAGTTATAATAAAGTAGCTGGTTTAGCAAGAGCACCAAACTCTTCTGGTCTAACCAAGTTGTTTGGAATAGAGTCTAGCAGCTTGTTCGCAGCTTCCTGAGATAATGGGGGACTAGTCGTTCAACAGGTTTTTGTAAAAATTAACAGCTTCTTCTTTGATGGAGTTGGGATTCAACGTCATAACTCTAGCTTGATTTTTAACCTCAGAGATTTTATTGTGAGCTCTATGTTTTAGGGCTGTCATATGAAAGAACTTTGTGTTCTTATCTCCATCTTTGAGCCAAATTGCTCTGGATTTAAGTCTCTAGTAGGATTCTTCCCTAGCATAGATGGTATGGAACTCCACTAAGAGATTTTTTCATGAGTGTAATCCTCTTGACTCATGCCATAGGAAACCACTTTATTTTCCAAAGCATCAATGTTTTCTTTGAGCTTTTTTTTTTTTCTCGATTGAAGATATTGCCGAAAACTTCTTTGTTCCAATCTCTAACTTTTTTAACATTTTTTAGCTTCTGAACAATTATGTATTGAGTTATGCCTTCCACTTGAATCCCCCACCACTCTTTAATTCTATCAAGAAGATCTAGGTGGTCAAACCACATTTTTGGAATTTAAATGAGGACTGAGAAGGTCTCTCATTAGTTACCATATTCAAGACAATGGGATTATGGTTAGAGGAAATTCTGGGAAGAGAAGAGAGATGAAAGTCTTGACTAAGGATCCAATCAGCGGATATGAGTGCTTGATCCAACCAAACCTGTATGATATTTCTACCAATTCTCTTATTGGACCAGGTAAAAGGATTTCCATTAAGTTCAAGATCTAACAGTTTGGCCTGATCAATGAAATCTGCAAGATCATCCATACTAGCAGTGTGGTCTTGAGCTCCCCACATTTTTCAGCAATGGAAAGAGGGGAGTTGAATTATCCCATGAGAAACTAGTTCCAGCTAGAGAAAGAATTTTGGAAGGTTAACAAATCCTTCCAAAGTTGTCTTCTGCCATGGAGAGTGTTAGGTGCGTAGATCACCGAGAAGATCCAATGCCATTTGTTGTCAGTAGTATGAAAAGAGAGTGCCAGATGGGAATGAGAGGAGAGGATAAGCTTACCAGTAACCTTGGAAGGGTCACTAGAAGACCACAATATCTCCTACTACACCTCTTGAGTCAAATGCAACCCATTCATCCTTTTTCCATATTTTCTTACAACAAAATTTTAAGTTCTCAGAACTCATTTTAGTTTCTTGAACAACCATAATAGAAGGGTTGCAAATTCTTCTCAAATCCTCAAGAGCATACGTTGTTTTCCACTTCCATTAAGGCCTCTAATTTTCCAAGAAATAATATTCATTAAAAATGCAAGGACAGAGTGGACCGGATGGTCCAGAGAAGATCGAGTACCATTAGCCAAGGCTTTGTTTATCTCCATTTTCTCTCGATCATTTTTGAAGGTCTACCCTTTGTGGTGTTAGCACCTATATTTTCATGTCTAATAGTGGACCTAGTTACCCTTGATGTGGATGTGGCCCAACTACTAGGAGATTTCTTCTTATCAAACAATGGGGTGTCGGGTATATTATCAAACCCTTTAGATTTTTCCTTTTTTCTACAAACCGAGGGTAAAATCGGGAGAGTTTGTATTATCTTTTAATCTTTGGACTGCATATCGGGGGTTTTGAATCTCAAATTATTTATATGTATTTCTATTATATTTAATTATATGCTTTGAGTTATTCCTAAGTTACCTAATCATATTTAAAAAAAATCCACTTTTAGCTTGTGTTAATGACCGATCGTTCTGAAGATAAGAGTGTTAGCTTGGCAAGTAATAGAAGAGTGCCTTTGTATTTTACAAAGTTTTTTGAGATAGGGATGTATAAATACTCTATTATCTCCTTGTAGTAGGTTGTATATCCCTTGATTGAAAATGGAAATAAATTAAAACCTAGGACCTCTTAAGAGGTTAATTGGTGAACAAAATTTATAATAAACCTTGTCTTTTGCAATTGTGTCGGAAGAAGTTTATGTTAGGAGTAAAGAGAAACATGGAATCTATCATATTTAACTCAATATTAATCCTTTTCATGTTTTTAATGGTAAGATGAGTTTTTCCCTATGGGAACATGTAATTCAAATACGTGATATCCTTACTTAAACACACGTCTTATGTGATTTGTGTGTATCTTAAAATACTTCCAACCAATTATTAAATATTGAAGTTAATTACACAAGGGGAATAAATTTGAAGTGTACTCTAGCGAGCGGAGGTTTGAATGAAAAAGAAACATGAAATTTTCTCTCGTATACCGAGGATTCTCCCTCTAAATTTAATGTGAATTCCTCTTTATGTTATGAAAGTAGACAAAATTTCATGCAAACATGATTTTATGTAACATGAACCCTCATCTTGAGAACACACATTATAAGACTCGTATGAGGTTAAAATATTTCTAAAAAATGGTTGAATTATGATAATTAATTATAATAGAGAAGGAAACAAAATAAAGTGTACTCATTGTAAGATAAAATTTCAATGAAATGAATAATATGTCATTTTTGACAATGGGGATATATTCCTTTGTAGTTAAATTCTCTTTAAATCTACAAGGTTAAACAAATGAATCTAATTTCAATCAAGATTTAAACCATGAAAATGGTGTACATTGTGCAACATGTCTATCTTTATGTTCTCACTTGGTAGGGTCACTAAATTATGCTTGTTTATTTTAGCAAGGATGGCGAGTAGTGTGCATTGTGTGCTATCATGTTATATGTATGTTTATCATGTTGGGGTGAAATTGTGTCATTGTTATTGGAGGAAATAGGTGTTGTTAGTGAAGTGAGGATAAGGAATATTGTGTTTTTCTTTGTAGAAACTAAATGGATATGGCATTTTTATAGTGGAGGGATAATTGTGTTATTGCTTACTTGTTTCATTTTTGTGGAGGAACTAGGTACTTATGCCCCATCCCTTAGTATTTTTATAAGTGGTATTTGCAATGGTGATTTTCCCCATTGTAAACTTCATACATAGGATTGATATTGTGAGTTGTGTCTACTTTTTGTCTCAATAATTTTCATCCTATTATATGTGTGGGCCTATGTTTATACAAACATATGATGTGATGTTGATTTATTTCTAAGTGAGCCCAAGTGTTGTTGTAAAACAAGAAAAGAAATAAAAAATTAGATGGTTTATTTTGGTTTGTGTTTTGGTCTTTCACGTGTGGGAATAACATATATTATGTAGGAATGGATGCACCTCCATATTCCTATTATAGAATGGGTGTTTGGGGGTGAATTCAACATGATGGAACACCCAATTAACCTCAGATATGATTTCTCTTTCTAATTTCCCCAACAAGAGTTTAGGGCTTGGACATTATCCCATAATTTATTAGGATTTTATGATCCAATCATTTGGAAAAAGGGTATTCATAGGTCATGATGGTTTACTTGGAATAATTTTTCGTGAATGAAATTTGAGAAAATGAGCTTATTGGAGAGGTTTTACATATCCGCAAATTGATTATGTCACCCTTCCCATCCAATCATTTAGCTCAAATTGATCCAAAATCCACCCTTTCAAACCATATTCCCATATTCACTATGATATAATTATATTTCCTTCTACTCTCCCTAATGATATTCCCTTTAAATCAAACCTTTCACATCTCCAAAACCAACATTATATTGATGGATTTTGAGTTACCCAGAATGATATTCCTAAGCCTTAACAAGACACGTGGATCAGCCTAGTGGGAGACAACCATCACTCAATGCACCCTCTTTCTTCATGATTATGGCAAGATATTTGTGGCTAAACATCGAAACATTTAAAAATACCTTAAAGTAAAATTTTAACATGGTAGAAATCTTTTGGACAACAACCTCTTAATATCCCACATCAACAATTGGGTTCGACATGGAACACTTTCTTGAATCATATTTCTTCAAAGATAAAGGTTCTCAAATGTGATCTCGATTAAAATGGATTAAAGATGGAGATAAGGGATCCTCATTTTCCTTTCATTTTATTCAACCTAAACATAAGAAGGAACAAATATCTCATTTATAAAATTGGTTATGGTTCATGTTAGACCACTCATGAAGAAATTATGAAATCCATCCATGAATACTATACAAAATTATTTATTGATGAATTAGACATGACCCTCTTATTCCTATTATTGAGGATAGCTTGGAAGGATGTATTCCCCATAAAGTGGACCCTAAATACAATAATTTTATTGAGAAACACATTCCTTGGAGGAGATTGGGAGGATATGCATTGTATGATGCCGAAAAGATTCTAGGTATGGATGACCTTCCAGTTTAATTTTATAGATCACTTTGGCCACATATTCAGGGAATACTTATACAATATATACCTTGAAGGCATTGAAATTGGGTCATTAGGAGATGTGATTGATCAAGGGATGATTAAACTCATTCCTAAATGAAAACAAGAGGAAACGGTGAATGGATGGAGTCCCATCACCTTACTTAATACTTCATATCAAATCATTACTAAAGCCTTAAAAAAACATATCACTCAAGAAATTGTACAACTTGAACAAATTGGGTTCTTAGGTGGCCTCTTTATTTTAGATAATTTTGTGTTTTCTTGGGAAATGATAGAATGGGATAAAAAAACTACTCAAGATGTCTTCATTATAAAAATTGACTCTTACAAGGATTGTGATAGCATCTGCTAGCCCTTTATCCTCAAAATGCTGCAATAGTTAGAATTTGGCTATAAAATATGTACTTGTGTTAGAATGTGGTTCATGGATGTGAATTCCAGACTAATAATTAATATTTCCATCTCCCGTCAATTTACCCTTCCCAAATCCATTCACCCAAGGCTTCTATCTCACACCATTCCTATATTTTCTTGCTACCAACACTCCTGGTATCTCTTCCACCATGCTCATTTAAACAACCTTATCTCGAGGCATCTATCTTCTTGAAAAATCTAAGGCCCTCAATTCACATTTTTATGATGATATCATGATTTTCATCCAAAATTATATGAAGAAGTGAACAATACCTTTGATTGAGCATATATGGAAATAAATGCCTAAATGTGATTGTTATGTAGCAGATATATAAATAAAAAATTAAGTTCCAAATTATGAAGTGCTTGACCATATGAACTCGAAAAGGAGAAGTGTCACATAGATCCCCATAAAGCTGTGTGATTTTACAATCCACCTAGACTAGGGCATCGACAGGGTCGAGGCACCTACGGGTGCCCTAGACCATTTTGGGTGCTTGTGACTACTAAAACCCTAAAAAAACCTCCTTTGCAGGGTCACAAGGTGTTCGTTGTCCTTCACCTTTGGTCACTAGTATGTCACACAATGACCGTTAATGTTGTTGATAACCTACAATGAAAGATTGACCTGTAAAACCCTCAAGAGTGCATCAAATCCCAAAAATAAAAGAATGCAAATGAGGGGTCATATTGTCCTCAACTTTCAAATGAGTGAACTTACAATGAACATTGCACTACATTTCAGACCCAATGTAGTTCTAGGTGTGTGTGTGTGGAATTGTGCCCTAGGTGGCTCTTGTGTGTGTCACACTTGATAGCGAGAAAATAGCTAGATGTAAGAGATGTAAATAGATGTGTGCATGGAATAGAATGAACTTCCCATCCTATGAAGTGTATGCAGAATAATGCAGTCCCTTTCCCTTGAATGGATGTTTGAATGCTCTTGAATAGCCTTTGGATGCAACCTTAGGTGGTGATAGCTAATGCTTAGTGCTTGGTCCTTTATTATGGTCACATAACTTTATATTTATATGATTCCTTTGCTTTAATTTCATAATTAACCCCAAAAATGTAGACTATAAAAAAATAAGATGCTCAAATGGCTTGAAAGGACCCAACGGATGTGATTAAAGTACAAAGAGGTCGGGGGTAACCGAGAGGGGACGAGGGATCCTGGCTTTGGTGTTTTGGCACAGGTCTGAGTCTAGAATTATAAAAGCTGAAGGGTCCATGGTTAGAATGAGAAATAAGGTGTGTAAGACCAAAAGTGGCAACAAAAAGAAAGAAAATATGGTCAAAGACATGGGTTAATTAGTAATTTTCTTACTTAGGAATCATATGGATAGTAGTATACAATCGGGACTAGATGATTACCCAAAGTGGGTGATTTTGTGTCTACATTTTTCCACACTTTATGGTGTTGAGTGAATTCTTGATAACATAAATTAGATAAGATATGCGTACTTTATAGCCACATAGATCGATAGTGGAAGTGTGTTGAGAGACAAGTAAAAGCATGGAATGATAAAATTTGAAACATGGAAACTAGAGAGGAGAAAGTGTAAAAGTGATGATGATGACGACCCTAGAGTAGGAACGTATGTGTAGATGTCACCTATGCACCTATTTTTGATTTGGATGCTTGATGTGATTGATGTTGTTGATGTAGGATAATGTTGACTACCTCTTCCCATAAGTATGGATGTGTAAAAGAGAAGAATAAACAAGTAGTCAAATACATGTGTATATGAGTAAAATGTGTAAAAATGAATGTAAGAAAGTGTATAAAATGTGAAAATGTGAAAAAGGAACATGAGCACCTGATCCGTGATGAGAAGAGAGTATAGAAAGGATCCTAAATATGATGTAATAAACCAATTTTTGGGTGATCTCACGCCATTTGTGTCGGATACAAGTTTTTCTGGTGATCTCACACTAAGAACAAAAAGAATTGCATGGATAAAAGTGTGGTGTCATCCTCCAACCTTTAATTACCTCCCATAAATTATAACACCACTTTGCGAGATGGTGTGTAAAACTCTTATTTGGTTTGACCAATTCTAATCCAATGCTAGAGAAGAAAATTTTGTATACTATATATTGGGTGCTAAGGATTGTATACCATGTAAAAGTCATTATGCGAATTATTCTAGGTTGTGATGCGATGAAGGATGCTTTGTAACTGCCCCCTAGTCACATGTGTCTAAGAAGGGCAGGGGGCACCTAAGAGCTACTATCTAGGTGCAGGTACTAGTGTATGTACTATGCTAAGCACCCAAGTCAGGTTCTAAGCCATGTATGAGGCCCGATGACTATGTTGTACTAAATTATGTCTATAAAATTCTATATGCGGTGACTATTTCATCCAAATGATGCCCCCATCATTTGGGGTGCATGCGATGTCACTGAGGAGTATGCATCCCAAAGAGGACCAAACATTGTGTTCAAACTATGACCTACATGGGGAGGAGTGTGCTTGGTAGAAAACAAGGCACGTGTAAACAAAGTGGATAGGAGATAAGGTATTAGTACAAGAAAAGATAAAGATGCATGTAGAAGATAATATGTTGGCTAAGTAGACAATGTGTAAGCTAAAAAAAGAAGAAAATATGCAACAAGACAGTTTAGAATGAAAAAAGTGGGTTACAAAATGAGATGTCACTCATGATGTCGCAAGACACGTAAGTATGAATAGGCCAAAAGAAGACAAGTTTACACACAAGTCAAATGGTAAAGCCTCGCAAACAATGATGACAAATAATTACAAGCAAAGGAAGATAATAATAAATAACCATGGTTAAATAAATTTATAAAGAAAATGTTTCACATAAATCACCCACTATAGTGTTAGAGAGATAAAAAGTATGTCAAAGCGTGTATAATCCAATAAAGTAAAGTGTTGTGAAAACTGAAAAACAACACCGTATTATACGAAAGTGGTTACCCCGAAGATCCGATGTGGGAATGGTAATAGTCTTGCACCAAACATCCATTTATCATTTGTGGATATATAGAATCTGTGATCACAACTAGAAAGGTAAGTGAACGTGCATGTGTATATGATAAAGATAATGACATATAAGATATCTATCTAGCATGTGTAATAAAGTGTACATGTAAAAGCATAAGTAAACAAGAGTAAATGTGACCAAGATATGCAATATGTTATGGATGAGATGGAATGGAATGTAGAGTGAATGATAGGAGAAGCGTGCCCCCCGAGTGGATGTGTATGTATGAGACAATTTTCATTGATACATGCCCCCTCAACAATCAAGAATGAACTATAGAACAAGAGTGCATCGAGAAAGGAATGGTCTAAATTGTGCGCTAGAAATATATGATCAATAAAACATAGAGCATAGAGAATGGGTGAGTGAGAAAATACATGAGTCTGGTGAGGTCCATTTGAGTTTTAGACCCTCAAAATTTGATTATAGACCGTAGAACTAGAGTGCATCATAGGGTAATTACCATAGTGTGTAAGAGTAGATGTAAGAAATATGTAGTGTGAATGTGTATAGTGAGTAATGCACCTAGTGTGTGATAGAAGTTGTGAGAGGAATATTTCGAGTATCCATGAGGTGTGTTGTGTGTAGTGTGTGAGGTTCATGTGTATAGTATACCCTCAATAGTCAAGTGTGAACTGTTAGTGAGAATATTTATTGGGGACAAATTGGTGGTTATCTTGCCAATGCTCGAGAGACTAAGTACCTTTACTTAACTAGTGCACCTTAAAATACGTGCATGTGTGAGTAAAATGTTAGTTTTATTACGTAGCCTTTTGGTTGGAGATCCAATAGGGACACTCCACTTACCCTACTGAAAAAGCTTGCATATACCAGAGATGAATTTGCTAGGAAAGCGGGAAAGGGAGTGAGAAAGTTAGAAAAGAGAAACTAATGCTGCAAGTAGAAAATCAGAGACTTGCATACACCAGCCAAAAGTTTCATTACATGCACTTGAATATAGAAGAAAAAAATCTACGTAATAGCTACAAGAAAAATAGAATTTAATGGGCACAAAGTACCACTAAACTCCTTAGTAAAAAGGATGAAATTCCTTCGTCCTTTATTGAAGCTCAGGTAGAAATTGTACATAACATAGAAGTAGAAGAAATTTTTGAGTAGGGGAAATGGAAGAAATTTGTTATCTCTTTCTCTCTTCACAAGGATATCTCTCTCATGAGTTCACAAAAAACAACTCCAACATCTAAGAATAAATAGGAAGTTTTTTAGAAGAAGCTCAAATAAAGAGCTTGTTACAATTTATAGAAGAGGAGGTAACTCTTTATCTTCTAGGTGACTTTTCAAATACTTTAATGTGACTTTAGACCATTCATATTCCACGTAAATATTTAAGTCCATTTTATAAAACAAGGTGATTTAAAGTTTACATTATGTTTATAAAGTCACTTAAAGTAATCTTAAAAAGTGTAAACCACAACACAAAAATATAACACCGGTGATAGAGAGCGTCGGGTGAGAAGAGAAAAGAGAGAAAGAAGAGGAAGATGAAGAAAGAAGAAGAATTATGCAGAAGGATGAGCTGCTTTGTAGTGGATTTGATCTTGCTCCCCTGACCGGCTTCCACTTCGTGCTCTGAGAAGGCCTCTATTTTTCCAATATCCTATTTGAAATGAGCCACTTTGTAGGTTCTAATTTGTTGGCATGAGGGATGCGAATGCAGCTCAAGGTTTCATCCATCCATCGGTCACATTGTTGATGTCTTTGCACTTCTGAACCATGATGAATGCTTTTCTGCGATAAGTGAAATGGAGGCTCGGATCTTTGAGAGGAATTTGAGAGTATCCTTAGTGAAGGACAATGGGTTTCCCACCCCTTTCTTGAAATATTCTTCAAAAGGGCCGATCAACTCATCAGCAATTGTGTGTTCACTCATTGTAGGTACTCCAAGTTTCTGAACTTTCATATTTATATCATCCTATAACTTGTATGTTTTTTCTTATTTCTCCTCTAGCTCTGTGATGGCCTAATTTATTTCCTCCACAGATGGCCAAGGCCCTTGCCCATACATGTGTCAAGTCTTATATAGGAGTTTTAAAACCTTCTTGTCACAATCAAATCCACGACAATGGGTGTTTCTCATCTCATTCACTACTGGTCCTAGAGGTTCCCAATAGTCTCTTTCTTTATCCACATCCTCTTTGAGTGCTTGCATTTTGTTGGCTGTTGTGCACATGTATGCAAAGAGCTTGACTACCTCTTAAAGTGATGGTTTCCCTTTTTCAGAGATTGAGTCGATCCATTCATTGTTTTCTCAACCATGCATCGTGAGCTCATGTGTTCTTATGATGGATTATAGATCGAATCTACTAATGGGCGCCACTTTCTCAATAGGAAGTGTTGTAGTGCTTGGTTCCACCAGGTGTTACACATAATATGAAAGAGTCCATACTTTTTCCTCTAGTACCTCAATATTATCTTTATATTGTTATTCCTTGCCACCATGCCAGTAGAAGATTGTTGATATATGTACAAATCTCCCTCATGAGTATCTGGTCCAAATTGGATCGTGCTCATCTCATAGTCAGTCGGTGTCATCTCATCCACTAGCTTGATTACCTTTGGCTAAACTAATTTTATTTCTTGATTACCTATCTCCCCCTTTGTAGAATCGTGAGGTCAGTATGTGTGATATTTCTTGACCTTTTTTCTTTAGCCAATGAGATAATCATTGATATATTAGGGTTGCTACTTGTTGCATAGTGAAAGTGTAAGGGATGACCATTTCCAGCATCCATGGAAACATCTCACCGGATTCAGGCTCAATGATGGGTACACCAACCATTCCTTGTTCTGGAGGAGAAGGAAAATCTTGAATGAGATGGGCGTTAGTGTCAACAAGAGGAAAGATCTATTGCGGTGGTTCTAAGACTGGATCGTGAACCATGTACTCCTTTTCACTGTGCTTATGCTATTGGGTTTTCTTTTTGCAATACTTTGAGATCAAGTCTTCCTCTGAAGTGAAGCCAATGAGCCTTCTTCTACCCTGAATTTCTTGGGTGTCTTCTCGTGGGGAGAAGGTTCCAATTCCATGGCCTTCCTTTTTGAACTCACTCCGAGTGTTTAGAATTAGAAGTCACCTCCACCCTTTTGAAGAAGAATTATGTAAAGCTTGCTTTTGGTTTAGAGAAATTCCATATGACTAGATGACCATAGTCCTTTTATTTTGAAACCAATTACCTCATTCTCCTCACCACCTTATAGTATGCTCCAATATATCTCTGATTCATGAACATGCCAATTGATTTGGGGCATTGGGGACATCTTGATGACACATACTTAGGATCGTACATCTCTGTCCCATCATCATGTACGATGTCTTCATACCAAGAGAACTTGAATTTCTTCATCTCGCTAATTGTCATCCTCATGTGGTCCTTTTCACGTACTTCAAACTTGTCAATAGAGATTTGGCCTAGTAGTCATCAACTTGTGGCTTGTGTTGCAATTATGGGACATAGACCCGAGTCAAGATCTTCTTGGATGTCGAAGTTGGGCTTGACAACATAGGATGCAAAAGTTAGATATGTGAAAATGACCTCCAGTGAGATACATCATTTGAGATTTTTCACATGAACCCACCCATAGAGATATAGGGAATGAAATAAACTTATTTTCCTACTTCTAAGATTGTTATTCACTTGTGTGATCTACCTATAGATCTCGAACAATACAATCTGGTCACTGAGGTACTTAGGTAGTCTCAATGGAGCTTGGTTGAAGCCAGTGACTCATAGGTAGGAGAAGGTTGAGAATTGTATGAAGTACGAGCCATATTCCTTGAATGGAAATGCCACTTGTGGTGACATCCTAGCTTTAAGATCACCTTATAATATTTGGACCACATACATGGTGAACGTATCGTTCACGTGTGTGAAATTCTTGTTGCTCTCCTCCATCACCGGTTGTGGATTTTTTTGAATGCAAGTACCTTGGTGGAAAATTTTTGCGTGAGCCAATCCCTTGAATGATCATGAGCTAGCAAGGAGATAGACCAAGTAAGAATTCATGTGAAACTTCTTTGTCATGGGTACTTGGAGCACTTGAAAATGGAAATTATCACTAATGATCTGCCCCAATCAATCCTCTTCTTTTCTTCTATCACCATCAGATGAAAAGACCCATCCGATATTAAAAGTCCCTTGTGCTTGCTTCTCCCATTACTCTACTAAGGAGAGTGATGACATCCGAATATCCTTCTCGAACTCACACCTTGGAAGATTCTTAGGCATCCTTGAGGATTTCTCCCTATTTTCAACCATGACCCCAGTGTAACCCCTTGCACATATGCATCCATTTTTTCCCAGGTCATGCGAGGCTCTATCCTTTGAGATGATGACCACGTTGGGTGATGTTGGTATCTACAAAGAAAGATACATGGTTCTCGGGATGATGAACTCCATTTATGTACCATTATCGGCTCATATGGTTCATGTTTCAAGTTCATAGTGGTGAGAGTAGACTAGGACCAACTCAAGACTCTGCATAGACACTAGGTGTCCTGGTAAGCGATGAGCAAAGCTGCTTGTGAATATATGGTCTTGATCCTCTTACGGTCCTTGGAGGACATGCAAGTCTTAAGGTCGTTTAGGTCCATGTACAAGATATCGATGTCTTCCATATCACACTTGCGGGTGAAGGGATGTGTCGGATTCCGACTGTCCCACTTCGACTTCAAATTTATCCCATAAAGAACAACTTACTATTTTTAGTAAGTGCGAAAAATCAAGTCCTTGATCCTCAACCGGATGATGTGGCTCTATTTTCCTCTTTCCCTACATTTCTCTTTCCTACGGTCAACTTTATATTTTTGGAAGGTGGTTGTATGACCACTTAATATTTTTAGTAAGTTATGAAATGCTTGTTCTAGTGAATTCTCAAATTGCACCTCCATGTCTTCATCTCCTTTTGTTGATGACTTTCCCAATATAGCAGTCCCTTATGCATAAGACTTGCTAATTTTAGAAAGTGGGCTTTAGAAGGTCATATTGATGTGGAATTTTTTTTTTTGATATGGGTTTTGCTCAATATCACCTCTATGAAATTTTAGAACTATCCGCTTAATAGTCCAGAGATTTTAAATTTTTAAATTTTGGACCTAGCAATGATGCTCTGGATGCGGCGACCATTAATGGACCTAAAAATTTCAGGTCTAGTTTTCTTCTCCATTTGGAAAAAAAAGTATATTTTTATATGGGTTTATTGTTTTGATGCTTCACGTGCGATTATACTTTATTTCGCCCGAATGGTTTGACCGGAAATTGGATTTTTTTCTTTGTTGAGCCAAAAGTGGGATTTCTTCACTTGTGGATGCTTTATTACACAAGAAGAGAGTTTGAAGGTGTATTTTTGATGGTATTGGGTAGAGTAATGAACATAAAAAAATGCATATTTTTGTTTCATGCATCCATTTGAGAGATTTCTTCAACCTCTCGTTTCATGGCTATGGAGTTTTCTCTGTTTTCTCCTTCTTCGTTCTATGCCTCTCCTTCTATGTTTGCTCAAATTTCCTTCAAGGACTGTGTGATTTCATGGAGTGAAAGGAATTAACTCCATTTCAGGTCTGGTTTGAGGTTCAGCAATGGTGGAATGATGGTGATAAGTTCTGAGAAATCATGGAGGAAAAAGCGTGCACACGGATGTTAGAAGTTAAGGCGGGAAAAGTGACGAGTTGGAATTTTTTAAAAATCCAAAAATGTGCATAGGTAGGGCTTGGGTGAATTTTTCATGTATTTATTTACCTGACCCTAGGGACATGAGGGACATCAAATTCCATGGTGGTCTGGAGCTGACATGTGGCGCGATCGACGGCACAAGGAATGAAGGTGAAAAAAACAACTTTAAAGAACTGGGGGCTGAAATCCGGTCACGTGGATGATGAAAGGACTCCCATAGGGGCTGTGTGAATTTTTCCATGTCTTATGTTCTAGACCTAAGGGACGTGAGGGACATAATATTCCATGGTGAGCAATAGGACAACATGTGTCCTTGATCGGCGATAGGAAATATGAGCTCCAAAATACACTTGGGGGATGAATTGTCAAATCACGAAGGTCATATGAGGGTCCCGGATGTCACATGGGGCTAGGTATATTTTTCCAAGGTTGATTTATCTTACCTCGGGGACGTTGGGGACATAAAATCCGGCCAGAATCCTGGTGCTAACACGTGTCCTCTCGAAAATTGACTAACTCCTGAACTATCTCTAAGAGGGTAACTTGGAACGATGATAACTTAAGCTCCCGGTGGAATTTATTGTTTAAATGTTATATGATCTTGAATGGAAATGGAATTTTTAATCCAATAGTGGGGGTCTCATGTCTTTATTCTTCCATTTGATACCTAAAAAAATAGATTTTTTATTTGGTACTCCACATGTACTTGAGAAAAATGTCTGCAAACCCTATTTGCTAATGTGTTGTGAAAAATATGATTTCATGATCATGTAGGGATTGGAATTATATTTCCATATATGTTTTTTTTACTCCTAACTCCATCCGGAGCTCCCAAAATCTTCTTCTAAAGCTCAACAACTGTTTAGGCCCGTATCTTGCTAGGCTTGTGAACCTTGCTTTTTATTGAGATTGCTCCCAAGTCTTTAAAAACTTCCCAAACCTTCCAAAATAATTTCCATGATTTTATAAGTTCTTGAATTCACCTCCATGTTCAATTTGGCCCTTCTGTTTCACTCCAGGGAGGTTGGTCTAGTCCTGGGAAGGCCAGCGATAGCCCTTCCCAATATTCCCGAGAAGATAACATCTATTCGAACTTCCTAAAATCACCCTGGGGAATGAATGGAATTTCCTAAATCACATAGGGGGGATGCAATAACATTAATTGGGAGGTCACTTGGGTGAGTGGATAGAACTGGGGTGTCTTGGAGAGATAGGAATTGAAAAATTTAACACGGGGTATAGTTGTCATGCTTGGAAATTGGTGTTTTCCTTGTTACACATTTACATGAAAAAAGTTGGATCTAGCTTGGGGACATGAAATGTAATGAGTGCAATGAAGACATGACACGAGGAATCAAAAATATCATTTTTAGACCATATAATTCGTTGACCAGTGCCTTATCCATTGGGCCTTGCAGGACTCATGTAAAATTTACGAGATAGAAGGAATGGAAGAAGGAAATAACACACACACACATGGAAAGGATAGACATAAAAAAACACAAAGGGAAACCTTCACAGAAATCACCTATGGTACAAGGTGGGGGACAACCCACTTTCACCTGATTATACAATTTTAGGTACTACCCACTATGAGGTAATTCAACGGCGTTCCATCTAAATATGAGAGTAGAAAAACATTCTCGCCATAAGCTTCGTGAATCTAGAATGGGCCGAGCCATAATGAATCAAAATTTCCATGGCTTCCTTTTGGTTCCCTTCTCTTATCCCATAGCAAGATGAAGTCTCCAACTTTGAATTCTCTTGATTTGGCCTTCTTATCAAAAATATTCTTTACTTTCAACCACAGGTGTTCTTTAATACACTCCACCACTTGGAGTCTATTTTCTTCTATCTTCTCAAAAAAGAGGATACTCTTGTCAATGGAATCCTTGTAATGATCATCTTCTATTTCCTATAGAAACTTGAGTCTTGGCATCTCGATCATGAGGGAATTTATGCTTTGACCCCATACAACATATTTGAATGGTGACATACCTATTGACTTCTTGGGAGTGATCTTGTCCGCCCACATGCATCATACAAAATTTTGTGCCAATTCCTTTGGTTTTCATCTGCGATTTCTGAGACGATGGTCGGTCACAATGTTCTTGTTTCTTGATTTGGCTTTTCCATTCCCCTGTGGATAATATTCGACAAATGAGATAGAGGGATTCTGTAGCCATAGAAAAATTCAATCAACTCCTTGAAAATAAATAGGTAGTGTTATCTCGCTACAATATTTTGTGGTACTTAGAAACATACTATGATATTCTCCTTGATGAAGTTGCATCTTTGCTTCGGTGTTGGCTTGTTTGATTAGAATGGCCTCCTCCCATCTTGTGAAGTAGTCTATTGTGGTGAGAACATAAGTGTGCCTTGTGCTTGAGTGAGGATTCAAACCACCTATGAAATATAGTCCTCACTCTGGAGCGATTCTTGAATAACAACTCGTCGAGTGGTAGTGGAAACAAGTTATGGTTTCCCTAATGAATTGTTGTCATACTTCACATTTAGAAACCCATTCTTGAGTGTTTGCAAAGATGGTGGGAAAATAATACCTTCCTCGAAGGATCTTGTGCAGTGACCATCACTTTGAATAATGTCCACCACACACCAGGTCATGGTATGCTTTAAGAAACTTTTCTTTTTTCTCTTTATCTACGCACACTTTGAGGAAACATCCATCCAGGACCTCTCTTGTAGAGTGCATGATTCCAGTTACAAACTTTGTTGCCTTCATTTCAATGTTCTCCTTTTCTTGTAATCAATATGGGGAAATTCTCCATAAGCTAAGTAATAGACAATATCAGCATACCACTCATCGGTATTGGTTATAAAGAGAACCTTTGGAGTGTTTTCAGAACAAGTTGAGAAAGCACAATTTTCTTCACCATGTTGAGATTTGAGTGTTTCATCTTCAGAAATCAACCTACACAAGCCATTTCCCTTCCTAGGTTGGAGGGTTGAATCTCCATTTCATATTCTTGAGTCTTTACAATCCAATTTCCTCTTTTAGCTCACGGGATCTTCTTTATGTCAAGATGGACTTGATTGCACTTACCGAGAGACCATCAAATGAGAATTAAGGATATAAAACCTAAATTTTTTAAATCCTAACCACTGCATAGGCATGCTTCTCTTTGGTTGTAGTTAAGTTTGTGATTTTTCAATGGATAACTCATGAAAGCAATAGGTGCTTCCACGCCTTCATTATTCTTAAACAAGAATGCTTAGAGAGGTATGTTTTAATGCATAACAATACATGATGAATTATTTATTAAAATTTGGAGACACAAGATGCGAGCCTTGGCGATGGATTTTTGATATAATAAAATGATGCCTTCCTTCATAGTTCCATTTAAATTTTCCTGTGGTTTCATCATGGTGGTGATGTGCTTTGTCAATTCAGCAAACTCAGGAACAAAGCGATGAAGAAAATTCACCTTTCCAAAGAATGAATGAACTCCTTTCTTTCTTGTGGGTAGAGATAATGCTTGAATGGCTCATACTCTCTCAAGATCAATGTGTTATCTATGTTTTTCACAATGTGCCCTAGTAACTTGCCTTCCATGACTCCAAAAATGCACTTTTTGGATTTAGTGATATGCCATGTTTTCTACACCTTGCAAGTACTTGTTCTAAGTGATGGATATGATCTTCCCTCTTCTTTGAAAACAATGTGAGATCGTCAAGATATATGATAATGCAATGTTTTAAATAGTTGAATGCCAAATCCATTTCCCTTTAAAATGTAACTCCCGAGTTGAATAGGCCAAAAGGCATTCTATTGTAGGAAAAAGTGCCCCAAGGCGTTGTGAAGGTTGTCTTGGTGTGATCCTCCTCTACCACTTTGATTTGATTATACTCTAAGAATCCATCAAGCAATGAAATAATGTCGATCTAGTGATTGCTTGCAAAATGTGGTCCATGATAGAGAGAGGATAATTTTCCTTCGATGATGTCTGATTGGAGTTATGAAATCTACACATATTTTTATTTTGCCATTCTTCTTCCACATTGGCCGAGAATGTTGGCCACCCATGTAAAATGATGGATGGGGAAAATGATTTTTACATTGAGCATCTTCATTACCTCATCTTTGATGGTATCAACAATCTTTGGGTTATATTTCCTATGTTTTTTCTGAATGGCTTAACATCCCGCTTGAGGATTGAGTGATGCATTTCCTTCGATTGGAAGGATTTGAGTTCATCATAAGAGTGGGCCAAAACATATGAATATTTCTTGAGTAATGCAACAAAACTTATCTTCTCCTCGGAAAGAAACATTTTCCAATATTGACCATCCTTGGTTCTTCCAGAGTCTTTGATGTTTTCCTTATCAAAATTAGCTAGGCACTAAGAATATTGTTTTCCTTTCTCTTGAATGAATCTGTCCGTGTTTGTCAAAGAGATCTTCCAGAGAAACTAGACCTTTGGGAATATTGTTTCCTTTCAATTTGATCACTCTCTCTTCATTAATCCCTTGAATTCCTTATTTTTATTCTTCAGACTACCACTTCTTGGTGTGGGTTTCGCTTCCTTAAAAGAAGAGATTATTGAAATTTTCCTTTGTTCCAAAAAATGCTAGAATCAAGGTTATCATCACTAAAGACTTGCCAATGATTTGGATTATTTGGTATACTAGGCTCGAATACCATTTCAATGGTAATCTTGTCTTTATCAAAAGAAGGGTGAGGTGTCACTAGGGAAGCCGATACTATAAGAGAATCAACCTTTTAGTTCTTTTCTCTTGGGATAGATTTAATGAAAAATGCATCAAAAGATTCAATGCGCAGTCCCATACTCTTTTATAATGCCGAGTCTTGGATTTTTCACACGATATTGTTGTCGGACCTAATTTACTATCACCTCTACATCACCTCGAGAATTTAATTTTCTTGATTCCCATGTCTTCAGCCACACTTATGCCTAAGAGGAGAGCTTCATATTACGCCGTGTTGTTTTTATTATCAAATTGTAGCTTGTAGGAAAATGGGTAAAATTCATTGGAAGGAGAGTATAACACCACGCCACTCTGAACTTGCACTTTGGAATGACTACCATCAAATTACATCATCCAAAATTGATCTTCTTCCTCTTCCATAAGAAGTGACAAGTTCTCATCTTTTTCTAATGTGAGGAAGTAGTTTCTAGCCCGCTATCTTGAAAAAGAATGTTTTCTTTTGGATCAACAAACTTTCTGTAGACACCTAAAATTGGTTACCCAATTTAGTGTCCCCTGAGTTTGTTTATCCTCTCGAGTAACCTGGGGCACCTTTATATCACCACTTCTCCCTTAGGGTATTACTTAAATATTTGATTTAAACATCTATCCTAAGTTTATTATACCCCATTGTGTTTTACCCATGGATAATTAAATATTAACTATTTAATTACACTTTTTACATGTATCTTAACCACTTATCTACCCCATATCAATTCCTAACCTCCCATATCAATTCTATCCATCTATCCCCCTATTTTCCTCCCCCAAACCGTGTAGCGAGATATTTCCCATATTTGAGTCGGAAGGATACACTTTCATCTTTCCAAAACGTCCTTTTGGCCATTTCAGAGATCTATTCCTGATCGGTGCCGATTTTTTCGGTACTGATCGACGCCTATTATTTGGAATGAAGCCGATTGTACCTTAGTCAGCACCGATTATAAATACAAGGCTAGAATTTAGTTCTGGTTAGACAAAGGAGAATGACAGAGAGTTTTGAGCATCAAACCTGAGCATCATCTATCAAGCAAAAGTGAATTCTGTCCAGATCAATCCCTGAGAGGAATACTGTTACTCTGCTCCTACAACATTGACATCGTGAGCCTCCATCGATCTCTTGGTGACTTTGTTCCTACATCTAGCGAAGGTGGAGCTTTTTCAGTATCCTATAGCTCCTGCAGATCCAGCAGACATTGACGATCTAGCCTTCATTGTCCATTTCTCAACCTTCCTGTAATTTTCCCTAGTCGATGCCAGTGATCCCGATCGATGCCGATTAAGCCTAATCGACTCCGATTCACCCAATCGACATCGATCGGCTTGCGAGATAGGTAAAATAACTCAGAACACAAATCCAACATTGTTTTCACGCTTTCTATTTTTGTTGCTTTCATCCATTGTTTACATTCTATCTGTCATTTTTAATCAGAAAATCTAGACATTTACTTACATCTTTTATCATGTATGCTTCTTTCTTTAATTGAAAACATGGACTGACATCCACCGAGGGAGCTTATCACTTCTCGGACCCAATTTTTCGGGTAGTCCACCCAAATATCTTTTAACGTTGTCTTTTTCTATCAAGTATCTGTGTCTCGCAGGTTTCTCAGATCTACTTTGCAAGATTGCTCGTGTGCGCCCATTTTGTCTACATCGGCTTTCTTTTCCACCTACATCTTTGGATCTTATCTTATCTATCAGGTATTGATTTCATTTGAGTTTTTCAGGGTTTTTGTGTTTAGTTTGGTACATTAACTTGGACGGAGTAACAAGCGCGAAATTCTTGATCTACACTTTCATCTTGGTAAAAACTTCTTCATCTCACCTTTCACTAGAATAGTTACTGATGACCAATCCATTTTTATTTCTTCACCTAAGTCTCTACAAACTTTTAGGCTCAATAACATTCCAAAAGATGTTGGGATGTCTCGCCCTGAGGATGGTTAGAAGCACCTTCTTGTCTCGAAAAAATCAGCTAATGCTAAGTTTGTGCATCTTTGATTCTTCCTATCAATGACACTTTTTGGATTCCATTGACTAGTATGTGACATTTTCCCAGTCAAGTGAGGCCTAGAGAATTTGTAACTTTGACATGCATCACATTATCGAGGCTCCGTAATCTATGATACCATTATTTAGCCGGAAGGCTTTAATGAGGAGTGACAGTAGAAAGGTTCAACCTTGTTGGTTTTGGAGGCACTAAGGGCTAGCATGTTTTGAGGTGGTGGTGTGGATGGTGTGGTGAGTAATCCTTTGGAACTTGGACCTAAGGTTATAGAATTACCACCACAGAGACTACATTAATGAACCTATCAAATTGGGAAGGATGCATTTGTAGGTATTCTATTTTGAGAGATGGAATTTAATTTTGCTTACGCGATCCACAAATCCAAATGGGGTTATGGTGGGAAAGGAAGATGTTTCAGGAATGATAAAAGACTTACATGGTGAAGGTTTTGATATTTTGGGAAGTGAATTTTCCTTCACGAGTCTGATGAATCGACTTGGAAGGAGGTGGGAATGTAGGTTTTGATGGAACCTTAGATGTTTTGTAGGAAAAAAAAATTGAAGGAGAATTATTTTTAGAAACCTTTAAGTTGGGAGAAGGACTAGAAAACTTAAGTGGTATGGTAGCACGATCCTTGCTAACCAAAGTGGGTCCGCGTTTTCTTTGCCGACTCTATCGAAGGTGGTAGTGGTGATCCTCCATTGATGATTCTATTTTGTGGAACCTCCTTAGGAGAATCTTCTTTCTTCTTTTTTCCTTTACCACAATCATTGAGGATGAAGCACCTTTCTTGGATTGTGCGCGAGTGAAAAATGCACATGAGAAACTTAGAGCTTCTTCATCATCCTCATCTTCATCATCAACATACTTAATTAGGGTGTTGTGTGTATCACCATCAACTTCCTCAACCTCAAGATTGTTGTCATCATTACCGGCATATTCTTCTTCGAGTTCTTCATTTCCACTTCCTCCTCTAGTTATTTGGTGTTACAGGAAGAGTTGGTGATGGTGCTTCAAGAGCAAGCCGATGAGGAGGTGGAGAAATCCTTGCATTATTTGGGAGGATTTGGTTTCCTTGGAGTATTCCGAATTGTGATCTGGGAGATATGTTTCTTCAAGGAAACCAAGTCATTTGCCATTTTTTTGAACATTGGGTTCGTGGTGAATGGGCTTGAATTCTATCCTTTTTTCTTTCCATTTGGGCCTTTCACTTTACCAGATAGGATTAGATCATCACCAGTTTCTATGGCGTGGTCCTGAACTTCCCTCAATGTTCTTGGTTAGGTTCTTTTAAGGAAGAAACCTACTTCTGATGGCAAGGCAATAATGAAGAATCTCTTCAAATTATTTTTAGGAGGAACCACATATTTGAGGATTCTTCTTATCACTCTTGCAAAAAAGTCTCTCATTGATTTAGATATTTCTTTCTTCATTTGTATGATTGGACCAAAGAGATCTTGATAGTCTTCTATGGTCTTGAACTCCGTGTTCGAATGGACTTCTTATATCTTCCTAGTAGGTGACTTGGGGTAACATGTAGAACCATTCAACATCTTTTTCCTAAAGTGAATCCACAAAGAGCCAAACCCGACTCATCTTCATCCTCAATTCCCAATACACCACAAACAAAGTGATAAACACCGCTACATGTTCTTCGGGAATTGAGAAGCATTCCCTCTAAATTTTGGAAAAAAAAATTCTTGAGCCTCTTGGTAGCTCATGAAGTGGTTAAGCAAGGGTGAGTGGACCGGTGTTTTCACCCCATGGTACGTTAGGCCTACGGACCTCATGATCACGGTCTTCCATTCTATTTATGTTTCTTGCTTTCAACCTTGCTAATGCTACGGATTTCGTTGCTGCTGTTTCATCCACCTTGGCATGAAATATTTTAATTTCATCAAGTTAATATCTTATTTACTCTTCCGCTCTTTCTTCTCTTTCTATAGCTTCTTCTTCAGTCTCTACATCGGTGAAATATTCAATTTTCTTGTTGATGTATGGAAATTCACTGTCCAAAGGATTGGAAAAACTCAAGTTCCCAACGTGACTAGTTTTTTGACGAAAGGGAGACCTCTGAATTCTGAGTAGCTCTTGTCTTCTTTGAATTTCTTCAAAAATGGAGTCAGGGTTTTCCTCTTTATCTCTATTGTTGGGAGTATCTTCTATTTGTCGATTAGAAATCTATGCTCTCCTTTGTGGTGCTAGAATTTTCTTTGCCTTTCCAATTCAGCAATGTGTTCCTCTTAAAGATCAAGAATTCTTGTGGCAATGAAGTAGTGGTTAACACTTTGCCTATTATGCAAGATATCTTCTCTCAAATATGAAACAATATCCTCTTTGATGTGGAAGAGCAATTCGAGGTCTTTCAGCAGAGGATTTCCCGAGAATAGCCATGATTTTTAGACATGAGGCTCATATGTCTATTCAAATTCCATAAATTTTCTCTCCTTTTTTTTTTTTTTTTTTTGTAGTTTCTTGACCTTCAGTTGTATTTAGGTGCAGAGATGCTAGTCTTTCTTACCCTCACAGTGGGCGCCAAAAATTTTTGGCAAGAAAATTTGTCGAGGATAAATTGTAAAGTTCACAAAGTCTCACATACATGAGAAGGCCAAATCTATAGCTATCATGTTAGTTCCAACTTCTCCAACATCAACTCATAGCACTTCAATAGCCTCGAAAACCCAAAAATATCTTTTTGTTCCTCCTTTGAATCCAACGTCATTTGTATTTTCTCCTCAACCACTCGGGTATTCACCTATCCATGTGAAGAAGTTGAAATCATAGATGGCATATTTTGAAAAACATTATCTTTGGACAATTCAGAGAGGGTGGCGGTCATAACACGGTGGAAAATTTTGATAGAGCAAAATCGTAGCATGAGATGGTGGTGCACTCAACAACTTCTTATTCCCCAAGAAGTAACATTTCATCATGGCTATCTTTGTAGACGATCCTAGAAGCCAAAGAGGATATCGAACCTAAAATAACATGACTTTCAATTGCTCTTGAGTTTGGGTGGAAGAGATAGAAGACCTAAAGTTACCAAAATGACTTCTAGGTTAATTATTGAGGAGTCGAGACATAAGTTTTTTGAGTTATCTATTCCAGCAGAAGGAAAGCACAAGGGAGATATCATGGCAGCTGATATAGCAGTGACCAAAGTGCCAATAGGTCAAACTACCACAGAAGGATTAAAGTAGGATACGCAGACACTAATGAACACTTTATTCCTTAAGCTCGACAAAGAAAAGGCTGAGAGATCCAAGCTTCAAAAGCAGGTGTTCCTACTATGTGAGATCATTTATAAGGTTTCCAAACCTTCCTCTCATCCCATTCTAGCACATGAACAGGTGAGTGATCATCCAAAGCAGGAGGTAGAAGATGTAGGGGACCAAGTCAAAGCTATTACCCACTAGAAGGAACAAATCATTCACCAAGATTCAGAGTTATTCGAACCAATAATAAATGAATTGGAGAACATGCACATGGCATTATCTCATTCTAAAGGAATTAATTACATAGATAGAAGACGAGAAAATAGTTGTTGAAATTCATCTAGATACTTTGGCTAAGATACACTCATTGCCAGAGGATGTGTTGATTATAGAGCGAATGTGCCTGATGCGAGTTGGTAGAAAAGGGGAAGAAGTTAGAAATTCTAGTTTCCTTCCATGTAGAGATCCTCAAGCTCATGTTGAATAGGATGCAGTTCCTGGAGAGTAAGATGGGAGAAGTGTCAGAGATCATCTCAGATGAATTACCTACTTCCCATGATGAATTTATGTTGGTTGTGTGGAAAGAAGTTGATGAAGCCACCATACCTTTCACGATGGATTCAATTGGCATACTCATAAAGCTTCAGGTAGATTTTGAGGGATATGGGTCTGGTTTAGAGAAAGTGAAGGCTAACGTCACTACTTTGTCCATAGGATTGTTGCAGTTCAAAATTGAGAGAGATGTTATTGTTAAAATAGATGGGAAGTTGTTGAATTACATGTTTAACAAGTATATTCAATATCATAACAAAAAGAAAGTATAGGTGTTACAAAGCAAATCTTCATTTTTCTCTTATTTATTATATTCTCATATGAAAATGTAAAATTAAAGTTATTGGTTGAAAAACCATTACTTTAAGTTATTTGGGAAGATTCTTTATGATAGGTGACATATGTGCACAATTTTGACTTAGACTCCGGATGCATGTCACTAAGAGAGGAATTTTAGGAAGAAGCGCCAAATGTTCCCTTTACTAATTCTTCATGTTCTAGTTCAATTGCAGGTTCCCATTTGTAATTTCCCTCTACACACTATAAGGAGAGGAAGAACCTACGGGTTAAAAGATCGAATTTGTAATCAGAATTCTTGTGTTCTAGACTTTGAGCTGAAACACACCGATTTCTCAAGCAAAGGAGGAATAGAGAAGATATGTTGAGAGAACTTTCTTTCAACGATGCATTTCACTTCTTATTTCTTTCTAGATCTATTCATAAACTTTGTGTTATTATAGATCTGATCTGAAACTATCCTTTCCTTTAAATTTTGTATTTAAAAGATCTATTTGTTTTATCTATGTGCAAGAAATAAACTTTGTGAACTATTGATTGGGTTGCACATCTTCTTTCCTTTCTTCATGCTTTCTATAGTTTTCCTCTTCTACAAGATATTTCTTTTCTCTATAGATGTTTACTTGCTGCAAAAATGTCTAGCTATGGTTCATGAGCTACATAGTTAAATTAATACCAACAAATAGATATTAGGATATATAACTAAAAAAATATTACACGAGAGCCTCATTGGTAAATGAGGGAGATTTATCTCATGACTACCTAATTTTTCAGCTGTGCAGAAAATGTAGCCAACATTTTTGGCGAATCCTCTGGGAACGAAGACAATATTTTGCATACTGTGAGCTTAAAGCACTAGTTCCCACTAAAGGAAGGACTTTGATCATTTCTACATATTGCAAGAGCAATTCAATTTCAATCATCCTCCTCAAGTTAGAAGCCGCAGATCTAGTCTTTCGCCAGGAAGAAGAGTTCAAACATCTCTAGATCCAGATCAGCTTCAACATAATCTGGCGGCTGGAATTATCTATCAAGTCTACTCCCAGAGGAGACGTGTTCCATTCATCATGTTGAACCGGAACCAACCTGTCCCATGGGGTGCAGCTTTTGGGCCACTAAACCTAACTCCACCTATGCATGAATTTCCTAAAGGGTCAAGAAATAATTTCCCAAAATTATTTGGAGATGGCAAGAAAAATCTAGATGATCACTTGGTAGCATTCTTCATATCTTGTGGTGTGCTTGTAGTGGAGCATGAAGATGTCTCAGTCAGAATTTTCATTGAGACTCTACATGATTTGGCTGGAGAATGGTTCTATTGGTTAGCCTCTAGTACTATAAAGAATTAGGTGTCCATGTAATAACAAATTGAACCTCCAAAGCCTCCCATAGGCCCACATCTCCTCGTCTGATAACTACACCAAGAATGTTGGTGCCCAGGAAAAATAGGTCCTCTCCTCCATCATGTCCTAGAGAACTCCCATCAGTGCTCGTGGGAATCTCCCACCCTCCACATCTGGTAATTCAAAACAATACACCACCTCCTTAATCAGAATTACCAACCTCATCTCCTAAGGATATGCCACATACATAGCTCCATAGCTCATACTTATACTGCTGCTATGGTATCTCAACTTTGTCATCGCCTCTCTCAAAACAACACCACTATCATATCCTCTAAGGCCTCTCGAGGTAATAGAATAAACCTACTCCCCCACTATACATAGCCATAGGATCTTGTATACATCCTCCAGGGTGACAGTGATCTCACCCGTAGGTAGGCGGAATGTATTTATCGTTGAATCCCATCTATTGATGAGTGCGACCATCAAACTCATATCTCGAGCTATACATCTATGGCGTCGATCCCAATTAGGCAAATGTCATGTCACGTACCTCCACTCATCTTTGGTCATGCTTGGCCAGTACCACCAATAACAGAGCATAATCTATCCCTCATCCCCAGCTGGTCCCTATCCTGCATCCAAAAAACCACAACATTGTTCAACCTTGACCATACCCAACATACCTTTTACCCAACACACCTATTACATGACATAGCTATTTCCCACCACACCCTACCCAAACCACAACACTACCGACTACCACTTTTCCTAGTATATTATAACACTTATTCTCCTTATTCTCTACTTACCACCCCCCACCATCACCCAAATACCCCTTTTACCATATTTTCCCTACATACACCTTCCTTAGCCCTTCCTTGACTATTATCCTTTAGCTTACCATTTCCTTCCCCTATTCCTCATCATCTCTAATCGGTGCCATCCACCTAAACCATCATTGGTTTTCCTTGACCAACGCCAATTCAATTTCACCGTGTTGGTCACCTCGGACTTGACCGATGCCGCCGTGGGCCAATCGACATCGGCTAAAACTTGACCGACGTCAATCTCATCATGACATCAAAACCCACAAACCCCTACCCTCCTTTTCAAAAATTGACAAATACACCCAACACACCTACTTCTACTACCCTACCCAAACCTATCCTAACTTCATTCCCAACCTATTCACACTATATTGGACCCCCCACCTCCTCATTTCATTCATTTTACCTACAAATTACAAATAAACTCACACCCAAAAAACATTTCAACCCTACCCGATTTATACACACTAATTTCAACAAAAAGAGCTAAATTAGATTGAATCCTACCTCATCTCGGTGTCATCTACATGGTGGTACATCCGCCACCGCACCGGTGGCCCACCTAACCCCTCTCCCTACCTCTACCATGCCAAAATCCACTCCCACCTCACAACCAATTAAATCACTCAAACAGATCTTGTGAACCCGCCAATCGAATGCCAATCACTAGCTATGAGGCTCTCCAACTCAACTCTCTGTCTCATCACATTGCTTTCCAACTCTTACCCGATCGCTCTATTTTTTCCCAAATGGCAACCCGTTAAAATGAATTCGTAAAATATGGTTTTTTCTTTTTTATTAACCCTAACTCGCCATGACTCCATGTCAATCATACCAAACCAATGTTGGTTACTTTATAACCATCATCGGTGGCTTTATTATTACCATTTTTACCCCATTTTGCCGATAATATTATCATTATTGCCGATACCCTTTGACCTTACCCACACTTATTGTAACCTACCTACAAGCCCAAACTACCCCTACATTTCCTTCATTATGCCTCTCGTGGATTTGTTATTTTACCTATACCTTGCCTTACCCATGCCATGACCTATTTACTCCTGGACTCGACCTACTAAGAGTGAACATTGCCCTTATGTACTCGTTATACCTTGTGATATTGTTACCCATGTTGTTTTAGCATATGACCATATCTTTCCTATTGTTGTGTCGTTTATCCCAAAAAAACCTTTGGTGTACTGTAAAACATAACTAAACATTCTTGCACCGACCTACGTTGTGTTTTGGACCATATCCTATGCCGTGGATACCTAAATCACTTGAACCCTATTTGGATAAACCTATCGACCTTGGATGATGTAGAGTTTGTAAGCTCTTAAACACTGTATCGTTTCATAGTCTATACATGTGTGTGTGTTTGATTTCCATTACCCATTACCCAATTTGACCTTGGCCCATTACCTATTACCTGATTTGACCATTACCCATTCCCAATTTGACCCTGTCCTATTACTTATTACCCGAGTTGACCATCACCCTTTCCCATAGTACTCATACCCTTCCCCACCTACCTTCACTTCCACCAACTACACATTTATAAAACCACTCACCAATTCCGAATAACACCTCATCGAGTTCTCGGTTTAATGGGGATCACCTTCATCCACACCTAGGGAAACCTGCTCTCACCCACACATGGGGCCAACACTTCCTATTTTTGATAGTGTCTCTTACTAATATAAGCTATGCGAAAAAAGGGGAACAATGTAGACAACAAAAACAAACCAGGTCATACCACTCTTATAGCCCCGTTAATTAAATAAACCACACCTTACATATTCATATCCCATAGTACACATGATTAATTGAATTAATTACTTTAATTTATTTGTTTAATGTCCTCACCTAGCCACATCACCTAGACACCTCATCATGGACCTATTCTTAGCATGTTCATTCTAATTAGGACTCAATCTCAACTTACCATAACTAATCGAGACTTAGTCTAACCCTATAACTAGATGCCTATTCTTTCTCTAACAAAGATGCCCACTTGCTTATGCAGAAAATACCATTTTAGACCAACCAATGGAAAGAATTGACCAAAAATATTTCCAAGATTTATCATTTTGGCAAACCTAGGATTTCCCACCTTAATCGACGTCGGTTAACCCTAAACCGGCGCGTCGGTCACCCTCACCGTCATCGGTTACCATATATTCATTTTGGTAACCTTTGTTTGATTTTGTAAGAATTATTTGATATCCGCATTGCAATCACAAACCAGATCCCTCTTGCACATCGAGACACACCTAGCCGGCACCAAGATTGATATGAAGACATTGGCATTCATGGTAGCATTTCGAAAACACTCCCATGGGCTGACCACCAATTTCACAGATCAACCATCACCTTCATCCAACCATCAAGTCTGCAAATACAAGTAAGTGCATTTTGATCTACATCATTCCATACTTACTTAGATCATCATTTCTTTAGCTTTCTCCTTTAAATCCTATTCTCCTTTGCATCCCATCATTTCCCGCATTCTTGACCCTCCATGACCTTTTATGTCTCCACATCCAGCCCTAGGTATATCTGAGCATTCTCATCTTCTTTGGCAACCTAGTCATCCTTCTTCCATTCTCTGTACAATCACAGAGAACCTCCAAAACCAAATTTCATTGATTTTCTACTCATCTGCCACTACCGATGTCGAGTTAACCTAAACCATTGTTAGTTTCCCTCTCAACCGCATCGTTCATACCCGATCGACGTCGGTCTTTGTATTTGGTAATTCTTCTTGTAATAGTAACCTCATAACCTTCACCCAAATAAACCAAACCACCTAAAAAATGATCCTGACCTATTCTAGTCACCTTGGCTACCTACCCAACCTTCAGATTTGATCATAACCTCACTGTTATATTAGATTTGCTTATTGTATTTGAATGATATACATAAATCATATCAACTATACTTGGATGTTATTTTTTATGTTATTTCTTGCATTAAATTGTATTGAATAGTGGATTGACAGCCATCTAGGGAGTATCACACTTCCTAGATCTAGCATACGCTAGGTAGTCCACTGACATATATTGTTTAATATTCTTCTTGTGGTCTTGTTTTTGTATTCGCAGTAGTTCCTCCTAGAAAAATGAAGTTCTCACAATCAGCATTGGATCGGAAATCGAGCGCACGCATTCTACCTTCCACCTTCATTTCATAGGTATTCCTCTTACCCTTTACCTTATCTATTTTTCTCATACATACGCAACTTATCGGTGAAACACAAAAATCAATTACCATGAGTATAGTTTCATTATAATCAAGAATTTGTGTTCACCTAACAAGACATTGGTGTAACCAATTATTTTACATAGTCATTCCATTTTCTTGATTTTAAAACAATATAATATGGCACAACCCAAAATAGGTTTATTTGGCCCAACAACTAGATGTCAAGTCTTTCATGTTTCTTCAAATATGTAATCCCAATGTGGTTTTGATTCCTAATCAAAATAACAAGTTTTCCTAGACCCAAATAGATCAAACCAACCCAATAAATAATTCTTGAATATATGTATATATAAATATACAAATATGCAGAGTTGAAAATGGGTGTAAATCGAGTGTAAAACACTCTTTGAAAAATGTATCATAGTCATACACGTATTAAATTTCATGTAGACCCAGAAATGGGTATGAAACACTCACCAGTAAACATAACACAACCCTACATGTAAAAAACATGAAGACCCAAAAATGGGTAAAATTGAATTCATGAAAAATGTCACACATGCATATATAGTTTATACAATGTACAGACCTATAATGGGTATCAAATATCAACCCAAAGGAAACGTCTCATACATATACTTTACACAAGAATTGAAGACCCATAAATGGCTGAAATTGATCACTTTGGAAAACATTTTTCCAGTCCATCCTTTACACAATAAGCATTCCCAAAACTTGGTGTCAAATGATTTCATTGAAAACATAACATTCCACCTATACAAAATAAACTATGTAGACCCAAATGGTGATGCATCCTAGAATTCACTATAAATGACCCAGTGCACTAGCACATCACTCAACCTTAGCCGAGTGCTAACCCAAAGCACGCAAAGGCACCAGTGTCCCTCTTTAGAGTTGCTTATTGAGAATGTTAGCATTATGATGCATATATATATTTAGATTCATAATCAATTGTAAAAATCAGTAGGGTTACAAACCAGATCTAGATCTTAGAATACATAAAAGATGAACTAAAGAATGACTATAACAAGATTTACCATAGAACCCATTCATTCATGTTCAACACCATTATCTAGAAAACATATTCCATTGTATTAAAAACTATAAAACATAGAATCTTCTTACATTACATAAGTACCTCTATGATTCTTGCGCTACAAAACCAACAACACAACTCTGATAATAATTTTCACACACTAGAACCGTGTAAATGAATTCATATTTATAAGGGTGGGGACTTTCCCTTCACCTCCCATGCACTTTCTCAAAATAGGTCACATGTTAATAATAACCATGCGCCTTTACAAAAGGATGCAAAACCATGCAGTGCTCTCATAATAGACTTCATATAGTTAACTCGAGTAGAAATCATATTATTAGCCTAACATATGCATGGCACTCAACCAATGCTTGTTCCCAAAATAACATTACGTGGACCGCATAGTCTTCCTATCTTTGTATTCTTAGCACGCTATCTCCAAAAATAGCCTCCATAATGTAAAAGCCTAAGTCCTAATCCTGGGTACTTCAACCTTTACGTAGCACCACCGTGTGCTCTTCCCGCACCTTATATTTACACACCCAACACTTAGGCAAATTTTGTCTTCCCAACATTACCCCACACTAAAATGGATTACCACCTTGGAAATGGGTAATCACCTTGTCACTCCAAAGAATATAGAATAATAATAATGAATAAATAATAAAGAATAAAGAACAAAGAATACGCTAAGTCCTCTACTTTGTGCCCTATTCTTCTTTTGGTAGATTAAATTATGGATATTCACTTTGAATTTCACCTTCAAACTCGTACTAGTCTTTTAGTGTTGCATTTATTTTATCAATGATGTTTGTGACTATACCGTCTAACTCATCTAGAGTCATGTTTTCATCCTCACTCTTCAAAATTCTGAGGATGTTGGCCATACTTGATACCATCCCTTCCATGACATCCATCTTTGCAGAAATGATCTTTCTAATGCTCTTTATACGGTCCATGTGTTGTTTTCTCGCAATATCCAAAGACGTCCCGCTTTGTTTCTACAAGTGTAATTCATTCAATTTTCCCGAGTGTTTCATCCTTTGCTTCTTGCAAAACTTCTTTTTCCTCTACTTTTGTTCTCACCTGTACCATGGTATCAGGCATTGTACACATGACCAACATTGAATCTGCCTTCTTCATTTCATCCTCAAGGCTTGCAAAACAACCTCATAGCTAGATATTTTCCTTGCAATTGAAGCCTTGACCCTTGATGCTTATTTTGTAGCATCCTTTAGTTTAGGGAGGTGTATTGGTTCATCCTCTAAAAGAAAACAAATTGTTATGCGTAGGTAATGTAGTTCGACTTGAACTCTTTGGGCACCTTCTCCTAAAAATTAGGCCTTCTCTATAAGATTTCATCGGAACCTACTCGGCCATCTTCTTCACATTTTTACCTCGGTCCACTTGCATTATCCCACTCCTGGGTGAGTCATTTTATTTCTGTGTCCTTATCCTTCTTATCTTCCAAGAGCACCCATATTGTTTCTACCTTATCAATATTTCATTGTGCTACTTCAGTGACACTTTAACCAATGCGTTACTCACCTGTTCATCAGAAAATTGCATGGGTTTTATGGTCATATGGTGTGTATGTGGCACCTTCCTCATCTTATTTGAGTTACACGCCTCCTCGCAAACATCAAATTCAGGATCATCCATGTGAGTCTACATGCTCCATGATAATTTCTTGCAAGTGTGCATATTGGCCATCTCTGGGTCCATCCAATCCTAGAATATAATTGTATATTAGGCAGGGTGCTCTAGAAGCGGGCGCGAATGATTTTTGCTTGGTCATCCAAGTAGCCCAACTTTTGAGTTCCCACTACCTCTTCACCTCCATACTGACCTATCTATTCCCCACATCCTCTTAAATAGGCACACCTTCCCCTTGTGGTTCTTCATCTCCTACGCTTGGTGTTCTTATCCACCCACATTGTGGCTTACTTCCTCTCGCTTTCTCTTTCCTTCAGTGTAAGGCATTCTAGGAATTATGTATTCCCATCGGTGCTACTTCCCTTCACTGAGTGTTACTCATGAGAACTCATACTATCATCAATAGTTTCATACATTACCTAGTCCCAGATATCTTCATCCTCCTCCATCTCAATGCTAGGGGTGGCCTCTTTCTCCTTCATGCTTTGTTGAGGGGACTCTTCCTCCTCACTATCCTTTACAGGAACATACCTTCAGCATTTTATCATCTCTTCCTCCTCATCCTTTATAGGATTGATGTGTTATGACCTCATCATTGACTGTGAAGTCCCTAGACCGGTGTCTCTAGTTGTACACCTTTTCCTCAAGAATATCCTTGTATGATCTAGTTTGGTGTTGTCTTCTTGTTCCTCCTACTCTAGTACATTTACCAACCATGTAGCCACTAGATATTCTTGAGTTAGGGGCACGCAGAGAATCTTTCCTTGATGTTCCCACTATCCACCCCTTCTTTAGAGGTCCTGGGAGTTTCATATCCACACCCTTTACCACCTTGTCATCCTTGCACCTTGGCCTTAGATAAATGTAGACGTGCACCTGGTTCAATTTTTCCCCGCAGCCCAGACTCTTCCGCGTGATGTCCACATTGTCTAATTCCATGGTTTTCACATAGGCATATTTCCCTGGCCATGCATAAGTCTTGCGCAAAATTTGGATATTTGTTTCCACTTTCTCCACGTCAAATTGGAGCTTGTGTATGTTGTGGAACCTATTCACTAACTCCTTGAAATATCTGGAAGTAAAAGAAAAGGGAAACTTACACCATGGGATCTTCCCACCCGATTGCATATGGAAGTGCCCCAAGATGAAATCTTTGGTAGACTACAAAATCATCTTCTCCATCCAAGTACTTTGGGCATCACGTGGAATATGTCATTCTCCTTCAAATGCCTTGTGCGACCTCCTAAACCATTTCTCCAGCGCTCCTTATACTCATTTGAAACAATTTCGCGTAGAGTGTATTTGGAAAATTTCTTTGTTGGGAATTTATTCTCCATTAGAAACTCCTGGATGTTCTCCTCGGTTCGTCGGGTATGCCAATTTCATTAAATACAATCAACAACAAGATGGCGCCCCAAGTTATTTTCTCACCTTTCAATGCCTAGATGCATGCCTCATTTACCAAGATTTTTGAAATGTACCCCACAATGTTTTAGTATGTCTTGTTTACCATCTTATGTGTTATATGTAACCAACACATATTCACCTCATTCCATCATTTAGTGCCACCTAGCTTGCTTCCTTCCAAGCATGTTGCAACCGTGGTGGCCATGTCTGTAATGTTGGTTACTTTAAATGCTTGGTCCCCCTTCTTATACTAATATATGGTGGTTTTTGCATCAATACCCTCTTCATTAGATAAGTCATCAGCCGATATTTGAGCCCAAGTTGTGTAACCCTATCACCTTTCTAATCATATTGGTGGTGATCCTCATTCTCCCCCTGCAAAGTAGAAAAATTCCTCTTGCACGCATGACATGAGCCGCTGTACAATTTCTCGGGCTTCCCAAAATAGGGAAACTCTAGGATTTTCATGACCCCACACTTTTGAGTAACCTCTTCACGGAGGTGTCTAAAACTCTAGTGTTGTCTACTAAACGTTGGTTAGTTTTCTTGTAAACCTTTGTAGTAATTTCCTTCAAAAATTCTCATTTCAATGGTTAATGTCGAAACCCTACACTGCGTTATTTTTATCTCCCATGGCCACCCCTTGATCACCTCTTCTGGGTAAATCATTTCTACCAGCCATTCCTCTGTTGGGTCATCAACTTCCTTCTCCATAACTGGAGCCTTTCATGGTGCCATTGTTCCTTCTAATCCACAAGTGTGGTGAAACACTAGTTGCTTCATACCCAAATCATGCCTAAACCCTTTGTTGCACACCCGCACTACCACTTAAGTCCTTCTTTATGCCTAGATGTTTAATCAATGTGTTTTGAATCTTGTTAGGTACAATCATTCTACTGAGTGCTTGTCATCTTCATCTCTTCTTCGCACTTCACAATTTTCTTCAAACTCACAAGGTAACAAATGACATTAAAATGTCATATTTTATCACATGTTTTAAAATCCCCCTCCTTTATTGCTCCACCTACCACCATATGCGGTATTAATTTCTCTTGAGCACGTTTTTGCTTCTTTTTCATGCATCCCTAACTCTCACGCCTCAATATTTTGCACCTCGGTCATAACTTTCTGATGTGCCAACTACTTATCCATCATAGATCTCCTCTCCCCGCACCTCTTTATGCTGAAGTATTTATCCAATGGGACCCAAACATATGTAGTCTCTAATGTTTTAGCCTCCTTGAGTTATACTTGAGCACTCACCGCTTTGCGCGTGGTCTTAACTTTGAGAAATCCTCTTGAATTTTTCATCAATTTATAAAGCCTTTCCCTTTTATGGTCACCCATGAGTTTATTTATTTTCTATAGTAGACTAACCTTCTTTAGTCACCCCACACTAAGGTTATGTGTGGTCCTCACGTGCATCAAAACACTTGATTAATAATGAGATTTTGGCACACAAGCGCACTTATTACACAAAACATTGAATTAAATTAAAAGAGAATAAGAACGATGAAAGAAACACATATAAAGGGAATGCATTAAGGGAAACCTAATCTAGTCGGCAAAATTGCCTTATTACAAACACCAAAAAGGTTTATTTATAGTAGGGCTTCAACCTACTCCCGTTGAAGTAACCGCATAACCGTGTTCCATCAAGCTCCTCAAGCCGGAAAGTGCCTCGAGTCAAGTATATGAGTGATAACATATGGTCCCAACCAATGCACCTTAATCTTGTCTCGGTGGCGTAGAAATTTTGAGTCTCAAAGAAGTACCATTTTCCCAACCTCAAGCTTTTTGTCCCTAATGTGCTTGTCATGCCATGCCTTCTACCCGGCTTTTTCTTGCTTCTAATCCATCTTGTTATGGCTCGCCTCTCATCCATCTATATTAACTTGTCAATTATTTATTCTAACACTTTCTCATCAGCCTGACCTCTATCACTTAGAATACACAAAGAAAGTAACATGAATTCCATGGGAAGAACTACTTTTCGCCAAACACCAACTAAAAGGGTGTTACCTTATTCAACCATTTGTAAGTTGTTCTATATGCCCAAAGCACAACAAAAAAATTCATCCCAATCTTTCCTTCCAACATCACAAATTTTTGTCAAGATTTGGCTCAATATCTTGTTGAAAGCCTCAAAGCAGTCCCATTTTCTTTGGGGCCATGGGGTGTTGTTTTATCTTTGTCAACCATAAATTCATCCAATAATATCCTGATAGTCTCATTAAGGAAATGAGTGCCCCTATCACTTGTCAAACTTAAAGGAAATCCATACACAGTGAAAATATTCTCCCACAAGAACCTTGTTGTTGTAGTTGCTTTGTACAATCCTTTGTAGGTGCTACTTCCACCCATCTTGTAAGATAATCTATACAAGTGATGATGTAGCACAATCCGGTTCTGCGTGTGGCTTGGGATATAGGACCCACAAAGTCAATTTCTCATTTCACAAAAGGTTCTCGCACTTTTGATGTATTAGGCCACAATGGCATTTCATCTCTCTACCCAAGTTTTCCAATGTGCCGATGTGGTGATCATATGCTTTACAATTCTTGTACAAGGTCTCCCACCAAAACTAGCTAGTAGAATCATGTGCATGGTGACGTCCCCGCGTAGTGTCCACCTATAATACCACCATGAGCCTCCTCTATAATTGTTTTTGCTCATGCTCCAAGACAGACGATCGGCACAATACTTCATCTCGTCCCTAGTTTGTATAAGTCACCACCGATCATAATGATATTTTTGGCACAAATTGCAAGTTGTTTCTCTTCCAAGGCTTTCATTCTATTGAGCATCATACATGTGCGTAAGAAAACAACAATATATTTACCTTTCTTTACCACGAATGTGTTATCCCCTCAAAATTCCCCTCTTTTGAAAGTCAAAAAAATTGAAAATTTTGAGTTGGCACCCTTCAGAAGTGTTTTAGTGAAGTAAGAAATTCGAAGAGATGGTGAAAATTTTGTTTTTTGGGGTCATTTTAGTGACTTGCGGGTCTGTCGGACATTTTTTTCCCTCATGTCCCAAGTACCGACGGGCCTCTTGTTCGTCGATTGGCCGATTTCCCATGCAGTCCTTGTCACAACTTTTTAGACTTTTTCAACCCATCTATCCCAAGTGCGCCTGGGCCTCCTATTCACCGATTCCCCACATCACCTGCATCACCAAATGGTCTCTTAATTTCCTTCTTGTTTCGTGTCTCTCATACCACCCATGCTCTTTTGGCTTGCATCGCCGCATCGGCCGAATCGGCTCTTCGCGTCCCTCATGTCCAAATGTTCTATGGATTGTCTGGCTAGTTTTCCACTTTTCCAACTTTTCACCTTTTTGGGTCGATGCAAGGTATATTTAGTGCACATTTATGATCTTCTCTCTCCTAAATGGCTATTTAAAGAGTCAACCGATCCATGCACTTGTCACATTTCTTTCTCATCATCTCTTGCCCACATTTTTGTAAATCGAGTCATTTGTCCACCTTCCCCGTATCTCCTTACAATAATTGTCATGATTCTCATTCTTTGAAGGAAATTCCCCATTCACTTATCAAAATGAAGATCAAATTTTAAGGGCATGAGAATCTGTCCCCTTTGGAGACTCTTGTGCCCAATATTGGAGATAGTGAAGTTTGACATTTGGATTTCGATGATTTCTGGGGCAGATTAGCATGTGACAACCCTGCTCCCATGGCTCAAATGATAAATGATAGTGGAATCACATACGCCGTTGGTTTTCCTCTCTCATGTAATGTGCCAACACTGTGCTCGCCTGTGGGGCTAATTTCAATCCGGACACCAAGGAGGTTGTCAATGTGCATGGCGAGTTGATTGCAAAATTAGATGTTGCCACCATCATCGCTTCCCTGCACATCCCGAAACAGAAGACTCCATTGTTCTCACTCTCACTCAAGCTTAAACTCTGTTTGATCAAGACAAGCAAGAAATATAAGGCTTGGGTAGTGAAATCATGGCTGAAGTGCCCTAAGAAGGAGTGCCCGACTCTCTAAGGCATTGTTCAGGGTCGACTTCAATGAAGAACTATCAAATTTCATCACCTTTCTCACCCAGATTATGGGAATGCCCTCTACTAATGACTTCCATTTTTGGATGTGCCCTTTCATAAATATCATCTGCGAGGGTAAGCAAAACCTAAATTGGGTTGAGATTATCTGTGGAAACCTAACTGAATAATTGTCAAATGTTCAACAAAACAAAAAAGTTCTACATGACTTCCTATCTCATGTACACCTTGGCAGCATCTTGTGAGTGGCTCAGCTTCACTTTCATTGAAGGCAAGAAGAATGAGCCCATCTATGCATATTTCCCTCAATTTACCCTCAAGGTCAGTAATCATAATTTTATAAGGGTAAATGATGCCTTCACCATGTACATTGTGAGACTCTTAGAGGGTGACACTACCAGAAGGTTCTCTAATGAGGCTAAGGCTTTGATAACCAAGTATGGGGATTTCTTCACTCAGTTCTGAAAGTTCTCATACATCAGGCTAGCTTGTTTTGAAAGCACACCTCTCAAGCTTCCCATGTTCTGCAACGACAAAATGGCTTTGGTTGAGGTGTGTAGGTAGCTGGATAAACTTCATAAAACCTGCCGAGATAATAAGATTACTTTGGTCTTCATTTCCCTATCACCTTGGGAATTATACATGCAGGATAGCTCTAGATGCCCAAAATATAGAAAGTGTTATTGCTCCTCTTACAGTTCATTTCTTCAAGCCCAGGACTTGCTTTGATCTTAAGAAATACATTGATCAAAATCTCGAATAACTTATCATCATTGTCCTGACACTAAGGATTATTGGGCTGATTGTGCTAATGATTTTGAAGTCGGAGGAGGCATTTTGGCAGATTTTCTCTACAACAGATCATAGACTTCAACCTCTACCAGGTTCTTGAAGGGCTTAAGGATGATGATGAATATTTTCAATCCTTTGAGTATGAAAGATCAATCAAGAACACTCCTCTAGAAACCCTAGATTGGTATGTGAAGGAAAGAGATGACTTGAATGAGGTGATCAACCCTATCATCGTCAGAACTAAGATTTGGTTTGATAGAAAAATACATGACCTCAGGATAAAAAAGGTAGATCCTCTTCAAGAGATACTTCCACATCTAGGAAGGAAGTACATATGCCTAGCACTAAGGCACTTGAGAAAACTCCTCCTTCTTCTTTGATGAAAGAACCTGAGTTGTCTACTCCTTCCTCTTCCACTAAAGTGTATCAAAAGAAGGTCAAAGAAGTCAAGCAAGAACCGATCGAGGAAGAGACTCTTCTGGAGCAGTCAAAATTTCCTATTGGGCTAGAGAACATTATTGTTCTAAGTGAGAATGATGATGATGAGATGAAAGACCTAGAAGAAACCCCTGAAATCACTACTGAAGTGGAGAAGGAAGGACCTCCAAGTTTAACAGACTCCTCTACAAAGGAAATTCATGTGGTTACATTCATTTCCCCACTAGAGACAACAATGGTTCATACTCTGAGTGTCATGAGTTCACTTGCACTCGGTTCCTTGATTCTTTTGTTTCTTCTTCTTCCTTTTCCTGGGTGCATCCCCTAGTCAACAACAAGAAAAGGAAATATTCCTCTGATTAACAAGGCCTGAATTTGATGTTGTAGTAGCTCTGCTTGGTACTACCCTCCTCCTCTAGCAAAGAAAGTGAAGACTACTTCGAGGTTGGTAACTAATGCTCAAGGCCAACAGTTCCTAGAGGTTGTAAAACCCAAAGTGGATAAAGAGGAGAAAGATATTTTTATCTCTGACTTGGAGCTTTCCAGAATTCCAATGGGAGAATCCACACTTGAGAGTGAAGTTCATAACCTTCGGAAACCATCACTAAGGTTATTGAACAGGTGGAGAAAGGAAAGAAAACCATGGAGTAGTTGGAAGAACAGAACCAAGTTCTTTCCAACTTTATTAGATCATTGTTGGCAAAGGATAAAGTTTTGGATCCAGCCCCATTGGCCGCTCTCCCACCTCCCATAGTTCTCAGCCAAGATGAGGTCCAAACCATCAAATACATCCATAAGTATTCTAATTATGGGAAGGATTTTGAAGCCATGGTGGATGATATGATTGTAGCAGGTTTAAACTTCATTGAGGAAGCCTTCAAAACCAATGAGAAGGTGATCAAGCTGCTAGCAGAAATTCACTTCCTCAATCAAGGCTATGGATAAGGAATTGAAAGTGCAGGTGGATGTAACGTAGATCTCCATTTGATGGGTCAAATGATGATAGGATCATGTTGGCCAACAATGTGTTTGATGATGTCAAGAATAACTTGTCAAGGACATGGATATTTAGCATCGAGTGGAAAATAAAGGTTCTAGAAGAAGCATTGGGGGAATTGAGGAATGTATGGAAAAAATGGGAGTCTTTTAAAACTTTTGTTTTATCCGCCTTCAATGATATTCATTGCCATTTTCGGGATGAAACCATAGGTGTATTCTTCTCTCTCCAAGAAATCAAGGCTCAATTTAAAGCCTTTGTCAAGGATGATTTGTTTAAGGAAGAGTCAATCACCAAAGAAAATGAAGGACGTATGTTCCCTCCATTCAGCTATAGCTGAGGCTAATAAGGAATATCTGGATCACACTGAGTTTGACAAAGATATGGAGAAATGCCTAGGCACGTGGACTCACGCTACTTCCAACACAATGATTCCAAGGGCATGGAGATAGTGGAAGCATTGAAGAAATTCAGGCACTGGATCCTCAAAATAGTGGGCCCTCCTCAACCACAACCGGATGTCTCTACTTCTGGCTCTTGACTCTCTTCTTCTATTTTTAGTTTGGATCTCCTTGTAATTTAATTAAGGACTTTATGTTGTGTATTTCCTTAATTAATAATTTGGTTAAAAGAAATGGTTACCAAATTTAATCACTTTTTAAACTATATATTGGGCTCTCACGCCATTCGAAAGAGTGGAACTCGATAAATTTTTAAAGTGTAAAAGAACTAAAATCTATCAATACGAAGATTTCCCTTCTGTTTCTATCTGCATTGGTTTATTCTCTCTTGCTTGTCTCAAATTTGTGAATCATTAATCTATTGCATTAAGAAGATTTTTATTCTTATGGATGTCATTTATGGAACTTTGTGTCTATGAAATAATATCTGATGGTTTAATATGAATGATTCTATTCTATATATCATCCTTGCACAACATTTATAAGGAACTATTTTGCTATCTATATTTCCTAGGAATGTTGTTATGTTCTACCTTTTCCCTTCCTTAATTCTTTTGTTCTTTTATATTGATGATCTACCTTTGCATTAAGACACTTTCATGATATCAGAGTTCTTCATTAAAATAGAAATTTGTACATTTGTAAATAGTTTTTCTACTTGCTTTCAATAAGGGCACCTCTCCCATTAAAGAGGAGGGAATTTCTATCCCCTAACTGTCGTTTTCATTAAAGTCCTAATTTGACAACCAATAGAATGTAAATTCAAACTCTGGAATAAGATAACCCATCAACATATGTGCCCCTATAAGACAATCTTGTTCACCAATTATTTCAATTCCATATGATACGTAGAAAACAAAAGGTGTTGCTAGCAAGAACTATCTAAACCTATGTAGCATTTATATCATTGACAAATCCTCGCACTCCGTAGTTGTATAATTGTGTTTGGCGGAGTCTACTTTCTTCTAGAAAATAAAATAGGATGATCTGCAATACCTTCTCTAAGATGAGCTAAAATTGTTTCATGTCCATGCCAAAAGCATCCACATGTACATGAAAATGTATATTCCATGAAGTAAAATGCATGATAGGCATCATAGTAAGCATTTCCTTGATGATTTGAATCCACACTTCTGCGAGCTTCTCCCAATAAAAATTTCCTTTACCATTTAACAATTCCTCCGAGTGCGACAATCTTAGAATATCCTTTGATAAAAAAATTAATACCATGTGTGTCCCAATAATTTGTGCACCTCTCTTTGATTAGTAGGCTCCTCTAAGCCTAAAATAACTACAACCTTAGATGGATCTACTAACAAACCCTCCTTGCAGATGATATGGCCTAGCGAGAGTTCCAAAAGTGTATGCAAATACACACTTTTTGATATTTAAAGAGATCCTCAACTTCTGCATCTTTCAAACATTGACCTCAAATTTTCATAATGATCCTTGACAAGCCCATATATGGTCCAATCATCTCGTAAACTTGTAAAAACTTGTAAATAAAATCCTAGAAGGCTTTAACAACAATGCGTGAAAATATTGTGGCGCGTTCTTCAAACCAAAGGGCATCACTGTGTATGAAAAAATTCCCCATTCAGTGGTGAAATTTTTCTTCTCTTGATCTTCTTTAGCAATCCTTACTTGATGATATCTATAAAATTCATTTGTAGAGGAGTAAATCTCGTGCCATGCAACTCCTTCTAATGTTTCTTTAGTGAATGGTTTAGGGAAAGGATAAATCATACATGCACAATTCAGCTCTTTGTATTCCATACAAATCCTAATTCTTCCATCTTTTTTTATATTGATTACCATAGGGATAACCCACTCGATTCCTATATGGGCTCAATGATGTTAGATTTCAACATCTTGTCAATTTCTTCTTTAACTTTTACACAAGATAGGGATCATCCTGTAAGGTCTCTTTCTAACCGGGTGCGCACCTTCTTTTAACTTAATTTTCATCTCACCCAAAGATTCATGTACTCCTTTCAACTCATGGTAGCCTCTAGGAAACAAGTCCTGGAAATCACATAGTAACTTAGTTATCTTAGCCACTTCAGAGTCAAACCAGTAATCTCCAATGATGGCCTCTTTAGGTTCAACTTCCGTCCCAATGTTCACTTTCTTTGTCTTCATAGGTTCATGGTATGTGTGCACCTTCTCATCCGCAATGATCTCTAAGACCTCACGCGTACCCTTTGTTGACACCAAATTTGGGTCACACTCCCCTTTTACCCCACATGTATATTAATTTAATTACCCACAATTAAATTAATGCCCATTCTCACAATATCTATTAATTTAATTACTTTAATTAAATTAATTAACACCTCACCCCGCCACATCACCTAGACACCTCATCATAGACCTATTCCTAGCATGTTTCCTTTTAACTAAGACTCGGTTCTACTTACCTTAACTAACTGAGACTTAGTTCAACCCTAAAATCACATGCCTATTCTTTCTCTAACAACATGCCCGCTTATCTAAGCACAAAATACCATTTTAGATCCGCATGACAATCGACATAACTAGCCAAAAGATTGCCAAGATTTGCCATTTTGAAACCTAGGATTTCCCACCTTAACCGAAATACTTGGTTAACCCTAAACCAACGTCGGTCACCCTAACTGTCATCGGTTACCATATATTCATTTTGGTAACCTTTGTTCGGTTGGCAATTTCAATTTTAAAGAGAGAGAGATCTGCATGCAAGCACAAACCAAAGCCCTCTCCTGCATCCAAACACCTCTAGCCAACACCAAGACTGATTTGAAGGCATTGTGATTCATGGTAACATCCCAGGAAGTATTGTCGTGGCACTGATCACCAGTTTCACAGATCAACCATATCCATTCTCCATCAACCGGTCCTACAAATCCAAGTGTGTTTTCAATCGTATTATTCTATACTTATATTGTATTTCCTTTATCTTTATTTGATTAGATCCCATTCTCCTTTGCATTCCATTAGCCTCACCTTCTTTGATCCATATATCGACCATCCACCACCTTTTATCTTCATATATCGACACTTAGATGTTCACGAACCTCCCTAACACTTTTACGAACCTATCCCTCCTTCTCCCATTCTCTGTAATCACGGAGAAGCTCTAAACCAATTTTATCTGATTTCCACCATTACGCCCTTTACGATGTCGGTCACCTTGGCCGTCATTGGTTCCCACCTCACCGGCATCGGTCACGGGGCCCAGACATCAAGTTACTATGTCTGGCGACAAACATTCATTGAATGGCCTTAACACCACAAAACCTCTCAAAACCTCAACCCAAACCTATCATCTCACCTGAAACCCCACCATAATCCTTCCCAACTCTTTGTGCAGACACAGAGAGAGATTGACCACCTATTTTAACACTCTACCTTTATCCACCCTAAATTGTCATCGGTCATAGGTAAACCATCATTTTTCAGACCCTAACCGGCATCGGTCTCTATGTCTAGCAACCCATCTTAGGACAGTAATCTAATACCCATTCCCAAACTACCCATAATCATTTGCCTTCACCGGACCTTTATCAAACCTACGAAACCCAAAACCACTTACCCAACCTCCATATCTGATTATAACCCTACCTGTTAGATTAGATTTGCTTATTGTATTTGAATGAGATTCCTAAATCATATCAACTACAGATAGGATATTATTGGTTTATGTTATTTCTTGCATTACGTTGTGTTAAACAATGGATTGACAGGCATCTAGGAAGTATCACACTTCCGGATCTAGCATACACTAGGTAGTCCACTGACATATATTGTTTAATATTCTTCTTATGGTCTAGTTTTGTATTCATAGGTAGTTCCTCCTAGACAAAAGGAAGTTCTTATAATCAGCATTAGATTGGGAAATTATAGCATGCGCATTCTACCTTCCACCTTCATTTCACAAGTATTCCTCCTCACCTTTACCTTATCTTTTTTTCTCATACGTATGCAACTTATCGGCAAACACCCTCTAAGTGATCTATGTCTAAATTTTCCACTTCTTCACCATCTTCCCTTTCTCCTTCTCTAGGAAAGCGCACTCAACCAATTTTACATTTGTCTCTTCTAAATCTTGAATGAGATCTTTAGTTTTGTGTTATCCTCATAGTCAAGCGCTTCATAACTTGTAATGCCTCATTCACCAAAGGTTTAGTGAGAAGTATTCAAAATCTTGGATCATACACTGTAGTCAAGTCTTACCAATTTCAAGTCTCTCTATTCAACTCCACATAAACATACCATGCACACACGCATCCTCGCATGAGGTGAAATACAACTTGTGCACCACAACGAAGGTGGTAAATCCTCCTAGCCCTCTTTCCAAATTCTCTCACACTTTGTTGAACATGGTGTTGAACATGAATATTAACATGATATTCACATATCTCGAGTAGGTTTATTACTTATGAGAAACCTTGCTTGATAGGGCAATCCTCACTTCTCTCCATTATATGAGATTATCCCTATGAACAATCCACCGGTGCACTATTGTCCATCACGGGGTATAAACTAACATGTCCCTTCTGTCCACCTGATCCTTCCACTATAATTCCATGGCTTGCAAGAATACCTCAGGGTTTCCTTCGTCATTATATTGAGGTTACATGGTTGTTGCCTAAAACTAACACAACGCGGATTGCTTATGCTGCAGTGCACTCCTTACCTCACACCCAACCATGTCATAAGTGTCATGGGAAAATTATCACAGAAATACTTGTAGTATCACTAATATAATGTGCATCTTCCCATTGGAGGATTCCTTCCTTAGATGGCTCAAGTGCCTCCGGATCTCAAATGGTGCGCATATAAATTATGTTCGAGTCTTCTTCACTTATAGGCTCAACATAAGGTACATATTTTTAGTACATCAAAGGGATAATAACTTGATCCTCCTTGTTCTCAAAACTTATATATCCATTGTTGAAACTTAGATCATTATTATTCACATAACACCAAATACGCCTAAGTAGATCTAGGAAGTTGTCCACTTCGCAAGTGCCAAAACCTCAAAATCTCCAAAGTGAACTTAGCCCCATGTATGGTAATTGATGCATCCTTCAAGACTCCAATTGGTTTTCCTAGTCTGATTTTCCATAAATAGTACATTAGAAGATGGTTACAAGGAGATCTAGCCATATGAGCCCATGCATCTAAAGTAAGCACATTCACTTTCGCACCTATGTCAATAAAAATACTACTCAAAATCCATCCATCCACAACAAAGCATTTAGAGTGATCTCCTTGTCCTAATCCAAGCTATGATGAGGAGATTAGCATGCATAATATGTCATATATTCTCAATACCAGCACGTGGAGTGTTTCCCTTTAACCAACTCCCTAGTAACGAATAATGTTCTCTTGACGTAGCAGCTTACATACTTCTTTCAGATCATCAACATCTGACTAGAGAATGTCATCTCGCCTTCTTATGTTCCAAATTTTGAGATTGTTCCTTTAGACATTGTATCTCACCCTATAAATCTCTGAGTACCTCCATGGTTTCTTGGTAAACCTCCTTCTAATGTGTAGGGTCTGGATACTTTGCATGCAAAACCTCCTCCTTAGTAATGGTAGGATTACATTGCAGCGTTTCTATCGCATGAATAGCCTCGATGTCACGTGTAGTAATCTTCACAGTGCCCTCTCGGGATCTCGGTGCTAACTTTGGCATCCATTGGTTTTCCATGGCCCGCTGTATCCTAACCATCCCTACGCCCTTATTTTCTTATTTATACTTCTTGCTTATATGTTCATATAAATCTTGTCACTCTTCATAGTTATGATTCTTTCCGCAAAAATAATAAGTAATGTTACGGGAACTCGATCATGACATGGTCAAGGGATCCACATGTATAACATGTCCCACGAGGAAACTCACCTCCGCCACCATCGTGGCCTTATCCTCAATCCACCATGGTATCCTTGACCTCTACCATGGCCTCCCTCAAATTTCCCTTCATTATGATCATGTTTCTCACATTTATCCTTAGGGTTATGTGTAACTTCATTCTATTGTATGCCAATATAAATGGCATCATGGATTTGATCAATCAACCTACAATCTTTAGTATTGTGAGTTGTGGACTAGAAAATTTTGTAGTAACAAGACACATTCTTCCTTATCACACCTTACAATAATGGGCATCGGATTGCATCGTGATCTAAATAACATATCTCACAATACAATAATATGGAGTGCACCGGTCTATGAGGATATCTATCCTTATTATGGCCCTCTACTTCACAATATGTACACCAAATTCCACTGCGCATCTCATGTGCTTTGAATTGGTTGATAATTTCTCCAAATGTTTTACCATTATTGCAATCTTAGCTTCCATGAATGGACTTACTCTAGCATTTATGATTATGGCTCCCTTAGCATGCAAAGCTACTTCAAGTTCCTCACATGGATCTATATAAGTCTTATGTAAGATCTCCCTTCTAAATGGCATGATTAAGCCTCACACGAACCATTGTGCATGTTGACTGGCATAGATATCATAAGAAAGTTTAGACAGTTTTTGAAATGAGAATCATATTCTGAACACTCTCGGTAGTTTCGATTTCATATCCTTGAGCGTGCTTATAATTTTCTTCTTGAACTCAAGGATATAAAATTCTTTGAGGAAATCATCTTGCAATGTCGTATAATCCACACAAGTATGATCGGGGTTAAACTTCCTACACCGGATGTGTGTGCGTCCCTACAACGTAGTTAGAAAATGACTAGCCTTGCACTCTTACGAAGTTGTAATTCCCTTCGTGTTATAGTATCTTGCACATATGGACATGATCAGACCTTCATATTCTATTCATATATACTATGGGAGATGAAGTGACATCTCTATGTAAATATTTTGGGGCTAGTGAGGACCATGCCCACAAAATCCATAACCTCCTATGTTACCTCTACCTCCGGATCCACCGCCAAGCCAAGCCACCTATACCTCCTAATCCTCCACCGTGATAGGAATTGAATAAGAGGATTCACTTCCTTTTTGTCCTAACAGTGGTACTAAACTAAACTCCAATAGTACATGAATTGGTACTACCCCAGGATGTGATTCCAAAGCTTTATGCGTTTATATTCTGCCGATGACGTGCACGAAAGGTACCTCCAAATAAAAAGGAAGACATTTTCCTGGCCATATATGTACTTGTTATTTGATTTACTCTTGAACCTATTGATAAATGAACTTTACCTCTTGTTACTCCACTACCCAAACTAGCTTGTTGACACTTTGACTATACTAGAAAATGGAAAATCAAGCGCAAGGGATAGGTCATTAGGTAGATTCATATGCGCACCTATGGCCCATGATGTATCCGATGGCATGATCTCATAAGAGGAGGATGAGGGTTTCATGTCATGCTTTTCCAAATGGGGGATTTCTAGATGCTCTAGCTCTACGTCCTCTGTGTGAGCTCCAAATCCTTCATGAGCCATCTCTCTCACAACTCCATCTATTATGCAACCTCATGTTGCTTCTCTAAATCCCTCTCGTGTGCCTCATTAAACTTAAGCCACCTTTCTTCTCTTTTCCTTTCTATCACTAGGCCCACCATCTTTCACCATACATGTTCACCGCCTTGCGCGTGGTGGGGTTTAGCTAGTGATTGACTTATCTTCCAAATTTAGGGTTACCATCAAGATCTTGATTTTTAGTGGAATTTCATGCAGATATGGTCCCTAGGATAACGTAAAAATTGAAACTCAGCTACCTCCAGACAAGAGTAAGTGGAAATTGAGTACTCCAAAATATATCTATTCAGAACACCACGGAACTAAGTATCCACAATGCGCGTCCAAATCAGATCAGCATCATAGAGAGCACAAATTCTTCTTACATCCAGATAAGTGTGTGAAACCTCCAATTCCTTTTAGACACATAAGAAACCAGCCACTCGTATAGTTATATGGGAAAGATAGCAAATAATCTCTCGTATAAGCATTCATACCAGATTCTACTCAACCCACACATGTGCGTCAAACTCAGATCCAGTGTTGAATCTCTGAGCGTATTCTTCTTCCAAATCTAATATCCACTCCTTAACACTTTCTAAGGTCAACCAGTACATCTTCATCATGCAACATCCTAAAAACAACTAAGAAAGAAGTCCCCATGATGGAACGATGATGCAGACCTAAAATTCACTTGTAAATAATCTGAGGCACTGGCACATCACTCATCCTTAGCGAGCGCTTACCAAAAGCATGCAAAGGCATCAAGTCCCTCCTTATATTTTCTTATTCGAATGTTAGCATGATGATGCATATAAATATTCATATTCATAATCAATTCTAAATAATCCACGATTAATACAAACCATATCTACATCTTAGAATACATAAAAGATGAACTAAACAATGACTATAACAATATTTACTATGCAAGAACCAAATTTAGTCATGTTCAACACTATTATCTAGCCAATATATTATATTGTATTAAATCTTGTAAAACACATAAACTTTTACATTACATAAGTACCTCTATGAGTCATGCGCAACAAAACCAACAACACAACTCTACAATAATTCATAAAAGATGAGCTAAACAATGACTATAACAATATTTACTACTGCAAGAACCAAATTTAGTCATGTTCGACACTATTATCCAGCCAATATATTTTATTGTATTAAATCTTTGTAAAACACATAAGCTTCTTACATTACATAAGTACCTCTATGAGTCATGCGTAACAAAACCAACAACATGACTCTCTGATAATTCGAACACACTAGAATCGTGCAAATGAATTCATATTTATAGGGGTGGGGAATTTCCCTTCACTTTCCATGCACTTTCACAAAATCATGCTAATAATAGCCATGCGCCTTTACAAAAATATGTAAAACCATGTAAGTGCTCTAATAATAGACTTCTTATAGTTAACTCTGAGTAGACATCATATTATTAGCCTAACCTATGCATGGCGCTCAACCAATGCTTATTCCCAAAATAACATTACTTGGACATAAGTCTTCCTATCTTTTTGTGCTCAAAGCATGCTATCTCTAAAAATAGTTAATGAGACCAAAATATGTCTCATTATATCACCAAATAGCATTCTTATTCTCTCTCTCAAAATTAAGCTTTCAAATGAATTTAGATGTAGTTTTAATAATGGATAGCATATTTAAGGTAGAATATAGGATTTATCTTATCATCTCTTTAGAAATCTATTTACAATCTAATTGTTTTTATTTCTTGACATTTCTTCTAAATTTGGAATGTAGTAGTGTGTCGAAAACAGGTCATAAGCAACTCTACTCCAAGTTCATAGATTGCAGCTACTGAAAGTCTTCATGCAGCTACGGAAACACCTAACAAGTGAAAGTATTTTAGTTTGTTCCAAAGTAATGTAAAGGAGCACTGAACTATTCAGCTCACTCTTTACTTCCACATCATCAACCAAGAATAAAAATCCAAACATGTGGTAATCCAAAGTCATGCATGTATGTGGCATTCCAAGAAGAATTCAAAGTCATGGACTTAGCACTCCTCCATTTTCTCTCCATGTTTCAAGGATGATAAAATAGTGGAATAGTATTAGGAATGTTGAATAAGTACTCTCCCAATTTTGTTCCTAGATTAAAGGGATGAGTTGTAGAAATATTATCCATGATAAGTGGATTGTTGTAGTCAAGTTTTTTTAGGATTTATGTTTTGAATAAATCCTCCGAATAATAGGTAGTTAGTTCTTGGTGTGTTGACTAAGTAAATTAGAATAAAGAGAAGATCAGATTGTATTCCCCAAAAGAGGAGTTGGTTGGATGCATGAATTATAAATGCAACCTTCCACACTCTTATATGTAATCTTTTACCAATCAATGAAAAATATGTTCTTTTCTCTCCAATATTCTAAAGTTTTGAATTAAGATCTTGGAAGCATGATTTAAATCCTCTTCCAAGGAATGAGTTGGCCACTCATTCCAAGGAAGATGGATCTATGTATTTGTGTTTTTGTCTTGTAATAATTTATGTTTATGTTATTTCCTTTTACGTGATACTAATTTTGTTGTATCTTTTTTCTTCTTGTATCGTAATCTTCATTTTCATTCAGTTTGTTATGAACCTATAGATATTTTATTTGATTTATTTCCAATTCATAAAATTTGTTTATGCGAGTGTTCTTTCATTTCTCCAAGTGTGATTTTGATTTCTGCCTCATTGTGTGTTTTCCATTTCCGTAAGTTTTCTTTTTAATTCATGCAAGTTTGGATTGTGTTTGAAGGAGTTTTTTCCAAATATATCTTTCTCCTATTGCATACATCCATGGGACACCAGCCTGGATTGATATTATTAATGAAAAGGATTGACAACCCTCATCAATAGCCTCTATAGCAGAAATGGATAAGTTCTAATCTTAGGCACTTGAACCTTTATGTAGTACCCATTCGCGCTCTTCCCACACCCTACATTTGCATGCCCAACACTTAGGCTTTTTTATCTACCCAACAAATGGGATCCCAAATAGACCCTTAAAATGTATTTAATTCATACTTGTACAAGATCACGTAGACCCGAAATGGGAGAAAAATCAACTTTAACTAAAACATTTCATATTCATATATTTCACAAAAATTATAAAAGGAGCGATAACCAGGATCGTGCTTACCAAGCCAAGAACATAGATGCTAATCAAACATCACGATCAATAAGATGAAAGCAATTAGCTAGAATAACTTTACATAAACCTTTGTAAACAAATGAGCAAAGAATCTCATATATTATTATGGAACTCAATGAAATACAATGAGAATGGGCCTTTAACTTATATAGGGAAGGAATAACAATCTAAGAACCGGTCAAAGTCGTAGATCAAGCCATAAATCATGGAAAGAACTAGTCATCAAAGAACTTGTCAAGTCCATAGATTTATGAGAGAACTAGACATAAAGGATCTAGTCAATACCATAGATCTAGGAAAGAACTAGTCAATAACATAGATCAAGGAAAGAACTATACCTAACAACTAGATAATATCTCCTAATATCTAAATAAATAAAAGAAATATCCACACACATAAGTGGGTGAGGATAAATACAATAAAGGTAAATAATGTACCTAGGTGAACATGAGCTAAGGTAAATACCTACTCTAACACCCCCTCAAGTGAAGCTAGGGGCCAAAATAGAAGTGGCATGTCCACGGTGATGAGTCCAGGAAACTAGGCTGATGAGGTACTCATGTATAATATATCCATGAAGAATCTCAAACCAAAAGAATGAAAGAATCCTACCATAAGGAAAGAAGAAGAAGAAGGAAGATGTTCTCACGAACACCCCCAAGAATAGCTTCCAAAACCCCAAAGATTCCATGCAACACAAGGTAGCGAGGTGATGCAAAAGGCTTAAAAGATGTCTACAACTCTTCTGTGAGTCAAAGGTACTCCAAGCAAAGAACTCCATCCTAAATGTGCTGCCAAATGAAGTGGATGTGTATCTCGATATGCTTGGTCCGCTGATGCTCAACTGGGTTGCAAGAAATGTGAATTACACTTTGGTTGTCACACCAAAGTACAATCAGTGAATCTGTGGGAATCCAAACTCTTTCAATAACTGGCGAAGCCAAAGAATCTCTTGACTCACTCTTTATGCTTCGCTGCCCTGTACTCTGCCTCTGAAGATGAAAGTGCAATAGCTTGTTGTTTTTGCGCATGCTCAAGCAGTCGGAGAATAACCAAGGCAGAAAGATAGCCAGTGAAGTAGAACACTGTCATCAATAGAACCTACCCAATATGAATCGTATACCCAACCAACGAGTAGAACCCCAGTGTAGTGTAGGCCAAAGTGAGAAGTGCCTGTAAATAGCGTAAAATCCTTTTAGCAGCACACGCCAATAACTACTATGAGGAGAATGTGTAAACCGAGATATAAGCCCTACTGCAAATGAAATATCGGGCGAATATGGGTCAAGTACATGAGACTCCCAACCAACTACCTATACAACATAGGATCACAAAGTTGTGTGGTACATGTGGATGTAAGAGTAACCCCAGATGAAAAGGAGATGGACTAGGCTTGCAATCAGCCATATCAAAGCGCTTTAAGAAGATCATGGGTGTACTTTTGCTTGACTCAAATGAATCCCTAAATGCATCATAGAAATCTACAAACCAAGGAAATAATGCAATAGCCCAAGATCTGCATGTCAAATCGTTTGGTATCAGAGCCAAGTAGTTAAGCGCGCCGCCCCCAGAGTAGTTCTGGGATGGGTGACCTCCTCGGGAAATTCTGGTGTCACTTCCTCCTAATGTTGTTGGGCCTGATTGGGTGTATACCCGGCTCCATCGTGCGGGAGGGTATTGTCGTGACAGCCAATCGATTAACATGATGATATCTCTCTCCACCATCAGTTCAAGCTTTTGGTGTGACGACAAGTCGTGTAGCTCGATACCAAGTAGTTAAGCGCACCAGCCCTTAGAGTAGTGTTGGGATGGGTGACCTCCCGGGAAATTCTCGGTGTCACTTCCTCTTAATATGTCGTTGGGCCTGATTGGGTGTATACCCGGCTCCATCGTGTGGGAGGGTATTGGCATAGCAACTGATTAACACGATGAGATCCCTCTCCACCATCAGTTTGAGCTTTTGGTGTGACAGCAAGTCATGTAGCTCTGATACCATAAAAGGAACGATAACCAGATCGTGTCAAGCCAAGAACATAGATGCTAATCAAACATCACGATCAATAAGATGAAAGCAATTCACCAGAATAACTTTACATAAACCTTTGCAAATAAATGAGCAACAATATCATATATTATTATGGAACTCAATGAAATACAATGAGAATGGGCCTTGCTTATATAGGCAAGGAATAACAATCTAAGAACCAATCAAGGTCGTAGATCAAGCCATAAATCATGGAAAGAACTAGTCATCAAATAACTAGTCAAGTCCATAGATTTATGAGAGAACTAGACATAAAGTATCTAGTCAATACCATAGATCTAGGAAAGAACTAGTCAATACCATAGATCAAGGAAAGAACTATACCTAACAACTAGATAACATCTCTTAATATCTAAATAAATAAAAAGAAATATCCACACACATAAGTGGGTGAGGATAAATACAATAAAGGTAAATAATGTACCTAGGTGAACATGAGCTAAGGTAAATACCTACTCTAACAAATTACTGGACTTGAATAGCTATCAAAATAGACCTCCACAAATATGTTTCACACCTAAATAATGCACAAAATGTGTAGGCCTAGAAGTGGGTAAAAATTTTACCCATTTTCAAAGTATTTTTGTAGCCATATATTTTTATAATAAGAAGACCCATAATGGCTATGAATCAAACTCTTTACAAAACATATTCATAGTAAAAATAATACTAAAAAAATTAAATCCATAAATGGGTGTTATCCATATATTCATTTTCAAAATGTAGAGGACTACAAATGGGTGAAATTTCAACAAAAAGTTTTGATTATAACAATTTTTTTTCCTTTGTAACTTATTCTCAAAGAAAACATAATAAGAAGAAAAACCCATGCCTATTAAAAATGTTATCCAACTTTATTTTACCAATTTCCATCTTGATCTTCCTTCCAAATTTCTAATTCTTCAAGTCCAAGCAAAAATCCTAGTGTATCCTGAATAAACTAAAAGAAAATGAAATATCCCTACTTCCAATCATCCCTCATCTATTTTCTCATGTAAAACCTAGTTTGAATCCTCTTTCCCCATTTTTCTTGCTACCAAAAACCACATGTATCCAATAAATTCCACATTACTCACAATTAAAACCAAAAAAATCCCATTCATTCTCCACTTCTCACGCATTTTCCCCCTTAATTCAACATGCCCAATGATTCAATATCGGTGGATGTTTTACTTAAAAATAAATAAAATTAAAAAACAACACTTATCTCCCCCTTATTATCTAATAATCGAGTTAGAGCTCCATGCAAAGTGGCCAAGTATATATGCATGAAAACCACAATCAACAATTTAGATTTCATATAATGAATATTATTTATATTATTTCTCTGACAACCATGCCATGGTCAAATTATATGTATACCCTTCCACAATAATGACAAATTCAATGTGATTCATAATGTATATTTTATAATGTCAATCAACCATCATCCACACACAAGTGAATATAACACACAAACATGGTCCATTTGTCTCGTTATGTTTTCTAAATTATATTCATAAGTCTAATAAAATTCCTATAAAACAAATAAACATTCACTCACAACATCATATTAATAGCAATATACGGTTTTGGGTTATTCCAATTGTGTTTAACCACGTTGACATAATCCAGATTATCATCTATCAATATTAACCAAATAGACAAAAAAAAACATAAAGAAGCCACACATCACACAAGTAAACTAAACACTACCGAATCCCATTGTGTGTGTCGGTTCTCATATTACCTTCATTGTTTTAAGTTCAATATATCAATTCAACCTCTCTCTCGATGATTCCCTCCGGCACCATTTCAATCAGGGTGTACATGTTCTTGTATCCACCTCATGTCACCAAGATGGTAGTTAGTCCAAATCATTAAAATTCAACATAATGATAATAAGAATGCTAATTTAAACATTTTAAAATGATCATAAAAATAATTATCCAATTTAATAATGTCATTTTAATCATCATGATTAAACAAGTATTGAATTTTTAAATCCACATAGGAGGGATGTGACATCCTTCCCTTCCCAAAAAAGTCATCGTCTTGATGAATACATCCAAATATAATACAACTATAACTAATTGTAAAAAGAAATTGCATTCTTTTCCCATTTTCAGATTTTTCATTTTTCAAAAAATTTTAAGTGCAAGATTAAATTTACATTAATTATTTATTTTCATTTAATTTCTAAATAACAACAGTAATAAACTTGTTTTACAACAATCTTTAGCTGAATAGAAACTCAATTCCTTTCGAATTTATCACAACTAACATAGAAAGTTTAGTTTCAAGTTTAAAATTAAAATATTTTTATTCTAAACATACTATTGTAATGTATGCAAATAAAAAATCAAAATCAATATTTCTATCTCAAATCAGCAAGTACTAAATGGATTTCAAATGGCCATTTATTATAGTCATAAAATTCTAGCTTTTATTAGTTTTTCACTCAAATAAATACAAAAATAGTACTAATTTCCTCCAAGTTTTCCCAAGTGGAACTTTCTTCATTATATTAGTCCCATTAGACCTTGCCTTGTGCTACTTCACACTTATGCAAGTTAAGTGTTCGTGTGTCCAATATTCTAATTGGTTCTATGATCACCACTCTTGGGTCTTGAACATGCAGATATTTCCAATATAGCACATGATTCAAATCTCCTACATATTTCTTGAGCAATGATATATGAAATACATTATCTAACCGGAAAATGCTAGAGGTAAGGCTAGCCTATAAGCCACTATGGGATTATTTCCTCTAGAAGAACTTTAAAAGATCCAACATATATATGGGTGCTAACTCGACAAATGTCAAAAATTTAATGGAACTCTTCTTTGGTTTAACTCAATAAAAACTTTTCCCCAATGGATAATTTCCTTTTGGTTCACTTCTTGTCAACATAAATATTTTTTCTATCAATGGCTTCCTTGAGCCTCTGCTTGATTAATTTAACACTGGTTTTCCACTTCTAACAATATATCAGGTCATACTACCTCTCCATTATCAATGTTTTCCAAATGATTGGTGTCCTGCACATTCTTCCATAAAGAGCCTCAAATGGTGTCATTTTCAAAGTAGAGTGATATATATTATTATACATAAATTCTACCAAAGGAAGATAATCTTCCCACTTGTATTGTTGATCCATGCAATACATCCTAAGCATGTCCTCAAGGACCTGATTGACCCTCTCGAGACTTTCCATCGGTCTCTAGATGGTAAGCCAAATTGTTGACCGATTGAAATATTGACTAAGTATCAAGAGAACATTTGATAGTGGTGTGAAGGAAGGAGGCGTAGAAGTTTGAGAGAGTTGTGCCCTTTATATTCACGCCTTATGAAGATAGATTTTAGAACTTAACCGTTTTTTTCATATTACGGGTTAAAAATTGACATGGAGTGATGAGAACATGTTGGATCAAGGACATGAAGACTTGGAGGATACATGCCAACCTCATTTTGGAAACAAGAAGAAGTTCAAGAGTCATGCATAGTTCGAGCTAATAATAAGATTAGAACTAGAGTTAATTATAGATGATCTATTATTAGGGGAAGCTTGCATGATTCCTTAGTTGCTTTTGTAGTAGAATGGATTTTTGAGTATACAACCTATTTTAAGAGTGTAAGGAGGTGAAGGGAAAGTCCCCACCCCTATATATGTATTTATTTGCATGGTTTAGAGACACACGAAAATACATAGTTACGTTGTTGGTATGATTTTGCGTGCATGACTTTGTGATGGTAATTTTGATGTATTCAGCTACTATGTTTTATGGTGGATTAATATAATGGATCATTGTGGATGGATATTAGTTATTGATGTCTCTGTTACTAATCATTTCATGGTGAATTTGGTATTAATATTTATTTGATCTATACGTTTGCTTATTATGTGTGTTTCTAATTTGAAATCATGGATCCGATTGTTAGGCCGGGATATGCACTTTGATTATGGTTAATATGAGTATGCATGCTAACATTTTGGTAAGGAAGTAACAAAGAGGGCATGGTACCTTTTCATGCTTTTGGTGAGTAATCATATCTGCTTTAAGTGATGTGCCAACACGTATAGGGTTGTTGAGTGAGAAAATAAGACTACATTTTGGTTCCGTTTCTGGACCTTTTTCAAAACTACTTATCGCAATGTTGTATGATGATGGTGTATGGTTGACTCTTGTGGTTGTTGAAGATTGGGTTATTGATGGACAAGATCATTTTACACAAAAAAATGGTTATGGACCTGATTTCAATGCACGCACATGGGTTGAAGAAAATATTTATCATGAGCTTTATGAGTCGTTATTTTGTTTCTTTCCAATAGAGTTGTATGAGTGGTGGTTTACGTAATTATCAAAGAAAAGCTGGTGTTACAAACCAAGGATTTGGATGTAGGAAGAGTATCAAGATTTGTTTGATGCAGATGAACCTTGGACGCATGTTGTAGATCATTAGTGGGTTGGTGTTGTGTGCAGTTATACTTTGGAGTACATGGTGTCTACGTATACTTGTCCAGGAAGCCTTTGAGTTTTAATTCTTACATGAACGTGAGGATATTACCTTCACATTTTTCCTTTTTCTATTAAGTTCTTGATGGTAGTGTTGATCTTATAGAATCTTCCTATAGGTAGCTAAACACCCCACCACGTAGAGGGCAAGAGTAGATGTGGTGAAAGATGGTGGACCTTGTGTGGCGAAAGGAAGAGAAGCGAAAAGGTGGCTTAAATATAATGAGGCACGAGAGAGGGAATTAGTAAAGAAAGAGCATGATATTGATGAGTATGTATAGTTATAGAGGATGATGTCTCATGAAGGATTTGAAGCTCATGTGGAATACATGGAGCTAGAGCATCGGGATCTCCCCACTTAGGAAAGTGCAAGTAGAAAATCCCTCTCCTCAGTTGTGATGAGAGCATGTATGATGAATAAATATTAAGGACCACAAGCATGGATCTGATCGCACCTAGTGACCTAGCCCTTACGCTTGCTATTTGAGTTCCAAAAGTAACTATTAATAAATAGACAAGTGGAGGTAATCCAGTGGTTTCGTGTAGTTATCATTTTACTGTTGAATACGTATGCATCAAACAACTATAGACACTCAATTTTGGTGTCGTTCATCCACTTCACCATGTCCCCCTCTCCGCATTAGGCTTTCTCATTCAAATTGCATTTCCCTCAATTTCATTCTAAGTCCATTTCCCACCAAAAATACATATCTAATTAATTAATTTTAATCCATTTTAAATCAACTTACGAATTTAATATTCCAAAGTAATCCATGTCATTCCACCTATGAATTTAATAATCCATGTCACCCGAATTCTAGATTTAAAATTCCAAGATAATCCACATGTAATCCACTTATGAATTTAATAATCAAAACTTATCCATATTCATCCACTTATGAATTTATATTCACATTTCATCCATGATAATCTACTCATAAATTTAGTATTCTAATCATGCCCCCACTCTCCTAATCGGGTTACTTTTCCAAATCAAGAATATCTAAATTAATCTCATCTTCAATCTATAAATAAGAGCCTCCGCTTCCCCTCTTTTAGACAAGTTAGAATTGATAGCAAACCTCTGACATTATAGCTCCTCACTTATCATCATATCATAATGCCCTTGTGATGCCATTTGTATCACCATAATATCATCCTCATGCCTTTGTGGTTCTCTTAGCAAGTCCATCTCTTGGAAATTCCATTTCTTGGCATCCTTCCATCTATAACAAGAAATTGTGTAGGTTCGTGTGGAAAGTTCCTCTCATCTAGCCCCAAATTTCCATTTTTTCATGCAAGGTTTGGTTTATATTTATTTTGATCAGATCAAGTAGCTTCTTTATACATCAACATTTTCAAGTTCTGTTATTTATTAGTTTCTGCATGTTATCCATTTATCTTTCATTTATATCATCCTCTCTTATCAAGCGGGGTTGAAATTTGTGAAAGAAAGGTAACTCTTCTTGGAACCGAATTCATCAGAAACCCCGCATACACCATCTAATCCATTTTTCTCTTAGTTTCCTCTATTTTGTAGGTTTATCCAGCTCATGAGTGAGGACATCCTATTAGGAATTAGAGAACAAATATGCGGAAACAATTCCTCAAACCACAACAATAGGGAAACTATATAGCGAGAATTATACTTATAAATATAACAAAAGCATAAATAAATAATGCACAAAAGAAGACAAGACAAGATTTAACATGATTCACCCAATGTGGGCTATGTCCACCAAGAACTTGCTCAGATTTTATTATCGACAAGAGTAAAACAACTCTTACAAACCTTCTCTCGCTTATGAACTCACAACGAATTCCAAATATGTTAAACCATATCTAAACCACAATTGACACATAATTGCATAACCTTGATCACCTCTTGATCATTAAGACTCAAGACCTCTTGAACACTCAAGATATCTTCAAGATACCCTAACACCTCTATTTATAGGATTAAAATCCTCTTAAGAAGTCCTAAATCTGACCCTAGAAGTTTGAAAGTCGTGATCTTTCAACTTCCCATGGCTGGAAAAACAATCTCGATGTTAACAACCAATTAACAACATGTTAACAACAACATCACAAAGCAACGCCACGTGGATGCACAACAACGTCCACGAAAACGACTGAAAAATTCTCCTAAAGTCTCCAAACTTAACCGTTCGAGCTCCAACACTTCAACACTTTGATTCAAGAAGACCAAAAATAGGCTCCACACCCCAACAATCTCCCACTTGGAGACTATTTCCACTGAGAAAGTTCTTAACCCTTCATTATCAACCATGAAGGCCAATCAAAGTTGAACACAACTTCAACTTCTCCTCCTTGTGACCACCTTTGTCATCATATCCAGGATTAAGGTATGAATCTTTTCTAGCTTCAACTTATCTTCTTCCAAAGTTTTCATGATGAAATGATATCTCAGCTTGAATGTGCTTCATCCTAGAGTGGAAATCGGAGTTCTTCGCAAAATTAATAGCACTCTGACTATCACTGTGTAGTCTCCCAACTTCTTGCTTATGACTCAACTCATCAAGTAACTACTCAGTAGCCAAATCATCTCCTTACTTGCCTCATGTGCAGCAACATACTCGGCCTCTGTGGTTGTGACAAAGCCACGACCTTTTGTAACCGTGAAATCCAACTCACTATTGTATCACCAACCGTAAATACATAACTTGTCATGCTCCTCCTACTATCCAAATCTCCTATCATGTATGAATCTACATATCCACGTAATGTAGTGTCTGATCCACTGAAACACAATGTTGCTCCCATGGTCCCTCTCAAATACCGAAGGATCCACTTTACTTGCTGTCGGTGCTCTACTGGATCACTCATAAACTTTCTCACTGCCATTTGCATGGGAAATGTCAGGCCTAGTGCATACCATAGCATACATCAAGCTACCAACTGCTGATGAGTATGGTACCCTAGACATCTGTATTCTATCCTCCTCAGTCTTGGGACTCTGCTCCTTTGATAATTTAAAGTGACCTGCCAAAGGAGTACCAATCGATTTAGCATCCTGCATACTAAACCTCTCCAAGGTCTTCTTTATATACTCTTCTTGAGATAATACCAGCTTCCTCTCCTTCCTGTTTGAGTTATTCTCATACCAAGGATTTGTTTTGTTGCCCCCAAATCCTTCATAGCAAAGGAGTCACCTAGCTACTTCTTGAGTACCTTTATTTCCTACATGTTCTTCCTGCAACAAGCATATCATCTACATACAGGCACAAAATAATATAACTACCATCAAGAAACTTCTTGATGTACACGCAATGGTCTAAGTGACACTTGGAGTAACCCTGCTCCTACATAAAACTGTCAAACTTCATGTACCACTACCATGGAGCTTGTTTCATGCCATACAAGCTCTTCTTCAATTTGCACACTAACCTCTCCTTCCTTTGACCTCAAAACCCCTGGGGTTGCTGCATGTACAATTCCTCCTCCAACTCACCATGAAGGATACAATCTTCACATCCAATGTTTCTAAGTGCATGTCTTCTCTAACTAAACCAAGAATAGAGTCCTAATAGAATTCATTTTAACAACTATAGAAAAAAATTCATCAAAGTCTATACCTTTCTTCTGTGTAAATCCTTTGACCACCAACTAGTCCGTGTATCGTTTCATGCCTCCATCTTCCTCTTTGATTCTATACACCCACTTGTTCTACAATGCTCTCTTTCCCTCGGGTAGCTCCACCAGATCCCAAGTCTGGTTTTCCATAAGATATCTATGCTCTTCATCCATGGCCTGCTCCCACTTCTTCCCACAGCATCCACTTGTAATGCTTCCTTAAATCACTCGGCTCTCCACTATCAGTGAGAAATAAATAATTCAAAGATGGAGTAAATCATTCAGGTTCCCTTCTTACCCTAGAATACCTTCTCACCTCGGAGTTTGGGGTTCCTGATGAGTAGGTACACAACTGGCTATCTTTGGAACATGATGAACTCCGAATCGGCCCCTTGGAGACCTTGTCCGCAATGTCCTCTAACACTATGTATTCTTTCTTTGATTTCTCTTTACATGTTCTGTAACTAATCTTTATACATGATTTTTTCATTAAAGACAATATCTCTAGACAGAAATATTTTCTTGTCTTTAAGACTCCAAACACGGAAACCAAAATCATCTTCACCATATCCAACAATGGTCCATTTCTCAGACTTAGCCTCTAACTTGGTCCTATCATCTTTATCAATGTGAACAAATACCTCACATCCAAATAATCTAAGAAATGAGTAATCAATTTTCTTACCAGGACTGAAGACTCCTCGGGTATACCTCCATCCAAGGCCATGAGGGTCCTCATTAATCGGATAAATAGGTTGTGCTTACCGCTTCCACCCAAAACATGAGTGGCAGCCTTGCATGTAACCTCATGCACCTAGCATGCTCCATGATTGTCTGTTCATTCTCTCGACACTCTATTTTCCTATGGAGTATTTGGGCCCATTCTTTGCTTGTGTATCCCATTTACCTAACAAAGAATCAAGAAATTCATTGCTGTAATATTCCCCTCCATTATCCGACCTGAGACATTTCAACTTGAGACATGTTTCATTCTCAACCAAGGCTTTCCATCTTTTGAAATTTTCAAACACATCAAATTTATTTCTAATGCAATATACCCAAACTTTTATAGTTGCATCATCAATGAAAGTGACGTAATAACATGAGCCACCAATAGAGTTTACCTTAGCTGGCCCCATACATCTGTATGCACTAACTCCAACTTACCCTCCTTCTTGGTAGGTCCAACCTTGAGGAATCTCACCCACTTCTATTTCCCATAAACACAGTCCTCACAAAAGTCCAAATCTAACTCCTTTAATTTGGGTAACCTATCCTTTATAATCTGCATGCCCTTATGACTCATATGATTGAGTCTCTAGTGCCACAAAGTTGTATCTCCATCTGCAGCAACTAAATTGCAATAATCAGCACCACTGGTTAAATACAAAGTACCATTTTTCTTACCTCTTACAACCACAAGAGCTCCCTTAGTAACCTTCCAAGAATCCATTGTAAAACTAATTATACAGCCATCACTACCTAATTGTCCCACTGATATCAAGTTCCACCTCAACTTAGGCACATGCCTAATGTCCTTAAGTAGCCATGTGTTCCCATTCTACATTTTCACCCAAACACAACCTTTCCCTACTATGTTGCATGGTTCATCATCACCAAGATATACATGTCCAAAATCACCTTGAAAAAATCAGTAAAGTAATGTCTATGTGGGGTGGCATGGAAAGAAGCCCCTGAATCTAACACCCAAGATTCAATAATATTATCTAAAGAAAGAATTAAGGCATCTTGACAAACATCACCTACTGCCAAATTTACCTCTTTAGTTTCCTCCTTCTTGTTCTTCTTATCCCAAAGAGCCCAACAATCTTTCTTAGCATGACCAACCTTCCCACAGTGCCAACATTCTAACTTACTCTTGGACTTTGACCTTCCATGATCATTCAACTTCCCACGGTTACCTTTCCTTTGTTCTTTTATCTCCCTCTACTCTCCACCGTCAAAGCATTTCCAGAAGTAGAAGAATCTTCGGTGCTCTTCCTTCACATTTCCTCACTTAGGATCACGCCTATTACATCCTCAAACTTTAGCTTTGAGTTATTAGAGACTGAATTACTTACAACCATAACCAAGTTGTCCCAGGCTATCACGGCAAGGAGCATAAAATCAACAAAGCCCTAACCTCATCATCAAAATCAATTTTCTTGAGTTTAACATAATCACAACCGTATTAAATTAAATTCATTCAAATGATCAAACAACATAACCATTATCAAACATCTTCATATTAAATAACTTCCCAATGCACTCATGAGACCTTCCATGGTCTTCTCTCATGATATGTTGAAACAACCAGAAGATGCAAGGCATAAGCAGATTGCCTTGAGCACCTTTCTATCCAAAGAACTCCCAATCCTCATCCAATATGGTTGTAGGTTTATTTTCTTTTCCAGCCAAAGGAACATGGAGGTCCTTCGATATAAGTAACTCTTCCACAAACCAAAGTTACGCCCACTAAACTTCTCAACCCTCAATCTGCCCTCATCTTCCATAGCTCCCTTCAAGCTAAACTTTCCTGTGATTTACAACTTCAGCAAAAAAACCACCAAAGCTCGATACCAATTGTTAGGAATTAGAGAAAAAATATGGAAACAATTCCTCAAACCACAAAGTGATAGGAAACTATATAGAAGAATTATACTTGCGAAATATAACAAACATAAATAAATAATGCACAAAAGAAGACAAGACAAGATTTAACGTGGTTCACCCAATGTGGGCTACGTCCACCAAGAACTTGCTCAGATTTTATTATCAACAAGAGTAAAACAACTCTCACAGTCTTCTCTCAATTATGAACTCACAACAGAATTCCAAAGATGTTAAACCACAATTGACACCCAATTGCATAACCTTGATCACTCTTGATCACCTCTTGATCATTAAGACTCAAGACCTCTTGAACACTCAAGATATCTTCAAGATACCCTAACACCTCTATTTATAGGATTAAAATTCTCTTAAGAAGTCCTAAAGTGACCTAGAAGTTTGAAAGTCGTGATCTTTCAACTTCCTACATGGCTGGAAAAATAGTTAACGACATGTTAACGACCAGCGTCATGCAAGAACGGCACAATGTCGCACAAAGAACATCACAAAGCAAATGATCAGAAATGCTCTCAAAGTCTCCAAATGTAACCATTCGAGCTCCAGCACTTCAACACTGATTCAAGAAGACCAAAAACAGGCTCCACACCCCAACACATCCATTTTACACCCATCCATTTTTCATCATCTTCTCTAAGGTACCTTAAACCCTCTTGTCTTTGAGGTTGTTTGGTTTTCTTTGTTATCTAGCTCACTAATCTGAAGCGGTGATGAAGAAATCTCAATCAATATTCTAGCACGCCCAGGTGGACCCTTCCCATGATTTTTTTGGTTTCACAACTCGTTATCTTATCGGTTATTTTCCTGCTCGTGTTTACTTTTGTAATTTCATTTTCTATACCGTATGGATTGCTTTGGTTAACCCTTACATTATGGGAAATCTTGTTGTTTTGTGTTGTCTTATGTTGTGTGTGCGATTCCAGATGCAGAGGGATATGTGCTTGTGTTATCGTGAACTCATAGCCTTGCGATCTTTTCGTGATAATTACCCTCTTGAATCGTTGTACTAATATTTGTTTGTATGGTTTTGGTGTTGGTTGGAGATGGTGTTATTCTCGTCATTTTATTGTTTATAATGTCTCAATTAGTCATCTTCAAAAGGTTAGTATTTGGTGCTTTATAGTTAGTATAAAGTTTTAATTTTTATTATTATTAAAATAATAATAATAGATATAATATATAAGTAAATAAATAAATAACCAAAAATTATTATCCTAAAAGCGCCCCTCCTACCTATCCCTAATTCCCTTAGCTCATTGACTTGGCTGAGTTATTCCCTCGATCCTTGACCAACTCCCTACCCAAATCCCGAGATACTTCCTCACCCCCACACCTAACTCGCTATTCAACTCCCCTAACCTTGTTCCCATCCAAAGACACTAAGTTAACTACCCACAACCCCATACCCAATAAACTACCCCGAGCTAATCCCTCTATCCGTCCCCCTTTGCCACTCGATTGCACTACCCCATGCCATCCCCCACATTACCACCCCTTATATCCCTTCCCACCAACCTCGCCAACCCCTCTCCTATCTTGACTTCCCTAGCCACTCGCCACCCCACCCCAATTGTCACAAGGCTAGATACACACAAATGGAATAAACTAACCCCCACGTGGCACTGAGACGCTAAATTTTTCGCTTCGCGCCTTAGAGGATCAAGCTACTCCAGTAGTCCCAGACTATGCCTTACACCCACCTTCCATTCCCTACGCAACTCCATCCTTGTGCACAAGTGAACTCCTCAAACACCTTTCACAGATGCCCATACTGATTGCTCCAAAAGATCACTCACTAAATAAAACATTGCCCAATACAACCATCGGAATCTCTTGATATGTCTTCTTAGTCCACCTGAGGGAATGCACAACTCCTACCTCCTTGACCCATCACTGAACCAAATATACGCAGAACACCACTGCCGGCCCACTATCGAACACCCAACTACTCGCATAATGCCATCGAAGAACAACATAAGTCCTTATTGTCATCCATCCATGAGTCTCGCATGAGTTTTCGCATCAATCACATACGTGTGCACCAACTAAAGTCCTCCTCGCAATTCCTTCCTGTGCATGAGTCTCTAACTCACTATGACCTACTAATTGTTCTACCACCCAAGTCCCAACACCAAAGATCCCTGCAGGGAGAACTACAAGCTCTCCATCTTTGTAGACCACATCCCATGTGGGTGAGGTACTCTTTTTCCCTCATCTCGATCTCAACATTGATCTCACCTTGATGACATGGCCATTGACACCACAAGTGCCTACTCTTTGAGACACCCATCTGCGTCCTGGACTAAGTTAACTCTCCACTCAAGTATTCCTCCTTAGATGTCATATCTCCACACTTGTAGTCATAGCCATGATGTCCTTTTCTCAAACCACCATGTTGCGCAACACCATGTGAACCGTTCTCTAGGCCCACGTCCATGAGTCTCCATTGCTGCTCCTACACCCACTCCATATCCACGCTTCGCTGTGCCTCTAGATACATCTACGTGAGCACCCGACTCATGCATTGATCCACCTCTGCAAGGTTGAGGAGCTCGCCACTTCTTGGCTCACTCGCGTCTAAGTTACTTCTCCTCTGTTTCGACCTCTAGATCCCAGTCCCACTCCAACTCACCCCATGGCTGCATTCTACATGAACTCTGCTTCTAAGGACGTTGCCACCTCCAAGGTCTCCCCAAGTCCACTGCCACTTCTCTCTGGAGTCCCACTGCTGATCCCCGATGCACACCTCTGCATGAACATACTCCACAAGGGTAGAGTATGTCTCCAAGGTCTCTTGAACACCCCTTTCCCTCTGAATGTCCAAGTCCACCAAGTGCTCCACATTCCACCTGGTGTGGGTGTGAGCTCCCCACGTTGGCCACCAATGTCAGCACCGCCTTATGGCTCCTGAGGCACTTGCGACTGCACTCTCAACACAAGGCCTCACTTATGCAAGGTCTTCATGCTTGAACCCCCAACTTTGCATCCACACTACACTCATGAGTTACCCAACTTGCTCACATACATTGGGTGTGTTATGTGATCCAAGACACCTCACACCACTTCTTAGTGTAACCAACTCAAGGTATTGATGTTGCACGCAAGGCAAGGCCTCACTCCTACAAGGTCTTCATGCTTGAACCCTCCAACTCTGCATCCACACTGCACTCATGAGTTTCCCAACTCGCTCCATGTACATTGGGTGTGTTCTTCGCTCCAAGACACCTTACACCACTTCTAAGTGTAACCAACTCACTCACTAACCTACCTCAAGCCTACTTGGCTTTGGTGCCTCCTTGGGCTCATCTTATAGTTCATCCCATTCTCCATGCATAACTCTTACTCACTAACTAGCCCTCAAGAGTTACATTTTTACAAAGACCGGGAACTTCCCGGGAAGTCACCCATCCCAAGCTACTCTAGCCCGAGCACGCTTAACTCGCCTAATCAGTGCTCTCCCAACTCTTTTGAGAGCTCATGCATGCGAGGTCTCCAACCCCAAGCCATGTGTGGCCAACCGTCTACCTCATCACGGGAGCCACCTCACTCCTGGATAGCGCCTTGCGCACTATCCTACTCGGATGGGGTCTCTGTCCATCCTAAGAAGGAGGCCTCTCCATGACCCACCCCCTTATACCAACCTCCTTCTCACCTGCCTCCCACCCTATCTCTTCCCACACCCACTCATATTTCCTACTAACCATTCCAACTCTCACCATCTCGGCCACTAAGTCATCCCTCCCGCCGACTCCTCCATATACCTTGTTATTCGAATCGCACGTCCCCTTTACCCATGTCTTCCCAGAGCTCGCGGTGTTCTCCTCCACCGGTCCTCGAGCTCTAGGCTCCCAGTGCTTCCTTGACCCATCCCAACCCATTCCCCAAATTTCCCGACCCACACCTCTCACGGCCACTCGGCCTCACAAACACTACACCCTATCTACATGTCACTCAACCACAAATAAACCCCTTACGCACTCATCTCGGCTCTCCCACCTCTTACTTCACAAAGGTGATCCAGAACCTCGAACCCTTGGCTTGTCTAGCACACACCGTCCCCAATCCCTCAACTCACCCCACTCATCTCCCCTCCCCATGTGTCCTAGGCTCCCATACACGTTGTCAACATAATCGTACACTAGCCTTCTTCCTCCCTACTCGGCCTCTTATCCTCGACACGCCCCCTCGCACAATACTTTCCCACACGACCTCCATTGGTCATTTCCTCATGGTTATTATCATTCCACTAAGCACATAATGAACACGCCTATCATTTCCAACCAAAATCATATGTGGTTTATTGTCTCATTTCTAGTTAATCATATTTCTAGTTTGTCTTCTTTCTAGTTTAAGCAAACATGGACAAAACAACCATGTTTATCATTTAACTTCTATTTCCTCATTTATTTATTTTTGTATTATGTATATTGTCTATATTCGTATAGCCTTTCTTTCACCTATCATTTATATGGTAAAATATTTCATTTCTACCTCTTTTTGTATAGTTTCTCATTTGTATAGTTTCTCATTTCTATTGTATATCATTTCCTCTTTTCAACGTTCATTTCTTTAGTTTTGGTTTTAACTTTCATCATTTTCTCACATTATAACCCAAATTTAACCATTTCCATAGACTTCTATCATTTTGTTTTCTTATTTTATTTTCTATCATTTAGCTTTCATACCTTGTTTAATATCATTGCATTCGAACGTTGGACTACAATTTTTATTTTAGTTTAATCATTTTTTATTTTTCTTCATAGGACCTTCTTTTGTGAACATTAGATATTTTAATTATATTTAACATACTTTTTATAATCATGTTAACTAATTGTCTTATTTTCTTTTGCGGAGTGAACATTCTCGCATCAATTCGTCCACCTCATTTTGTTATCAAAGACATATTTTTATAACGTTTCGCACAACTCCACTACCTTCTATTGAGGTCTCTTGCAATACCGCTCATCGTGAATGGAGCCCCTTTTCAGGTCTTTTAACATTTCTCATCACCGTACCACTTTATAATTCACCATTATTATTTACTCACATTTTCATCTAACCCTCTTTTTGGTGCCTTTCATCTACACATTCTTGTCATTTTCTTTTTCTTTTTTTGAGAAGTCACAACCCGTCATGCATGTATGTTCTTCCTCGCACTTATCACAAGAGATCTTGAGTATCGAAATTCAATTGTGGTATCCTACATCATTTTCTTTTCATTATCGTAGAGAACTACTAACCCCTTTTATAGGATCATTGACCGCATAGTAGTTTGTCATTTTTTAATCAACATACTCACATTGATAACTTCATCTTCTTTTCTATTTCTGTTTCACTAACTTTGCAAATACTCTACATTGTCCTTCCTCATGTCAAGATTTCTTGAAACCTACTCTTTACTTGCGTCAACTTGCTTTGGATAAAAGGAAAATTGCTATCCGGTATTCCTCATTTTCTCTATCTTCCTTTTGCATTAACTTTCCTTTTCCTTTGTCTATCCTAATCGAAAGATAACATTTGGATTTGGGTTAACAAAAAAAATATTTTTGCATCCTGCTTGCTCACATAGTTTAAGTAGGGGATAACTTACTGCATCTCACATTATCACACACTACCTCAACTCATGAATAAAAATCAACACATCTAAAACATCATCCTACTGGTGGGTTGATCTATATTTCATCACCCGACGTAAAATCCGCCATGTTTTTCTCAGCCGCATTAGAAACTTTGTACAGACTCGTGCATCTCATACCTTCGTGAATATCAAGGACTCCCAAGCCAAAACATCCTAAAACCAAACATAGATTGTCTTTCCTAGGTACCTTGTTATCCATCCCCTTTCTATTTTTTCAATAATTTCTAAATTAAAAACAAAAAAATAATTCTTTTCTTTAATTTCTTGGTTTAGTTAGCGTAAAATTTTCTTTTGTTTCATGCCCATAATTAATCATTTAGCCACTAAGAAAATGGAAAAAACTCCTCCTCCAACAACACCACTACTTTGTCTCAACCAACTCCAACATTACATACTCCCATTACGACCTCTTCCATAATCACTCAATATGTGACCCACCCCATACAAACCACTTCCATTGATAGTAACAACCCTTTCCCACAACATCACAATATAACATTTAGGTCACGGTCACCCTCAATCTGCTACGTCGGTTGATGCTTTTTGGCCTTGCATTGTCCCTTGTGGAAATGTGGAGTTCCAAGAGTTCCTTGACACTAATCTTGTGGCCCTCCATGATTACCTCCTTAGGAAATCCACCCAACTTCCTATCGATGGGCCACCCATTCAAAAATTGATGCCTATCATTCCAATCCCAAAACCACCCAAGTGTTATCCTCGCAGCTTGTGGTGTTCTTTCCTAGAGCCATGAATGAGCTATCCATGGCCCAACATGATTTGGGCTCTTCTTCTTCCATTGATTCTCCAATTCACTAAACCACACAACTTATGTGCATGTCCCTCCTAATCTACATCCCATCAACACTCATTTCCCTATTACTTCGTCATCCACTATTGTCACTAGCACACCCATCTAACCTACCCAACCACCCCAATCATTACCTCTCTTATCCGAACAACATGACTGATCCTTACCCCTCGCATCTCACATACACGCCAATGTCATCATTTCCCAACCTCACCCAGTGGGGTCTACTCATGCCCATCAACCTCTTGGGGAGTTTACCAATATGTTATGAAAAATCCTCCTCCACAATCTCAACCCATCGCCACTTATCACATACCTCAACAAATTCACATTCCCATCTCACAACAACCTATCCAATCTCAACAATCACATCATCTCCCCATTTCTCAATACCAACCACTACAACAATTTCAACCCATGACCTACCAAGCAATACCCCAAGCACCCATTCATTCCAAACAACATTATCAAGATATTTCCCAAAACACCCAATCACAACCATCTTCTTCAAATGATCCTCTACATGCTTTGATGAGTAGGTTGGCTAATCTTGAAGCCACGACCTTGGGACCAAAGGTTACATTCTCCTATGATAAAATTTGTAATGAACCGATTAACCCATCGGTCCCTGTCAAGCCTTATCCTCCTCATTGGGAGCTTCCTAAATTTACCAAATTCAATAGTAAGGAAGATCCACAACAACACCTGCATGTTTTCAAACATTTGTGCTACCTCATATCACATAATTAAGATCTAATGTTATGCACCTTTCCTATGCCATTTTTGGTCCCCACTAGATCGTATAATGCTATCCCCCAACACTCCCTCTTTTCATTCACCCAACTTGTGCAACTCTTCTTGGAGCATTTCTCCATTAACATAGCTTGCAAGATCACCATCATAGACTTGTACACTATTCGCCAATATGACGATGATTCCATTACAGACTTTGTCACATGCTGGCATGGGATCATCAACCAACTTTCGTTTGTCCTTCCACAAAATGAGCTCATTGAGTTGTTTTCACGTTCCTGTGCGTGAAGCACATATCATCTACCTTGCAGATTCAATCTTTCCACACATTTGATGAAGCATTTACCATGGCTCAAACTCGAGACTCGTGCCCTTGAGCAAGGCCAACTAAAACTTAGATCGAATAAACCAAAACCCAAGTTCATCAAGCCATCAACCCACACTGAAAAATCCAAAAACATGGCCAATACCATAGTGGTCAAATATTCTCCTTCACCCACTCTCAATGCAGGTCCTCCACAAAGAACCCCTAGACCACCACCTAACTACACTCCACTTGGAGAGCCATATAATGTGGTCTTTGATAAAATGATAGATGCTCATCTCATCACACTTCCACCCATACGACCACTAGATTATTCACGACCAAAACCGATTTGGTATCGTGAAGACCATTACTATAAGTACCACAAAGTCCGAGGACATGACATAGAGAAATGTCAAACTTTCAAGGATTTGGTCCAAATACTCATTGATCAGGGAGATCTTCAAGAAAATAATCCAAATTTCTCACCCAATCAACCCTCAATATTTTTAAATGATTGTTCCCCAATCATGCTCCAACAAATCAAACCATGACTCCCACATCCCAACCTCCTAATGCCCAAACCATTAACACCATTCACACTACTGATACCAATGATCGTGAACCTACTTCACCAATAAATCTATCTATTACACAAACCATCACATCCACCTCTCTAGACATTTTTCCTACATCCACAAGTTCATCAACACTTATTCCCATACCCACACCAATCATACCTACATCTATCTTGGCATCTATTCCCACATCCATACCTACTTCCACACATGTCACATCTTCCCCATTCACAAGTATATCAATGATGCCCCTTGAATCATTTATGAAACAACCATCCCCATCTAATTCTACACCCACCATTGATCCAACACCTATATCGACTCCTTTACCTATTACACCTACTTCATCACTTATCACATCCACTTCATTAGGTTTGACTACCTTATCCGCATCCATTCCACCTTTACCCATTGTACCATCCTTAGCATCAGTCCTAGTTCCTCTTTCTGCACTCTTACCCACACCCACTACATCAACTATTGTGACCACATCTACATCACCTTCTTCTTCTACATCACTTTCATCACTTGAAGAATTTTGGAAAGCACTTCAACTTGCAATAACTTCAAGTGATCCTCCCATCTCTTCTACACAATCAGATGCCTTCACATCAAACCAATCTTCACTTCCTTTTGACATCATCATGCAAATACTACTCCCTCCGCCTGTATCAACCACAATACCATCTTTGGACCCTCCAAGATAGATTGTTTTCATTCCTCCCAAGGGTGCCTCTTCACAAACAAGATCTATAAACCTAGGTATTGCCTCAACATCCTATTTCACGTCTTCATAGAAAGGTAGACCTTCCTTCCCAAGACCAATACTCCCTTAAAGCCACATCATCATCTTCTATTTTTCAGGACCCATCCCTACATCATCTTCTTCTATTTTGGGACCAATCCTTGCATCATGTTCTTCTATTTTGGGACCCATCCTTACATAATATTATTCTATTTTGGGAAAATCCCTTCATCATCTTCTTCTATTTTGGGATCATCCACTTCATTGAAAAATATACCACTGATAAGACAACATGGTGCCACCTTCTTCCAAATTTTCTTCCAGTACCAAATCTAGATCACCCACATCATCAACCAAAATCCAAACACAACCCTCATCCTCCCCAAATCTAAAACGATGTTAAAATTTCCCATCAAACCACCTCACACCAAGCCATTATTCAATCCATCACAAAAATTCAAATATAGCCCCATCATCACCTATTCCCTTGGGATATTATACCATAATGTTTTACCAATTAATTTCCAATCCTCAATAATCATCATGCCACCAATTAAAATCCCTTCAACCCTCATGTACCAAGACCATCTGGTTTGACTCCAACCTATTTATGCATACCATCGTGCACCATGTCATGACATTGAATGTTGTAGGTCCCTTCAAACCATCATACACAACCTTATCAACAATATGACCTCTTTAATGAGGGAGAACTAACTCTTCCACCAACCCAATCATCTCCCTCATCCCAACCTTCACCTACCAACATCTAAGCCACCCCTTTCATCAAGGACACTTACCAACATGCCTCCACCAAAATAACATACATCTCGAGGACATCACTAATCCCATCACCAAAAGAGGATGTCCCCAGGTATGGTCCCCCTCTTTTGATCAATTTTGTTTGGATAACCACCTGTTCTAGCCCACATAACCCTAAATCCACCACACAACCTAATCCAAAACTTTTTTTTGGACATTCCTCCTCCTAGTGAACTTACATCATCCACACCTTCTTCAAGACCAAAGGTTTTCATCGCGCTCCTTCACTCATCCTCTATCATCTCCTCCATCTTCCTCTAAAGCCAAAGTTTTAATCCACTCCTAATCCCATTTCCATCAAGAAATTATTGTCAAACAACTTCACTAGGCCCCAGTTAAAATGTCACTTTATGAGCTTATCCAAATCTCTCATAATCACAAATAGTCTCTTATTGAATATTTATAATGTATTCCATATCATATTATGGGTCCCTCAACCTTTCATCTCTAGCTCATGCTTTCAGAACATCCACCGCCATGTCCTTTGAGGATTCTGAAATCCCCAACATGCCACCCGAAGAACACGATCTTCCTCTCTTCATCATGGTCCACAAAACTGGCACATTCATTAGGTAGACCATGATTAATAATGGTGTTAAGTATTAATATAATTTCTTCTCACACCTTCAACCAACTCAAACTACCATATCCCATTATCCATTATCAATCCCATACCATCCTTCGTGCCTTCAATAATGTTATCTACCCCCACTTGGGGAAAGTTTTGTTCTCATTCACGTTGGCCCTAAACTTCTTCATGAGCTCTTTTACATTATAGAAGGAGAATTTCAGTATAATCTTTTTCTTAGACATCCTTGGATTCATTCCATGCATTGTGTCCCATCTACCCTCCATCATTACATTAAATATGAATATGATGGGAAAGATTAAGACTCTCCCAGGTCTGATCCTCCTCCTTTCAATACATTTCATATGACCTATCGACCAAATGATGTGCTTGTTCCCAAATTCATTCCTTCTTATGACACATCCACCAGTTATTTTGTGCCTACATCTACATTACCCCACAATGGATCTATTATGCTTTGAAATTTTTGCACCTTTCCTTAGAAGAACATCTTCTTATGCTCTTAATTCTCTTCCTTCTCTCAACCGCCATGGTAGACCTCAAAAGGTTCTTATGTATCAACATAACATGTTAGAGACATTGTTTCTTTTGCCCATATTTTCTCCAAACCCACCTAGTCTACGGGTGGCCTCGATCACCCTTCTTCTCATGTCAAAGATCACCCACACACCAAACCATATATTGGTAGTTTTAGATTCCTTAGTAAACCATCCTTCGCCTACACATACCTCCACCATTGTGCATGGAAGGGGTTTGGTATGGGGTGTTATGAACAAGGTACCCATCACCATGTATTCAAATAAACTTGTGAACCCATGTGAAAATTTTGGCTTGGGATACAAGGATCCCTCCATCCCCCTTCAGGAACTTTTGCATCCTCTCCCATCAACGTTGATTCACCTCCCTCCTCTCCATCCAACTATCTCACCAATGAGGCCATGATATCATATCTATTCCCCCCTACCTTTTTTAATTTCACCATTTCCACTTACCGGTCACTTATCATGTTAGAATCTAACCCAATCCTTTTCCTCTCATGCATCTAGATATGGTAGGGAAGATTCCCTACCATTTAAATTCTTCATTTTGGTGATGATAATTCTATTCTTTATTACATGGGCACCGAGGATTATCATATACAAAATTCCTTCTCCTGAAACTCTCACTCTCCTAAATGAGTCTACTATCGACATTAATATCGGGACTCCTCAAGAGCCTCATATTCTAAAATGGTCAATCTCTGAGCCACAAGAACTCAATCCTTCACCTCTTTCTTATCCACAAACATCCAAAAATTTGTATGGTCATACTCGACATTATCACCATCCCATCACTTTCCAAATCGGTTAGGCAAAAGCTTTCACCATGCATCCTTGAGTTTCTCTCCTTGTTAAAAAGGAGTTTTAACATGTTCTTTCTTCCAATTTCATCATCCACATTGAATATCCCCAATGGGTTTCTAACATCATACCTATCACTAAAGTTTTGGGCAATATTTGTATATGCACCAAATTTTGGGATCTCAATCTTGTTTTCTCTAAAGACAAATTTCCCTTCCCGACATCAATCAACTTGCGAATCTTACCTTGGGTCATGAGATACTTTCTCTTATGGATAGATTTTATAGTTATAATCAAATTGTCATCTGCACTGAAGATCAAACATAAGACCTCCTTCATCTACATCGTGGGGACCTTTTGCTATCATGTCATGCCCTTTGGTTTGAAAAATGTCGGAGCCACCTATCAATGAGCCATGACTTATATCTTTCATGATCTCATCCATAAGACTATAGAAGACTATGTTGATGACCTCTTAGGTAAGTCCAAACATCGACACGATCACCTCTATCCTTAAAATCATTTTTAAGTGTCTCATTTGTTTCTTCCTTCGCCTTAATCCCACCAAGTGTGTTTTTGGCATATTAACTAGAAAACTCCTTAGATTCATCATTTATTAGGGGTATTGAGGTTGACCCTACCAAAATCAAGTCTATCCTTGAGATGCCTCCTCCTCCAATCTTAAACAACTTCACAGTCTTCAAGGCCGGCTTCACCCATTCATCACTTCATCTCACAACTTTCAGACCGTTTCTAACCCTTTCATCATCTTCTTCATAAAGACGTTAACTTCCACTAGGATGATAACTACCAAAAATCCTTCGATGATCTTAAGCAATATCTCTTATCTCTTCTTGTTCTTACACCTCCATGAAGGGGAGCCTTTTTATCTATATGTCTTTTCCACCGATCATGCATTAGGTTCCATGTTGGCACATCATTATGGTGAAGATAGGTAAAGCATCCATATATTACATTAGTTGTACCCTTCACGAGTATGAAACTCTCTCTCATGGACGTTGAAAAGCTATGTTACTCCATTTTCTTTGCCATTATTTTATCAATCATAAAACATATGTAGTCACTAGCTTTCATCTTCTCAAAACCATGCATTCTAAACCTTACAACAATGATCGCATCACTCGATGGCTCATGCTCATGACAAAGTTTGACCTAGAGTTCATCTCTTAAAAGTCTATTAAAGGCCAAGTAATCAGACCAATTAGCTAAAGTCCCTCTTCCTACCACTCATCTTCATCATGATCAATTTCTGAAGAATCCATTAACAATCTTCATCATGATCCTTTTCATCTTCACGTGATTATTTTCTTTGATGGATCTAAATGTCAGCAAGGGGAGGCGTTGGCATCATTCTTATTCCTCTTGGGACACTCCATGCCCATTTCCCATAAACTTGACTTTGAATGCACAAAAATATGGCGTAGTATGAATCCCTTATCTTAGGTCTTAAAATTTTTGTCCTTTTGGGTTTTCAAATCCTTGATATCTATGAGATTCGTAGATCTCATTATCAAACAAATTATAGGTAATTATCAATGTTAAAATTACGTTCTCCAAAAATATCGAGATATCATCTTATTTATCCTCAATCCTTTGATTATTATACTATTCAAGTCTATCCCTCCTCATCTAATTATTTTTCGACACAATGGATTCCCTTTCATCTCTCATCACATGGACAACTAATGAATCCAAACTTTCAATTGTTACATCGTCATTGTGATCAACCATCTCACATCCGTGAGTTACCTCACGTTAATGTTGTTGAACCTGACTCATTGGATCTTTGGTACTCTCAAATATTTGATTATCTATCCAAATCCATCATTCCTCAGACCTATCTAAGAATGGTAGAACATCATTTCTTCAATGTGGTAACTGTTATATCATTCTTGATGGCATCCTCTACAAATGTGGGTTCAATGGTAATCTCCTTCGATGCCTTAAATCACATAAATCTACTCACATTATCCAAGAAGTCCACGATAGTAACATTTGTGGCTGAAATTTTAGTGGGTTGGTTGTTGCTAAGCATTTTCTTCACCTTGGATATTATTGGCCTTCTCTCAATTAGGATTGTTGTGAATATGTTAAGAAATGTGTCAAGTGTCAACAACATTCCAATCATGTATGCATTCCTACTCAGGATTTATAGTCATCTCAAGACCTTTGGCCCTTCTCGTAATGGGGCCTTGATCTCATTGGTACCATCAATCCTCATTCTTCATAACGTCATCATTCTATCATCACCATGATTGAGTACTTCACCAAGTGGGTGGAAGCAATTCCACTCACCTTGACCAAAGCTAATCAAATCATTAACTTTATCTATCAACATATTATTTGTTGCTTCGAGTCCCTCATAAGATCATCAAGATTAGTTTCTCATCTTCTTATTATCATTAAGATCACGGATATGCCGAAGTGACTAACAAGACCTTGTGTAACATCCTTGCTAAAACCATCGATAAAGTGGATCGTAACTAGTATCTTCAGCTTCCTTTTTCTCTTTGGGCTTACCGTACAAGCATATGTACCTCTACTTGCACTACTCCTTTTCTCTTGTATATGGATATGAATTTTTTTCTTCCCCGCGAGGTTCAAATTCCATCCTTATGTGTGTCTCTTCGTGAATTCATTTCTCGATGAATATTATCGCCAAGAGATCCTAACACAACTTGAGTTGTTAGACAAGCACCGCCTTTTTACTCTTGAACATCATTAGGTGTACCAATATCAAATTAGCCATGCTTATAAAAATCATCTCAAAGAACTCGGCTTTAAAATTGGTGAACTTATTTTAAAAGAAGACCATAATGTCACTACTCCGCAAAGGAGCCAACGTGGAAATTTTTCTCCCAACTGGATTGGACCGTACATTATCACACACAAGTACGGGTCTAGGGCCTATCATTTGGCTTCCCTTGATGGTAAACTGGAGATAGAACCTCTTAATGCATTGCACTTATGGCCATTCTATTGTTAGCGTATATACCACTCAAGCAGATAATTATATATTTTGATCATTCTTCCATCATCAACCCTTCCATCTACCATTGTAATTACAAAGAGGAAGGTAATACAAGAACACTCATCGTGCAATTGAGCGCACTCCAAAAAAATTGAATGAAGAGAGAAATTATCTACCAAACGTACTTTGTATTGTTTAAATTTATTATTTTAAAGCTTCAACGTTGTCAACTGAATCATGTTTAATTTGTTAGATAAGACAAAGACATGAATGGAAAGTTAGAAATTAAATACTTGCATGCCCCGTACCTATTCCACAGGTTAGATAATTCCAACCCAATGAATATCTACAATATGCACTCCAATTTATAGTTTTGAACTCGATTTCACTATTGACATGGTGTAATTTATGCTTAAATGGGCCAAAATGGATATTCCAAGTTGGAGATGTGACCACGATGCCTACTTCTAGTAGAATGTTGTAGCACTTGTTTCCAGCTATAAGCTTGAGTAAGTGTAGGAAATAGTAGATGGAGCGACAAGCATCAATAATAGAGCCCTTCTTATGATTAGCCATATGATTAAAATGTAGATTAAGGATTTTGATTGGACAACATTAAGTTTATTAGATAAGGCAGAGACATGAATGGAAATTTGGAAATTAAAATGTTGGAACTAAATACCTACATGTCCACATCACTTAATCTCCAACTTTATTCTATTGACATTTAGGTCATCCTTTGATCCTCAAGCTCATCGAAAGGTTATAAAAAGGGAGCATATCAAATCAAAGAATATAATTTGGTTGATTGTTTTGAAGATCATAAGCGTGTCATATGAACAATGTTTCACCCAATAAGGTCGCCATTGTAGGGTTCGACAATGATACAATAGTTTTGGGCGTAGCATTTTTCTCAAACCTTCATAAATATTCTGAGCCTAGCGGGGTTCGATCAACAAAATTGTCTTTATTACTGTGATTGAATCTTGTTATTTTACTTACAACATCAACGCTCTGGTGTTAGAAACCTTGGGAACTGGTCAATCAAAGATGGCACCAAATAACAATGATGAAGAGGTTAAGAGGATAGCTAAGGATAAGCCTCGTATGGTGGGCACTCCTTCATCCAATAAGGCCACCTCATCCCATTCCTTGAGTTGTCAAAGCTTCTAACCTCCCAAGGATTAATGAATTCTTATTTCACTAGTACCTCGAATGTTGCATGCATTCACCCTCAACTGGATAAGAATTTTGACATTAAGGTCAAATTGGTGTCTATCCCCATGCCTTCCATTCATGGAATTGAAAATGAATGCATGTTCCACTCTATGTTTTGCAGATGTTTTTGGCTGGGCCATTAGAGGAATGGCTCCGTCTACAAATTAATACTGCAGAAAATGCCCTGGGTTTGTTTGTATAATTTAAGTCTAATTTCTTTGTAACTGTGATTTTGGATGGTGTTGATAAACCTGAAAGTGGAAGGCATGACCATTTGCAGGAGCATGTGACAAATCTAGTTGACATCCTATGGGCCTTGAATGTAAAAATGATCAGTTCAATAATATAAGAATGTGATGTAAATGTGGGTTGACAGCGCAGGAAGGTAGCGCATGGTGACTGTCAATGAATGATTGTTCTTGACTTTCATTACATAAAATATATCACAAATCGAGACCATAAATTCGGATGATTGATATAACAAGTACTCATTTCTTATGTATATTTTCCTGTAAATGGTCAAAAATAAAGGTCTTCTTTTTTGCTGCTCAGAAATCATGCCAATGCGACCTCCAAGTGGACAAACACTAAGATTTATGTACATCAATGTCTAATGAAGTAGATCCCTCAGATGCTTGCAGTGTGTCAAACTATTAACCCTCAGTGGCATTATTTTACTTTGTAATATGTCTTTGGCGTAATACACACACACACACACACACACACATATACATATATAATTATATGCATATGTATTTATGTATATATGTATGTGTGTGTGTGTATATATACACACACACACATAAATATATACATATATGCATATGTGTGTGTGTGTGTGTATCGTATTTGTTAACAGATTAAATATTTGTTTTGTCTTCCAATAGATAGAAAAGAGAGGGCATCAAAATTGTCTAAATCATCAAAATAATCACGTTTACCATACTCGTTACGTCAGAGGCAGTTTTATTTTAAGAATCATTGATCAAAAAGCATCATATTTTCGGTGGGTTTCTTACCGATGATGTTTCCCTTCGGATGGCAATAAATAGCATTGTCAACAAGTTTAGGGAATGAATCCAACCTCAAACAATTGTCATCTTTTGGTCCCACCATACAATAACACCAAAGTGGTTTCCCTATTTTGTTTTCCTACCATCTCGTAACTTCCCACATCTTTAATGGTATTGGAGGTTGTGTTTGGCCTGAGTTGTTTATGGAGATGGTGATGGCGGCACTTGACCTGAGTTGTGTATATTCTCTACGTTTACCTACTTGGATTGAATCCATCATCATTATGTATATGTAGTTGTTTCGACCTGCAACAAACAAAGGATGTTGGTATTCTCACGTGGCATTAAGCAGGGATTCATGGCACCCAATTTTGATTTTCTAATCTTCTGTGCTGCCAATACTATTGTATTCTATGCTTGTCTTTCCGATGGAGGATGACGAATCCATATAAGCGCTTGTTGAGAGACAGTGTGATCATATGCCTCAGGAGGGTTTCCTGCACAAATTCCGGACTCAAACTCTAGACCCATCTATTCGTCAGGATGCTTTGAGTTGGATTCCTAAGGTAGGAAACACTTAATATTGTAGGTACTACTATATCAAATCATGTTTTCTTGTTTCTTTAATATGAGAAGTTGTTTTGGTCACCCACATGTACATGAATTCATTTGTCATCTCATCCTACTTGTCCATCACAGCCAAGATGGAGGAAACCCATGTTCCCGTGTTGTTAAACTTACAAGTAAGGTTTGTTATTAGAGATTTCATGTTTTCAACTTCTGGATATGATTCCTCAGCATTTTTTATTTTGTATCTTATGTGTATAGTGCTATAACAATGTAGTATATTTTCTAGAACACCTTAACTTGCCTGTGTATTATAATATTAAATACGTGTCAAAGTCGGTCCCTTCTTACTATTGAACTTTTAAACTGGCAACTGTTATAGTGTCGTTCCAATTCGAATGAGATGTCATTTGTCTTGCTAATGTCACCAACAATTACCAGCCCTCGTGAAATTGAACACAGAGCTAAATTTACACCAAACATCACCGTAACTGAAAACACGTCATATTTAATAGTAATAAGAAGCATAAATGAATCATGGGCAATACTCTCGATTACAAATCAACTCATCTATAATATAATTATGCTAGATCATAATATTGTCATGATCATCCATACAACCATCTTGCCATTTATTGATCTATACTTGGCTAAGTTTTCTATAGCGTAAATATGGTTTGCAGCATAAAGTGAGTTATTAATAATTAAAGCTAAGTGTTTTCAACTACTTTTAAATTGGTGTATAGATTTAATGCGTCTCTTTTTTAAATTTCTTTACTCTTCTTCAAGCGATGAATGCCATATAATAAAATTTGCTCTGGAGTTTCTTTTCATTTTTCTTTGCTAATACTCTCAAAATCATTTTTATGCCAAAAGAGAGTTGGCTATTTTTTTTTAGCCCAAACATAACTATGCCATAGGTAACGATTTCCATTTTCTCCTATGTTGAAGTTAATTCAAACAGGCATGTGACATAAAGCCGCAGATGGTCCATACGCTTGGGGATACTGCTTCCTCTGAGAGAATGGTGGTGGAGATTACTGCAACTCACAGCAAGCTCCCTGCGCTTCTGGAAAGCAATACTACAGCCGAGGCCCCATCCAACTATCCTGGTACATATACTCATTCAATACAATTTTCCTACAATTTCATAATTTGTGAATGTTGAAACTGTACACTGTGATTGGTGAGCAGGAACTATATTTATATAGCATGTTAACGCAGCTGATTTCTTGCAAATTCTAGTGGTGGAAATCCTGAAAAAAGCAGACATATTAATCCAAAAGTTGTGAACTTCAAGCATGTCGGAACTAAACACGGCCGAGAGAGACCTAACACAGAAGAACATGGGTAAATTTTGAGGCACGCGGTCTGATTCATTCAGCATAAATCCCTTGGCTTCTGAATGACTATCCTTTGCAAATCCTCACCACCCATTCTCTTACGCGTCAAAAAATGGTTGAGAATCATTTAATCAACGTCCTTGTACGGAAATCAATGCAATTAGTGTTCCATGTCGTTGGATTTCTGTCTGTTGTCAGCTTCTACCCAGGTCTTTCCCATAGTGAAGATACAACACCTAATAATTGATGAGTGATAGACATGAGATTTATCCATACATTTTTTATCAATTCTTATTTAAATTTCGTTTAACGTGTTCTATTATAACGCGATCGCGTTATAATTTCTTAGGTTTGGTAATTCACATCCTATAACGCATACATGTTATGTTAAGTTATAAACAAAAAAGCTCAAGTCCATTTCATTTTATCTCCTCCAAACGTGATTTTTACAAAATTCATGCCCTCACGTTTCATTTTTCAGCCCTACATTCATGTGATCCCTCCTAGCCCTCCTATAGTTTCTCAACATCCCCGGAAGTCAAGAAGATTTAGCAGCCCATATAGTTGAAAACAAGATTGAAATTGAGGATTTAATCAAAACAATGAGGGATTCACATTCTACAAACCCCCACCGCACCTCTCTTGCAAACACATTGGAGGCATTAGTGGCTCAAGTTGACACGTGAAAATGGGGAAATTGATCATTGGACATCTTATAGAGAGCGTTGTAGGGTTTATTATTCCAACAAATTGTCATATGTGGATGTAAAGAAAAAAATAAATTACAAAAGACCTCATATGCGCCTTATTCACGGACCCCCACACCAATTTTCCTATTTTGTTATTGTCATGCAAATGGTTTCCCATCCATTGGTGCAATAATGTTTTGATTAAAAATAATTTTTGGGACCGATGGTGGATGGTGTTTGATTTTCCACCTTGCAATAACAACGAGGTGCCACTATACTTTTTTGAGGAAACTCTATTGCAATTTATCCTCAACGAGATCCCAAACTATTTTGATTTATGGATTTCCAAGGCCGAGGAAAAGGCTCTGCACAGGATCGACCAGGTGCACAACGTGCACCTATTCAATAGGGTAGAGTCCTCATAAAGCCCCCTCACCTTGAGACTGTCCCTCCAACAGTGAAGGAGACAATAGATATTGATACACTCCATGTGCTTCAAGGGGGCTTTATGATACCCTTGTTCGACATACGAGGGATATTTTTGATCTAGATGCTCATGGAGGTACACAAGTATTCCCTCAGGAGTACTAGCATGAGGCCACATCTTTTCTCATCATGTGGTAGCATATGTTTGGGGCCCGAGGAGGATGATGCTTTCATGCATACTTGGTTTTGGTGGAGTTGGCGTTGGGGTGCACACGATAATGCCACTATGTCAGATGCCTTTTTGTGAGACATTTGGATTACAGTCATCGGCGTCACCTTCTCAGGTATTTGTTATAACTTATTATGTGTGTTACAAAAAGATCAGAGTACTTGATTTACTTATATATGTTAAATTTTTGAAATAATTGTATTTGTACATGTATGCATTGATATTACAACCACGGGGAGGGGTGTCATCATCCCGACCACAGGCTGCGAGCACCATGCCTACACATACATTTATAGAGGTAATTTAGAATGTTAATTGTGTAAAATTTTCACGTATGAAATATATATATATATATATATATATATATATATATATATATATATATATATATATATAACTATTTTGAACTCAAATATATGTATGTTCTTATATGTTCAACTAACTTGACGTGATATATGTTTGATAAAGTGTTGACTTCACTAGACACCCCACCATCTCTACGATGAGTAGAGAAAGGTGTTGCCATCTACGATTTCATCTACATAACAACTCACTGAGGTATTCAAACAACATGTATTTTCATTAAATTTCTCATGTAATTCATATTATGTTAAATTACATGTTAATAATGTCCTTCATTGTAGCATTATTAAATTATGTTAATAATGTCCTTCATTGTGTATATACAGGAGTTACCTATGATAGGTAACAGCCCTATTCATTTGATTCACAGGTGTGGCATAAAAAAAAAAATAGTTGTATATTGATAAAATTAGTTAAAATATTGTCATTACACATACATGTACTTAGTTCTATTTTGGCTAATTCTGATGTTTGATTTTGTGATCTTATGTGTATGTAGGGAACTTCAACCCCTCCATTTTGACTTCGAGGGCACAAACTCCTCATCTCATCATTTTTCATACCCCGTTCATGCTCCAGAGCTCCCGATGACTCATCTGAGCGTGAGATGTAGATTTGGTGACCAAGAGCTTGTGGTGTGTGTATTTATGTAAATACTTTCATTAGCATGGTCTTAAATACATGTTGAAAACATATATAAATTAAGTTTTGACAAAAAAATTGTTTGCATTTACAAGTTCAACTACAGGCGAGTCTTCAACAAAAGAGGACTCATAGCATGGGCACGGATGATCCGAAGTCATCTCATAGATCTCCATCTTCATCTAAGGGAGGGCCTTCTTTGAGAAAGGCCAAGAGAGGGATAGATTTTGATGATTATATATGTGTGTGTGTGTGTGTGTGTGTGTGTGTGTGTGTGTACATGACATTTTTTTGTATGCCTATGTGCATGGCATTGTATGTATGCCTATATGGCATTTGAACTTGATAGTATATGACCTATTCAGGCATTTTTATATTTATTGTGCACATTAATACTATTTGGAACTCGATATTTTTGTATGAGACCTTACATTTCTGAGATTATTTTTGTATGAAACTAATATGATGTGCACTTGACAATATTTAAGACATTATGGATTATTTTTTCATTTATTGGTGATGTACATGTACTAGCATTTTCAATGTATAATATGCATCAAACTTTGGAAATCAATATTTATATAATGTATGTATATAAAGAGTTACCTAATCTGAGTAATTATTCATTCAATTTATCAATGTGTATATGTGTATTTACCTTACTTGTGCTTCTTCTTGCTCATGGTCTCTTTGTATTGGTTCCTATCTTATCATGCACCTACTACATTCTTCAATGCTTCTTAGTCTTCTCCCCTATTAAAACACCTCAGACAATCATTAGGACCATCACTAACTTGATTCATAAGGCTCCAAACACCACTTGTTGTTCATCTTACCAAAATTGTCAACTATGCCCCTTAAGACAATGTTTTTGCAAAAAGCATGGATAGAAGGATCTAAGGATACCCAAAAAGTCTTACAAGCTTCAATAGTTCACTTTTTCCATCCCTAAGGTGCTCCCAAAATCTCAGACTCCAACTCCTTCTACAACTCCTTAGAGCTTTATCATTCACTTCTCTCAATAGTTCACACTTTGCAAATACTAGCTCAATACACCAAAAAGCAATAGAACATTGAACCATGATTGAAAAAATATTTCACTAAATGTTAACAACCTTTTACCACTCTTATTAGTATTGAATAGAGTATTTCAAACATAAAAAAGGGTTCATCTTCTTCAATGTAGGAAAAACATTCAAAGAGAGTCATCACAATTTGATGCCTTTCATCTGCTGATATTTTGAGAATGTCTCTCCAGATGCATTACTCTAATGTTTGAGAATGTCTCTCCAGATGCAATGACATTCTGATTCGAATACTTTTGGAATGATTCTCGATTGTCCAATCTTGTCCAATTCGTGTTATTACCTCTAAATCTGTATGCATTTCAAGTTATTTGGAAATCACATCACACCCTTCACTAGGCTTGATGACTACCCCTATCTTTTTTAAGGAACTTTTGAAAACATCCATGGGTTTATCATAACATAAATTATCAATGAATGGAAGAATGGAAGGTCACTAAGTTGTAGGCCAACTGAATCCCATTCAAAACTAAACAAGAAAGATTTACTAGGTGATTGATAACCCTTGTGTGTTCTTAGCCATTCCCCTATTGCTATGATTGTAATTTCCATGTCACTTGAGGCCTTGGAATATTTTTGTGGTAATGGCCCTCCTATTTCTCTCCCTCAACTTTTCCTTTCTCTCTCCATCATGCTCAACTTTGCCATTCTTCCTCTACATCCATGAACACTGCTCTCAATAACTATATGTCTTTACAACAGATGTATCAAAAATATGAAACATATCTATTAAGAAAATCATATCCCACAAAAAGGACAATGACCATGCAACATTACCAACAACAAATTTCATACTGGTATTATGGTGGGATGAGGATTGTCTCTCGAGGATCATATTCATATTCAATGTATCATCATCGAAGAGGGAAACTCCCCTGTCAAATCATTTATCAATATGACATGGAAGATGAGAAAAGAAAATGAAAGAGAGAAATTAGATTTCATGGGTAATTAGTACTATCAACAAGACTAATATGGCTAATATGGATTTGTAATCATTGTACCTTAAAATTAAAACTATCAACATGTAATCATTTTGTGACTTTGAAAATTAAAAGAAGAAATCTGTAAGAGAGAAGAGAGAGAGAATAGAAATTTGAGTCAAGTAAGAGAGAGGTTGTCAAATGCATATTTTGCAAATGAAATCTCATGGACCAAAATAACTATACGCCAACATGTCAGGATGGCCTAGTGGAATGCTAGTTCAATAAGGCTTCATTTTGGTGTGGGATGGTCTTTATTTATTTGCTTCGGCTACCTCGTCTCGGGCGTAGTCCCTTAAGAGCCTTGAGACCAAAAAATGCTATATCTTTGACATGGATGATTTCTCGACTCTATGTGGAACCTAGAGATGTCTCATCAGATCCTACACCTCCATGTAGGGACCCTCTACAAAATAATCTCTTAGTTTTTTCCATCTCGATTTGGTTCTCTCGTTTCTATTTTTGCAAAACACAAAATATTGTAGTTTGAGTCAATGTAAGGTTGTCAGATGTAATATTTTACAAATGGTAGCTCATGGCACCAAATGAATATGCCCACACATCCGGATGGCCTAGTGAATGCTATTTCAGGCTTTTTTTGGTGTGGGTGGTGGTTCGTTGCTTCCAGGCTACCTCATCCAAGCATAGTCCCCTAAGAGCCTTGAGACCAAAAAAAATATATATCTTCAACTGGGTGATTTCTCGGACTTTCCTAGAGATGTCTCATTAGATCCTACACCTCCATGTAGGGACCCTCTACAAAATTCATATCTCGGTTTTTTTCCATCTCATTTGGTTCTCTCATTGTCCTATTGTTTGCAAACATGTGAAATATTATAGTTTGAGTCAATGTAAGGTGTTGAGATGCAATATTTTACAAATGGTAGCTCATGGGACCAAACAACTGTGACTAAAACATGTCCAAATGGCCTGGTGAATGCTATTTCATGCTATTTTTTTTGGTGGGGTGAGTGTCATTTTTTTCCTTGGCTACCTCGTCTAGGTGTAGTCCCTTAAGAGCCCTAGACCAAAAAAATGTATAACTTCGACGGTGATTTCTCGGACTCCGTGGAACCTAGAGATGTCTCATTAGATCCTACACCTCCATATAGGACCCTCTACAAAATCCTATCTCAATTTTTTCCATCTCATTTGGTTCTCTCGTTGTCCTATTGTTTGTAAAACGTGAAATAATGTAGTTTGAGTCAGTAAGGTTATCAACATAATATTTTTAAACGAAAGCTGTGGGACCAAACCAAACCGATATGCTGCACATGTCCATGGATGGTGAAATGCTATTAGAGGAGTTTTTTTTAGGTGCGGGATGGTGTCATTGCTTCTAGGGCTACCTTCATCCGGGCGTAGTCCCTTAAGAGCCTTGAGACCAAAAAATCAAAAAAATGCTATAACTTTGATGGGTGATTTCTCAAACTCCATGGAACCTAGAGATCTCATCAGATCCTACACCTCCACATAGGGACCCTCTACAAAATCCTATCTTGTTTTTTTCCATCTCATTTTAGTTCTCTCATTGTCCTATTGTTTTGCAAAATGCAAATGAAATACTATAGTTTGAGTCAATGTAAGGTTAAGGTTATCAAACATATTTTTGCAAATGGTAGCTCATGGCACCAAACCAATGAATGCCAAAAATGTCTGGAGATGGATCCTGTGAATACTATTTGAGGATTTTTTTTTGGTGTGGGTGTGATCGTTGCTTCCGGGCTACCTCATCCAGGTGTAGTCCCTTAAGAGCCTTGAGACCAAAAAAATGCTATAACTTTGACGAGTGATTTCTCAAACTCCATGGAACCTAGAGATGTCTCATTAGATCCTACACCTCCACATAGGGACCCTCTATAAAATCCTATCTCATTTTTTTCCATCTCATTTGGTTCTCTCTTTCCTATTGTTTGCAAACACATGCAAATAAATAATACATGTTGAGTCAAAGTGTAAGGTTGTACAAATGCTATATTTTGCAAAAAAATCATGGCACCCAAACGATATGCCAAAACATACATGTATGATGGTTAGGTAAATGCTTTTGGAGGAGGTGTTTTATTTGAGGTGATATGCTCATTTCTTCTAGGCTACCTCATCCAAGCATTCTTGTTTAATGTAGATTAGCTTAAGAATGCAAAAAAATGTTCATATTTACTTTGATTGATTTCTCGACTTCTTAAGGCACTAGATTCTAAATCCTACAATTTGATCCATAACCCTCTAAAAATAATTGATTTTTTTATCTTAACTCAGTTTCTCTTCACTTCATTGTTATACCTCTAAAAGCAAAATGCAAATAAAAACTTCTAGGATTATGAAAAAATTACCTTGAAATTTTCAAAATGAATGGTGCCTATACACCTTCCTTCAATGTTTCTACAGTCATAAAAGAGTGCATCAACCACTAAAGACCATACATTCACTTTTTCCTTCCTATACTTACCTCATATGCACTTGTCCACTTTCTTATTTCAACCAAGTAGAGATGCATTCATGATGATCCTTGAGATGTCTTCCTTATGCCAGCTTATTTAATCTTAGAGAGATTGAATCAATCATGACACTTTATATCCAAAAAAAATAACACTCCATGAAAAATCATTTTCAAATCTCCTACTGTCACACTTATGAAAATCCATCCTTAAGAAAAAATGTCCTATCTAGTCCCTTAAGACCATGCTCTTGGAATGACCATGAAATATAACTTTCACAAGTTTGTCTAAAAATCCATAAATAGGTTTTAATTCACATTCCATTCTTTAACATGTTCCCAAAGTTTCAAGTCTTGGTTAGGTCTACAAATCTCTAAATTTTTAATGGAGAATCCTATTTTTCTTGAAATCCTTCAAATGAGATTTTACAATTATAAGGTATAAATCAACAAGATAAGATCAATAAAGGATGTGAAATGATTAATTAATTACCATTTTGGGAACTCATAATAATTGTTTTGATATTTTTCATGAGATGATTCATCATCATTTCATTTAATCCAAATTATTTGTTTGCCTATCATTAAATTTTTTTCACATGATTAGGCTGAGAATGGTTTGAGTTTGTCTTTAAGTCAAATCCTTCAAAAAATCTGAAAATAAACTACTAATGAAAATTAAAATTCATTTTAAATCATTTTCCATTGTGTTTAGACTCATTTTTCAAATATTTTTATATAAAAATTTAATGCCAAAAATTTTATTCTGATGTTTTCCGATTCTAAATTCTATGCACTAATACTTTTCAATGATTTACACCTAGGGCATCCTTCTTAGAGCCTTAATCTTTATTTGATAAAATATTGTGATTCAAGATCTCAAATTTCATAAGTTAGATTATCTATTTTTAAATCTATTAAAACTACATTGATTTTAAAAATTGAAATCTTTGTTAAATCAATATTCAAAACTTGACTTGATGAATATTTTAGGATATCCATTTAGTTTAGGTAGAAGATTATCAAATTCTTACTTTTAATTTATTTATTTAAATGGGAGATTTCTATGTAAACATTAAAAGAAATCATTTTAGAAAACCTAAATCATCAAATATGTTTTTTTACCAATCAAGTGATTACCTTTAAGAGCCATAGAGCTTTGCAAAAAAATCCATTATTCTTAAAAAAACCTTTCATGATATTTATTTGATGACTCATTTCTAGACACTTTCTAATTTAACATCATTTACTTGATTATCTTGACCTCTAGGGGTCTCTTTGATCCTACACCTCCATGTTGGGATCCTCTATAAAATTCTATCTTTTTTTCTCCATCTCAATTCGATCCTCTTGTTTGTATTATTTTTTCAATGTTGAAGGTGAAAAATTGTAAAATTTGAGTTAGTAAGGTTAAGGTTTCATGCAATATTTTTCAAATGAAGATCTTGCACTAAATCAAATCTTTCAATAACATGTTTAAAATGCAAGCCATTTAAATTTACAATAGGAGAATGTGTTTTAGGCATTCTAGGAAGGCCATTTTAGAGAAAAACTCTTTGCTTCAGGGATACCTATCATCGGTGATTAGTCCCTTAAGATCCCCGAGACCAAAAAAATGCTATATCTTCAAGACAAGTGATTTCTCGATTCTTTGTGGCACCTAGAGATGTCTCATTCATCCTACACCTCCATCATCGAGACCCTCATAAAAATCCTATCTTAGTTTTTTCTCTCATCTCATCTCCATTTGGTTCTCTCATTGTGCTATTGTTTGCAATAGTGTAAAATATTGTTGTAAGTTTGAGTCAATGTAAGGGTTGTTCGATGCAATATTTTTCAAATGAAGCTCTTGGCACCAAAAAATTACTACAAACATGTCATGGTAGTGGCAAGGTAAATGCTAGGGGGTCATTTTTGAGGCCAAAGCTCTCTGTTGCTTCCAGGCTACTTCATCTGGGCATAGTCCCTTAAGATCCCCGAGAAAAAAAATATATATCTTTGACAAGTGATTTCTCGGACTCCATGGCACCTAGAAAGGTCTCATTAGATCCTACACCTCCATGTCAAGACCCTCTACAAAATCCTATCTCATTTTTTCCATCTCCATTCATTCCTCTCTCTATTGTCTATTGTTTGCAAAAAATGAAAAATAGTAGTTTGAGTCTAGTGTAAGGTTGTTCGATGCAATATTTTTCAAACAAAAGCTCTTGGGACCAAACCAACTATATATGCACACATTTGGGATGGCTAGGTAAATGTTATGGGGGGGTTTTTTTTTCCCTCTCACTCTCTCTGGTGCTTCTAGGCTACTTCATCCGGGCATAGTCCCTTAAGAGCCATGAGACCAAAAAATGTTATATATTTCACCGGGTGATTTCTCGGACTCTATGGCACCTAGAGAGGTCTCATCAGATCCTACACCTCCACATTGGTACCCTCTATGAAATCCCATCTCATTTTCTCCATCTCAATTTGGTCCTCTCGTTGTCTATTGTTTGTAAAAAAGTGTCAAATAGTCCAGTTTGAGTCAATGTAAGGTTGTCCATTTCCAACCACGTGAATAATATAGGTGGTTCATACAATATAGGTGGTGAAATGAGAATTTTAATAAGATATTTTTACAATATAGGTGGTGAAATGAGAATTTTTGTTTTTTTTCCTTTCTAATATTTAATTTCCCTTAGCTTCACTTGGCTTCAAGAATAATAAATTCTCTACTAACAATGTGCAACCACGTGAAGGTGGAAGCTTTTTTTTTGGCACCACTAACCTACATAAACATGTTAGTAAGCAATTAAATAGAATTTTAAATCCTACAAAATTTAAACAAAATCATTAAAGTAAATATTCAAATTAAATTCATGAAGAACATACCTTTGTAAATTCAATCCAATGAACCACATGGATCAACTCTACTCTTGACAATAGCAAGAATTGCTTCATGATCTAATTCATGAACCTTCCACATATTCTTGTTTAATGGCCTACCTCGATATTTGATCAATTTAATATTTGTTGCAAGAACCAAATGTGAATAGTGAAGTATCTTTCGATGTACTTCATAGTCTTCAAACAACCAAGTGTTTGATTTTTTTATAGGATATCGTCGAAGCCAAGTTCCAATGACTACCACTGACCCAGTGGGATACTCAAGGCCTTCACCATCAATGACTATGGAAGTCAAAAAATTTCCCCTCTACACAACGAGACAAGAAGTAGTTTGTTCCCTCTTCATTAAATTCTATCACAATAACTACAAAAAAACGTGCCCTACATCACAAAGTAAAACTCAAGTCAAATTTAAAATACATTAAGATTTGATCATTTAATAATTTATAAATCTAAAACATGACATACATATGTACCTTGTTGCACTAAATCAGAGACTTGGTCAAAGTCAGGTGATGTTGTCATATGATCTGAAGACACTACAAGTTGTAATGCTCATGGAACTTCATATACATTGTCGAGTGGAATTAGAGGTCTAAAATCCATTCATCCACCCACTATTGTGACTCACATTCATTCCATGCAAAAATCAATGCATGATATACAAAAACATGCCATGCACCTAGTATAAAGAGTCCAAGAACTTGCATCTGAACTACGGAATGAGTGCATATCACTTGATCCTACAACTATCATACAATCTTCATAGCTTGCCAAATGTTGTTCCTCTATCAACCAAAATATCTACGAACCATTGAACTATCTTGAGAGCCCATGTTCTTGACACACCAATCAACAATTCTTCTTACATCTATAAATTTAGCACCATCCTTGAACTTTAACTCTTCTCTTGCAAGTGCTCTTTTCACACATGCTCTGCACCATCATGCTCTCCTTTCCCATGTCCTACCTTAGTAAAACTCCAAATATGTTGTACACATGTTTCTTTGTGCATCCTTTATTAGCCAATAAAACATCCATGCATTCTTGAATTGTGATGTATATTTGTCGACCAAATGTAATGTTGATTGAATAAAATGTTCCTCTCATTCAAGTTCACATAAAACACTGAAAACACCCTTGCACATATTCTATAGAATGTGTTCCGATCATCACTGATGTAGAAATGATACTCTCTTAATATTTTTTGATCTTTCTCAGTGCTTTCTTGGAGAGTGCATGAATGTTATATGCATGAAAAATAACAACTTGCACTAGTTATAGTATTGAGACTGAACCTCCATTTGTGGTTGCAATGTGTAATTCTCTGTGAAGTCAACTACTGAAACAATAGTGCCAAGTGGGAATGTGTCCTTTCTTAACTTGAATTGTTCATCCAACCATCGAGCTCTATGTGTGTGCCTTGCATACTCATAAACAATTTCCTCTCTGAATTTGACCAAATATTCTTTATTATAGGTAATTGTTCTATAACAAGCTCACACCTCTTAGATTATTTTCCATCTTTTAATTGATATGCCACCGATTTATATTTGTTGAAACCAACCAATTATTTTCCTATTGAATATGTATACTCTCCTCATGGATACAACTTTTCAGATTTGGCAAGCCACCACATATGTTGCACGTTCCATCCAAACATGCTTTGTTATAAAAAAATTGTCTACTTGATTTTTCACAAAATATTGTCGAATAAATTCCCTTGAAGATTTTGGTGGGACATTTAATCCACACTCCTACAACATGATGTCAGTATGCAAAACACATATATTTGACAAAAAACATCATAATGCATTGAAAATTCAACATGATGCCTGTAATAACAAGTGGTACGTGAGTGATTGATTTTTACATAAAAGGGTTTGTTCATTTCAAAGAATCTTTGGCTAATGTTAATTTGTGGATTTTCATTCTTAAACTTAGAGAACAATTGTGTTTGAGTCATATCTAAGAAATGTTTTACACACAATTCACGATTACGAGAACCTATTCTTCTTTTTATTGTATCTCTTCTATTAGGTGACACCCTTGTGTTCTCATTCCAAAATTTTACAATTAATTCTTTTAGAATATCAGATGTATTCTTGTCTTTCCATGGGAGTCTACTAGAGAAATCCCAATAGTCAGTGTTATTGATTGACTCAAGACTTTTGCATCTCTCTATTGCTTTCATTAGTGTTTTTTGTTTAGCTTCAAAGCACTTTGTTTTTCTAATCAAGTGTTTATTAATATTTTATCACTTACTATACAATTAGTAAGTGCACATGTGTGTAGCATTACTATCTTTGGTGTGTCTATTGGCACCTATAATTTGGTATGCTTTATGTATATTTTCAACAATTGACACATTTTGATCAACAACATTAGAAGTTCTTAACCCCAGGTCTTCATTATAGGTCTCATCTTAATTAATTTCATCAATGTAACAAATAATTGACATCTTTGTGTGTCATTTAAATTCTCAAAGTAATTATCCCAAATTCCCCTAGCTTTTCTTCTCACATTTCTTTCAGACATTTTGTTAGGCATTGGTTTTATAATGTTTTCATCAATTTCAATTAAGTGAATTGGTTTTCTTCACAAAATGGAAGGAGATGTTCTAAGAGGTGAAGATTCATTAAGAGGGTTACTTTCTTCATTCAATGTTTCCATATACAAATTTCTCGGGAATTAACATTTGGATTCTCAGGTAAAGGTTCAACATTTGGATTCTTAGGTAAAACTTCAACATTTGGATTCTCAGGTAAAGCTTCAACATTTGGATTCTCAAGTAAAGGTTCAACATTTGGATTCTCAGGTAAAGGTTCAATTCTTGGATTCTCAAGTAAAACTTCAACATTTGGATTCTCAGGTAAAGGTTCAACAATTGGATTCATATCAATTTCTTCATCCATACCAACATTATCATTCAATTCAATATCAACATTCATAGAAAAATCATAATTCTCAGATACATTAGATACATTTGATACACAAATGTACCTTTCCCTGCACGAAGTTTTTGCATCCTCTTCACTTTCTTAATTCTCATCTCTTCCAATTGCTCTGTGTCTTGTTATTGACTTTCTTTACATCCTTACGTCATTTTTTTTGCCCATGATTGCAAAATAATATATTGTGGGGTAGGGGACAAGATGAAGTACTAAAAATTTGTAAAGAATGTACAGAATCTGTAGACTAGACAAAAAAATATGACAAAAAAAAACCCATGAAGGAGGGGAAAAATATGTTGGGGGCCCAATAAATATGTAAAGAACATAACATGTACACGTTATATATGCATATGTTTTGTTTTTCATTTTTTCAAGCCATGCCTCAAGGCTTGGATCCGGTTTGGATCCCCAAGCCTAAGGCATGGACCTACACAAACACAACAAACCACATGTGTTTTTGTAGGAAAATGCAAAAAAATCCACTTCCACCATGATAAATCAACATAAAATGATCGATTCATTTAAAAAATTATACCACGACGTAGAGAGAGTTTTCTTTTCTAAAAATATAATTTTTCAAATTTTTAACTAATATAAGGTTTCCATATTATTTATTTTCTAACAATGCCTTTTTATAGCTATTTTTTGAAGTTTAAACATGTCTATCTTTTTGTTGTATATCTTTTTTTTTGGCTCATCAAAATTGAAAAAAATATATACTAGCCCAAACTAGGCCAAATTCTATACATTCAAAAAAAAAAATCTAATTTTTGATATTTTTTGAGGTAGTTAGGGGGGTGGGGGCACGGTTGAGCTCCATTATGTTTTTAAATTTAAAATTTTTGTACTAGAAAAATCATAAAAAAATAAATACTTGCTAAAAAAATCTAAAAAAAATGTAGCCCAAACTAGATTTTGAGCATGAAGACCTATTTTTAGAAGATGGCATGTGGAACACACCAACGATGCAGAGACGTGCACGCCACACATTTTCTATCTTTAGAGGATCAAAGCATTTTGCATGGAGACGAGCTAAGAATAGGATTGTCACTTCAGTTAACTATAAGAGGTCTATAGATAGCACACTTGCATGTGTGGCTATGCCTGTAAATGGCACATGGCTATTAATAGCATGCGGCCTATTTCTGAATAGATAAGTGGTGAAGGGAAAGTCCCCACCCTATATATATATATATAATATATATATATATATATAGATATATATAGAGAGAGAGATGATGTATGAGATATAGAGATATATGATATGATGATGATGATTATCGATATCATGATCCATGCGCACATTGGTATAGATTGACATTATTGTAAGGAGCTTCTATGTTTATTAATAGATGGAAGATATTGGCTGAATCTAAGTGTCATTCCTGTGTGTAATTGAGTAGTGCATGTTATTGATTCAATCATGATTATTGTTTAAAGCTTGTTCTTTCATAGATCTGAAATATGGCATGCATTGTAGAATGATGGATTAGTTATGGATCTATATGTTTCTTCCTTCATCATGCTAACATCCTACTACAACAACCCTAAAGAGGGACCTGGTACCTTTGCACTTCTGGGTGAGCACTCAGTCTAGGTTGAGTGATGTGCCAATGCGTGACTAGGGTGTTATCTAGTAAATTCTAGGCTGCATCATTGGTTCCATTTCCGGGACCTCTTTTTCAGTTGTTTTCAGATGGTTCATGATGATGAAGACGTACCGGTTAACTCTAGCAAGTATTGAGGAGTGGATACATGATCTGGAGGAAGAATATGCATGGTGGTTCAACAGTGGATCTGAGTTTAACACACACACTTGGGTAGAACAAATCTATATGACAACCTATATGAGAGATTTTTTTTTCACTATCTTTCCAAAGAAATATACGAGTGGCTTATTACTTATGCATCTCAAGTGGAATTGAGGTATCACGCACTTGTCTCTGACACAGAAGAAATTTTTTGCCCTTTATGATGTTGATCTGATCTGGACTCACACTGTGGATACGTGGTTTCATGGTGTTCTAAATAGTTATATTCTGGAATATTCAATTTCACGTATTATTTTTCCTGGAGGTAGCTGAATTCCAAGTTTTTACGGTATCCAAGAGGAGCATATTTGCAAGGTATTCCACTGGCGATCAAGATCTTGATGGTAACTTTGAACCTAGAGAGTAAACCGATGGCTAACTAAACTTCACCACGCACGGGTAGGAACAGAGTTTGGTGAAAGATGGCAGACCTAGTGGCAGTAGAGAGGCAGAGAGAGGAGAGGCGGCTTAAGTATAATGAGGCACGAGAGGGAGATAGAGAAGCAACATTCCATTGCAGAAAAGTATGGCATTGAGGAGAGAGATGGCTCATGAAGGATTTAAGCTCACATAGAAGACGTGGAGCCAGAGCATCAGAACTCCCCCATCTTGGAAAACATGACAGAGATCCCCCTTGGCCTCACACAAAGTGCACCAAAGAGACTACTACCATGGGCATGCACATCTTAATCCACCCGGTGTGACCTAGCCCTTGCACTTGGTTTTCCAATATCTAGTATGACAAGTAACCAACAAGCTAACTTGGGAAGTAGGAGAGAGAGTAAGTCAGTCAGAGCAAGTACATCAATGGCAAGGACAAATGACTTCAATGATATTTGGAGGAACATTCTTAGGCATCATCCACACATAACGTGAGCACATAAATGTTGGATTCACCTCTCTGAAGTGGAACTACCTCACAACTATAGTAGGGATTCAGTATAGTACTACTATTATCAGAGCACATGGGAGTACATCTACAGTCCCTATTCCAGCTACAGGGAGGATCAAGAGGTATAGGTGGTTCTAGTTCTAGTGGATCTAGGTGGTTCTGAGGCAGAGGGAACACAGAGGTTCTGATCAGTGGTCAAGGCCCAAAAACCACAAAATATTATATGGAGATGTCTCTTCATCTCTCTAGAGTATAGAGGTATAGAGGATGCTGCTGCAAACATGTGCATATGTGTGAAATCTTGTGGCGTGCTAAAGGGATCATGGCTTCTGAGTGAAAGGCAAGTCAATTTGCTACTACATTACAGGGACATGCACACAACTGGTATAGAAGTTTGACCTAATCAAACTTGTGTGGATTATGCAACGATTAAAGGATGCTTTCTTGAAAGAGTTCCATATCCCTGAGTTTGAGAAGAGTATTAGTAGTGTGCTCAAGGATATCAAGCAAGGCACTACTGAGAGTGTACGTGAGTATGATGCCCATTTTAAGACACTTCTATCTAAGCTATCTTATGATATTCATGCAAGCCAACATGCACAATGGTTTGTTGGAGGATTGATTACACCATTTAGAAGAGCACTGTCACATAAGACATACACATCGATCCACGCAAGCACTAGAAGAAGTAAGCTTTGCATGTGCGAGGTAGTTGGGAGCATCGACACTCGGTGTTAGTCCATTCTTAGAGGCACAAATTATAGCTATGGAAAAAGTAGTTAGAGAAGCTATCAACATTCAGCCCATGAAACACGCTCAGAATTTGGTGTATAGATTGTGAAGTGGAAGGTCACACCAAGGATAGTTTCCCTCACAGATCTATACACTCATTACTATTGGATTGTGAGATCTGTCATTTGAATCATGATGCTAGTCACTTTCCTTTGTTACAATGCATGATAAGGAAGAATGTATCTTGCTTTTTAAAAAATTTTCAGGTCCACGACCCATGATACTAAGGATTTTTTTTCTGATTGGTCGATCCAGATGCTATAGATATCGGGGTATGACAAACAAGTGTAATAGATAATTCTAAGGGTAAGAATGAGCACCAGATCGGGATCATAATCAAACACGCTATGATAGAATGAGGGGGTTTTTAAGGAGGTCATGGAAGGGGACGGATATCATGGTGGATATGGAGGATGAGGCCATGGTGGAGGAGGAAGAGGTGAGTTCCCTCATGGAACATGTTATACGTGTGGATCTCCCGACCACCACTATAGGCATGAATGTCTCAAATATTACATGTTCTTTCTATGGAAAGAACCATAGCTATGAAGAGTGCCCAGACTTATATGAGCATCTGAGTAAGCAACATAAGAAAGAAAACAAAGGCATGGGATGGTTAGAATCCAACACATGGTAGAAGATCAATGGGATGCCCAAGATAGCACCAGGACCTGAGGCATTAACTATGAAGATTACTACACGAGCTGAAGTGGCACACAAAGAGAGGCATTACACCAGAAGCCTACGATCACCAAGGAGGAGGTTTTGCATGCAAGGTACCCAGATCCTTCATCAGAAGGAAGTTTACCAGGATACCATGGAAGTGCTAAGGAATCTTCAGGTGAGATACAATACTTAAAGGAGTAGAAGAAAGCATCAGAGATAGTCCAAACTGATATCGATGATCTGAGAGAAGTGTGCAAAATGTTGCCAGAGAACATCATTCCACTATTAGGAAGTTGGTTAAAAGGGAACACTCCACACACAAGTATTGAGACGATGATAGATCCTATGCATGCAAATCTTCCCCCGATAAAGATTGACTATGACAAAGGAAATTACTCTTGAATGTTGTTGTGATGGATGGTGTGTTGAGCAATATTTTGATTGATACAGTGTGGAAGTAAATGTGCTTACATTAGATGCATGGGTACAAATGGGGAGGCCTCCATCAGCAGCCATCATCTAATGTGTTGTTTATGGAAAACTGACTAAGGCCACTCCCATAAGAGTTTTAAGGATGCATCTATAACCATACAAGGGGCCAAGTTCACTGGGGATTTTGAGGTATTAGCACTTGCAGAAGAAGATAATTTTCCAGCCTTTCTTGGATGCCCTTGGTGTTATGCGAATAATGCTGACTTGAGATTCAATAAGGGGTATATCAGCTTTGAGAACAAGGAGGAAAGGGTTGTGATACCTTTAATGATGGGAAGTCTACACCATATGTTGAGCCTCTAAGTGAGGAGGACTTAAACAAAATTTATGTACACGTTATTCAGACCCAGAGGTCAATGAGCCATCAAAAGAAGGCATCCTACAATGGGAGGATTCTCATTCTATTAGTGATACTACGAGTATTTCTTGTGACAATTGGGCTCATGGTACATATGAACTAGTAGGGCACGAGGTAAAAAGTGTGGTTGCACGTAAGAAGAATGGACTTCATTTCATTCGATGGATAGGTAGACAGACATACCTTGGTATACATAAGGTAAAAGATCTTCCTATATTTTTGAAAGCCATGGAAACACAATGGAAAAATCAAATTAAGAGAAGAGATATGTTAGTATATACCTTACATGGGACAACAACGCACTGGTGGGTAGTCCACAGAGATAATCTTATAGAATGGGAAGAGATTGGAGTCACCTTATCTATTAGGTTTGTAAGGAACAATGCACCTACGTAGATCTACACTTATCATGGTGATCAACCTGTTCAACATCACATTCAAGCAAAGTGTGAGAGACTCTAGACAGTAGGACAGAAGCATTACCACCACCTTCACTCTGGGTGCATAGATTGTACTCTACTCTACAAGGATGCACACACGCTGGTATGTATATGCAGAACTACATCGAGAGACTGGAAACTGGAAAAATTTGACTACAGAATGATCCAGACCTTTGACTACTTTTCTTCCCAACCTCCAATAGAAGAGGCATTAAAATTTGTCAAGCACTTAACTATGGGAGATAGTGCAAAAGAAGAGCATATTCAGGAATTATTTGGTGAGACAGAGTCCAGAGCACATTTTGAAAAGGAAGAAGAAATGGACTCCATACTACTTGAACGCGCTTTCCTTGAGAAAGAGAAAGGAAAGATGGTTTACATCATGGATGATGAGGAAGTTGAGAACCTGGATATTGAACATTCACAAGGGGTGCACAAGTGAGGTCTTGATAAGTGCAGAATAAGGATACACACACCTATCACAAACCCATGAAGACAAAGAAGGTGAATATAGGTTCGAGGCTGAGCCTAAGGAGGCCATCATTGGAGACTACTGGTCAGACTCGAGGTGGAAAAGATCATTGAGTTACTCAGGGATTATCAGGACTTATTCCCTCGAGGGTATCATGAACTTAAAGGCATGCATAAATCACTTGGGGAAATGAAGATAAAACTTAAGGATGGTGCACACACAGCCCAGAAAGAGACCTTATAGAAATGAACCCTAATTTGTGTGAAAAAGGTAAAAGAAGAAATTGATAAAATGTTGAAATCTGGAATTATCAAGCCCTCGATGAGTCAATGGGTTAGTCCAATGGTGATCAATATCAAGAAGGATGGATGAATTAGAATATGTGTGGACTATAGGAGCTAATGTTGCATGTGTGTATATATCCATTCCCTACGCCATTTACTAAGGAAATACTAGGAGTTAGTAGGGCATGAAATATATATTTTCACATATGGGTTTTCCGGGTATCATCAAAGTTAGGATTGCTTCAGAGGATCAAGAAAAGACAACTTTACTACTAATGGGGTAGTTTTTCCTATACGTGATGCCTTTTGATTGAAAAATGCACCTATTGTATTCTCATGCATAGTTGTTCAGTATTCAAATATTTTATTCACAACTTCTTACAGTCTACCTAGATGATTGATAATATATGGGCTTGTGAAAGATCATCATGACAATCTACGCTTAATGTTTGAAATGGTGCATAAATTGAGTATCTCTTTGAACATCAAGAAGTGCATATTTTCTACACCATTTGGAATACTGTTAGGACATATAATCTGCAAGGAAGGTTTGTTGGTTGATCCAACTAAGGTTATAGTCATTCTAGGCCTAGAAGCACCTACCACTCAAAGTGAGGTGCAGCGGATTTTTAGGTCATACAGATATTATAGAAAATTCATCAAAGGGTATGCCAAAGTTGTTGCACCCTTGGAAGAGTTACTAAAGGGGAAAGGTACATTTTATTGGGGAGAACCACAACAGAATGCACGTGTTTGAGATATTAAAGGAGAAACTTACTACCACGCCCATTCTACATTTTTCCTCATGGGATAAACCATTTCATGTGCATGTGGATGCCTTCTCGCATGGCCATTGGCATGCATGTGTTAGCTCAACCTCTAGAGAAGGTATTATAGATCATCCAATTTTTTTTCTAGTAGGAAGTCGACTCCTCGCTAACAAAATTATACAACTACAGAGCAGCGAAGCTTTGTCAATGATCTATGCATTGCACAAGTTTCATAAAGACTTGTTAGCAACACCATTTGTGTTTTATACATCATCATGGCATTGAAGTACTTGGTAAACAAGCCCATCTTATAAGGGGGCATATATGCAGATGGGTACTCCTATTTCAAGAGTTTGACTTCACAGTTGTGGTGAAGCCAGGGAAAAGTAACTCTGACCACCACTTATCTAGAATCAACTCAGAGAGAGAAGCACAGAAATTGAAGAAACCATGCCAGATGCATAGTTATATAGGTTACAACACATGCCATCAGAATTAGAAGACATTGTTGTCTTTCTACAGACTGGTGTGGCACCAGAAGGAATGAAGGCATTAGAAAAGAAACAACTTGCTATACGCATGCACACCATTTATGTTAATCAATCAGACCTCTACAAGTTAGGTAGAGATGAAGTATTACGCATTGTGTATATTAGAGCATGAGCACAAGGATATTATGGAAGAAGCCCATGGTGGTATTGTAGAGGCCATTATGCAGGTGATGCGACTGACTACCCAAGATCCTACTTGTTGGATTATGGTGGGAGACATTGTATAAAGACTCAGTAAAGAATATCAGTAAGGCATGTGATCATTGTCAAGCACCTAGAAAAAACTAGGGAAAGAGATGAGATGCCTTTGAGACCAATTACTAGTGCCAACCATTTGAGAAATGGGCCATTGACTTTTGTAGGACCTATTTCACCAAGCCACACGCAGTAGACTCGGATCACGCTATATCATTACTTACATAGATTATCTCACACATGGTGGGGGTAAAGCAAGCACCTACGAAGGACTATACAACAGACAACACATAGCTAGGTTTCTATGGGAGAATGTTCTTACAAGATATGGATGTCCTTTAAGCTTGACAAGTGATAGGGGTACACACTTTTTTTTGAGACAATCAGATCCTATTAGATGAGTTTATGGTTGCACACCATAAAACTACACCCTACCATCCTCAGAAAATGGAACTACTGAGGCTTTCAACAAGATTTTGAGCCAAACTTTGACAAAAAAATTTGATGTGTTGAAGAAAGGATTGGGATGACAAAGTGTCAGTTGTTCTTTGGGCATATAGAACAACTTACAAGAGATTGAACAAAGCCACACCATTTCAATTGGTTTTGCACAAAGTCATTCTTCTCCTATAGAATTTATGTTACCTTCTTTGCATTTATTGCATGCATGCTAGAGGTCTAGCTGATGAGAAGGATTTAGAAGAGCATGTATTGAGAAGATGATTCAACTGATGAGTGACAGAGCCATAACACGATGGAGTCAAAAGTAGTGAAAAGGCCAGGTAAAGGCCAGTAAAGCATGGCATGACATAAAACATAAGGGATAAGAAGTTTGAGATTGGACAAATGGTACTTCTTTATGACTCTAAGTTCTTGCACCATCCAGAAAGCTCAAAGTACATTGGTCAAGGGTCATATGTCATCACTTACATACTTGAATCAAGTGCTTTCCAGTTAGAAGCACTTGATGGAACACGGCTACCCAGTTACTTTAATGGGAGTAGGCTGAAGCCCTACTATAAATAAGTCTTCTTGGTGTTTGTAATAAGGCAGTATTTCCATTTAGATTAGGTTTTCAATTATGTATTTCCTTAATGTATTTCCTTCATTATTATTATGCTTTGTTAATTTAGTTGTTGTTTTGTGTAATAAGCACGCTTGCATGCATGAAGCTAATTACTATGTGAAGAATGTTTATGCACAGAGGACTGCACATACATTTTAGTGTGGGGTGGTTGTAGTTATCCAAGTAAAAGACTATGGGAATTGAAAGGTGAAAGGAATAAGTTACTACGGGTGTGCTTTAAGTCAAAAGAAGATTGCTTCTCAAAAGTGACCAAGGATGGAGATGAATGAAAGGATAAATATAACGCGAGGTAAGAAGAGGCCATGATAACTACCAGGAGAAGGTACAATGATGAGGTACTTGGCACAAGGGCACACACTGAAGAGAAGTCTATGACCAGATGGTAGGAAGGCACACTAGAAGGTTATAGTAATGGGGCAAAGATGTGTACCACATGGAAATGAATGAATTTGGTCAATGAATGAGAGGATATTTGGTAGGTGAAGGAGCAATAAATGCATCAAAATTTGAAAAATTATATAAGGATGGGATGTGATTCATTTTTACCATTGTGACTAAGAGAATTTGAGGAAAGAGCTAAGTGCAAGAGCCGAGTGATCAGGTTAAGGTGTGAAGGGTGTGAAACCAAGCGTGACAAATAGATCTATGTGAAAAAGAAGCTTGTCCCCAATGGTGAAGGGTTTGAGTGAAGCAAGGAGACAGAGAGGAGTTAGGGCACAAAGTTTCCACCTAGGGCATGATTGAATCGAGCTAGGGTTTGATTCACAAATTACAGAGTTAAAAAGAGGAGACATTTGCAAGGTAAAAATGGCACCCAAGAAGGCAGCTACAAGCAGAGAGAAAAAAGGAAAGAAGAAGGTGGTCATCGAGGAGGAAGAGATGGCACCAAAAGTGATTTTTTCAAAAATGCAATATCCAAAGGAGTCATCATCAGCCAAGAATGGGATTCACCCATCAGAAAGAGAAAAGTAAGTGAATACAATCACAGACCTCAGAGAACAAGAAAGAGCTTGATTCCTTTCTCACTACAAGGATGAAAAAACATACGGCAGATGACATGCCAGTTTATGATGATGTAGGTGAGAAGCTTCTAAAGAGAATTGGGGTCTACCAATTATATGAGCTTCCATATTTTGGGAAGTATGAGCCCTTGTATCAGTGGCTCATGAGCAGAGTGCATGAGGACTTCTTCTACTTTGCAGGACATAGAGTTAGAATCTCATCTGCGCTTATCTCATCGTTACAGTGTGAAGGCCACAAGAGAGGATATAAAGAATGATCTCATAGATAAAGCCATGATCTTAAAGACCATAGAGTTGGGGTACCTAAGGGTCCACATGGTATGGATATAGACAAATTGAAGAACTCATCTAGTGCAAGCAAGCAACACACACCTTGTTACAAAGTTGAATGATCAGGAGCAGGTGGTCACAGGTAAATACTATGTGGTTACACATTGCATATAAGATGTCAAAAGGAGAAATCTACAATATTATAGGCTACATTGCAGAACAAATAGTCGAGGAAGCATGCACATACAGAGGAAGATCAGCTTTGGGGCTGTTCTACTATCACTAGTATTCATGGAAATTGGAGTACCAAATGGGCCAAAGGAAAAGGTATGGGAATACCCCATGGAGAATAAGTCACCAACTGAAAGGTTCAACAAGTACCTATGTAAAGGGGCCATGATAGATGACATCAAGAAAAAAAGGGAGAAATGGTACGATAGGCTCCACATGGCATTTGGAGAAGAGTGGCACATCCCAAAGGACCTACCATCAGTAGTAGGGAAACAAGTCCAGTTTGTTGTATATCAACATTTCTACATCATGCGCTTCCCAATGAGAGATGGAGTCTAGAGCCCTTGGTGTAAATTGCCTTACGCATTCACTGCAAGGTATTTCCAAGCATCTGTTCACATATTTACAGACACACGCACCGACTGGTATTCAATGCAGATAAGGTAGACTGTGACTACCACACATGTTGAGGAAGAAGTATGTGTATCCTAGAAGAAGTGCCTATACCGAGAGGATCATTTCAGGTGTTGAATATTAAGCCAATAAGTCTAGTCAGTAGTAGATGTAGGGGCAACATTAGTGTATCTTCAACTAAAGCCCAAGATGGAGAACAATAAGTATGTGAGAATGAATTCACTCCTATGGCCACCGAAGGGTAAGCACACAATGGAAAACATACCGCACAAAGGCCCACAAAAGTTTGAAGTAGAGGATGAAGAAGAGGAGCGTGAAGATAGTGGAGGCTTGGAGCATAGAAGAAAGCAACCTTATGATAAAGAAGAGTCACAACGCACCCACTCCACCTCAAGGACAGATGAAGAGGAAGATATAGAGGTTGAGCAGGGGGAGCATAGGTTTAAGAAAGTGTTCAGATGCACAAGGACTCAAAGTGGAACCCCACAAATGGTAAGGAAATCACCTCATCTCTCTCCACACAAGGAGACCACTGAACCAAAGAAGAGAAGAAAGTTGAAGTTGATAAAGAAGTGAAAGAATCAGAAGAGAGCGAGCAGTGCATCTCCTACCCCACTCGAAAAGCAAGAAGATGAGCCACAAAATGAGGAAGAGAAAAAAGATGAAGAGATGAAGGATGGAGAAGAAAAAGAAAAGGAAACCTCTGATCCACGCATGTGACTACTCAAGATGTAACAGACACAGCTCCTAACCTTGAAGCTACAATTCCCAAGGGTCCTAGATCAAAGAGGATGAGTGGAGAGCACATTCCACCAGCCATGGGGTATGCAGAGGACACAGGTAAAATTGTCCATGCACCCTTCCTTCAGCAGATATAGCATAAAAGGATTTATTTGGCTGGGAGCTAATGGATGAGGATATGGTGACTATGCACTCAAAAGAACTATCATGGTCAATGCACACCCACATGGATGAGCCTAACTTTGATGTATGTGAAGAGTCATGTGTTTCAAGATGGCTGAAGAAGGCACCCCAAGCTAGACATATGACAGTAAAGCCTACTGTCATGTCAGATGAGCAGGTCAACAACGCATTGGTGAAGGTTTCTACTGAAGTTGCTAGAAGAAACATGGATAAAGCTGCAACAATAAGAGCGATCATGCACGTGAGGAGCTAAAGACAAAGGATGTGGAGATAGATATGCATAACACAAGAGAGGGACTTGGCACAAAAAGAAGAATGAAGTATTTATCAACTTCATCAGAGGAGATTGGGGACAATGTCATAAGAGCTAGGCCACACTTGGAGACCAAGGTACCACAAATGTTTCCCTCAACGATACATTATGTAGGAAAGTTGGTGGACTGGTACTTGAAGATGAACCTCTGTGCATGACAACACCAAGGAAGTTAGAGCAAGAGGAGAATGAGAGAAAGCCTCAATGATGCAAAATATTACATCCTATGAAGGGTTACTACAAGTGCTACAAGAAGTATTGAAGAAAGAAGACCAGGATTTGAACATATGCACAGCTCCAGAGGTGCTTATCAACATAAAGACCCTAGAAGAAAACAATGAGGTCCAAAAGCAATGAAGGATGAGACATTGGGCCACAGAAAGATTTTCAATGGTTAAGCAGAAGCACGAGGCCCCGAAAAGAAAGACAAAGAGCCACACAAGACTCAACTGAAGAGCTTGGGAAGCTCATTACATAGAAAGATGGATCTTCTAGAAGGAAGAATGACCTCAATGTCCAGCATTGTGTTGGTTCTACAAAATGAAAAAGGGAGATTATGAGGGATGAATTGGAGTCCATTGTTGTGGACATTCCAGAAAAAAGAACAAGCACTCACTGAATGGCAGGCCTTGGAGGCCAAAATAAAGGAGGAGTATCCAGAGTTGATACTTCAAACTGATACAGAGGAGGCTGCCTCATAGCCTCATAAAACTTCTTTATTTATCTACATTCTTTCATTCTTATTCTTTCCATTCTTCTATTCTTTACTTCAATTTTTTGAGATACCCATTGTCGGGATGACAATGAGATTAGTGTGGGGTAATGTTGATCAAGAGAATACTTGTTAGAGATCACACAAGAAGTCCACATGGGAGAGAAGGCCAGATCAAGGGCACGGAGGGACAGAAGAGAACCCACACACGGAGGGGGCAAGTTCAACATTCAGACTTAGCCGATTTTGAGCATGAAGACCTATTTTTAGAAGATGGCATGCGGAACACACCAACGATGCAGAGACATGCGCGCCACACATTGTCTATCTTTAGAGGATCGGATCAAGCATTTTTTATGGAGACGAGCTAAGAATAGGATTGTCACTTCAGTTAACTATAAGAGGTCTATAGATAGCACACTTGCATGTGTGGCTATGCCTATAAATGGCATGTGGCTATTAATAATGCAGCCTATTTCTGGAATAGATAAGTGGTGAAGGGAAAGTCCCCACCCTATATATATGATGATGAATATATATAGAGATATATATATAGAGATGAGATGTATGAGAGATGATGTATGATGAGATATATAGAGATATGCGCATATGATTGGATTATCATATCGATCCATGCGCATTGATATATTTTGACATTATTATAAGGAGCTTCTGTGTTTATTAATAGATGGAAGATATTGGCTAATCTAAGTGTCATTCCTATGTGTAATTGAGTAGTGCATGTTCTTGATTCAATCATGATTATTTTTAAGCTTGTTCTTTCATAGATCTGAATATGGCATGCATTGTAGAATGATGGATTAGTTATGGATCTATATGGTAGTCAATATCGGAAGGAATGGGAGTAATTGTTGTGTTCCTCCTACTGACACTCTTTATTTCTATTTTTTGGGCTTCATTATCATGCTCGGAGGAGCCACTCGACAACATTTTATTTCCCTTGTTCTTCACATTTCTGGGATTAATTACCATTTTCATCATCTCTGATTGGGTGTGGGGTTTTTTGAAACTTAGAAGAAGAAAGTAGTTTAATCGAGAATGCACGTAGGGTAATTGAGATGGGAATTGGGAAAACGTTGTGTATTCCTATTCTCGAGGATGCACGAATGAAACGTGATCATTGTTGCTTATTTATGAACAAACGTAATAATTTTATTTTATTTTCCTAAAATGCATATATGTTGTTAGAAACGAATTTCTTTTAGACAATGTGTCAGTGGCACATCAAATCTTGTCCATCCACACAAAATCCCAAATCAATGACCTTGAATTGATCTCTACCATCCACATGCATGTTTTCAATTGATTGAGAAATGGAAACCCTAATTTCCTCACATGATGTTTGACTCGCGTGGTTGAAAATGTTGCGAGACATCCACCAAACTTCAGCATTTGTCATGCATGTTGATAATCGTATTGTGTAGTAATGTGTTTGTTGAAAACGTAAATCCCCTGGCATTAATGTGCAATGGATTTTCTCACCCTCTACAAGGGCTTTCGAGTAATGCAATATTTTAATAAATGAATATATGTAGAAGATTCTACAAGAGGGTTGTTCACAATAAAGAGAATATGTAGCACATCTTTCAACCGACCCTCTCTACACAATGCTTTGAGATTGAGAAGGGCATTAGATGGCATTGTATGTTGTTCAAAATCATCTAGGTAAGGCCATTTGTAACATTGATATTTCTTTGATAAAAATCTCTTCCCGTTATATAGGTAGATTCAAAACCCCAATGACACCAAAGCATTGTTAGAAAAGTGAAAACTACTGAAGAAATTATGAGAGCTTAAGTACAATCACAACTGCCTTTTGTTGAAAGATGATCCTCTTGTTTGTAATTTTTTAATTTTTTAATTTGTTCGATAAACATTTTCATTTTTGATCCTAGGGAAAATAAATTGCATATACATTTAGCATTATTTGCGAGGAAAGAGTTGTACTTTTTAATATCCCGATTCAAATTCGATTTCATTTATTTACGCTAAAATTTGTACACCTGTTAGAAACCGGAGCACTTTCGATAACGTGTTAGTGGCGTATCGAGATCTTTTCCCCACACAAAATATTGTATCAATGTAATCTCTATCATCCACGTGTGCATTTTCAATTGATGGAGAAATGGAATCCTAATTGCCTCATATTATATCATATCATCGTCCTTTCTAAAGTTGACAAAGCCGTCATCGAGGACGGCTCCATCAAATAACTCAAGAGGTTGTCGCATTCACAAACACATCGACACCGTGTTACATTTGTATTGACGTCATATGCATTAGACACCGAGTGGTGTTGCTTTCAATGAATACATTGATTCGCTTTGTGTACAATTATCCCCAAACACTAAACGATGATATAGAAGTCACGAGAAAAACATTAGTGTTGATGCCCAAAATGTCTCGCTTGAAGCTCCACATAACTTTGTCCATAATCTCCTCTTCAAAGTTTGAACATTCATTCATTAACCAAACTATAATCTCATCCCCCTCCTCTATCATATTCAAACAATCCAAAAGAAAATATTAACCAACTCTCTTTACAAACAACGAGGCAATGAAGTATCTCGGCTTGAATCTAAAAATATGAAGGAAACCACCGACTTGCTATAGTTGGTCCCTTTAGTTTTTTTAGCATTTTCAAGAATATGAGTAATTAATCCCTCTACAAGGCCCAGGTGGATTTCTTGTGCATGGTTGTTTTTGGACAGTAAAGTATGTTGGAGCCAAAAGTTGGCTAAGCAACGTTATCCAAAATTCACCCCCCCAGGGTAATTTTGATAACATGCATCAGAATATTCAAGTCCCAAGCACATTGATTGATTCAGAGCAAACATCATGTTTCTGAGGTTCTCTCAGATATTTTTCTAACTCCTCTGGCCGAAAGAGGAAAAGAGCAAGCTCTGAGAAAAGGTGAAAAGGCTGCAAAAACAATCTTGGGCCAGGAAAAATCATGAAAAATGGCTAAGTCCTAGTCCTAGGGACAGTCGGGACATTTGGGACAAAAGTACGCGGCGGACGCGGTTCGGCCGAAATGACTTAAGGCAGCCCGAAAGCAATTGGGACAATCGGGCCAAATGGATTGTAAATCGCCGAGATCGGCGAAATGAGCACAAGCAGTCCAAAAGCAAATGGGACATTTGGGCGCGAGTACCGAACCGCAATGGCCGAATCGGCGAAATGAGCACAAGCTGGCGGCGAAGCGATCCGGCTGAAAAAGGAAGAAAAATGACTTATCACTTTGGCCCAGGACGATTCGGGACAAAGGTACGCTAAGGACTCGAACAGCCGGTTCGGCCGAAATGAGAAGCAGATGGTCCAAACAAAGTGGGACAAGTGGGACAAAAAGACACGAAGGACGCGAGAGAGCGGCGGCAGGGAGGACCAATCAACGCATGCCACGTGTCACGAGGAGAAAAGTCAAAAAGTCAAAGGGTGAGTTTTCAACTGCCCGAGCCAATGAGAAATTGCCACGTGTCTTCACCGTGGGGCGTCGGTGAAGGAAGAGAGGAAAATTTGCTAAGTGTCGGAGAAGTTGGAAAACCCGACAACAAAGGATATCTTTGGAAGGCTCAGAAAACCCGACATCAAAGGACATGTCGGAGGGGTTGGAAAACCCGACAAACAAAGAAATGTGCCGGAAGGATTGGAAAACCCGACACAAAGGGAAAGCGGGTTTCGGAGGCGGAAAAACATGGCACAGAAGCATGTCGGGTGGCTTTCAAAACCCAACACAAAGGGATATGTCGTCGGGTCGTCAAAACCCGACGCCTGAGGAAATCAGGTTTCATAGTCGGGTTTGCACGTCGGAAACGCATGGCGCAAAGACATGTCGGAGGGGTCGGAAAACTCGACAACAAAGGAAAAACTTGAAGATACTGCAGCGGAGCGGGTTTCGGGAAAACATAAGCATCGAGCATATGTCGAGCCACCTCCCAAACCTGATGCAAATGCAAAGGAGAATCCCGAACCCGACAGGCTGAAGACCTTGCTCATCCAATCAACACATGACACGTGTCATCCAGGTGGCGAAGCGCGGGAAAAGCTTTTCAAATCCATCTTTGTCTGTTAATCTTCAGATCATCATATCTTTTGAACCAGAGCTCGGATTTGCATGTTCTTTATATCAACGGAAAGCTTGTGAGATGCTCTACATGATTCTGGGGTCAATCTTACATTTTGGTGCAGTTTAGAGAGAGAAAATTGAGAAACGCCTCTGACGCGTGTTCATGACCGAGCGGCGCTTCAACAACCAGCTTTAATGCACAGATAGATAGCTCGCCGTTTACGCTAGAAAGACCCACCATTTTGCCAGGGTTCTCACCTGCCGCAATAATGAAATGAGTTAAATGCGACCTAGAAGTGGTTGGGGTAGATCTGAATTCCCTCTCTTTTCCCTCTCTCATTCTTCCTATATATTGTAAAGAGGGGCAAAGAGATAAAGGTGGTTCATCTTTTCTGCTCTGCCCTCCCTTCTTTTCTTCTCTAGGGTTGAAAATGGAGTTCGAGCCTCCTCCCTTGCTCTGTAATGGCGTTTTTTCCTTTTACTATTGAAATGATGTTACGTGCGAACTTACGGAGAAACAAAACGTGTTCTGTGATGCATCCGTCCATCCTCTCTCCTTTTTGCTTGTTCTCTTCTTGCCTCTCTTCATTGCGGGTATCTTTGCATTTTCGAATGTTCATTGCAGCTCTGGAGCTGTGTTCATGGAGTTTTGGAACATTTTCTGTGTGAAATCTATCCTTGGGTTTGTGATGCTTCTGTCCATCCTTCCCATTGCTCACCTCTCTTTGTTCCATGGTAGTTTTGATAGATGTCCAACATCCTCCTTCTCTGGTGTATCACCGTTTTAGTGTAGGCTTTTGTTCTTTTCCTTTCTCTCTCTCTCTCTCTCTGTCTCCTTGGCATGGTTAGATTAGGATTAGATTAGCTTGCCTACACTAGAATAGCTTGTGGCAGGTAGTTTAGGAGTAGGAACCAGCCTTCTCTGGAGATTCCTCTCTCGGTTTCTGGTCCCACACCTAGAGAGAGGTTTCCATGTTGTGCAATCAAGCTGGATGCCTCGAACATCAACCTAGAAGCCTTTGATGTGCGTCCGAAGTGCTTTGTGATTCTGCACCAACAGCTTACACGCCTTGAGTGGGAGACTCGAGGTTAGATTATTTCATCTTTCGAGAGGTGTCTCATTATCAAATAGAAAATCTTAAGCCACCGTGCGAGCACCAACAGCTTCGCACGCCCAGTGGGACCTTAGAGGTCTTCCACTTCATCTTTTGCGAGTTGATGTGTTCTGTGAAGATTTCAGCCTTTGGAGGCACTTGCAAACACATCTCGGCGACTCCATCCGTCAACAACCCATCTCTCGAAGTTGCAGAGACCTTCCCTTCCATTCATTTTCATTCATTCTCCATCCATTCTTCCTTCCATCTCTTCCATCTTCTTTCATTCAATGAAGTTGTGCAATCATGACTTCATTTCCATCATGGAACTCACATTTACAACAACGGCGGATATCACACCTCCAACACGTTTTACAAATCCTCCAAATCAGCATTTTGAGCAGATTCAAGATCGCATGCATACCCATATGAGCAGCAAGTGCAAAGTCGGTTTGGCTATGGAGCTTTCAAGAGCAAGAGTATGCATCTGATAATGAAGACCATCGATCCAAGATGCTGGTGATGCATTGAGAAAATCCAAAAGATGGAGGTGGGGATGGTGCGATCAGTGGCTCAAGCACAAATGAAAGCTTTGGAATCGGTTGTGGAGCACCCCCGTCCATGGGTGGGACCTTTTCCAAGGCATTACACCCTCGGGAAGCTTGACTTCATGATTGCAACGCCTTCGCTTGCAAAGTGGATTGAAGGAATAGAGGTATATGAGAGAAGTATTCAAAGAACCTTGTCAATGATAGGTAAACACATCATCTCATGCCTTTTCTTTTCCTCTTTCCCAATCTGTTTCATCTCAAAGCAGGTGTCGAAGCTTTAAACCCTCCATCTGCTGTCCCAGTGTTGAATCCATCCCTCCATCCCTCGGTCTTCCATCTCATCTCAATTCTTCTTTCCTTTTCCCTTCCAAACAGCCATCCCCTCCACAAGAGCTAATAGAAACACCCCTCCTCCAAAGAAACAAGAGGTTTCACTTGCCTCCACCACCACAAAAAATGTAAAATCGGTTGAGTGTCAACCCATTCCTCCTCTTGCATTCCTAATTTCATATGGGGAAGAAGAAATTGCAAACATCGGTCATCAAGGACAGCAAGAGGAAGAGCCAGGAAAAGAAGAAATGATTAAGAGCTTAGTAAGTTTGGATCTTAAATTTGGGATTGAGAAGATCCCTTTCTTTGGTTAAGCCTACGAAGAGGCTAGGGTTGGAGAACAGTGGTGGTTAGGACTGATTTTGTTGCAGCCAGAAGAAGAAGATCTTGCAGTCCCAACTTGTCCTCTAAGCGGCAGCAGATTGAAGAGTTTGACTTGACAAACTTCATGCTGGAGGAAGAGTTCAATCAAGAGCAAGATTGCCTTCAAACATTAGAGGAAGGAGAAGCTGCTCCAAATCGGAAAGAAGAGGAGCACATTCTAGCTATGGAGAAAGAAAGTGCGAGATCCAGGGCTTTGAGCACAAAAGCGAGCTACAGAAGAACCTTCGAGTTCTTCTTTCTACTTCACCTCTCTCAAGTTCCAATGCTAAAAAGGAGTTTGATCTCTCAAACTCGATATTGAGAAAGTGAAGGAAACCATGGTGGTCAAGTTGCGAGATCAAGAGGACACCATGGAGGAAGTTGAACATGAGCGACAGGGGAAAGAATGAGGCGGTTTACTGCCGATTTGGAGGACTGTTTTGATGAGAGGAACCGGTTGAGTTTTCACCATTCTCTCTTTCATCATCCACATTCCAAACACAAGAGTCTGTTTGTCATGAATAAGAAATTTCATTTGCAGGCACTGCATCTTATAGCAGACTCTGGAATCAAAATTGGAAGATTTAAATCTTCCCTATTCTCCATGGAGGAAGAGAAAGGGCAGAGGAATTCCACCATTTCTTCCACGTCATCCATTCGGGTGGGTCTACAAGAGAGCTCCATTCTTGGAGTTGAAAATCGAGCTATGGGCACATCCAAAGGATTAGACCGTGCCCCTTGTCAGTACTTGGCTTCATTGGAGCCAAAGGAGAAGCCACAACTAGTCATGCTTGCTTCGAGCATGAGGATGAGCTACAAAGTACCAAGGATCAGTGCATACCTCTCGAATCCAAATGCAGAGCAACTAAAAGAGGTATTGGATTTTTCATTGATACCTTGATGATTTGGATAGAAGACCCGACTTCTTGTTGATTTTTCATCCATCCAAACACCATGATCGATGCGAATCAATTGCATAGGTGCCAATTTTGAAGAAAGAAAGCTATTTCTCACAACCACTTGATTCAGGTTTGTTTAGCTTGCCTTTGCTTCCAGTTAATTAGGTAGAGTAGGTAGGTTTGCTTTGTTGCGGAAGAAGTGCTTGTGCACACTCTGCATGTTCCATTTGGGGCATGTATGATTTTCGATTTGTACATAGTTTTTCTTTGTTGCTTTGGTTTTGCTCTTGCAGCTTCTTTTCAGTGGGTTTTGGTGAGAACAACTCTATGCCGGTGGGTTTCCAAGTGGCTCGAGAGGAGGTTTCCAAAGTTCGATCAGTTTAAGATTATTGCTTATGACTCCATGCCCAATGGATTGCTTCTGAGCTCTTGATCATTCATCTAGCAGTGAGATGACCCCACCGAGTCATGGCTGTTATCCAAAATTCACCTCCCGTGGTAATTTTGATAGCATGCATCGAAATATTCAAGTCCCAAGCACATTGATTGATTGAGCAAGCATCATGTTTCCGAGGTTCTCTCGGATATTTTTCTAACTCCTCGGCCGAAAGAGGAAAAGAGCAAGCTCGAGAAAAGGTGAAAAGGCTGCAAAACAATCTTGGGCCAGGAAAAATCACAAAAAATGGCTAAGTCCTAGTCCTAGGGACAAGTCGGAACATTTGGGACAAAAGTACGCGCAGACGCGGTTCAGTTTTGGCTGAAATGACTTAAGGCAACCCAAAAGCAATTGGGACAATCGGGCCAAATGGACGCGAACCGGCCAGATCGGCCGAAATGAGCACAAACGGTCCAAAAGCAAATGGGACATTTGGGCGCGAGTACCGAACCGGCCGACCGAATCGGCCGAAATGAGCACAAGGCAGCAAGAAGCCGATCCTGAAAAAAAGGAAGAAAAAATGACTTCTTCTTTGAAGCGGGGCGGTTCGGGACAAAGGTATGCGAAGGACCGAACAGCCGATTCGGCCGAAATGAAACAGATGGTCCAAACAAAAGTGGGACAAGTGGGACAAAAAGACGCCAAGGACGCGAGAGAGCGGCAGGCGGACCAATCAGCGCACGCCATGTGTGTCACAAGGAGAAAATTCAAAAATTCAAAGGGCGAGTTTTCAAGCATCGCCCGAGCCAATGAGGAATTGGCACGTGTCTTCACCATGGGGTGTCGGCGGAGGAAGAGAAGAAAATTTGCTAAGTGTCGCGAGAAAAGTGTCGGAGAAGTTGGAAAACCCGGCAACAAAGGATATGCTTGGAAGGCTCAAAAACCCGACATCAAAAGACATGTCGGAGGGGTTGGAAAACCCGACAAACAAAGAAATGTGCCGGAAGGATTGGAAAACCCAACACAAAGGGAAAGCGGGTTTCGGAGGTGGAAAAACATGGCACGAAGCATGTCGGGTGGCTTTGAAACCCGACACAAAGGGATATGTCGTCGGGTCATCAAAACCCGACACACAAAGGAAATCGGGTTTCATAGTCGAGTTTGCACGTCGGAAACGCATGGCGCAAAGACATGTCGGAGGGGTCGGAAAACCCGACAACAAAGGAAAAACTTGGAGATACCGGCGGAAGCGGGTTTCGGGAAAACATAAGCATCAAACATATGTCGAGCCACCTCCCAAACCCGATGCAAATGCAAAGGAGAATCCCGAACCAGACAGGCTGAAGACCTTGCTCATCCAATCAACACATGACACGTGTCATCCAGGTGGCGAAGCGCGGGAAAAGCTTTTCAAATCCATCTTTGTCATTAATCTTCGAGATCATCATATCTTTTGAACCAGAGCTCGGATTTGCATGTTCTTTATATCAACTTGAAAGCTTGTGAGATGCTCTACATGATTCGGGGTCAATCTTACATTTTGGTGCAGTCTGAGAGAGAAAATTGAGAAACGCCTCTGACACGTGTTCATGACCAAGCGGCGCTTCAACAACTAGCTTTAATGCAGACAGCATACTGACTCGCCGTTTCGCTGCTGATGCGACCCACCATTTTTCGTAGGGTTCTCACCTGCCGCAATAATGAAATGAGTTAAATGCGACCTAGAAGTGGTTGGGGTAGATTTGGAATTCCCTCTCTTTTCCCTCTCTCATTCTTCCTATATATTGTAAAGAGGGGCAAAGATATAAAGGTGGTTCATCTTTTACTCGCTCTGCCCTCCCTTCTTTTCTTCTCTAGGGTTGAAAATGGAGTTTGAGCCTCCTCCCTTGCTCTGTAATGGCGTTTTTGCCTTTTACTATTGAAATGATGTTCTGTGCAAACTTCTGGAGCAAAAAAATGTGTTACGTGATGCATCTGTCCATCCTCTCTCGTTTTGCTTGTTCTCTTCTTGCCTCTCTTCATTGCGGCAGTATCTGTGCATTTTCGAATGTTCATTGCAGCTCTGGAGCTGTGTTCATGGAGTTTTGGAACATTTTACTGTGTGAAATCTATCCTTGGGTTTGTGATGCTTCATCCATCCTTCCCATTGCTCACCTCTCTTTGTTCCATGGCGGTTTTGATAGATGTCCAACATCCTCCTTCTCTCGGTGTATCACCGTTTTAGTGTAGGCTTTTGTTCTTTTCCTTTCTCTCTCTCTCTCTCTCTCTCTCCTTGGCATGGTTAGATTAAGATTATATTAGCTTGCTCCTGCACTGGAATAGCTTGTGGTAGGTAGTTTAGGAGCAGAACCGACCTTCTCTCGGAGATTCCTCTCTCGGTTTTACTGAGTCCCACACACGGAGAGAGGTTTCCATGTTGTGCAATCACACTAGATGCACGAACATCAACCTAGAAGCCTGATGTGCGTCCGGGAGTCTTTGTGATTCTGCACCAACAAGTACCAATATCCGTATTTTATTTCCCGACTTCTTTGGTGTGGTAAACGATAATACATAATATATATCACATTATTAAAGAAAGGTTAGCTTAGGTATATTGAATAATGTTTATAATAATAATTTATATCTCATTATTGGAGAAGAGTTAGCTTAGGAAGTGGTACAAGTAAATTCAATAATGTATAAAATAGAATTCTTGTTTGACAATTGACATTATATTTTTTTATAACATCGTCATCTTTGAGGTTTTTCTTTCAAGAAGAAACTAATAAACAAAGAAATTCTTATCTATAGTGTCATTTCCTCATGATGATAATTCCCACCTTTTTATTTTTGACTTTACATTTATGTCTTCACCTAATATACTTAATTAAATGTCGTTCACTCAAAAAAATTGATGCCATAAAAATAATAAAATAATAAAATAGAAAAGTTCGATGATGAATAAAATCTTCTTTTCATTCATATGTCCATTCCTTGAAGGGGCTCAATTATCAATGAGTGTTCATGCATTGCCTTCTTCTCCTATAATTACTTTATCATACAACGAAAAATTGTTCTGCAGAAGTGCTTTGCAAGGAGCAACCAATGTGGTTGGGTTTTGAACTTGGCCCATGTTGAATTCTTGCCAAATTTTTATTTTGGCCCCTTTAAGCTCACATTTCACTCATGTGAATAATGTGAATAATGTGCTCTTATTCTTTTATTTATTTTTATGTATGCAAGTCTCTTAACAACACATTGTTTCTTACCCCTCACTTGTAATGGTGTATACAAGTCATCCTTTCAAGTAAGAAACATTCTCCCAGATGTCAAATCCAGAGAAACAATTCCAAAGGTGATAATATATGATTGAAATAGGCCTCACACTAATGACACACAATAAAAATGTTACCACATCCAAAAAGAAACATTTGGCAGTTGTACCCACCAACCGCTTACCACCTATCCTTGTGTACTTCTTTTCCTTGTTTTCTACTAAACAACCACTTTGTAATTTCAAGATGCCATTTGCCTGAGAAGATTATATGGAGGCCAACTTTCACAACCCTGCACATTCCTTCCTTCCTTCAATGTTAACATCTTCATAGTTTACAAATGTTCTCCCACAAACTCAAGCTTTCAACCCATTTTCCACAATTTAGAAGAAACTAATATGGGGCATCCTTCTAAGAATCCTCCCCACTTTATGCGCTATGTTTCTTCCACCCACCGTGCGCTATGTTTCTTCCACCCACTGACTTGACCATAAAATCGATCTCACCCATGTCCCTTGTACACATAATATGCATTTCCCTTCTCCTCCATTTTCCTTTCATCTTTTCCAAACAATAAACCTTCATGTTGAGAATACAAACCCTTTATACTTCTGCTAGCAATTCTACATACCCAACCTTGTCATCCTCTGTAGAAACTCAATGCAAGTTCTGAAGAAGGATAGATCTATTATTCAAGCTCCACACCTACTATGTCTATTTATATAAGTATCCCAACGGAAAACGATATTTTTTTTAAGGATTGCATACTTGCAATGAGATGAAAATATGAAAATAACGGGAAATGTTTCTCCTTGTCGAACAATATGGACCCCGAACATCAACCATGCATTTTGAAGTCCTTAAACCAAGTGAAAGAAATATTGATCGCCCGTGTAAATCCAATCTTTTAAGTTATCTAGGAACGTGGGGGGAAGTTAAAATACATGGGACACATCATTATTTTTCACAAAACATTCCCTCCATAGCCAAATACCTTCCACACCATCTTCGAGATTAGCACATTATACTTACACAAATGGATAGGGGCTCAACTAACAAGGTATGAATTCTATGTTAGTAGGTCTTGTGTCTACAAATCCTTGTAATCTAAACATGCCCATGATCATACTATAGATATGTTTTGATTAATGGTGATGCTCTTTCCTCTTTGCTAACAGAATCGACAAATGTTTCCTCCTTTCTAAACATGGTCACACTAGATCTTCCTTAAATAGTCGCAGAGCATACAAAGAAATTGGTGACCATGATTCTTATGGATCTCTCAAATCAGTGGCCCAATCATCGTCTTTTGTGTCGTCAATTCTAAATATAGGTACATACAAAGAGGAGATTCAACAATTCTTACTTGTACATGGCCATCAAACTCCCTTCACTTTGGCATCTTGAACTCGACCTTTCACCAATAAATGAATACAACATAAAATGCCTACATTCCATGGATTTTCCAACTTTGTTTACAGTAGGGAAATCCATGTTCAAACAATCACACATGACAGATTCCAACCCGAATGAATATGCTTTTCATTTGATAACCTACTAGAATCGTCATTTTGGTTCGTGTATGTGGTTTAGATACTTTCTGATTAAACCTCATAATGCATCACAAGAGCTAGGCAACTACTATAGTATTCATGAGGTAAAATTTTGAGCATGGTATCCCACCAATTATATGGGATCTCCAAAAAAAAAAAAAAAAAAAGACTTTAGGATTTCCCCCAAAATGGGCTCCTAGACAATTTGTTGTGTTTTGGGACAATTTGTTCAATAAAAGCACTTTACCGTCACCAAATTTCCTCTTCAACGAGTGGGAAGGGCCATCAAATTTCATGCCTGCTTGTAAGGTGCCAGCGTAAACGACCCGAAAAGAGACTTGAAACGTCCACAAAAAGTTGTCCGTAGCATTGATTGCCTGCCACTAAATTTTCAGAATCGAAAGGGAAGCATAAATTTGAAGAAAACGCGTGAATACTTTCCGTGCAAAATGCGACAGCCACCACTATAAAATATCTGAACGGAATCTTTTTGATAAATTTTTCATTCAGTCCGGTCCAACTGTTTCGCCTCCTTGACCGAAGCTTTTTCTATGAACTTCGAGCGCCATAACAAGGATAGAGAGTTACAGAGGAAGTAGTTTGGCAACATCTATATATTAGGAATAATAGAAGCCGATTACAATAAAAAGACAACTGAAAAGTCACTGTCCTAAAAAGAGTCTGAAGGCAAACAGAGAAGTCATAGGCGGCTAACAAAGAAGGTCGAAGAGAACACCAAAACAAAGGTGGGTGTGGGATGGATCAAGGTGGAGTCGGTTGTATAGTTTGGAAACACTTCTCAACAAGTGTTTTGTCACGAAGATAACGAAGAATGCATATGGATGCATGATCACCTTCGTCATATGGGACGAGAAATTGCACATATGTACTCACCATAGCAGCTTCAAGATGCAACTTAGCTAAGTTTTGTACTGTCATTATCATTATTTTGTTATTTGTTACAGTGTCTTTTTCGTAAAATTCAATAAACAAGTCAAAGCAGTTCACTTTCGTAAGTAAAAGTAATAGTCAATTACTTTTTAATCGTGATTAGTCAAAGTCAATTCTAAGTCATAATAAATGTTATGCAGAAGTAAAATTTAGTATTATTAAGAGTCATATATTATCTTATTTGTCAAGAGTCAAGTGTCATAGTGTTAGAGTTGTTATGTTGTTAAAATATGAAAACTCGGATAAAATTTTCTGCATTTCAGCTATATGCACTATCGGTGTAACTCGGCGTTTAATAAGATAAAGTGTTTCACATTGACGGGGAACTTATAATAAATACTAGGTGAAAAGTTAAAACCATTGAGATTCAAAGTGTTATTCAATTGAGTTAGCAACACATCGACCAAATGATGGAGACATCACAGAAGGAAGGAGGTCAATCATCAACCTCTCGTAAGATACTAACGACAAGGCCACACATTTGCATGTAGTTGGAATTTAATTTTCATTGTGTATTTGAACAAGAACAAAAGTATGTTTCCTAATGTATCTCTTGAATGTGTTGTGATATGGTGTGGAAGGTGCATAACTATAAGAACTATTGTATAGGAGGGTAGCTAATGCAGAGATCCTTTGACCGTCATACTTCATTAAAAGATGATCGGTGTGATAAGTTCACTAGAAGTGAAAGTGGGATAAGTTCTCATATGTAGGTGATCATGTGCAAAAAGATCTAGACTACAATATCCAAATAGCAATATGCGAGACCTAAAAGTATGTATTGGCATACGATTCTATTTCCAAAGTGCTCCTTGCTCCGTATTCACACTAATAAAGGGAATGTTAGCAATTATCTTAGTAGTTCTCATGAAATAAAATAGTTATATGCAAATTACCGTATGATTTTTATAAATAACTCATATAAATAAGTTATTATATAGGTTTGACCAAATCAAACCTATTGTTATATATTGGTTGTAAGTGGGTTACGTGATTTGTACTCACCCCACTTAAATAGGATTTGATAGTTTTACTCACTCCACAAATATAGGAAAATAACATCTTATATATATGGAGTGCTTCGATTGTATAATTAATCAATTAGTGAATTTCTTGTTGCATTCAAATCCTCGCCCTTCATGTAAGAAAAATAAAGATTTGATAAAGGAAATTAGCACACCCACTTAGGGATCCCAAGATTTACAATTTTGATTTGAAATTTTCACTTCCTTTTTCTATCCAAATAATAGCTTATCTATGAAAACAACACTTGTCATACTAGAGAAATCATCAATACAAGTTTGTTGTATTTGTCTTCACTTTTTTTGCTTTGCTTTTTGGTACTATTTTTTGGAAAATGGGGAGAAAAATATAAGTGGCATGCATTCAAGAATGTACTCTTTATATGTCTATTCACTTTGTCAAATTTTCATCAAAATGCCTCAAACAAATGTGGTCTCATAGAATGCAATGATTGCACGACATACACAAAATATAAACTTTATCATCAACCTACCAATTAAACCGGTGGTGGTTGTGTGGATATGTTTTTCTTGGTGACAATAGAGCACATAGGAATATGGAGTAATGACTATTTACAAAAATTATCCTTTTTATACAAATACTCAAAATGGCATAACTTAAAGTTCATTTGTAAACCTTCTATGGATAAGTGTACAGGTGGGGTGAGATTCAAATGTTAAGGAGATTAATGAATGATAAGGGAATTAAAAAGATACATAGATGTAGTTGGTTTAAAGACCATAAAATGACTCATGATTTTTTTATAGGAGACATATCACACCCATAGACACAAGAGATATATGAAATGTTAGACAAATCTTATTGGGATATGAAGGAAACAAGATATTTTTAGGATTGAAAATATGTAATGAGTGAGGAGAGAAGGAGGAAAACGAATTAATCATTTCCCATCATGGTGTCAAGTTGTAAATTGCACACCTTTGAAACTAAGTTTATCTCCAAGATTGTTGCAAGATAAATTGTTATGACATATGTTAATGGGTTCCATTAATTCAAAAGAGCACAATATTATTTAGGGAACTTGTACATGTTTGGGATGATAAGGTGGGAAGGTGGAAAAAATGAAAATGGAAAACGATGGTGGTTCTTTCCATTTCCACCAACCTTCATCATTTTGTATATAATAATTGTATCGTATTGTGCTAGTGTTGTGTGTGTCATTTGAGATTAAATTACACATTCAATATTACATATGCAAAGTTATGTACATGCTCATGCACAATGAGTTGGGTGTCACCCGAAGCATTGAGGCTTAGTTATCCACTTGTGGTGGTGTTGGTGAGGTATAGACACGGTCATTCATACTGACCATCATTCCTCCCTAGTTCATGGCCGCTTCTCATCCCCGCCACTTCAATAGGGCAATTGTAACCCACCTCCTCGGTAGGGCAGTGGAGTGTGTCACCTCCATAGGGTAAAGCTATTGTCGGTTCATTTTATTGATAAACTTTGACTCTGTGTGGCATTACCATGGTTGGTTCCTCTCCCTCGGGATGAGGAATAATGTTCCCACAATGTTCCCCTCGGCGTTCTGAGGCGATTCTCAAAATTTGCATGGTTGGACTACGTCGGAGGTGCTTGTGAAGGAACCAATTAGTTTAGGGAACTTCCTCCCAAAGATGACGCATTCTTTACCCCCAAGTGTTGCATTTTGCTTATGCCTAATTTATTTGGGCATGTTCGAACATAATTTGGTCATTTTAGTTTTTTTGTGTTCTCTTAGGCCTTTGTTGTTTTATGCTTTATGACTTCTCTAGTTGTTTAGACTCTTTTTATGATAGTGACTTTTTATTGTAATCGTCGGAAGAGAGTGAATTTGATCTTTGAATGGACTAGGCACAAGGAAAGACTAGAACAAATGTTCGAAATACTTGGGACAAGCACATACAGAGGACACTTGGATTTAGAAACACCAATGTGATTGAGTCTCTCCCCCAAAGGTTGACCTTCATGCCGATTAAACACTACAACAAATGACTTATTTTGGATCAAGTTATGAATTCCAAACCTAATTGAGGCAAAATAACTACGTTTTAGGAGAGAATTCAAACTCCAACGTGTGTTTAACTTGTCAAGAGATGGGGAAAATAGAATCATCAACTAGTATATCACCTTAAGTTGTAATGCTTAAATGCGGTCTCAACATTCAATAGATATTTGATTTACTAGGCGTTGTATTTTATATTTTTGTTGAAACATGTATTAAACTAACAATTACTCATGGGTTGAGGATTTGATTGATTTTAAATGTAAAGGTAATTTAGAATTCATTTCCATGTGATAGTTGGAATCTCTTCCAAAAATGATGTGAAGACAAAACACATGAGCATGTACATAAGTTTGCATATGTAATATTGAACGTGTAATTTAATTTCAAATTACACACATAACACTAGCATAATATGATACAATTATTATAGACAAAATGACGAATGTTGGTGGAAAGAACCATCATCGTTTCCATTTTCCTTTTCTCCACCTCCCGCCTTATCATCCCAAACATGTACAAGTTCCTAAATAACATTGTCCTCTTTTGAATTGATGGAACCCATTAGCATTTGTCACAACAATTTGTCTTGCAACAATCTTGAAGATAAACTTGGTTTTAGTGTGCAATTTACAACTTGTCACCATGATGGAAAAGGATCAATTCATTTTTCTCTCTTTCTCCTCCTCTATCATTACATGTTTTCAATTCTAAAAATATCTTGTTTCCTTCATATCCCAAATATTTTCAATACTTATTTTGATAGATTGATAGTCTTCTAGGAGCAATATTAGTATCCCCGTGCATCTGTCATATTAATGTTCAAGTAATGGCTTGCTTCTACTCTTACAAATATTTTCTATATCTTCGACACCTCTTCGACAAATTGATTATTTCCTTGGATTTATATTGGGATCCCCAATTTAAGTCATTTTCATGTTTGAATAGTGGCTTTGCTCCACTCATACAAAAAAATCATCCACTCCACTCATTCAACAACATAGGAGTATGTGATTTTATATTGGTTTTGTTTCGTGTGTATTTTGTATTCCTTTCTTACCCTTAGCTCATTTAGGCATTATTGTATGCGATCTCTTGAGTTTTGGTAGTCATTTGTTGATCTCTTTAACACTTTTGATGGTAGTGATGGCATGCATCCTATCTAATGCATTTACAAGGTGTTCTCTTTTGTATTTTTAGTGGTGATGATGGTCTCTAAGACATCTTGTGCATTCTACATAGTGTTCTCCATTGCATCTTGAATAGTGGTGATGGTTTCCAACCCATCTAGTGCATTCTTCACTCACCGAGTTCTACTCTTTTCAGTTATTTATTTGTACCCCCAATGGTGATGATAGTCTCCATCCCATCCAATGCACATAGCTTCATTATTCGGATGTTCTACTTGTGTGTTATATTGTGTCCTAGAATGCCTTGTAGTATATCTTGGCACCTCCAACACTTCATTGATCTTTTGATTTTTTGAATAACTTTGTGATGACTCGTGTTTTTAGTTTATACTTCATTGTACATGATACTTCATCAAGTCTATTTGTCGGGACCCATTTTCAAATGATTTTTAGCCTTGTTGTATATAGCCCTCCCTAAGTTGCACTTGAGGGGTTTGGTGTGTTATTCTATATGCACTTATATTATGTTGACTTAAGTTAGCTTAACTATCTTTTGAGTGTTACATGTGCACATCTATAAGCTTAGAATATGATAGGTGTACAATTAATACAACAACCATTAATTACCAACATAAACAAATGTCACCTCTTAGTGGGCTATGCATATGTTCATAACAAGTGGCCAATAGGAAAAGGGGAATTTTATCTTTCACAATCTATTTATACCCCTTAGCTCTTGTGTTTGTATGTATTGTGTGGCGCACCTTCATTATATATATTATCCTTTCCTTTATTCATAGTATTTCAACTTTGTGTGATTCATAACTATGAAATGTATAATCATGAGTTTAACCACGCTTACAAAATGTGCATGGTGTGTGTATGATCGAAATGACAAAAGATTTTATATGGATTCATTTGCTCATAAAAATTTTGAATCCTACATACTAAATATTTTCTAGACCACCACACACCCAAAAAAAAAAAAAAAAAAAAAAAAAAAAATCAAAATCTTTGGTTTTAGGGCAGGTCATGAAAGTTGCTTGCACTTGGGATCTTGATTTATGTGATTCGAGACCATAATGTTATAAGCAAAAGCAGCTCTAATACGCTTGAAGGAGGAAAATTTATATGATAATATCATATCCTTGTGTGAGGGTTATATTAGTTGCCTTAGTATATTGTGAAGATGGTATTTGAGTTTTCCATGAAAACTTTCACATATGGTAGGAGGGATGGCCTAATCACTATATTTATGATGGATCTGTAGTGCAATAATGTGCCACCTCGGTGAATCTTTGACTTTGAAGAAAATTGGGGAGAGTTGATTCAAGTTGTCCTGGTAGTGACAGGAAACCAATCTAGCTTGACGTCCATGATTTAGTTGTTCTCCCATCTTGGATGAGGTTGCAGAGACATCAAATCCATCAAAAAGTGTTGGTAAAGTGTTGGCATATGCTTGGGTGGCGTGTGGTGTGTTGATGAAGCATTTTTACACTGTAGTGATATTTATCCTGGAGAAGTTTTTGCCATGGAATACCTTGAGTTTGGTATAATCTCCAAGTAGATTTCATTGCCAAAGCTTGATTGAACAACCAAGGATTTTGTATATTCAATCTTCCATATGACTTCGGCATTGTAATTTTCCCTCATGTTACTAGAGTGTAATTAAATTCGACTTGTTTTACATGCCAAAACACATGTATGACAACAAATATATTGGAACAGGTTGAGGACAACCTTTGTCATTTGGATCCTGCCAACAAAGCTATGCCATCTATTGGACCAAATAGAAACTTTGAAACAGATTTTGGCAAGCGAGGCTTCCCACAATTGGGTGGTGTGTTTGAAGTGGAGGAAAGATTAGATAAATAGTGGGGAAATCTCTCGGCAGAATGGGCAACCCAAAGAAATTTGCCTTTTTCCACCACTGGTATGTTTAAGAAAAAAATTAATTTAGCATAGTTGATCAGGCTGGCCTGATGAAAATTGGAGTACCTCAGCCCTCCCTTTATTGAAGCCATGCCATGTATTTGTTGAACATCTTTAGCATGTTGGAGATGGAGGATAAGTGTTTCACTTGATTGGAATTAAGAAAGTGGGGACTCAACTAATGCCCTTGTCGAAGCCCTCTTGCAGAATGAAAGGCATGTTCCAATTGGCTATGATTTTGTAAATCATCTTATATACCATATTGCACAAGGCAAGAGACCAGTATTGGGATAATTGATGTTCTTTACTAGTCTTGGCGATCTGAATGAGTTTGGTGTTGATCATTTTTTTAGCATTTGTTTGTTTTGCCGCAATTTCTCTACCGTGCCTCATAGTTCATATTTAAGGACATCCCAAAATGTTTGGTTGAAGGGTCTTGTGCTTTTCCTGGATTAAGGGAGATGGCAAGTTTGCACAGTTGTTTTTTGTAGTAGGCCACGAGATAGTATTCTAAACTATATGGGGGTGTTTAAGAATGGAAGTTTGAGCATTCCTAGTAGCTTTTGCAAGTGGTGGCCCCTACAGCAATTCACGAAATAATGTGATAATATAGGGCATTGTACTACTCGGAGTTGTGATATATTGATATAGTTGATATATTTTGAAGGGTTGTTGAAGCAAAGTTCCTATAACATTGTAGTCATTGAAGTTCCTATAACATTGTAGCAAATGGCCCTATAATATTGTAGCCATTGAAGTAGGGTTGTTCAACTATTTCTAATTTTTAGCAAAGGTGTGTAAATATTTCATGTTAACAGTCCTGCGTTGATCCAATTATCCCTATAACATTGTAGCCATTGAAGTTCCTCTCATTGTTGGATCTCAAAGAGAGCATGGATAGCTTATTCTTGTTCTCTATCAAGTGAAGAGTTGTAGCCATGGTAGCATTTTTGGACATGTATTATAGCCAATCTTTGGGATATTATTATCTCCATGAGATGGATTAATGCCAATGTTTGATTTTACCCTTGATAAATTTCAGCTTGGTAAAAAAATTAAAACATATGCTATCTTTTGGAAACTAGAGCTTCATTCCCCATAAAGAGATTTTTAAAGGGAGATTACAATATTAGAGCTAGTTTGAGTTGTAAGTGAAGTTGAGCCCTATTGGAGAGAGAGATTGGGGCTTGATATTGAGCATAATATGCCAATGATCTGATAAAATGGTATCACTTACCCCGGGCATCTCATTGTTGATTAATACAATTTCAGGTGTCAAATGGAAATATTTGTCAAAATTTTCAGTGATATCGCTTGTGCCTTTCATCTTAATTATCTAGTGAATGTCACCTCAAAAGAGGACTTCCTAGAGGTTGGTACCACTCTCTAATTTGTCTAAAGCCATGGTTTGAGAATCAAATCCACGTCCGCCTTTCTTTTCATACGGGAGCGAATGGTATTTAAGTACCAATAACTAGAAAATTGCAAAGAGACGGGATTATTTACCCATGAAGTTGGCATGTCCAACATAGGAATCCATTGATTGCCATTCGACAAGACATATACACTAAGAATACAAACAAGTTGATGTCCTTTATGAGACTAGAAGAAAACAAATTGTCCAAATGGGAAAGGATGTCCTTAGATAAGTCATCCCAACAAGGTTTCAATGGAGAAGGGTCCGATTGAGGGTTACGAGTGGGGGAGGGGGGGGGGAACCTCAAGTGCATAGAAATCTTACTTGTTTGCTAGAGGTTATTGTGGCACACTCTTGAAGAATAACCATATCTATTGCTTCTTGGTGGATGATAATTTTGAGGAAGCGGTATTTATTATGAGCCCCTAAACTCTGAATATTGCATGAAATGATCTACATCATGTACATATCACTAGGTAGAGCATTTCCTATAGAGTATAAAGGATAGCTTTGGTACGAGCCTAGATGTGTAATAGTTTGTTTAGAGGATGTTGGGGCTATGGGGTCGATCAAAATCAAGTTGGATAGAGTGGCTTTGATCCTGCTTTGATTTTCATTTTTGAAGCGTCAACTCCCAAAGGTTGATGGGGATGTAATCCTTTGAAGATGGTGGTGGTTCTTTCCACCCGTTCGGGGTGAACATGTTGGGAGTGGTGGGGGCATATTTTAAATGTAGGGGTTGATTTTGCGGATGAGGAAGAGTAGGAGAGAGAAGAAGAGTAGGAGGGAATGCACGCGAGGATGAGGTTGTTTTCATCAAAACTTGAAGTAAGACCAACTTACGGTGTCAAAGAAGGGATTGTGCACAAGTATTTGGAGGGTATGGTAAACAAGAGTTTCTTGTTGGGGATGAAAGTTTGGTCCATCATGGGTAAGCAATCTAAAACTTGCTTTCTTCTATATAAATCGAGTATGGAAGGAGGGGCCAACTTATGAGAGCTTAATTGAAAGAGAGCCCAAGGAAGAGACAAGTATTTGGACGGTGGTGATAAACAAGAGTTTCTTGTTTGGGGCATTACACATGCAAGATGATTGTGTCCATGGCAAGTTTGATCCCTCTCTTCTGCGGTACTAAAAATAACAATGAAATAGCCCTCGGACATCGAAAATGTCCATTTTCATTCCACAAGTTGTTCCATTCAGATGCTTTCTTTAAGATGTCATCTATAAATATGAGTATAGTTTTTCTTTAAGTTATAGCTCGAGCTTTCGTAATTCTGACTTCGTAACTTTGAGGTGGTGATGTTTTCTCCTATGTCGACCCAATCTTGCGTAGATTAAACTCGTCCCAATATTCACTAGGGAGTAATAGGAGCCTTGCCTAGATCAAGCCCATGTTGGGGAGATCTTTGATACGAATGAAGGTTGAAGTCCATTGCTTCATGAATAGCCATGATTTGTTGTAGAACAAAGGTCCCCCTTGGAAGGTTTGATCCCTCTCTTTTGTGGTACTAGAAATAACAATGAAATAGCCCTTAGACATCATAAGAATGTCCATTGTCCTAAAGGTTTCCAAATAGCTTGAAGTTATAGCTCGAGGGTTTAATGCGCTAGAAAAGTTCACATAATTTTGTAGATTAAGGCTTTTTCTTTAAGATGTCAAAATCATTTTTCTAAAATCTTTAGAGGGTCCTCCTTTTTGAGGTAGCAGCCATTGGTTTAATTATCTAGAAAGGAGAGTCGTGATGTTTCACTTATCGTGATATTATTAGGAATTGTTGTAGATTTGCTTTGCCAATTAGATGAATGTTAGCTAAATTGTCGATTTGAATGAGAAGAGGGGGGGGAGTTAGATCCGTACGCCATGGGAGAGCAATTAGGTTACAAGGAAAGATAAGCAATTGGGTGGTATTAAGGGTTCATCAATGGTGGTTCTAACGGCAAAGAAATGCATTTTATATTACTTCAAGTATTGGAACACTTGAATCCTTCAAAAAAATCATAAAAGCTCTATCTTATTCAAATAGCCAAATTTGTTATGTTTTAATTATTGTTTTGTCGGTTTTATGTAGTACCTTAATGATAATTTAGTTAACTTTGATTGTGGTTGAAAATTGTGTTTAGTTAATTGGATTTTTTTCCATACATGTATAATGATGCATGTCATGGTGGGGCGCTATTTATCAAGTCTTCCTTGTACTACACAACTCGTAACCACTGCCTATGAAATAAAGTTGTGATTGCTCTCATGTTAGTCTATGCTATGTTATGGTATACATTTACTATATTGTAACTTATGTTCCTTTGATAGAGTAGCATGTAGAACACAAATCATCAACAGATACAAAGTTTCCCCAAATACAATTCAAAATGCTCCAAATATATTTTTTTGCTCGATTGACAAAGCTCTCAGCAACTGGTTTGGTTTTCCATTCTTTAAAATCCGAATTTACAATTGCTGAATGGATAAGAAAGTTTTTCATTTGAATCTAATTGGAATTGATGAGGATATCTTCGAGGATTATATACCAAGGGAGGGTAACTATTCCAAAACTTGTCATAGCTACCATCACCGATTTCCAAATGTATGAAACTGAAAGCACATTGACCAATTGTTTTAAGGCATTGATGATCTGACTGGGGTAGTATTTTTATGCAATAATTGAGTACACAAACCCAGAACTTAATTGCATCTTGAGGGTGATTCCCAATTTGCCCCTGACCGTCCTGAGCAAGGAGCTCTTCCAGTTCAGGAAAATCAGGAAAATCTTGATTACAATTTCAAAACCAAAAGATAAGTTTGCTAAAATAGGATGATCCCAACCCTATAGCCCCAAAGGATATCGGCAAGCAATAGTATCCTGTTTGCATTCTTACCAAATACTTTGTCAATATGCTTATGTATAGATGAATACTCGTGCTTCTAGAACTGATGTAATTATCACCAGCCTGGCTGCATTTGATATACATCTGTTTGTACATAATTGAAAGCATTGATTAATACAATCGATAATGTAGTTCCAATCCATACATTTAGGTCTCTAGTATAGTTTTGCTCCTAAATGAGCAATCTCTCTTGCTTTTGTGCATTTTTATTTTCATATCATAAGAATTCATTTCAAAATAAATAATTAATGCATAAAGCATAAGGATATTTGTTTCAGCATAAAAGGCTAGATTTGAAAAAGGAACGATATAGAATTGGAATATTATGTTGATTTCTCCAAAACTAATGGCAAGCAGTTGTGATGGTTGGCTCTTCTACTGTTCTCACATGAATCCATTATAACAAAATCTTCAATAGCGATGATTTTGACATGACTAACAAATCTCAAACTTGTGATAATCAACACTTATAAATTACTCTGAAAACTGTATTGCCCATATCCAGGCAAATATAAATGTTAATATAAGTACATGACTTTGTTATATTTGCAAAAACCTCTCAACTGAATCATCAAAAGTGGTTAACTACAAAAAGAATCAGTGGTTGTGCTCGATTTAAATCCACTCTGCACTGCTAGTAAAAGGAATAGAGGTCCAAAATAATCTAAAAATATCCATGTTGGCATTTTTAATTGAATACAACATTGCAGATGCCTGTAACAGTAAAAGTGATCTCCGTATTAGTGCCAACATCATAACTTGGGAAGGCGTCATTCATTTCATCCTAATGATTGCAAATCGTACTTTCAGAAATCTAAATGAAGGCTGCAAAGAATTGATTGTTCTACTCCAGGTAGCCATCCCATGTGGGCATTGTCGTAATTCTTCAGCAATGCCCCTAAAGCTATGCTGAACATATCAAAAACTGTTATTTCATACCCAAGTTCTGTTAACAATAGTAATTAAGTCTTAAAAGATTGACAACAGAGAGCATGTTCCCATAAACCAAGCGTGTGAATCTACAAAAACCAAGTTTGCAGACGACTCAATTTGCCATCAAACAAATACTAGAATTATGGTTCCCTGTTTATAAATGTCATCATTTTCAAAGTAAAATAGAAGTCATTGCTACCTGCATATTGCTCCTTTTGACGGCTGAATAATATTTATGCCCAGTTTAGTCCTCGTCGGAAGAGTTGTCACTATCACCACCCTGCATTTCCTCTACAACATCTGTGGCTGCAACCTGAATAAAATCACAAGATTTACTAATAAACCCATATTTGATTGTATCATCAGTATTATTTCATCTTACATTCGCACCAATTTCTTGGTTTAAAATAGACTAACCCAAGGAACAAATCATTTTGGATCTATGAGTCTTAACAATTTATTGCTTGAAACTGAAACAGTGACTGCATTTCAATCAAGGATTTGCCAAATGGGGAAAATGGAAGGAAAAGCAACACTAGCTCCATGAGAAGCCCATAAATTGTGTAGGATATGAAAATATAATTACCATGAAGATAAATGCTAATGTGGTGTAAGATCACATACCGGCATTTTATCCCAGTCCTTGAGCTTCGAGCTTGTAAGCATAAAGTCATCACGCAAAGGAGCCCAACTGGGTTCGTTCACAGCATTGTTTCGTTCATTCTTTGCTTCCTGCTAATATGAATGTAAATAATTATGAAATCCTAATATAATTGCTTCTCAGAGGATGCTAAAGTATACACATTAGCAGATACCCAGTTACAATTATACAAATAACATAGAACAAAACAAAAGGGTGACAACTAAGAAAATCATATTCACCGCTATTCAAAATAACATGGATCAAAACAAAAGGATGACATCTAGGAAATCATACACGTAAATAAGAAGAAATGATGCTAAGTGGGCAACAAAGTTTTTAATCAATGGTGATTCTCCACATTATTGTGAATATGAAAAAAAAGTATAACAAATAAATATTATAACTGTCAAAATGCTATACAGTAGGCAACCACATTCCTTTAATTAACCTGAGGCCAGAACAAAAGAACACAAAACTAAAATGGCAACAGGTTTGTTGTGAAGGAACTATATCCGCAAGGCATGCCCCAGTGATTGTAGAGAGTGTGAGCTGTGTGCATGTAAAAGTTTGTTATGAAGGAACTAAACCCACACCTGAGTGACTTTAGACTGAAGGTTAATGAGGATAAGTCTAGCTCAGAGCAAATTCATTAAGTAAGTGATTCAGACAACTGATGAGTAATCCACCTTCAAATGAATCCTAAATCAGCAATAATTTGCAAGGAAATTTTCTGTCGATTTTGTTAGCTGTATGTATGTGTGAGTGTGTGTGGGTGGCTGCATTGGCAGCTGTCCAGAAAAATTACAACATATGAACATTTACTGCAAAAGGATATGAGAGCGACAAAATGTAGTACAATTGGATCAACGTGGAAAAACAGCACTTAAGGATTATAGCATTATACATGAAACATTTGAGACCACATACAAAAAATTGCTAGCTGGGAATCATAACCAAAACCAGAATTAAAATACCTTTATCAAGAAAGTGATAACAAAGGAATCTGTGCTGATAAGTGTAATGCTAATAGCAATGACCATGACTAGCTATAGTTTGAAAACAAAAAGTTAAACACAATTTTGTCTTTGATTTCTAAAGCCAAAGAGTCCGTTTCTGTTCCATAAATATTGTTGCTGTGAAGCCCCTGCACCTATGATGCCAGTTTTTCGTCAAGGATATGGCAGTCAAAGGGGTCTTCAATTTCACGACTGTAGCACAAAATGGGTTTTACCCAACTTGGGCAATGTGAGGCTCAATGTAAATGAACCTTTGTTCATATTTTTCATCTTATAAGAAATTATGTCCATTAAAAAGCCTCCCCTCTGGACTGAGATCATTGTTTATGCTGAAGTAATGTTCATTGGTATCCAGATGAGCCTCATTGTTGTCAAAATGACAACTGCCCCCATCTAATCAATCATCATAAATTCATCCTTATGTACAACAAACATTGCATACACTAACTATACATAAACCCTACAACAACATACAAATTAAAATGAGAGCAATGACTGCTAGGTTCAGCCCAAAAATTAAGCAAGAGATGGATGATAGTGCATGGTCAGAAGCATATAGATGGAATTGATGGAGAGTCTAGAGTTTTTAAGAAGACTCTTGATCTGAATAGAACCGTGAACTGTTTAGCAAGATAAGCTAGCAAGTACACTATTCTCAAGAAGATGAAACATGTAACTTGAAACACATACTAGCTGCCAATTTCCAAGGACTTTTCTGTCAAAGCATAGTTACCAGGTCCGGAAATCCGGATCCGTTTGGGAGGGCAAAAAATCTGAAATCCGGAATTCTTGAAAAAGTTTGGAAAAATCCGGTCCAAAATATATATGAGTTGAATTTTATAAATATGAAAATTTGACAAATACAATGAAAAAATTTAATAATGTAATGTAAAATGTTATATTTTTAATATATAAGGTTGATAGTTGACTGTTTTTTCCAGAAAACTACAGAAAATTTAAAATAAAAATAAAATAAAAAATTCCTAAATTAGGGCCGACCCGGACAGAATTTATCCGGGTCAGCTGAAAAATCCAGATCCAGCCGGATTTGGTAACTATGGTTAAAAGGAAGATCAGACATACAGTGGTCTACAAAGACAGAGTCAGGAGTGAGGTGATCCAGACTTCTTAGATGAAAAGACCGTCAGTGATTTCCTGTTCAAAAATCAGAGTTTTGCACATGGTTGGAAAGCTGCTGGTGTTTGCATGCAGAGGTTGCATACCACCGGTGTATGCAGGTGGCAGTTATGTAACCATCAATTCCTTCGGGACAATTTCACAAACTCCGGTCAGTTAAGCAGCACTTTTTCCTGTGCAAAGTGGCAGTTTCACACAAAGACAAGAAATGAGCAGAGCAACAATGTGATTTCCTCTTCCGAGTCTTTTCGCCTTCCCAATCGAGCTTTGCATGTTGTTTGCATGAATAAATACAACCTCATGGGATCGTTGTATGGCAGTCCATAGTCCCTAGCAGTTCCTCTTCTAGGTTGCGTGCTTTAGGAAATGGAGTGTGATAAAGAAGTGTGAGCAAGCAAGTTGCAGAGCACATACAGATGTTTGTACATGCTGTAAAGTAAATGAAAGGATGTCCATGAAGACCTTGAGAGTGCAGTATAACTGTACTTGAAGAACGAGATAGTGGCAGAAGGACAACGTACCTTAGTCTTTTGGAGTTTTCTCGCATTGGGTTTTTCCTTTTGTTTTCTGTTAATTAGTAGTAGTAGTAGTTTCTTGCATTGTCTTCATGTTCAGTTTTCCTTTCAGTATGCAACACTTTCAATTCACTATTAGGCACATTTATATCCAACACTTTCAATTCACTATTAGGCACATTTATTAACTGTTTTAGGCAAATTCATAAGCAAACGTCAAGCTAATCAATCAAGCGTTGCTACGAATATATAAGATTTGTGATGATGAGTTTGGGCTATGAAATATCATGCTAATTATCAGATGGGTATCATAGCTAGTTTGAGTGGTGCGACAATTTTACAGATTTATGCTTTTAACAGGTGCAACTAGTACTAGTGGAGAAGGCGTCTTGTTCCCTTTTCAGCAAGAGATATCCACAAGGTATCTTGTACCATTGCCAGCAAGAGATATCCATGAGGTGGAATACAAGTGAGGAGCACGGCTCATGAAAATGAGACAATATCTCAAGATTATGAACAGTGATTCTGCAAATTGGAAAAGGATGCTGCCAACATCTTGGAATCCATGGCGAAGCTTGATCAGTTGAGGAAGATTATGGAGGTTCTCACGGGAAGCTGGGAGTTCCTATAGAGACCCTGAATACAAGTGAAGAATTAAAGACTAGAGACCATGAGAAGGAGAAGTCCCATATCAACCAAGCTCAACCTCCATTCAAGCAGAGCCCAACATAGAAATTCAGCTTTATGAAGATGAAGTAAATATGGAAAAACTTGACCGTTGGCTAGCCCAATTAGAGGTATATTTCAGTTACTTTAAATTAGTCAAGACCAGCAAATTTCTTTTGCAAAATTGAAGCTAGCTAGTCATGCTTTAACTCTAGGTAAATTATGCCAATCACCCAATTAAGTAATTCTTTTAAGGAAAACATATTTACAAATATTTCTGACCCTATTATTTAGGCTATCTGCATTATCTTTAACCTATTTAAACACCTAACAAGTTCTACTCTACGTGGGCGTTGTAACCACCCAACAAAACAACTATAATGGATTTATTTATCTACTAATTACCCATATGTAGTTACCTTACCATGTATTTAACAATACTATGGTGTTATAACATTATTTCCCAGCATTCCCCCTTATTACACCAGTTTTAAGAGTGCAAGAGAGACAATTTCAAAATGCCCCAAACTTCACACATGCAAGTGATCTGGTAAAAATATTTGCACACTCATCTTGAATGGGGGCAAAACTGGAGCTGGATATTGTGTTATTGAACATGCTCGCATGTGAAATGGCACTCAACCTCAATGTGTTTCATGTGCTTATGGAATATTGGATTGCAAACAAGTTGTAGAACACCCTGATTGTAAAAGTACAAGATTGTTGGTTGTGTAATATCCCTGTCAAATAACTTTAGATAAATCTGGATATTTGCACGAAACCCTAGGGCAGCAGTATGAAATACTAACTTCTATGACAGCTGCAATAATCTGATTTTTTTAAATAAAAACAACCACAATATGTAGGAAAATAGACTTTATTTATTTATTTCAAATCAGCTTTAATAAAAACACTAGAATGTCTGAATACAATTTTTCTCACAAAAGATAAGAACATGCAAATTGCTTTGACTGAAAATTGCTTCCAGATGTGGCGCCAGTACTGAAATTCATTCCCAGAAGGGGACATCCTAGCTGTACCTGTTCTAGATGCTAAAACAGCCCTGAATATGAGGCCCCAGCTAAACTAGATGAATACACAGATGCGCAACATATGGATATGTTGTTCATTAAATTCATTGAAGATGGAGGTGTTAATTCTTGTGTGCAAATTATCACACATAATGCACCTGTTTGCAAGGCTAGTGGCATTATTATAGAAACTGTAGAAACTAAATATCCACATATATTTTGGACACCTTGCATTGTTCATTCTTTGAATTTGGCACTTAAATCTAGTACTTCGGATGTGGCGTGGATGGGAACTCTCATTGATGATGCATGTCATATGGATATGTTGTTCATTAAATTCATTGAAGATGGAGGTGTTAATTCTTGTGTGCAAATTATCACAAATAATGCACCTGTTTGCAAGGCCAGTGGCATGATTGTGGAAACTAAATATCCACATATATTTTGGACACCTTGCATTGTTCATTCTTTGAATTTAGCACTTAAATCTATTGCTTTGGATGTGGCATGGATGGGAACTCTCATTGATGATGCTTGTCATATCCGTGATTTTGTAGAAAACCACACCAATACCCTCACAATCTATAAAGAGTACACAAATCTATCATTGTTGAAGATTACAGATACTCAGTTTGCCTCCTCATTCATCATGCTTAAGAGGTTGAGGGAGGTCAAGAGCACTCTTGGGGCCATGGTAATTTTAGAGTTTTGGTCTTTTTGGAGAAAGACAGATCAAAATGCTTCAAAAAAGGTCAAGGATACAGTGTTAGATGATGGTTGGTGGGATAGGGTAGATCTTACCATTAAGATCATGGACCCTATCATTTCTTTGTTATGGTTTGCAAACACAGACCCGCCCATCTTAGGAGAGGTTTATGGGGGTAGGACTCCATGATTGAGTCTGTGCAGAACATTGTTGTCCAAATATGGGACATCAGCAAAGATCTTTTTCACCACCATACAGGATATTCTTATCACCAGGTGGGAGAAGAATTGCACACCTTTGCATTGCTTGGCTCACTCGTTGAATCCCAAGTACTACAGTCCTGAGTGGCTCAATGGTGGGCCTTCATGCAGATTCCCTCCTCACATGGACAGAGATTTCACAGGGAGGAAGGTAGCATTTAAAAGGATATATCAGGACAGAGCATCCCTTGATGAGGTGGAGCAGGGCTTCGTAGAGTTTCCACTAGCACTGGGAGATTTGGAGGCTATGATGTGCTCAGAGACAGGGAGGTTAAGAAGCCCTATGCTTGGTGGGGAACCCATGGGGCAGCATGCCCTATTCTACAACAGTTAGCCATGAGGCTCCTCTCTCAAGTTACTTCATCCTCTTGTTGCGAGAGGAATTGGAGCACATATGGGAATTTGCACACTTTGAAGAAGAGCAGGCTTGAGCAATCCAGAGCAAAGACAATGGTGTATGTGCACTCCAACCTCCGTCTTATTTATAGGAAGAGGGATGAGTGGTTGAAGGGAAAGACAAAGATGTGGGATGTATTTCCTGATGATATGGGTTTGAACAACAGCGTTGAGTTGGCATTAGCCAACTTGGATCTTAATGAACCAGTGCTAGAGCTGGTCACTTTTGATGATGGTGATCCTCTTGAGGGGTCATCCTCCACACCAGCAGATGCAGATCTTGGATTGGATATAGAGGATGATGGAGGAGAGAGCAGTGGCAGTGGTGGTGATCTTGATGATTTTGACATGGAGGGGGACTACTGATGAGCATGTACGGTTCCAAGCAGTTGTTGAGATAACCAACAAATAGTTGTAACTAAATGTAACTGCTCCTCTCAATAAAATGAATCTGCCTGGGTCATTCGAATCAGTGCAGTTTTGTGCATCTCTTTCTTCTTGCTTTTTTTATCTCTATGCTTCTAATACTAACAGTGGTATCAGAGCAATTAGTCACCATTGGAGGAAGCAATTGTGAGAGGTGAGGTCGACGAGAGGTACGGTCGACGCAGGGCAGAAGAAAGGAGTTGTGTGTAATGTTCGCTGTTGCTCAGAGAGTGCCAAATTTGTGGGTTCCTGGAGACACGTGAACCAATCGTGTGAAGGCAGAGTCGTTGGTATAAACAAAGGCAAAAGTCCAGTGGCATTGAAATATCAAAGGCAGTCACGCTGTGAACAAAAACGTGACCTGCTAGTGTGAAAACGTGTCCTCTGTGAATATAACGTGCCCAGAATTGCAGAAATCCAGTTCCTGTTGAAGGCAATACGGTTGGAAAAGTCGTGGCAGAAAACGTGGGCAGAAACCAGTCGCAAATGCAAAATCCCAAGTCGTGAGGGCAGAGGTAAAATCTGAAGTCTGGGAGCAAAAGATTTAATAAACTATCTTTGTATAACTTTTCTCTCCTTGCCACGTATTTGCATAAAATACTTTCCCAGCCACGTATATGCATAAAGTGATTTTGTTTTATTTGGTGGGCAAAATACTTTATTTGCATAAAGTGATTTTGTTTTATTTGGTGGGCAAAATACTTTATTTCCATTTTTTTATTTCCATAATAAAATGGCGAATATTTCAAATCTTATTCTGCCTGACTCACAAAAGTTAACGGGCACTAATTTCAATGTTTGGAGTCATAAGATTTTAACGGTCACGGAGTTTCGTGATTGTGATAAAATAATCACGGGTGATGAAAGTCGACCAACGACAAACTTCGCGGATTATGACAAACGTCATAAGGAAGCGTTATTGCTCCTCAAGTTGTCGGTGTCGGATGATTTGATACCGGAAGTGCGGAATGCTACTATAGCAAGCACGTTGTGGACCAGTCTGAAGGATAAATATCAGACATCAGAAAAGAGTCGGGTTTTATACCTGAAAAATATGCTCTTTTCCGTAAAATTACAAGGTGGATCGCTATCTGAGCACCTACTTCGGATGAAAGATCTCCGAGACCAGTTGTCTTCCATAAATAAAAAGGTGGACGATGATGATATGGTGGCTTTGGTTCTAAATAGCTTGCCTTCTTCGTATGAGTCATTTGTGGAGGCACTTCATTTAATGGCGGAGAGTCAAACTCTTACGTTTGACAAGGTGAGTTCCTACTTGTTGCAAAAGGAACGAAGACAGACACAGGCTCAAGAGTCCACTTCTGGACAATCTGAGAGCGCTTTTGCTGCTCAGTCTAAAGGAAAGTGTAAACGACAGGCTGAGACATCCTCTTCCTCTCCTAAATATCAAGTGAAATGTTATTATTGTCACAAACTTGGTCATGTGAAGGACTGTCGGAAACGACTCAATGCCCTGAAGAAGCAGAAGGGGCAGGCACATGTGGCTACAGTTGAACACGAGTCAGAAGAAGAATATGCTCTCATGGCATCTTGCACGGGTAATGGCAGCCCTACTCGATGTTGGTTCTTTGATTCTGGAGCATCACGACATTTCACATGTCAAAAAGACTGGTATGTCAATTTTAATTCTTGTTCTTCTGATTCAGTTACTTTAGGAGATGGAAGATCACATGTTGTAGAGGGTATTGGGGATGTTCGTATTATGCTAAATAATAATACCAGATTGCTTGTAAAAAATGTTAGATATGTGCCTAACATGAATAAGAACTTGTTATCTATCAGTCAACTAACTGATAATCCCAATATCTCTGTAAACTTTTCTGGTAAACAATGTATTGTGTCTGACATCAAGCAAAATAAGGTTGTTGCCTCTGGGATTGGGCATGGTGGTCTATATAGACTTGTTGATCCTGCCACGGTCAACTTGCATGCCTTAGTTGTGGAAGGCAATACCAAGTGTTTTATGGCACGAAAGATATGGCCATCTCAACCTTCAGTATTTAGCCCGCCTTCATAGAGCCAACATGGTTGTTGGTTTGCCTCCTATTCAGAGAAACAGACATGTGTGTTGGTTGTTTTGCAGGAAAACAAAAGCGGAAGCCTTTTCCCTCTGAAGGTGCTTGGCGTGCAAAGGGGCTCTTGGATCTTGTACATGCAGATCTATGTGAGCCATCGTGGAAGACTCCCACAGTCCTTGGTGCACGTTATTTTCTCTTGTGGTGGATGATTATTCTCGGAAGATGTGGGTCTATTTTTTGAAGAAGTCTGATTGCTTTGCTTCTTTTGTCAAGTTCAAGGCCTTGGTGGAGAATCAAACCAGCCGGCGGATCAAGACTTTGAGATCCGATAATGGGGGTGAGTTTACCTCTAAACAATTTGCAGATTTCTGCAGTAAAGAAGGGATTCAACGCCAGTTGACAACCCCTTATACCCCGCAACAAAATGGGGTGGTAGAACGGAGGAACAAAACCATCATGGAGATGGCTCGATGCATGATGCACAGTCGAGGAGTGCCCTATAAATATTGGGGAGAAGTTGTTAACACAATTGTTTATATACTCAATCGAGTCCTTGCAAAGCTTTGCAGGACATCACACCGGAGGAAGCTTGGTCCACCATCAAACCAGAGGTATCAACATTTCGTGTTTTTGGTTCAGCTTGCTTATACTTTGGTTCCTAAAATAAGAGTAAATTAGATTCCAAATGTTCTAGATATTTTTTTGTTGGTTATAGTGATCAATCTAAAGCCTATAGGTTGATTGATACTTCCACTAATAAGATCATTATTAGTCGAGATGTTGATGTAAAAGAAACAAAGTCTTTCTTTGGTTGTAATCAGCAAGGGGACCAGCCAAGGGGCAGCGATCAACAAGGGGTCATAACAGAGTTTGGTACTCTTTCCTTGCCTGATCATGAATCCGGTTCTTCTCATACTCCTCCACAGACTCCAAGACAATCTGTACAATCTCCCACTGAGATTGTTGAGTCTCCAGGAAATCAACTTGCGTTGGTTTCTCCTCCGAACTTCCGTTGGTTTCTCTTCCACACCACAACCAGCCACCACATCTTCAGTTCAACGGAGGCCTAAGTGGTTTTACTCCACTATTCAGGATTTGAGGAAGGAAGAATTGTCTCCTCTCTTAGATGGAAGGTCTCGACGAAATGGTAAGCAAATTGATTATTCTGAGCACGCTCAATTTGCTCTTGCTTCTGATCTTCTTCATATTCATGAGCCACAAAATACTCTGAAGCACGAGGCATACCGGAATGGGAAACTGCCATGCAACTAGAGTATGATGCCTTGATTAAAAATAATACCTGGAAGTTGGTGCCATTACCTCCAGGGAAACACACCATTGGTTGTAAATGGGTGTATAAAATCAAGTGCAAAGCAGATGGTACTTTGGATAAGTACAAGGCTCGACTCGTTGCGAAAGGATTTTCGCAACAGGAGGGGATAGATTATGAAGAAACATTTGCTCCTACTGCAAAGATGGTCACTTTTCGACTTCTTCTTTCTTTTGCAGCTCAGTTTGGTTGGAAAGTATATCAGATGGATGTCAAAAGTGCTTTCCTGAATGGGGATTTGGAGGAAGAAGTGTATATGACACAACCTGAGGGTTTTCGGGCTCGTGGTAGTGAGCATCTGGTATGCAGATTGATTAAGTCCTTGTATGGACTTAAGCAGGCTCCTCGAGCCTGGTACATAAAAATAGATAAACATCTCAGAGATTCAAGCTTCACACGGAGTCATTCTTGATCCGAATCTCTATGTCAAAAGCAATGATGATGACATTGTGATTCTTATTGTGTATGTTGATGACCTTGCCATCACCGGCAGTGGAGATGCTGCAATTCATAAGGTAAAATCAGATTTATGTGTTGCTTTTGACATGACTGATTTAGGCCTCCTTCACTATTTTCTTGGTGTAGAATTCTGGCAACTTGATCACTTGATTTTCATTTCTCAAGTTAAGTATGCCACTAACCTGCTACAAAAATTTCAAATGTATGATTGTAATTCTTCTTCTACACCTATGGAGGTAGGGCTGAAACTCTCAGCTCATGATGATTCACCACCGGTCGATGAATCATTATACAGACAATTGGTGGGTAGTTTGATCTATCTAACAACTACACGACCGGATCTATGTTTTGTTGTCACTATCTCTCTCGGTTTTTATCTAAACCAAACTCATTCACTGGGAGCAACAAAACGAGTTCTACGATATGTCAAAGGAACTCTTGACTTTGGCATTCTATATCAGAGAGTTGCAGATTTCAGATTGATTGGCTATACTGACTCTGATTGGGGAGGATCTGTAGATACTCGACGATCTACCACAGGATATATCTTCTCTTTTGGTTCAGGAGTTGTTTCTTGGCAAAGTAAACTTCAGCCTATTGTTGCCATCTCTTCTACGGAAGCAGAATACAAGGTTGTTGTTAGTGCCAGTTGCGAAGCAATATGGCTTCGTCGGATTCTGACTGATTTTCAGTTTCCCCAGGCTGCTGCAACACCTCTTTCACTCTTTTGTGATAATCAAGGTGTTCTAAAAATGGTGAAGAATCCTATCTATCATGCCCGCACTAAACATATTGAGATTCATCATCATTATATTCGCCAGTTGGTTGATTCTGGTGAAATCTCTCTACATTTTTGTCCTTCTGCAGATCAGCCTGCTGATGTAATGACTAAACCTCTTGGTCCTTTGTTGTTTGTCAAGTTTAGAGATAAACTTGGTGTTGTTTCGAGGTTAGTCATTAAGGGGGGGTGTTGAATATATAGCATAAACATGTACGGTTCCAAGCAGTTGTTGAGATAACCAACAAATAGTTGTAACTAAATGTAACTGCTCCTCTCAATAAAATGAATCTGCCTGGGTCATTCGAATCAGTGCAGTTTTGTGCATCTCTTTCTTCTTGCTTGTTTTTTATGTATGTGACAATCAAATCGTCATTCATGTATAGAAAATGCTGGAGTGAACTCTATACAAATTTTGAAGGCACGAGCCTAGGTCATCAATCAACATCTTTTGTTTGTGATCAACAAAAGTAGGAAATATTGGAGCCAACTTACGGTAGGAGTCATAAGTCCTCACCGATCTATGTGCACCATGGCTAATGGACTAGTTGCTCGATGAGTACAAGAACTAAAAGGGGCTCGATGTTGTTTTCTAAATAAACACAAAATTCTGGTCTTCTTGAGTGAGGGAATGTCGCTCACCACATAATGCCTATTGAGTAAAAGCAACTAGCCAACATTTAGATGACCATATCTTCGATGCCACGAGTTGGCAAAGTCATTAACCTTGATTGCCAAACATAATTTTCATTGTGGATGACATCAAATTCAACATTTTGACTACTCCAAAAGCACACGCAATTTATCAAGATTTTGGATTTGCGTTGAATGAGACATATCTCTTTCGCCACCTTTGTGATCGTATTGAAATCTTAAGGTTGTGATCCAACAACCTCTAAAGGGCAATCGGTTCTTTGTTAAATCTCAACATAAATAACTTCCATAATCTTACAATGTTTGCCTAAAGGCAAAAACACATCACCTAAGCCTTAATGATGTAGGATGTATCATCGCCAAGAGAAACTTGGCCATGGTAAGAGGCACGGTTCAAATTGATGTCAATCATTCCGTCCAATCATGAGCCTTTAAAGACCTAAGTCCACGTACCAAATTGAACTTTAATGAGGGATCTTATGCAATGCAATAGAAAATCTTCATCCGGAGTATTTTCATCTTGGCAAAATATTGCCATGTTGTTGTTGTGTTTAGTCTTCTTCTTCCATCATGAATATTGTTAGAGGCATTATCTGTTATGATTTGTACAACATTTTCCACCCCTACCTCTACAACAATCTCATCCAAAAGCTCAAACAAAAAATTTGCATCTTTCACCCTATCGATGCATCAACTAATTTCAAAACATAGTACCTTGTGGACAAGAGGCAAAAAATTTATTATGGTGTAGTTCTTGCCATCACTCCACCCATTTGACATAATAGTACATCGAGTTTTGGCCCATGATGCTTCTGACTCTTCAAATATTCATCCATGGATGCAACTTCTTTCTTAAAAGTGATCCTCTCAAGTCATGCATACTAGGGCCTTTAAGCCCTTACCAACAACAATGAAATCAAACATAGGCTGGTAATAAGGTGAGCGGGCAGCATTGAAAGGGATATCTGCATCATACCACCATATAAAGCAATGTATTTAAAAGTTGCTTCTTTTCCTTCTTCCAATGGTTATCCAAGGCGGGCTGATTTTGTGTGGCATGGAGGCACTTGGCAGCAGTGTGGAAGGTGGAAAAAAGCTTTGAATGTTCTTTCTTTTTTGAGGTCGGTTTTCTTGACTATGAGTGGATGGGGAGGCATATACCGAAAGGGGTCTCTAACATGGACAGAAGGGTCGAGCAAGATCCTTCAACACTCAAGGCATGTTCCCTCCTCTCCTATTTCAGCTTCCATCTCTTTTTCTAGCCTTCTCTTCTTTATGTTTTTCAACAAGTTTTCATTTCCAACCTAATGGCATCAATATCGGGTGCATCACATGGAGAAGTTTGGCCTCTTTGACCAGCCAAGTGTTGTTTCAACCTATGAATCCCCCTTGATGTGTTTCTTACAATATTTACAAAAAACTTGATTATCAACTACATCTGCATGGTTCCATGTAGGGTCTTTTGTTTTGGGGGCCATTGCAAATGCAAAGAAATCTAAAAATGCAAATAAAAACAAAATAAATTTCAAATTTCCTATTTAATAAAATTTACAAATAAGGGACAAGTTTAAAATGTAACATACCTTTCAATGTGCACACAAATGAGGTGAAGAAACACTCCAAGCTTGTATATGGGTTGCACCCTCCAAATGTAGATGTGAAGACCACCACAAAGAGCCCACACTTGATGCCAAACAACCCCCAACTCACTCCAAATGAACACTCTTCAATGCTGCCCCAAGCCTCCAAATCCTTCCAAATAAGAGAGGTGCTCACAAATAGAGGTGAGGAAGTCTCTATATGGATGCCAATATCACCACAAAGAGCCCACAAGCAATGCCAAACAAGCTCCAAGCCTCCAACTTCCAAGCTCACTCCAAAACTAAACTCTTCAATCTTATGCTCACAAATGCTCAATGAGAGAGGTGTGAAGTGAATAGGGGGTGTATATATAACACCAAATTAGGGTTTAGAAGAATTAAAAAATAGAAAATGTAATAAAAAAGTGTTTTTATTAGAAAAGTCATTTAAGGCTACGCAGGCCACGACTCGGTCGGTTTGGATCGAAACCGGACCAATTTGACCGGTTTGGCCTCAAACCGGTTAAACAATCCACTTTTATTGTCGGTGATGCAAAAAAGGGTGAACGGTCGAACCGGCCGATTCCGGTTCGGTTCGACCATTTTTAAAACATTGGTCCATTGCAAGCCAACGGTTTCACGATTACATCGTCCAAACCAAATCACTACCCACCACTACACCTTGAGACTATCTTCAAGTTTACTTTCTACATCCATAGACTTGAATCCTTGGGGCCTCTACTTAGGATGTGAGAGATATCCATGCTTAGCACTTTGCTCTTCGTAGAGGATCGATTCATTAGTCCCCACTAAACGTTGACATTGTTAGTACTTTGAGACTAAATTGCTCCTTCTATTGGCATCTTCGTTTATAGGCTACCCCCACTCATGTACTCCTTGAATGCCCTCGGGCACCTTCCCACAAAGGGCATCATCACCGAGCTAGTAGATAGGACATCTCCAAACAATATATCTAGGCCACCAAGGCCTCCCCCAAGCCACCCAACCCCAAGTTTGCCTTATCATCAAGCATTTCTTATAAGAGGTTGATGGCATTATTCATCGGCCTCACTATCTCCAACGCCACTTGTCCCACGGCATTTAGATTTCCCCTTGGCCAAATAAGAGTGTGCTCTCACATCACGAGTTGAAACCAATCATCACTTTCTCCGACAACACCCGATTTTATATCTTAACACCCTCCAAGAGTTGGAGACCAATGAGCATTTTGTTTTTAGATGCCCCATTTATTATGAGATTAAAGGAAGATATCACTTTGCCTCTCCAAGGGCTAAAACAACACCCTATCTACATTTTTAAATATCCAAACTAATGCATCCCGGCTCGTTATCTTCATGATGTCATCACCCTTCGGCATAGATCCCTATAGGGATCTAGAGGTGCTTAGAGCCTGTGTTGATCACCTCATTTTTCTAGCCTAACCAAGCATCAACTAAGCACCCTTTGAGACGTCGATATACATGTTATTTTTCACTTTTAGTAACTTCTTTCTTTGCATGCACCATTCGCACATTAATCTCCCCCAGAGTGATATCTTTCAAGATATCACCGGAGTGGGGTGGGCTAGTTAGTCGTGGTACTACTTGTGAGAGAGCTTTGATGTGTAGTCCATGATACCTTAGATACCCTATCCTTTACATATCTTTTTCATCCTTTTACAACCTCCCTACGACATCACCTTAATATCCTTTTATGATCACCTACATATCCACTTACAACATCCTTATACCTTTGTCAAATCACTTTTTATCAGCTCTAGTCTTCCTCCATCTCCTAAGCCTTCCTTCAGAACCCCATGATATGTTATTACCTAGAGCCAACAGCATTAACCATGGTCATTGTCATCGCTTATAGGGAACTATAATAGCTAATCATGTTCCTATTTATAGTGGCATTTAAGCGCATTTATCATCACATCATCATTAGTAATTCAATATACTTGATATCGCCAAGATGCTCTTAAAGGTCTTAAAGGTTTAGAAGTTGGTCTTGCTTATCTTTTGGAGTCTACTCTTGGAGCATTGGGTCTAGGACACTCAAGAATAGGAGCTACACTTACTATGGTCTATCAAGCCTTTGGAGTCCCCAACAAGTGGTTTACCTAGGTCTTCCTCTAGTTGTCTTGTGGTCCCCCACATCAACTCTCTCGTAAGGTGTTGCTAACCCTAGGGGCAAGTTAATGCATTAATGGTATTGCATGAAGGTTAGTATATCTAACCTCTCTTTCTCTTTATATTATTTCAGATTTGACTGATTGTTTGATTAATCATTTATATAGGTTAGAATAGAGTAACATATTCTTAATCTATTGCATTATTATCTATTCATCATTACCTTACAATTTACCCATCGGCCTTTATAACTTATTGATCTCTACAACCCATGTTTACAACCTTAGCATAGATATCTTCATCTTGTTTACAATCCTTACAACTCATTTACACTCAGGATACTAGTAAGACGCTGCCCCCTATCCTAAAACTCACGCTTTGGAAACCTACATCTTTGATAAGGAGTGGAGTACCAGCTAGCATCAAACAACCCTCTTGTGCACAACCCTAGAATAGTCCTCTTATCTATATTATCAAGGAGAGAAGATATATATAGGGCATTTTTAGCTCGCATACAACTGGTACTTTGCATATCAAAGCTGATAGATCAGTTAAGTGACACTTCTCTCATGGCACCATTACTACTCAAATTACTAAGATCCCCCAACCTGCGCTCCCTCGGCCTCATGGCTCTACTCCCTCCCACCAATGTGGCTTTTCTCATTCTCGACGATATGGATATACTACTTACCAACCGCCTCCCAAACCACAAAGACAAACTAGAGTTTCTATTCTACTATGGGAACTACACCAACTTTGCACATTAGGGGAGATTCTAGAGGAAGCACTTTGCTTCCTCCTCGGGTCCCAAGCCAACATTGTCAAATCTTCCACAACAATCAATGATGGCCCAAACAACTCCTCCACTTTAGGCACAAATAAAGATAGTCAATGAGATTTCCTTCTAGTCTTCATCGGCACATGCTTTAGGGGCTCTTGTTCACCCTTCATTGCTATTTGTATTGATTTCATTACCGCCTATGTTGGTGGCACACTACTTTATTTGTCTTATGCACCTTTCTATTTACCCTTTAGGATTCTCTCTACCTAGAAATTTCTGGTGTTAATTGTTGTATCCTTGAGTTCCATTGACCTACATTTGGTCATTTGTGGACATTAATATAATTTCTTTCATTCTTTTTTCTTCCTTTTTCTCTGCACATTTATGACTCTTGCTCCACTTATCGACACAAATGTAGCCAAGACCTTTTGCCTTTTCCTCCTCATTTGTTGTGGGGTCAAATGAGAGGCTCGATTTTGATTGTGTCAATTGCAGGCACTTATCTCTCTCTTTGTAAGAAGTGTATGACCTCTGTTATTCCATATTTTGTGACTTCATTTATAGGGCAGTGAGCATATCTTTCTCCACATTTGCAAGATCACGGAGACAAACATCATGCTTGATGCTTCCATTTAAACCTGCCACAAAAAGACCAATAAATGAGCAGTGAGCATATCTTTCTCCACATTGCAAGATCAAAGATACAAACATCATGCTTGATGCTTCCATTTAAACCTGCTACGAAAAAGACCAATAGATGAGCCTTCTCGGTGTTTATACCCAAGGACAACTTTTTAAGTTCAATATATTCAACTTCTAATCATGTTTGTTTGAGATGTTGTAGTTGAGTAGAGAATGATGTATCCTTCTCTCAATGATGGCTAAATCCTCACTGAATATATTCCAATTAAAAAATTTATCTCCCTAACACTTGAGTGTCCATTGATACCAATTTGTATTGAGAAGCTTCCATGTACATGAAAGCTAGTGGATCTCTACGGGGATAATGGAATCCAGTGAAGGGAAAAATATGTTCCAGTGCCATCGAATTTCATCCAACTTCAGAAGAAATTCAGCTTTGGATCCTACATCAAAATCTATCCTACAAACATCACCTTATAAAGATTGAAATGAGTGTTTTCTATGCCTAGATTCATTCTGAAGAGATGGAATTGTGCAGTGACTGGAAAGAGAATTAATTAAAAAACTATTGAAACAACGACACTATGTTATAGAGCATAGCTGGAAGTTGTTTCATGGAATTCCCAAGATTGTTAAGTCTTCACTTTCCACTAGCGGAACCCTCTGGGATAATAGAGCAACATTGTAGGGAAAAAATGAGCCATTTGAAAATTCAACATAGAAAGTTTGTACCATTGAATTTTATACAACTTTAGAAGAAATTGTGATTTGGATTCTGCAACAAATTCTATCCTCAAAGCATCATTGCAGAAAGAGGAAAATGGGTGTTATGTATAGAATCATTTTTGAAGAATGGAGTTGTGTGGTGAGTGGACAAGAGTTATTCAAAATTGAAGCAACAATGCTACAGTATCAAGCATAGTTTGAAGTTGTCACATGATATTCTCAATGTTGTTAGGCCTTCTTTACTTTCCATAATGTTTTTCAAAGCCACTAATCTTGAATCCAACGTATGCATTTGGAACTCATGATGCAGTTAACTATATCTTGTAGCATTCATTCTTGTTTAGCCTCCTCGCCCTTGCTCCTTGAGTATGCTTGTTGGTTGATGTTGTCGTATTCATTTCTAGAGGTGGAGTGACATGTCTCTTAAGTGGATTTACTTGGATCTTAGGAAAATTTCAAGGACCACCCTGGGTCTAGATAAGTTTTTAGGCATTTTATTCATTCATTTAGGAGGTTATCGAGGAAACACACCAAGTATATAGATGGATGTGATCAAGATAACAATAGGAATACAATCACATAAATTATAATGGGATGGAAGGGGAAAAACATCATGGATTAAAAAATAATGGTCAAAACTAGGGCTGAAAAATTACATGCAAAAATATATGAAAATAAATGTCAAAAAATAAGTGCGAGAAAGTAGACATCAAAGAAGTATGGCACAAAAATATGACATGAAAAAAATGTCACAAGAAAGCAAGGAAATCTTATTGCAACTTTTACCTCCTCAAGTCTTATTCTTTGGTCCTTACCTTTGCATTTCAGATTTGTTTCCCAAATTGTAGCTCTTATACCACTTGTTAGCATAAGTAGATCCAGAAATAAAGCAATAACATTCACCACATGCAAGTAAAGAAGTAGAAATGTGTAGAACTGTAGGGCCGTAACCCAAAACTACTTTATAACAAAGTAAGGAAACAGAGCCGCTTATGTGGGACAACCTCCCAAACACTTTATCCAAAATCAATTCGCATAATGGATGATTACCAAATCAACTATTAACCTCTATTTATTGTTGAATTGGGTAGGGATAACTATAATCCAAAATTCCCCTCGGGCCATTTTTGATAACTTGGACATGAGCTGGTGTAAACTAATAAAATGGAGAAAAATTGTATTGGGACGTTCCTTTACTCCTTTCCTAGCCCCTAAATCCAACGCTTAGCCAAAAAAATCAAAAATTGGGCCTTCTACGTAGTGTGTTGCGAGATAAATAGGGTGTTTGAGGAATAGATGTAAGAGTTCTGTGAGGACTTTGGTTCTCCGCATTGCCGTTTGGATCGCAATTAGCATGGAGGCAGCGTTGTATAGGATAAAGCGGGTCCCAACGGAACAAGTGGAGCAATTCCGTCAGGACATTGGTTCTCCAATCTGGCGAGTCGGCCGATACAAATGGAGCGAGGGAACTAAGTGTTGCGGGAACAAACGATGTGGGGAAGCAAGTAAATTGGGCTTATAGGGGCGGGTGGAACTTCTCCACGGTTCCACCCAAACTCCCGATCTCTGCAAATCAAAAGGCATGTGGATAGTGCGGATATGACGGGCCCCACGGGAACACAGGGATTACTTCTCCCCTTCCTCTAGTTCCCCGATCAGTCGGCTCTCCCACACTTGGAACAAGCGCATTAATGCAGGTTGTAGAAGCTCGTGGGAAACTATGTCGACCCATCTCGCACCCTGAACTTAAAATGGCCATAACCACCCAGTAGCTCCAAACTTCACAAACTTGGTACCATTGGAAAGGTATCATCATCCTACCCGCTGAAACTGAATTTCTTAATTTAGGTGAGGGTGGGTGGGTAAAAAGAGGAAATACATCCCAGCATTAAAGGATGCAGCCCCATGTTGTTCAACCACCACATTTGGTGAGGTATGGTGCCCATTTATTCTCCCACAAAAAAGTATCATCGGGGAATGGCCTTGCAAGGGTACCCATACCTATTTTCAAAAATTTAATGCATGTTGTTGGTGGTTGAAAAGGGAAATCCGAGTTTCTCTCTCTCTCTCTCTCTCTCTCTCTCTCTCTCTCTCTCTCTCTCTCTCTCTCTCACACACACATCTTCTATATATTGTAAAAATTCTCATTTGTGGGGGAGGATGTTCTAAAATGTAAAGGAGCTCTGTCAATTTTATCGAGCAAGCGTGAGTTGTAGACCTTCATTTGGGCTTGCAATGTGTTTTTATGCCTTCTTCTTCACATGTAATGGTGTGCATACTTTGAAAGCAATAAAATCTTTGTTTTGTGGTGTTTCTCAACCCTAACTTATATTTTTTTGCATTTCCTTGCCTCTCCATTCTTGTTGTATTTTGTGCATGTATTTCTCACTTGCAGAGTTCATCTTGTTGTGTTTCATGGAGAATAGATGGTGAATGAAGTCTTGGGTTTGTGTCACCTCTATTTGGCCTCTCCCTTCTCCATTTTCCTTCTCCCTTTTCCCTCATTAGAGTGTCTTCACCCTTTTCTTGGTGCTATCACCTCTCCTTAGCTTAGGATTTCCATTTTATGCATTTTCCTCTCCCCTGGTCCCTTGGATTGTTAGAGTAGGATTAGGTAGTTGTATTTCCAGCTGTAGTAGTTTAGCATTAGGAATAGGTAAAAGAACCAGCCTTCTCTGGAGGTTTGTCTCAAGTAGAAAGTCCCATAACTTGCAGACAATCCCATGTTACCCAAAAACAACACGATTGCTCATCCATACATACATGCTAATCGGAGGTGCTTTTTTTGGAGATAACAATAACCTAAGTCACTAGATTTGAATTTATCTTCGAATTATGAAGGATAAAATTCATAAGAAATTTGTTGCTAAAAAATCAAAAAAGACAAAATGCATGATTGAATTTGATTAAAAGAAATATACTTGTAAATTCACATTTCAAGGTATAATGCAATAGATTCATACAACCTTCACACCTACTATGACCTGAAATCCTAAATCCCTGAACCATGGCTAAGACTGAAACCCTGAAATCTCTCTAAGTCTTAAATCTAAATCAAAGATAAATTCGTGACTGAATTTTACTAAAAGAAATATACTTGTACGTTCACATTTCAAGGTATACTGCAATAGATCATACAACCTTCATACCTACTATGACCTAAAATCGTGAACCCCTGAACTATGGCTAAGTCTGAAACCCTGAAATCTGTCTAAATCTGAAATCTAAATCAAAGATTAAATTCGTGATTGAATTTGACTAAAAGAAATATACTTGTAAGTTCACATTTCAAGGTATACTGCAATAGATCATACTACCTTCATGCCTACTATGACCTGAAATCCTGAAATATGGCTAAGTCTGAAACCCTGAAATCTGGCTAAGTCTGAAATCTGATAGGACCCTCCAAAACCTAGAATCTGCATTATAGCTCCTAGATGTCTGAAACCATTCTCAAACATGCTAGAAGTATATACATAAAATATAACTTAAAAGTATAAGTTGACATCTAGATATGGACATTTACTTTCTTATATTTATGTGTTTATTTTATGTACATACTGGCTGATAAACTTCGCAAATCCAAATAAACTTTGTTTGGCTGCTTTGCATCAACTGATTTTCAAAATTAATGGATACAATTCGGCAAATGCAGTGACTACGGGATAACCCCTGATAAAGCTGACTACAAAAATCTTCTACTTGACTAAGGAAAGAGTCATGCACACACCTTCGTTAAAGAAGCTTATACTGTGTTATTCTCAAATACATACCTTAAATGTAGCATTTCATTTCTGAAAATTCCACATAACCCAAATAAAAAGTTCTCCAAAAGTGGCTTTAATACCTATTTCATCTTCAGTTATGAATAATATCATAAGACATTCAAATACCATAGGAATGAACAGTCACAAAATTTAAGGACCAATACCAAAGAAAAAAGATGGATCTTTGAAATAGAATGATATGAAGAAAAGTAAAATTTAACATTGTGGAATTTATTGGCATAATCCATTGTGAAAGCGAATTAATAAAAGTACTTTCCAGCTTGTTTATTTGCAATGTTTTTGTCTCCAGATGTATTCTTACCCCAATTGACCTTGCAGCTGTGTTTATGGAACTGAGTTGTCCAGGCTTTACAGAACTTGATGTACCGCGTAATTCTGAAAGGAATGCCGCTTTGCTTTCCTTTGTAGCAGCTATTACAACAGTAGCTCGTATCAAAAGAAAGATAATTGAAATAGTCATCAGAAGGACAAAAAAATGCATTCAAAATAAAATCAACATCAAAAAAAAGTATCCTCATCCAAGAGCAAACTTACACAACAGCATTTATGTGCTATTGAATTTGAGAATTGACAAGGACAACACAGAAGGACAAACTACAACGTGATTAAAAAGGTCAATTTTCCATCCATGCCACAGGAGAAATTCATTTGAGAAATGCCTATCAAATATCTTGCTGATCCATGCATATAACTTATTGTCAAAATTTAAAATAATTATAATCCTTGTCTTAGGTTTCACTAACTAAATTATTGCCTACCTAAGACTGCTTTTAGCTAAACAATTACAGGCAAAGTCACCCTCTCAACATTATATGAAATTACTGTTTGGTTTTAACTTCTGGTTCAGTTAGAAACTTCAAACCTTGATCTTCATCAGTACAGAGAAAATATCATAATATGATCTCGCTGCCTTTATGCATTTTCCTATTCAGCAAGGTATTTACATAGCGCAAGGAGACATTATCTGCAGCACATTCTAAGTTTCCAACTACCACATAGACTAATACAAATTCATATGAACAGTTAGGAACTTCAAACCTTGATCTTCATTAGTACGCACAGAATATCCAAATATAATCTCACCTCCTTTATGCATTTTCCTATTCAGAAAGGTATTTACATAGCACAAAGACTCATTATTTGCAGCACATTCTAACTACCACATAGACTCATACAAATTCATGAGTTCTGTTCTTCATATAGAATGCTTGAAAGAAGTTGAATTTACGATGATTGAAACTTGTGCTTTCAACACTATTTGTCAAGATATTATAAAAGCCTGCACTTCCGAATTTCCTGTCTTTGGGTCCATCATTAATCCTGTAGCATACAAGCGAGCCTAACTATATGCAATTTTACAACAGATCAACATAGACCCATGGTGCAACACTGATAAACACTAATATGCCTTCTCTCGGAAGCCAGGAAGCAAGATTTTCTGAACTACAGATCTGAAGCCAGGGAGCAAGAGACAATCAACAGAAGCATGTCACGAAGTAATGAAGAGAAACATGCTGCAGGACAAGTGGGTCTATAAACTACCAAATCTTACCTTTTGCACCCTTGGATTTCGACACATCAAAGGCATTCTGAACGCTATGTGCCTTGCTAACCTGTTAACCAAATCAGAAAAGAATTCTATCCAGTCTTAATCACAGAAAATCTTTGAAAATGACTGCAATCAGTTTAGGAGACTATATTTAAATCTAAATCAAAACCTACAAAATATATGATCAAAATACAAGTGAAAGAGCCTGTGAATGTCCTTAATATGTTAAAGATATATAATGCCTTAGTAATGGTCTAATCACTCACCGCATTAAATAACTTTACCACTGAGATTCCAGAAAGCAACAATAGCATCAGGAAAATAAAAAGAACATGTATCAGTAAGATAATAAAACCCAGATTAGCAAGATTGTGTTCTACTAAGCTAACTAGATATACACAAGTACCTCCTTTGGTTGCCAGCCTCACAAGGGATTTTTCTTTTGCATCCAAAAAGATTTCTGGTTTCACATGACCTTTCTCTCTCATCTGAAACAATCCAATAAATTAGGCTTTTGCTCTGCAACTTTTAACGCAGTCGTGGAAATAGATCTGCTATAAATTAACTGAAAGACACAAGCCCTTACAAATAGAAATAATAGTAACATCATTAACCATGCCTGTCACAAAATACAAAAAAGGGCATACAAAAAGACGGAAATGAAGATTCTACTCTGAGTCATGCTAAAAAGAAACATTATGAAAAGGGAAACATAACATTACTGTGTTAGGAAGTATTAGTGTTAGTGCTCCACATTAGTATTACTGTGAGGTAAATAGTTAATAATTTGTGGTATGGTAAGTTAGTAATATTATTGTTATGTGACAATAATATATATTAGGCATTTGGTATTGTTATTAATACATGAATAAGTGGTGGTTAAAACCACTCACGCATTTAGGGATGTGTAGTTGAGCTAATCTCCTTAAAAATAGGAGTAGTCTTTCCTATAAAGTTGTATGAGCTTTGTGTAAGCAAATTAATCAGAATATTATTGCTGTGTTCATTGTTTTCAAACTGATCCAAATACATTATTTGGTATCAGAGCAGCGTAATGAAGTTCTAATCATTTTCCAGAGGCAGCTATACTCCTCCATTGCCCCTGTGGATGGTGGTATTCTATTGTTACGATATTCCAAGTTTATAGTCAGTCCAGTTGATTAGAATTCTATGATCCTGCCAGCATTAAAACGCCCCATGCACACAGACATGCGTGCAGCTTAGAGCTTTTTTGTTATTCATCTCTAAGAGAGCAGGTTCCTTTGGGAAGTGATTTAATCAATCTTTGGCAGCTGAGTAGTGTTACTGTTCCGTAATCTGTTTGCATCAAAATTCTATCACCAAGCTTTCATTCACATCTACTTGAGAGTGCAACAACATAAGGGGCGTGTATAGATCTGAGTGGCATTTGAAGAGGACTCAGAGTCTTCGCTCTAACTGCTGCAGATCTGTGTGCATAGCAGCTTCATAGACGGTCTTCCATCTCACATACACATTCACTTGGTAATAGAATCTTTACACACATGGATACAGAGAGTCACCCAGTTCCTACAGTGGTCATTTGGTCATTCTGCATGTGAATTGAAGACTATGTGGATCATATTTATGCCTTTGGAGCTAGGTAGCCGGTACGTGGGTACGGGTACGGGGATCTGGTACGCTGGTACGGCAATTTTTTTGGGGGCCCGGGTACGGCACTTGGGTACAGCAGTACAATATACATATAAAATATTAAAAATATTTTGAAAAGTAACAAGATAAGCAAAATTCCAGCCTTACACATGCATAGATTAAACAAATTTGAAATATATAGCGACAAAAGTTAAAACATATTGATAATTCATTGTTCGAACTTATAAGGAGTACATTGTTCAAATCAAAATGTTACAATGTATTATGTAACATTGTAAACACAAAAGTGAAGATACATCAACATTCTAATTAGTAATAGACTAATAGTCTAATGGCTCTGCATCTTCCCCAATGTCTTCAATGAGAGCATCACTACCATCACGTGGTTCATTAGAACCACAAGCATCAAGAGTACAACCAGAACTATCAGCAATGCCGCTCCCGCTAGCCCCACTTTGCAGCTCACGCAAAGTACTATCTAGGTCCGGGTCTAGCAATGAAAGTTGGGCAAGGGGAACATCCAAGTTTGGAGTCTCTGGGTCTATATCCCAACACTTTGTTGGCCCTTTCTTGTACTCATCCTTCTTATGTGATAGAAGGCACAAGTTAGAATGCACAAAGACCAAATCCTCCGCCTTTTTTGCTCCCAACTTGTTGCGGTTAACCGAGTGGATAAATGAGTATGTACCCCAATTCCTCTCAAATTAAAGAAGAACTCATGAACCTATTGAGGTAAGCCAAAAGTCAATGCAAAATTAAAATTTTAAACTTATAAATATAAAAGTAAAAAAGAAAGTTAAGAAATTAAAAAAATTAAAATCTTACTTGTGATAAAACTTTTATTGCAAGTGGCATGAGGTAGGGGTATGCTTGTCCATGGAGGTACCACCACGAATAAGCATCCATCTTGTATTTGTCACGAAGAGCGCTAATGGAGTGATCCCTGGAGGATATGAAATTCACAAACTCACCTCTAACCATGTCTTCTACTTCTGGATCTAGGAAGATTCTAGCAAATGCCGCCTTATACCCCTCACTAACTTCAACATCCCTATATGGTGGGACCCTCCTAGCAAAGAAAGGATCTCTGCACTATAGTATTTTGGAGTCGAGGCAAAAGCAAGAAGATGCAATGGAGTAGTCATTTTGTTCCACCTTTCAATGAGATGTGACTGCACTTCCTTGAAGAAGGTCTCTGTAGGATCTTGCTCTTTGGCATTTATGATGGTCTTAATTGACTCAATCATTGAGTCAATTCCATCATAAATCTCACCCATGCATGGATGATCCATATCAACAAATCTCAACATACTCACGATGGGCTCAGTAAAACTAAGCAAGTAATCCACACGATCCCACGTTCAAAGTGCGGTTCGAATGCGAATGCAGGGGATCCGATGCGTTGGTGCGGCAATTTTTTGGGGGCCCGGGTACGGCACTTGGGTACGGCAGTACAATATACATATAAAATATTAAAAATATTTTGAAAAGTAACAAGATAAGCAAAATTCCAGCCTTACACATGCATAGATTAAACAAATCTGAAATATACATAGGTGAAATAGCGACAAAAGTTAAAACATATTGATAATTCATTGTTCGAACTTATAACCAGTACATTGTTCAAATCAAAATGTTACAATGTATTATCATTATCTGACATTGTAAACACAAAAATGAAGAATCAAGATACATCAACATTCTAATTAGTAATAGACTAATAGTCTAATGGCTCTGCATCTTCTCGATGTCTTGGCAGCAGCATCACTACCATCACGTGGTTCATTAGAACCACAAGACACCGAAATCTGACCGGAACTATCGGCATGCCGCTCAGCTAGCCCCACTTTGCGGCTCACGCAAAAAGTACTATCTAGGTCCGGGTCTAGCAGTGAAAGTTGGGCAATGGGAACATCCAAGTTTGGAGTCTGCGGGTCTATATCCCAACACTTTGTTGGCCCTTTCTGTACTCATCCTTCTTATGTGATAGAAGGCGCGAGGTTAGAATGCCAAGACCAAATCCTCCGCCTTTTTGCTCCCGACTTGTTGCGGTTAAGCGAGTGGATAAATGAATATGTACCCCAATTCCTCTCGGTGAAGAAGAACTCATGACCTATTGAGGCAAGCCCATGAAGTCAATGCAAAATTAAAATTTTAAACTTATAAATATAAAGTAAAAAAGAAAGAGTTAAGAAATTAAAAAAATTAAAATCTTACTTGTGATAAAACTTTTATTGCAGTGGCATGAGGTAACAGGGTATGCTTGTCCATGGAGGTACCACCACGAATAAGCATCCATTACTGTATTTGTCACGAAGAGCGCTAATGGAGTGATCCTGGAGGATATGAAATTCACAAACTCGCCTCTAACCATGTCTTCTACTTACGGATGCAGGAAGATTCTAGAAAATGCTTTGCCTTATACCCCTCACTAACTTGACATCCCTATATGGTGGGACCCTCCTAGGCAAAGAAAGGATCTCTGCTGCTATAGTATTTTGGAGTCAAGGCAAAAGCAAGAAGATCACGATGGAGTAGTCATTTTGTTCCACCTTTGATGAGATGTGAGTGCACTTCCTTGAAGAAGGTCTCTGTAGGATCTTGCTCTTTGGCATTTATGATGGTCTTAATTGACTCAATCATTGAGTCGATTCCATCATAAATCTCACCCATGCATGGATGATCCATATCAACAAATCTCAACATACTCACGATGGGCTCAGTAAAACTAAGCAAGTAATCCACGATCCCACCATGTTTCATCCGGGATCAACAATTTCACATTTACGGCCCTCTCCTTTGTTTGCTTGCCTCCATATACTCCAAAGGTCACTTTGATAACCATGCCACTCAATGCCTCTCGCACCTTCACAAGCCGTCTCAAGACGAGCGTGTGCGAGGCAAATCGAGTCTCAACAACCTAATAAGAAATCAAAAGAAATAAAATTAAGACAAGTAAACTTAAAACATTCAAAATTCTACAAATTACAAACTTATAAAATTAATTTAATGAATTTTAAAAACTAATAATTATTTTTAAAAATAAAAAAAAAAGAATGTTACGGGCTACCTTGATAGGCTGTGATGTTGAGAATTTACGAAAGATGGCTTGGGACATGTGGTGGTTCTTTGACAAACATTTGAATTTCATTTGCCTCCTCATATACTTGTTTGATCAAGCAATTTTTGTGCCCAATTTTTGTAACATTAAGTTGAGGAATGGACCGCCTGAGGTGTCGAGAATATGTGTCCATCTGGTGCCTCGACCAACAACCTGCACTCTCTGATTTTTGCATTGTCCGTTCTGACTTGGACAACATTTTGAGGCCCCACCGCCTCGATAGATTCTATGAGGATGTTGGCGATGAATTGGGCATCCTTCACTTGCCCCTCACATCATAGCCACGAGAAACATTGCCCCTTTAGGACACACGCGGCAACCACATTGATCGATGGCCTATTTGTTTGTATCTTTCCATCCGTCGAAGCGATGGACACTCTGTTTGAGCCATTGATTCTTGATGGGCAACAATGAGTCTTGACTTTTTTCTTTCTTTTGACAATGATAAGGTGGTGCGCACCTTTTCATACCACTGAGCTAATGTATCCCTTTAGGGGCTTCATTAATACATCTCACCATATCTTGCCGGTATGGTGATCTAACAACATTAAATGGGACACCACATGCATAAATAAAGCGTCCACACACTTTGGTTAGCTATGTCCACCTTTCATTACGGAATGCCCTTTCCAGATGGGCCTACATCTTTTGTTCTTTTGCGAGAAAGAGGTGAATCCTCTTCCCCTTGGTTCTGCGATAGGTGTAGACAAAAATGGGTGATCTGGGCCACACATCAACGAAAGGAGAAACGGTGGCTTCTTGTGGTATGTGATCTTCCTTTTTTTGCCATAGGATGATTGGATTTTAATGCCATTGTTGCATCTGCTTCCTCTTGCTCTTTGATGTATGCAAGGGTCTTTGCACGTGGCAACCCCTTTCCATCCAACCCTCCACATGTTCTGATTCCGTGGCCAATAGCCCCACACAAATGGGCTTTCACCCGACTGTAGGAGCTCTTAAATTGCATATTACATTGTGAGCAAACCCAAACAAAACCCCCTCCACCTGGTAATTGTTCTAGTTGTTTGACATGCCTCCAAAGTGGGGAGGATGGATCATTTTTGTGAAGGAGACCTTTACTACTTTGACCCACAGAACTAGAACTGGCAGCCATTTTAAGTTTTTAACTGCACAATGCATTTAAAAAAATGAAAACAAATTTAGTCTTGAGAAAATGTTGGAAGTTTAAAATTTAAATTTAAATGAAATCAAATGTAGAAAAATGAAGCTTAAAAGTTAAAACAATAACAAAAAACAAACCAAAAAAACAACTAAAAAATAATAAAATATTAAATACAACTAACAAACTAAAACACTCTAAAAAAATCACAAAATACTTACCTCAATACACCCAACACCAATAATGCAAGCTCCTTGAACTCCTTGTCACTTGTTGCAAGAAGCTCCTTGACTATATGGCACTTGAAATCAACCTAAGCAATTGAAAATAGTGGAAAAATTGAAGGTGAGAGTCAAATATGCAAATAAGAGGCAAGAATGAAAATGTGAGGTAAATGACTTGTTATTGTTGTTGTTATAGAGTTTGGGCGCACAAATTAGGGTTGAAAAGAATATTTTAATGTTTAGAAAGTCGGTTTGACCTTTGTTTTGTAGATTCTATGAGGATGTTGGCGATGAATTGGGCATCCTTCACTTGCCCCTCACAATCAATAGCCCTAAGAAACATTGCCCCTTTAGGACACACGACAACCACATTGATCAATGACCTATTTGTTGTATCTTTCCATCCGTCAGAAACGATGGACACTCCTATTTTGAGCCATTGATTCTTGATGGGTAACAATGAGTCTTCAACTTTCTTTCTTTCTTTTGCCACAATAAGGTGGTGCGCACCTTTTCATACCCTGGGCTAATGTACCCTTTAGGGGCTTCATTAATACATCTCACCATATCTTGCCAGTATGGTGATCTAACAACATTAAATGGGACACCACATGCATAAATAAAGCGTCCAACACTTTGGTTAGCTATGTCCTTAATTTTATTATTAATGCCCTTTCCAATGGGCCTACATCTTTTGTTCTTTTGCGAAAGAGGTGAATCCTCTACCCCTCCATTATAGGTGTAGACAAAAATGGGTGATCGGGGCCTGACATCAACGAAAGGAGAAACAGGGGGCTTCTAATGTCTATGTGATCTTCCTTTTCTTGCCATAGGATGATTAGATTTTAATGCAATTGTTGCATTTGCTTCCTCTGCTCTTTGATGTATGGAGGTCTTTGCACGTGGCAACCCCTTTCCATCCAACCCTCCACATGTTCTAATTCCGTGGCCAATGAGTCCCACACAAATGGGCTTTCACTTAGTAGGAGCTCTTAAATTGCATATTACATTGTGAGCAAACCCAAACAAAACCCCCTCCACCTGGTAATTGTTCTAGTTGTTTGGCATAGCTCCAAAGGGGGGAGGATGGATCACTTTTGTTAAGGAGACCTTTACTACCTTGACCTACGGAGAACTAGAACTCGAACCATTTTAAGTTTTTAAGCGCACTGAATGCATTTAAAAAAAATGAAAACAAATTTAGTCTTGAGAAAATGTTGGAAGTTTAAAATTTAAATTTAAATGAAATCAAATGTAGAAAAATGAAGCTTAAAAGTTAAAACAATAACAAAAACAAACCAAAAAAAACTAAAAAATAATAAAATATTAAATACAATTAACAAACTAAAACACTTTAAAAAAATCACAAAATACTTACCTCAATACACCCAACACCAATAATGCAAGCTCCTTGAACTCCTTGGCACTTATTGCAAGCTCCTTCAACTATATGGCACTTGAAATCAACCTAAGCAATTGAAGGTGAGAGTCAGTATGCTGAAATAAGAGGCACAAATTTGGGTTTAAAAGAATAATTTAATGTTTAAAAAGTTGGTTTGACTTTTTGACCAAAAGCAAAAATTAAAATTAAAAAAACGTTGAAACATGGCGATCTTTACACAGGGTTATTCTGCATGGATATGGCAGCGTCCACGAGAGTCACCCAGTTCCCTGCAGCAGAAGAACAAACCCGTGGTCATTTGGTCAAACCCGTCTGCAACCCGTGCGTTGAACCCGAACTTACTGCTTGTCCTAGAGGACATCACCATTTACCTAGCTTAGGAGGATTGAATGATCACTACGATATCCACATGCATCATGCAGTCGGGATAAATTAAAATCCTCATCATCTCATGCATAGTTGTACATGTTCAACTTGAAGGCATCCAAACAGTGGCAACAAGAAAAGTTGTCTTAGATATTTGTCTTCAACGAGGTTGCAAATCAATGTGCCCACATCGCCAGACATGCGTGCAATATCCATGCTCAGGCAGTCTACAGTGGCATTTTGACTGCATTCACATATGATTTGGTTGATGCTGTTGAGGACCGTTTTACCTTCTCACCTCATTCACGGATTAGCTCTCACAATTTTTAGGTATTGTGGTTTGGTTAATTTTCATTTTTGTGTTTAATATAAGTCCATCAATGTCATTTCCAAATCTTGTAAATTGTAATATGAGTCATGTTAATGTCTAGAATTTGTATTAATGTCTTATATTTAGATTTTTAGTCTTGTTTTAAGTTATCCATATGTAAACGGTAATGTCATATCAATTCATTCTTAATTAGGGTGGGATAATTTATGTAAGTCTTGTATGTCATTGAGAGGTAAAACTCTATTAATGAGTCAACTTAAAATTTATATTCTTGTATTAAGTCGTGTGGGTAAAAAATTAGAGTTGTCATAAATCTTTTTAAAAGATGTGTTGTTAAATTGTCTTTTTTGTGTCCATGAAAGTTGTCGGTAGTCAAATAGTGTCATTGTCATAAGTCCAAAAAAATAAAAATTAAAAAAATTGCCTTACGGACACATTTTCGGTGTTACGCGACGTCCAAATTTTGTAAGGATAAGATGCAAATAATTGCATTTCTTATGAAGTTTTGGAAGCTTGCGAAGAAGGAAAAATTGCTTGCCTTTGAGGGCTCCGCCCATCGACCCCACCCTATCTTTGCGGCATGGAATGCACCCGGCACTACTCCTCGACCCGTTGGGCTGCAGCCCCTAGACCCCCGCTTTGGAATCTCAAAACCAAAGCAAAAATTGGTGGGGAAGCCACGCATTAATAGAAGACATTGCAAATTTCAACTTCAAATTTCATCTTGTTGAGTAGTTATATACTAGAGGACGGAGGCACAAGAGGTTGGAGGTCAATCAGTGACCTCTCATCGATCAATAACAAGGGGGCACATGAAGTTGTGGTGGCAGTTTGTTTTTCAGTTTATAGTGTTCCAGGTGTGCTTCATTTTCAATGTTCATGTTGTATGTGGTATGCTTCAAAGTGTTTGTTCTATGTGAATAAATAGAAATTTCACATTGTGGGGAGAATATGAAGCAATATTCCATTTCCATTCTACACTAAACCAGCTAAAGTCAAGGGCATCTTCCAATGGCAGAGGCAGTTTCCAATGACTACAATTAAGAACATTTTGTTCTTATGGATGTAATGTGAATATTTTTCTTATTTTTGTGTGAGCAAATTCCTATGTAACCTCCTGATGTAAAAATGTTGTAGGGAACAAAAGCACCAGTGTAAGACAATTCATGGATCTTGAAAAAGTTTGTGACAGATCCAAAAACCACCCCAAGGTGGAAAGTTGATGGGACTTGTTCACGTCAAGGTTTGTGGTAAACCTGTTTAAAACCACAGAAGGTTGAGCATTGCTCTTTTCATTTGTATCTATGTCATGAGCCACAAAGATGGGCATGCTGCGAGGTTGAGAGTGTGATTGTGTTTTCTACCATGTTCGCACTAAGGGGGAATGTTAGGAAGTATAAGTGTTAGTGCTCCACATTAGTATTATTGTGTGGTAAATAGTTAATAATTTGTGGTATGGTAAGTTAGTAATATTATTGTTATGTAACAATAATATATATTAGGAGTTTGATATTGTTATTAATACGTGAATAAGTGGTGGTTAAAACCACTCACGTATTTAGGGATGTGTAGTTGAGCTGCTATCCTTAAAAATAATAGTATCTCCTATAAAGTTGTATGAGCATTGTGTAAGCAAATTAATCAGAATATTAGTCTTGTGTTCATTGTTTTAAAACTGATCCAAATACATTATACTGTTTGCAATTTCAATTACACACTTCAAAGTAACCTTTATTGAAAAGAACATTACTGCACTCATCTGTGATTAATTTTCATGACAGGAAAGTAGAAGATAATTAATTAATAACGAACATATATCAGTTGATGAATAACAAGTTCAACCATTTCTCATTAGACATCTTTTGAAGGGCAATGTGCACAGGACACAAACATTCAGTGTTCAAAGTTGTCTTCCCACTCGTAAAGACAACACATTCAATTTAATTCATAGCATCCTGAGAGCAGATTGTCACATAATCTGCAGTCACCAACTTTTCTGATGTGAATTTTGCATTGATAATCCATGTGCTAATTATGATATTTTTGTAACCAAGGTCATAAGGTTCGTGTCTGTGTTTGTTAGGATAAAATTCAAAAGAAGTTCGGCAGCCAGTAAAAATTGTGATTAAATTTGAAAAATATAATTTAATATTAAAAATAAAATTTTAATATAAAAATTAATTAAAAACCTATAGTATTAATTGATTTATGTTAATTTCTAAAAGTAAATCTCAAACGTAATATTAAATTCAAATATTAATAGATTACCGTCTAAGTCAAATATACTAAAGTCTAAAAGTTAACGCTAATATCAAAGACAAATACTAATATAAACTATTGTTTATTAATTTAATAGTCATAAATCTCAAGTTCTGTTGTAGAATGTGTTGACGGATCGTCCTCTCTCTTTGGCCCCATTTCTGACGAGTTGGGATGGGAACAAGACCCTTTTGGTAAGTATACAGTGACCACGGGATATGCCTCCTTGATGATAGATAATCCGCATCCTCTGCAGTTTCTCTTAAAGCATTAATGGCAGCCAGGTATGTGGCCTAAAGTAAAATTTTTGTTTGGCTTCTATTCAAAGAAGAGTCTTAACAAGAGATCAACTTAAGAAAGGCTATAATGGCCCTTTCAGATGTGCTTTGTGCCTAAAAGATGAAGAATCTTCTATTCATCAATTCTTCCTCTGCCCCTAATTTGGAAACATCTTGCTGCCTTGTTTAAATTACACTGGAATAATTTTGTTTCCCTTGAACAACTTTTCAAAGATTGGCAAAGACTTCTCCCTAAGGGACAAAATCTTCTCCCGGTGCTATGGAGTGGTACATCTCTTCTCCTATGGAATATTTGGAAAGAAAGAAATAGTAGAATATTCCAGGAAATCAGCAAGGATGGACCTTATGTCTAGGAAAAAACTAAAATCAATATAGTTGAGAGTCTAAAACACAAAATATCTTTGCCTCATACTCTTTCTACGGAATGGGAGCATATATGCAATCAGTTATCTCTTGATCCTAGGGATGTTTCTATGCCCCATTTTCATATTAATAAGAAAATTGTAAGAGAAAGTCAATCCAAAGCCCCTTCTTTGGGCTTTGGAAAACTGAATACAGATGGGGCTTCCAGAGGAAATCTAGGAAGGCGCTATGAGAGGAATTAGTAGGAACAAGGAATGTGAGGTGCAGTTCATGTTTGCAATGAATCTGGGCATTACTACCAACAATTATGCGGAGGTGAAAGCGGTTTATAAGGGCATGCAAGAGGCTTTAAAAGTTGGATGGTAGAAAATTCTAATTGAAGCGGACTCACGGATCATTATGAAGTTGTCATCTGAAAATAATATTGGTTCTTCTTCTCCCAGCTAGCGAATTGCTAAGGAAGTTTGGAAGATTAAAATATTGCAGGAGAAATTCCAAGAAGTTAAGTTCAATCACATCCCACGTGAAAGAAATAAAGTTGTTGATGGCTTGGCTAAGTTGGGCCCTGGATAATAGGGATCTTATATGCTATGGACTGCCTCCTTCATGGTGGTCAAATAAGCTCCGAGAAGATATCAGATATATTCTTAATCTTGATACCTCCTTATGATTATCTCTTTGGCTTTAATTTTGTATAATGCTCAAGCTTGAACTCTTAGTTTTCAAGCTTGGCATGGCCAAATATGTATTTATTGATCTCCATCTAATATTAAGATTTGCTGTTTTTTTTTTAAATAGTCATAAAAATATATAAATATTCATCAAATACTATAATTTGAAAAAGTTTTTAAAAATCTAAAATACAACCTAAAACTTAAATCAAACCTAAATCCAATCTAAATAGAAAATACAATTGAATGCAAAGAAATAAGTGTTGGCGGCTTTGATTGTGGAGTTGCATATACACCAATGGAATTAATGAGGAGCAATGGTATGGAAATAATGTCAAGCGAGAACTCTCCAGTCTAACCTTCTCCAGTCTACCCCACAAGACGCCAACAAACCTCCCTTACAATCTACAGATCTGTGCAATCTTTGACAGAAATCATGCACCCAACAGTCGTTTACAGCAGTATTTGAAGCATCCCTGCACACAACAATTTTCCGTTTTTCACAGCATCGTTGATAGCAAATCATGCACATAACAGTCATTTGCAAAATATTTTACAGCCAATCCACACATCCCTGCAAATCGCAAGTTAAAGCCACACCTCAATATGAATGGAAAGGAAGTAAAAAATGCAAAGCTAAGCCGAAAAGAAAAGCCCTAACGCATTTACATTGAATTTAAATTGTGTTTTTCAATGATTTGTTAGGCTTTTCAAACATTTTTCTGTATCATACGAATTTCATGATGAATTTGCCGGATTTCAAAGTTCTACATTAAAATTCGACCAACTCTGTGACTTGGGCCATAATGGTCGTTTTATGTAAACATGTTGAATTTGAGAACCATTAATAGTGTTGCATAGTGACTTGTCTCCTACTGCCAAAGATGCATCTCGGAGAGTGGTACTAGTCTCGGAGACCTACATTTCGATGTTTTTTTAAATATATTTTGTACTATAGACCCTAGATATGATGAGATATCAAAGACAAATATCAATATAATCACACTTGCCCTTTGCTGACATTTAATATTTTTATTTTTAAAATTTGTTCATGTTTTTATGCTATATTAGGCTTTATAATATTAAATTCTCTAAAATTTACATATATATTTTAATATAGATAATTATATTTTATTTTGTCATCTCCTTGTACCCGTCTCCTATTTTCCTAACAAATGGTGTGCCCATCCCTGTTTCCTATTTTTCTGACAAATGGCGTACCCATCCTCATCTCCTTGTACACGTATCCATCTTTTAGTAACTATGGCTATTAACAATTGAAAGCGCTCAAAAGAAAAGCATACACACAACTAGAACACCAAAAGAAGATGGGTTCCAAATGTATCCAAATTAGCAAACAATCCTCAAGAGTATATGCTACATACAATACATGAATCCAAAATAAACACAATGAGAAAAAGTGCTATCATTATATAGACTTGCATATAAGGCATGCACAAGCATAAGAGGAAGATTCCTCAAAGCGTACAGAAGCACTAGCGGGAGCATGCAAGTGCGGAAGTTTCCAAAATGGGTAGAAAGACAAGAATCTCTCCTACACAAATATCCTTCTTAAGGGACAAAACAAAAACTAAGAGATGTTATGGAGTTGTGGCAATACTCAACTGTGTCGCCCCCACCCCAAATCACAACTCCTCTAAGTTTGAGCAGGACTCAAAACTTGAAAATGTTGGCTTCCATAAAAACTTTGTAAAGAAGTCAATAACTCGATCATCTATCCCGTGATATTTTAGGTGAATTTTTCAACCATGAATATATTGGTGAATTGTTTGAAACTTGAGTATGCTTAGTTTGCACATGAAAAACAAGATTCTTAGTCAGTTGGATAGCAATCTAATAGCCACATCTGAGAATAGAGAGTTGTTGTTGACACAGGGCCAACTCTTCAAGCATCCAATAAATCCAAACTACTTCCTACGCAGCATTAACTACATCTCATTCTCAACCTCAGCAGTGGATGGGGTGATTTCTACTTAAGTTCATACTCTGCCAAGTGCTTGCTCCAAATCCAAGATAGTGAACATATCTAGAAGTGACCTTCCAATCATCTACAAACATCATCTATATCACATGTCCAATCTGAGTATGTGTAGCCAAGCACAGGACTGTTCAACATCAAAAGAATAGGTACCTTCAATATACCTTAAAATGCACTTAGCTACCGTTCAATGAGGTTTCTAACAAACAAACAAGCAATATCCAGGAAAGTACAAGTCAAAATTTCAGAAATATTCCCAACCAGCTGTTGATATGAAGTTACATCAGATTTTCATCATCAAAATAGATAGTCCACTATGAGGTACAGGGAAGGTCATGCTGGATCAAATGGAAAATATCAACAACTTCTAAGCACTCATCTGCATTTTCTGAGCACATATCTGCAACCTTTGAGCACCAATCTTGGATTTTTGGGCACAAATCTTGGATTTTCGAGCACCAATCTTGATTTTTTTGCAGCAATTTTGAAATATCAGGCAACACGTGGAAACAATCTGTAATTTTCGGCACTGATCTGCAAGGGCGCAGTAGCAACTTTTGGGCACAGATATGCTATTTTGGGCCTTCAAAGTACAACTTCTAAGCAACTATCCTCAACTTCTAGGTAGTGATTTCGGCAGGCTGAACCTGCAGGACAGAAGTAAGCGAAATGGTGGTTTTAAAGGCTTGAAGAAAAGGAAATTGTTTCCAAGTCTAACAAGGGTCACTAGGCATACTCTAGAAAAAGCAACAAAGACTGATCTGCAGTTTCTGAGCACAGATCTGCAAAATCTGAGCACCTATCAGCAACTTCTAGGCTAAGATCTGGGCACACATCTGAGATTTATGACAATGAATGTTGCTGCTCCTGGCTCCTTCACACAGGCCTGCTCTCTTGGTCTCTCCTTTCCCACTTATGGAGGATGCCACGGCTCCTCTGTTCCACCACCCCCAAATGTCCCAAACTTTAAATCTTCTGTTTCAGTTGAAAGCATAATAGGCGAGGCAGATCTCCAGCAATTTCTGCAATATCATGCTCACCATACCATCACAAGGCCCTCTTTTCCAGCCAAGAAAACCAATGGTTGTTACCTCAAAAGGAAGACCCCAAAGGTCTCTTTCTCCTTAGATGAGATGGAAAATCACCTCTGGCTCCTCAAAGAAAAACCCTCATCTGCAGATTCATAGGAGCTTTTCCAGGACCCCAGACACTCAAGATCTTTGTTCAAGCAAATTGGAAACCATTAGGAACTATGGACATTCTTATGATGCCCAAGGGTTACTTCATGGCCATCTTCAGCACCACATAGGAGTGAGATCGGGCCTTTCAAGGAGGACCCTGGTTTTACAATAAATTACGTTTATTTTTCTTGCCTTTAATCCCACTGAAGATCTCCCAAGTGTGGTCCCCATAAGGGTTAAGCTCCCATTGTTACCAAGTGAAACCGGCATGAATCTAGTCTACACAAGATTGGATCTGCCCTGGGTGAATACATCATAGCATCAGAGTTCACTAAGAATCCAGAAGTCCTTAACTATGCTCGGATCTCAAATAACCTCTTTTTGATCGAATCAACAAAACCCCTTTGTGATAATCCTTTTCGCTATCGGATCTGTGTAAAACACAGGCATTTTCGCTATCCCAAACAAGAGGCTTCAGGCCCCAACACCCTCCAGCAACCCAGAATCAAGAGCAGCCACCACCTCAGACAAATCAGCAAGCATCTTCCTCAGTTTCTCCTTCAGTTACAATCTCTGATATTACTCATAATCTTCCACCCATTAATTTCAAGCTGCATACACCTTCAAAGGAAAACCATTGTCCAACATTGCAACCCCCTTCTCTTGCTGTCCAGTGCTACGCACTCTCCCCACAATAGAAACTACATCTCCAGCACTGTACACTCTTCCCATAAATGAAACTACCTCCCCACATCCTACCTCCAACCAAAACCACATCCAATAATCAATCCCCAGTATGCAATTTGCCTCTCCCACCCTCACATGGTTGCCCATAATAGGGAGAAAAAGCAACAGCAGCAATCAACAAAGGATTACAACCCACCAACCTTCAAGTATGGCTTGGTACTCACAAAAAGAGGAAATACTCAAAGGAACAAATTTGTTTCTGAGGACACTCCTCGTATCCTCATAACTTCTGAAAGTCTGTTAAAAAGTTAGGTCCCTTCTAGAGCAACCATCCAAGAAAATCCACGGGAAGGCCTAGCTCAGTGACAACCTCTTGGTGCAGTTCCTCTCATGGAATATTCATGGTTTGGGCACTACCAATAAACACCGCTTCCAAATTGATTTCGTTGGGGTTTATCTGAATCAAGGCAATAAATTGGTGACACTAATTTCAAATAAAGAAAAGGTCACAAACCTTAGTTACAAGCCAACAATCAATCCTACAACCACAAGTTGCAAGGGCAACTCTAATACCACTTGTTGTATGCCTAGTGCATATACATAACAATTTTATAATAACTACATATATATATATATATATATATATATATATATATATACTTTGTATATGATTCAAGGATCGCATACAAGGAGCATAAGTTGTTAGTCTGTGACAATTCAGAAGATTGTGTCACGAAGACATAACCTTTAATAACTAATTACGATTATTTGGTGTATAACACATATCGTCAAAGCTTTTCAACAATCGAACTCTATCCTATGGTGTTTTTTAAAAGCACAACCTTCGCATACACCGTGCTTAGAAAAATGATGGGAAAACCTTGAACCGTGCCCAAACTTGGCCATCAATTGAAGACTTAAATTAAGATGGCTACACCTCTCATGCCATAATTTTTCATCCTCATTGACATGAGAACTAGGGTGATGGGAAAATTGTTGGATATTCATTATTACTAAAACATAGTAATATTATAGGGTGTTGTTAGGTTATGCTAAAATTGATTAGTTTGTTAGCGAGTAGGTTTGTTATCACCTGCAGTATAGTTTGTTAGTGGGTATATTTCAGAATATAGCTCACTTATAAAAACTTGATTATATATAACAAAGCATTGTTACCTATGAACCTGTATAAATATGTAAGCATTTCTCTGGAAAAATTAATTCATTGCCGAATTTGTTTCAGTATCAGAGCAAGGAGATCAGCAGAGAGATTGGGAGAGCAGATAGATTTTAAGAGAAGGATGAAATTAGGAGAACTCAGAAGAATAGAGAGGAGCCCAGGCACTCCAATAATTATTTCCCATGCAAGCTTCAAGGGCACGTTCTTCCACTTCAGAATATTTATTTTGGCAATATTCAAAGATAATATGAAGTCTATGAAGCATTTGAGCATGAATGAATAAGTGAAATACCAGAAGCGTAAGGCACCTTTGAAATAGAATTTTTGTAAGTGCAACAGCAAGGAGCACAGAAGCATTGCAGTGCTATAGCTCCCAGCATAAAGAAACAATATAAGACAAAACAAAAAAAAATGCCATTGTTTAAAGCATAGTAGGAATACTCGCCAAATCCAAATACTCGGCAGACCCCAAAAAAAAAAAAAAAACTTCGGCAATATTCGGCCAATACTCGGGAATACTCGGCAACTTAAAAAATACTCAAATTTCTTTAAAAAAACATAAATTTGCAGCCAAAACCGTGTATTTGCAGCGTTTTCTTTCATTGCTATTAATGCTTTCTTTTTGTTGGGACCTTTACGATAGCCTTCAGTCTTGTGTCTGAGGATGCGCAAATTGGAGTGTAAACACAAAAAAAACTCTTAAAATAGCAAAAAAAAAAAAACCTACGCATCTGTTGATATGTGAAGTCAACATTTGAATAAGCAGGTTGCGACCAAGCTGGCAGGTGGGACGATTAGTCCGAGCACGGGAGAATACTCGTCGAGTTTTGGAAAGCTATCCAGTATTTTTAATTACTAATCTGTCTACAGGCGATCAAAGCTCATGATTCTTTCAGAAGATTGCAAGAAGTTGCTTGGTCCAAAAAGGTGCAAAAATGGATTTTATGAAAATAAGAAAAATATTGCCATCAATGCATAGAGCTCAAGAAAATATGCACTTTTAGAGAAAATGGCACCTGAAACGGAGCCACATAATGAAAGTTATGGCACATGCAAGTTTTGTTGCTACATCTTCCCGGACCCTTTCCAAAAATGGCAAATTTTATTCTATGCTTGTGTTTTCTTCACCAAAAATCCAAAAAGGAAAGAAATGCTGTCTTTGGCGAGTTTTCTGGCGGTTTATTCGTTTTGCATGGTTTTTTTAGCGGTTTTTAAGCAGTACTCCAACTATGGCTTTAAAGTGCAATCTGAAGCATTGGCTGTGGAAAAGCATAAAGAAGCTCAGTATAGGTGCCAAACACAGAAATAAGAAAGCACAGGAGGGCCTCAGCCAAACATAGAAACGCCAAGGTAGAAATCAGCAGGCGCAGCAACATATATTAGGCACAGCCTGGTCCAAATTAATTATCACCAGATACATTGAACTCATTCAATCTCAAACATCCTATTTATGAAGGAATATTCAAGTCTGGTATAGCTTTTCAGAAAAATACAAAAACGCTGCCTTAACGCCTCAGCTCACGCCATTTTCACCCACACCACCATCAACATGATTCAGTTTTTTAATAGTTGTTTTATTTTCATTAGTTTTTGCCATCTTGATTGAAATTATAGCAAAAAGATGTGTCTAATTTGAGACAAATCTAGATGCTCGAAGATTGTTGCAAGAGCTTCTAGATTACGAAAAATGATCTAGCTTGATGTTTTCCACAAAGACAATCAACCTCTAATAGTCAAGGATACAGAGATTGCCAATATCTAGAAACATGGATTAGCATTTGCTACTTGCTTGACCTCAACAGGCACGACATGGAAAGATGCCTTCCTCACTAAAGAAGACAAATGATCTGTGCTCTGGTTGTTTAGCTCGAAAACAAAGAAGAGCCCCTTTGGTACAAGCACTGGTCAAGCAATTGGACCTTTTGGCCCAGTGCACACCGATCTTTGCAGACCCATGAATCCAAGTGCCAGTGGATTCAAGTACTTTTAGCTATTTGTTGATGATTACTCACGACATATGTAGCTGTGCATCCTTGAAGACCAAGGATCGAGTCTTCCAACACTTCAAAGAATACAAAGCCAATGTGGAATAACAATCAGGTTATCACACTCATTCCCTATGCTTCATGTCAAGGGGGTAATTACCAACAATGACTTCCCTACATTTGTAAAGAAGCATGGCATTTGCCAACGGTTAAATGTTCCTTACACATCATGGAAAAATGATGATGCAAAAAGGTGGAATCGTATCATTGTTGAAATGGCAGGCAGCGTGATTCAACACTCGAGCTTGGATCGTTCATATTGGGCAAAGGGTGTTGACACAACAATTTACTTGTTAAAATGTGCACCCACCAAAGCTCTCAATAATATCACTCCACAAGAAGCGTGATTTGGGTATAAGCCTTTAAATCTCTCATCTTCATGTTTGTGGTTGCACTGCACATACGCACGTTCAAAAAAAGGGAAAAGTTGGACAAGCCCTTGGAATGTATATTTATTGAATTCGGTGAAGAGTCAAAAGCCTACCTACTTGTGGATCAAAAACAAGAAGGCATACATCACTAGATGTATTTAATGAGAAGGGTGAGTCTAATCCACCCTACACACAGTCACGTGATCCAAGAATAGATCTTTACACACTTCTGATAATGATGATGATAATGGTGGTGGTAGCAATGATGAGGATGATGGTGATAATCAAACATGTCCTCTTACTCCACCATTCCACAAGTACTGCACAACGGATATCCAAGTGGTATACCAGTACTATTCGTGATGCAAAATTTGATGGAGTCCCAGACACATCCATTTCAGAACCAAGGACTGGTAGCATGGCTCATGCAAAGGTGAACTTAGCCCTTATGAGCATAATTGCATAATCTTTTGATCCTGCAAATGTTCATGAAGCCCATGAATCAAAGCCTTGGAAGGATGTCATAGATGTTAAGTATCGGCACTAATGAAGAACAATACATGGCAACTTGTTGATCTTCCAACAGGAAAATAAGTCTATAGGTTATAAGTGGGTCTTTAAGACCAAGTTTAAGGCAGATGACAACATTGACAAGTACAAGGCAAGACTTGTGGCCGAGGGCCATGCATAAAAAAGAAGGCATTGACCATGAGAAGGCTTTTTCTCCCACAACCAAGATAAAGGCTATCAGAATGGTCTTTTCTATGGCTGCACAATTTGGTTGGAAATTCCATCAAATAGACATGAAAAGTGCCTTCCTAAATGGAGATCTAGAAGAGTAAATCTATGTGACCCAACCAAAGGATTTTGCCATGCCTAGTCAAGAACAAAATTTTAGTAGACTTATCAAGTCTCTATATGGTCTCAAATAGGCTCCCCAAGTCTAGTACATAAAGATTTATGAGCATCTTGTGCAACATGGATTCCAACGAAGTCCATATGATCCAAACCTCTACCTCAAACAGCAAGGAGGATAGGTTGTGATTCTCATTGTGTATGTCAATGATCTTGTCAACAATAGCATCTCAGTGACGATGATTGATTCCATAAAGAATGATCTTAAGCAATAGTTCGACATGACAAATCTCGGGCTTTTGCACTATTGTCTTAATTTGGAGGTATGGCAAAAGGGACACTGCATCTTCATGGCTCAAATGAAGTATGCCAAGACTATGCTCAAGATATTTCGGATCTTTGGATTGTAAGCCTATTAACACCCACGAAAACAAGACTTCACTTGTCTTATGATTATTCTTTGGACATGAATGTTACCCTCTATCACCATTACGTGTCTCATTTACTTGACCTACACTAGGCTAGATATCACTTATGTTGTTAATTATCTTTCACAGGTTCATGCATGAACGAAAGGTGAGTCACTAGAAGGCAACAAAGCAAATATTATCATATATTTGAGGTACTATGGAAAATGGTGTAGAATACAATAAGAATCATCAAATCTTCTTGACAAGATACACAAACTCAAACCATGGAGATTTTATTGATGGCAGGAAATCCACATCTAGATTTATTTTCTTTCTGCAATCAAGTCCTATCTCATGGGGGAGCAAGAAGCAAAACTTTGTTTCTCTATCTTCTACTGAGGTAAAATATTGTGCAACGGGAGTTGTCTACAAAGTGATATGGCTACATTATATGCTTGCAAGAGTGGGAGTACCACATAAACAATTGACAATCCTATAATACAACAATCAAGATGTTTTACAACTTGTTCGCAATCCAATGTTTCATGAGTGCAAAAAGCACATCGAGGTTCAATGCCATTTTATACGCTAACTTATTTAACACAACATTCAACTCTAGTTTTGCCCCACTCAAGATCAGTGTGTAGATTTCTTCACCAAGTCACTTGCATGTGAGAAGTTTGAGGCATTTTGTAGTTCTCTCTTGCACTCTTTAGATTATAATGCATTAAGGGGGGGATGTTGGATATTCATTATTACTACATCGCGGTGTTATTAGGTTATGCTAATATTGATTAGTTTGTTGGTAAGTGAGTTTGTTATCACCCGTGGTATGGTTTGTTGGTGGAGATATTTTAGAATACCTCGTTTATAACAAACTTCGGTTATTTGTAACAAAGTATCGTTACATTAAACCTATATAAATATGTAAGCATATTTCTAAATCAATTATTTTAATCCTTGAATTCATTTAAAACTTGTCAATTTCATACAAATTAGTGCCCTAGTCTATAGATTCACAAGCTACAATGACAACAAAATTGTCAAATCCTCGCTCAAACATATTTCACACCAACACTCTACCTTCTTCTATGTTTAAGTAATCTAGTGCATTAATCCTAGGTACAACATCCCACTTTACTTACATTTCATGTATTATTATTGTCACATACTTTTCTCCCCAAACAATTTGTTAGTATAAAGAGTTTTAAACATAGAACCATGGGTCGTGGCATGATGCATGCGTCGAACAATAATCCACTCATTCATTGTACCATCTTAAGTGGCCAAAGCAATAGAAGTAGAAAAGAAAGCATTAGACTAATTAAGCTTACCGACATTCTTGTTTTCCTTAAAAGGTACACCTCTTCAAGATTTCTCAGTCTAGCTACCTTGAATTGTTGGGCTGGAAATTGCCTTCGTATTTCAAAAGGATTCTAGTGTATGTTCATCAAACTCGGAAAAATTAATAATGCACTGAAATAGTAGAACATACTATAAAGTGGAACTTGTAAATAAAATGGATGTACCCTTTATCAAAGTCAACATACTTTAATAAACTCCATTCAATTACAACTTCAATCCCTTGCTTTACCAATGTGGCTTTCAATGGGGTTAAAATAATAAGGCCACATTTTGCTCATCTCACAAATAATTTGGGCAATACAAGCATCATTGACTTGAATGAAAGCTTTGTTGATGTGCTTTTAAGCTTTCTTAATGCCTTCTTTGTCACGAATGACTTAAGGAGATCGTCTTCAATTGCCATTCCAAGAAGTCCTAGAACCTTCATTGCTCTAAAAAAGAATTTTTGTTTTATCCATGGCATTGGCAAACTCTAATCAGTCTTCTTCACAATCCCCAAAAGCCTATTGCAACAAAACAGATCCTTCATTTTCTACGTCCAAAAAAAAGCTTATCGTCATTTAACTTGAAATTGGATGTAAGAGTACCCACGATGGGAAGGAATGAGCTATCAACAAGTAGAACTAGCCAAAACAAACACTAACCTATAAAGCTACTAAGAAAAATATAGGCAAATAAACTCAAAATAACTCGAAATGATGAGAAATCATGTTTGCAAAAGAAACAAAAGTGCATAGAAACACAAAATACACTTCTCTACAACACTTTAACCCAAGCCCAAAAAGGTTAACCTTTAGACACAAATCACCACGTCAGCTAAAAATGTCCTAAATATGCCAAATCAGACTTGAGACCAAGGAAAGTTTGATCCAGCGGTTGAGACTGCTGAAAGAAAAGCAAACAATTTCAACATTATTTCTCAAAATTAGATTATGTAGATCTTCATGATAAAAAAGCTTTGGTAAAAGGTTTTGGATACATCATTTAAGCAGAATAAAACACAATGGTTTGAGTACAATATGTGTCCTCATCCTCAAGAAAGAAAAAAAGATTGATCTCACTCCAAGGAAGAATAATTCCATAGTTTACATAGTTCCACGGAGTCTCAAAACAAGGGGACAGGTCTTGAGAACGCAGGGGACCAAGAGCCTAGGCTTAGGGACGGCAGCGAAAATATATTTAGTACTTGAAAAATTAGTTATAAAAAAATGTTTAAGGAATAACAAATGAAACTTTGAAATATTAAACACATTGCATTGAACAATGAAATTACTAAATATATTGATATTTATTTTATAATTTATATTCAAAATAATAATTACATTCAAATTTCAAATACAATCGACCAATGGCCCAATGCCTCTAATCGTCCCCAAATTCCGCACCAAACTCCTCATCACTCGAATTGTTGAACTCCTTGAGGTAAAGCTCCTCCAAACCAATATCAGCCATGTTTGTGCCACATCATCATCAACCTATGTTGGCTCCCTTAGCTCTACATCCCATTAAGCTCTTGGACTCTCCGTGTATGCAAGCGTGTTGTAGTCAATAAGATGCAAGGCGCTATGTATAGCTATAAGCTTCTTCACCCTTTAAGAGGTAATCATTCCTCTCAATAGAGTGGATGAAGCTATAAGTAGACCAATTCCTCTCAACAACAAAAGAACTAGAAACCTAGGACAACAAACGAATGGCTAGTGTGGTTGTTAAAGAAGTAGACCCATCCATTGCCCACCACAAAATTGGCTACTCCTATGCCATAGTCTCCCTATCCAACTTGGCCTCTTTTGGATATCCCTAAGAGTGACAAATTTCAACCACTCAATACAAATGATGCCAGCATTTGGAAAATCGTACATCTTCTAAATAGCTTTCATGAACCCCACCTTCACCTCAACATCTTGTATGGGGGTAACTCTATCGAGCCTTTATATGTACCACTTTGGGTTCAATGAATAGGTAGCCATGTGCAAGAAAGTGTTGAGCTTCTCCATATCGAGCGAATGACTTGGCAAAATATGTTCATTGTAGAACTGCAATGTGGGGTCTTTCTTTTGTACAACGGCCTTCATTTGGCCAAGCATATTGTCAACGCACTCATACACCTCTCCAAGGCTAGGTGCATTAACATCCCCATATCTAATGACTTTGAACACTAGAGTAATGATGGAGATAATGTATTTTGCATCAGCCTAAAAAATGTCACTCTTCACCACCTCCTTCACCCCTTCCCTGTTGTGATGCAAGGTTGGGCCACAAATTCCACTCTCTTGTCATGACCATTATTTGCAATGCCTTGTAACTCAAGCATCCTCTCCAAGAGAATGAAATACGATGCATATCTAGTCTCCACAGGTTTCAAAAATTCCTTCTTGGAGAAGGTCTTGAAGATTGCATCTGAAGTGTGGTGGTTGTAGATAAACATCTACACATCTCTAGCATCATTAACAACCTCTTTGATCCAACCTATTTTTCCCATGTCCTTGAGTGCATTATTCATGGCATGCACACAAGAGTCCACTAAATATGTTTGTAGGCCACCTCAATCAACTTCCTTGCAACTCTACATACATGGGCCGCATCTGTCACTACTTGCACCACATTCTCCGATCAAACTCTTGATAGATTCTTTAAGGATTTGGAATTGAAAATTAGAATCCTTGCGGTGCCTTGAACAATCAATAGCCTTTAGGAAGTAAAGGCCATCTTTACATGTGACCATAATGTTGATGAGTGGATGATGCCTAATGCATGTCCACCCATCGATGACTATGTTGCATCCACTAGTGACCCAAGTAGTCTTCATTTTCTCCATTAGAATATTAATATTGGAATAGTTCTTATCCAAGATTGTTGTCCTCAATTTTGTCTCCCCTAGTGGCACATATGATGGTCTTGCTCTTATTATCTTTGCCACAACCTCCTTATAATAAGGAGAGAGTGAGCCACATGGAATGGAATGCAATCGAAAAAAATAATTTGGCAATGGCATCATCTGCCTCATCCTTATATTGCACATTGAATAACTTTGCCACCATGTTAACAGCATCACTACTAGTCATTCTTTGTTTCCCCTTAAGCTTTGTTGCCCCTAAACTAAACTAGATACTTAGCAGAATTTATGCCTCTTACAAAGTTTTGGAACTAAGAGTACAACCCCTCGATGGCATCATAACAAAATGATGCAGTGTTTCATCACCACAACCCCACAATTTAATTATTCCACCCTTTGTTTGAGTGACAATTTGCCACATAAATCCACACCTTTGCCTCGGATGTGAAGTAAGTGCGCATTCACTCTTGTAAGGTTGCCTCAAATTCAAGTTGATAAAAAATATACTTATATGACCTAGTGACCTCTGTTGTCCCAAGGTTTGTTGGAGGTTGTAATTTGGTTCCAAAGTATTTTAAAGGGACCTTCATATCGAAGGACCTTTGGCAAAAGGTTCCAATAACTTATAAGGGCAACTATAATGAGCAATTGTAATGCCTCTTACAAATCAAGCATCCTCTCCAAGACAATTAAGTACAATGCATATTTAGTCTCCACGTGTTTCAAAATTCCTTCTCGGAGGTGGTCTTAAAGAGTGTATGTGATGTGCGGTGGTTGTAAATAAACATCTGCACATCTATAGCATCATTAATGACCTCTTTAATCCAACTTGTTTTCCCCATTTCTTTGAGTGCATTATTCTTGGCATGCACACAAGGAGTCCATCAAATATGTTTGTAGGCAGCAGCCTCAATCAGCTTCCCTACAACTCTGCATAGTAGGCCACATCTGCCACTACTTGCACCACATTCTCTAGTCCAAAATCTTCAATAGCATCTTTAAGGATTTGGAATTGAAAATTGGCATTCTTGCGGCGCCCTAAACAATCAATAGCCTTTAGGAAGTAAGGGCCATCTTTACATGTGACCATAATGTTGATGAATGTATGATGCCTAATGTCCGTCCACCCATACATTAACATGTTGCATGAGCATCCACTAGTGACCCAAGTAGCCTTCACTTTCTCTATTAAGAGTATTAATCTTGGAATAGTTCTTATCCAAGATTGTTGTCCTCAATTTCGTCTCCCTTGGTGGCACATATGATGGTCTTGCTCTTATTATCTTTGTAATAACATCCTTATAATAAGGAGTGCAAGCCACATGGAATGGAATGCAATTGGTAAAAATAATTTAGCAATGGCATCATCTCTCATCCTTATATTACGCATTGAATAACTTTGCCACCATGTTTATAGCACCACTACTAGTCATTCTTCGTTTCCCCTTAAGCTTTGTTGCCCCTGAACTAGATGGCTTAGCAAGAAGTTATGCCTCTTGGAAAGTTCTAAAACTAGGAGTAGGATCCTTCGATGGCATCATAACAGCTACAAGTGTCTCATCACTACAACCCTACAATTTATTTATTACAGCCCTTCGTTTGAGTAATACTTTGCCGCATAAATTCACACCTTTGCCTCGGATGTGAAGTAGGTGCGCATTTACTCTTGTAGGGTTGCCTCAAAATACAAGTTGATAAAAATTATACTTAAATACAACCTAGTTCCCCTAGTTGTCCCAAGGTTTGTTGGAGGTTGTAATTTGGTTGCAAATTATTTAAAGGGGCCTTCTTGTCGAAGGGACCCTTGGCAAAAGGTTCCAATAACTTGGAAGGGCAACTAAAATGAACAGCTTTCACTCGTAATGGAACTTCCATCAACACCCATCCCCCAACCCCCGCCTCCTATTCAAGTTCAACCCCATAAGCTCTTGTTGACCCTCTTCATCACTCATGTTGTGAGAACTCGTAGTGACATTGTAAGAAATGAATTTATAAATTTAATAAATTAATTTATGCAAGGGCTCAAGAGTCCAAGACAAGGATTTTGTTTTTGTTTTTCTTACTTCAATTTGCACGAAAGCGCAAAAACAAAGGATACACAAAAATAGGAATCCTTAATCTTAAATCTTCAACCTTCATCAAACAATGATTTTAAATTTTTAATCAACTATTTAGGGTTCTCTAACTATTGTTTAACAACCCTAAAATAGTTAAAAACAACATTTTATAAATTTATAAGCACATACAATTCCATTAACAATTTAATAATCTATTTAACTATTTTTAATGCTTTATAAATTATATATTATATATGATAATATGTAATGTTAAACAAGGTTTGATGCTTTGCGGCATTCCAGTGTCCGCTTGGAAGAACGGTAAACTTAAGAAGAAAGCACTCATGGAGAGCAACCAGACCCGGTCATGCAAACTGCAACTAATCTCTACAAAATCCTGAAGATTGCTCTAAAAGTATATGAAAAATCCCTGAAGTTAAGTTTGTTGTTCTTTTGTTGTATTGGTGCTTTTGTTTTGTTGTTATAGTGCTTATGTTTCGTTGTTTTGCATTGTATTTTGGGCTCCTTATAGGCAGATGGCCCCTGCCTTTGTTTTTATTTTTTGTTTATCTTGCTTTTAGGCTTTTGGATGGGGTGTGGCCCCCACATATCAAAAAACCACTATATTGTTATTGTCATATCTGGTTTTGAGCCTTTTTGTAATACCATTTTCAAAACCATTTACCAATAGCAAAAAAAATGTAATATTGCAAATCCAAAAACTAAAGATTGAGCAATGAAAATAGCAAATGCCAAACAATGAAGGGACACGGCTTACCTCGAAGGAATGAGAGCTTCCGGCTTGATGTTTGTGTTGAAACTTGAACGATTGATCAATGAAGACTTGGCACTTGCTTTTCAAACTTGGCTCTCCCTCTTGCTAATGCTCTCAAACTCACTCTTGCAGCCTTGCTTGCTTGCTCTCAGTCTTACAACTGTCTTTCAAAATGTTTTGTGATTTGGAGTGAGGATGCAAGATTCATTCATAGTTTTTGGAGCGCTTAAAGTATTGGTGGACCCATAAACTACTAGGGTTAGGATTAGAGGAACAACCATCTAAAAAGAAAGTGATTTTAATTAAAAATCCCAACTACACTTTTGCCACCCTAGAGGTTTTTAAGGACGATCGAGGGATTAGGCAAAGTCTTTGAGATGTCTCGGGAAGTCCCCAAACCATCCCCAGATGGTCAAGGACATTTCGCAGATTGGGGGCGTCCCTTGTGAGTTAGTAGTCGTGATGAGACGGTGGGGGAAATCCCTGCAGAGCTAATGGTGGTGGTGGGACGATGGGGAGACACCCCCAAACATCCCGAGTCTGGGGACATCTCCATCCCTAAACGTTGGTTTCGGGGATGCACGCGCCCATGGAACAATGATTAGTTTCCCATAAATAGTTTTTATCAATATTATTCTATGAAGAAACTAGGTACATGTCAGCCCTCCCAAAAACTATATTCAAAGAACCAAAATAATCAATAACAAGATTAACTAAACATTAATTCAATTAATAACTTAATCAAAGTCTATAATTTTTAGATTGATTAAACACTTGACTAGTCTAATTTATTATCTTCTTGATTAAATAATTAACCAAATTAATCCTAACTAATCTTTTAATTGCTCATCACCAGAACCTATAAAAACTAATGACAAATGAGCAATTAAATGATTAATCAAATACTTTTATCCAATCAATAAACCAAATTAATTAATTCATCAGATCTAATCAATTAGTTAACGAATTAGACAAATTAACCAGATAAACTACTTTCTTTACCACTTAATTTTCATTTGTATAACTAAAAGTTGTGTCCCTTACGATGTAGTTTGATCTAGATTGCCATGACCTCCTTATGCCTAGTCCATTGTCCATGTTGAGATTATCATGCCACTTCTTTATCTTGATTGTCTCCCTTACTTTTCTTCACGAGTAATCATTTCTCAAGATCGAGTCAACCCAAGCAAAACATCTAAAAAAGGCTCAATGTGTTTTTGTGTTTATAGTTTCCGTTATAATTTCATTTTGTATGTACGTTAGGAAAAGGGCCAATGCATATCAACTTTACTCAAAAGAAATCTTACAATAGAAAGCCGCTTTGCAATGAGAAACTATGGGAGCCAAGGATGTGACATGCTGTAAAAAAAAATCTTTGATATAAAGGGTCCACCTCCTGCACTCTGATTGTTGAATTAATGTGAAGGTGCAACCTTGCTCAGGGGTGAAGAGATCCTTCTCATAATGCAGGTACATAAGGAAAATATTGATATCTCTGTAGCACATGATCCTTGATCAACCAATAAAGGATCTTCCGATTTCTTCATTCAGTGGCCATGCCACCATTTGCTTTGATGCCCGTTATCTTGTTCATGACAAGATGGATGCCAAGATTGTTGCATTTAAAACTTCAGATGATGGTAGTAAAGTTTCATTGTCCCATAATCCTCAAAAGAATAAGCATAAGGTTGAAGTTGTTGAGAGTAATTACGTTGATAAATAAAGTCCTCCTAAATCAGTGTTTGTTAAAAAATGTCCCTACCTTATTCGGCTGATGAAAAAAGAACCAGCAATATGTTTTAGTACTTAACCTTCATACAGAAATACGTTGACACTTATGTCCTCTCAGCAAAAGTTATAGCACTTAACCTTCGTATGAAAAAAACGTTGAGATTTATATTGTCTAGGCAAGTGAATTGACAAAGTTCATTGAGATCTATGACTTGAACCATATAAATCTTAAAAGATGTTCATGTTAGTTTTCAGAGAAATATGTTTGTTACTGGTTTCTACTTCTACTTTGGAAATAGTCAGAGGGGCTATGTACTTCTAACTTCAATTATATCCTTTTAAAGTCTGAAAATATCATCTAAACATGTATATTGCTCTGCCTTGGTGGGAGGATGGCAGAGGCACCAGAATAAAACTGAAACAAAAGAAAAAAATGTGACCATTATTTATTGAGATTGGGTAAACTCATGCAAAACAGCTAATGCGATCAACGTGTTTCTTTGTTCACTATTACACTATGATTTAAAATCTAACATCAGTAAGGTCTACATCTTTGCCCCTAAGATCAAGAACTTGGGAGGTTAGTTTTTGGATCTATAAAGATCCTAAGCATAGAGGACGCTTATGGGTGAGGAGAAGCACGGTTCTCTTTACCCACAACATTAACGCCTGCCCCAAAACCAAGAGAAATAGAGTTCCAGCGAGGGATTAGAAGCATGTTAACAAGACTCAGATATGGCACAAACTCAGCAGGCCAGTCTTGGACTCGGACTCGGACTAGGCCAAAAATCAGCAAAAAATCGAAATTGTTTTAAAAACATAACAAATTGTTTTTAATGGTCCTCTTTCTTATTTTTAATTGTTTTTCCTTTTTTGGCAGTTTCAGCCGATTATATGAGTCAGGTCAGCAGAAGCAGGGTAATTGGTTTGGCTAGTGACTCTCAACTATTATGATTTAAAGAGTTCTGGAAGTGGAATGCAAGGATAGCTACAAGCTTTGTGGTGCATGGGCAGATAAAACACCTGTAGAATATAGCCATGCATTTTTGGTCTGTATTTATATTCAGCACGGATGCATCCCCAGAGATTAGTTCCCTAGAAAACAAGTCCCCTAGGTGACAGGGAGACCCCTGTTAGTCCCACATGGAGAATTGCCCCCTGCCCCTGGAGAACATAAACACAATTGACTGGAAACATGTAATATCTGTGCTTACCAAGGAGAATTGTAATTCATTTATTATAAAGACCAATTTTCTCTCTATTTCGGGTAATGCAGTTGTGAGCAGTGGCTGCATGATTTGTCATCACAGTTAGAAATCTACAGAACAGACTATAAACTAGAAAAACACCAACAATATGGAACAATTGTCTCTCAATTTCTGAGCCGAAGCATACATTGTTCATTACTAATGATTATACTAATGGCTCAGAAATACCAATTAATCAGATACAGATCACATGACAACATAGATAAACTACAGATTACGTTTCAACTTACAGAATCAAGAGACTTATTGAGATATTCTTTATTTGTGTCTCTGCATGATGTAGAATTATTGTATTTTCATTTGGACTTTTTGCCTGCTACTTTTAATGAGAAAATAATCATTACATCAAATTTGTCTAATGTTAAATACCATATTGGCAGGAAACGGAAACAGAAACAGGTAAAAGGTCCAAAATTTGGAAACACTGATTTTCAAACGAAATGGCAGGAAACGTCCATACAATATATTATTAAAAATATATAAATATATGTAAAAAAATGCATGATAACCATTTCTAGTCCATAAGCACTAAAAATATTTTGTATTCATAAATGTTTGAAACATTCAACGTGCTTAAAATTTCACATGTTCATGAATCATGTGACATAAATAAGAGTCTTTTGCCATAAATGAAGAGTGTTTTGCCATAAATGAGAGTGTCTTGCCATAAATGCATGTTCATGAATCATGTGACATAAATGAGAGTGTTTTGCCATTGCATGTAGTGTGTTTATATAGGTTTACACCTATATTTTTCAGTTACTGACGATCAATCTTGCAGAACTCATTGCCACATCAATCTCCCCTGAGTGCACATCCTAAGGAGTGTACCAAGAAAGGGGTGGGGTCGGCTCGTGGTATTTTAGGAGAGATGTCCATATGATTTTTTGTTATACCTATCTATTCCTTCATACCTCCTATGATGTCTCCCTGAAATCCTAAAACCCTGAAATATGGCTAAGTCTAAAACCCTGAATTCTGGCTAAGTCTGAAATCTGATAGGACCCTCCAAAACCTAGAATTTGCATTATAGCTCCTAGATGTTCAAAACCACTCTCAAACATCCTGGAAGTATATACATAAAATATTAAAATATAAACTTAGATATTTATTTTATGTACATACTAGCTGATTCAGGAATCAGGATTACTGTTTTAGCTATTTCTTATTTTTTTAACTTTTTTCAGACTTGTGCCACTGGAAATGCCTTGAAACCCTCCCGAAACACCCGGGCACATGCTGAAAACATACAGTACATTTCTGGCACTTGTTTGGGCGTTACTGGCGGCGTTTCATCACAGAAACATTTCAGGGCAGAAATGTGGGTGGGGCACTTCAGAGAAACAGAGGTTAAATAAAATATAACAAGGTAGTTTTTGTCGTTTTACATTTATTTTGATATTTTTATATTTAAAAATACAGCTGTCCCCTTCACCATTACCATCTGCCTGGGACTTGGATGTAGCTTCTAGGCAGTCTCTTTTTGCATCTGTGTTTCCTTGTTACCCATTAAGGCGACTCAATGGAAAATTGGTCTAGAGTTTCAAAGCTGGTTGGTGTCAGATAGGTACAAAAGCACCTTTTACCAGACACTATTATTCTCTTTCTTGGTATAGTTAATTATTTGTTCCTCTGCATTCATATGAAGTGTTTGTGTTGCTCTATTATGTCTCATGTGATCTTTGTTCCGTGTCAACATTTAATAATGATTGTTAATGTTGTTAATAATGTCAGGGACACAACGTACTTTATTAACCTTCAGTTTTAAGTTCTGTAACATTGAGTGCATACCCAAGTAAGGCATCATTATGTTGTTAATGTTGTAATCATTGTGTTAGGATTCTGCTTCAGATATTGCCATTGGGCACAAGCTACGCTATAATGGTAGCTTTGCTTGCTAAGGCTACAACTGGTGCAGGAACATTTTACCCTTTATGGTCTCCAGCACGTTAACTTGGTCCTTGGTTCTTGTAAGAGGTTATAGTGTTTGGCAGTTGACACTCACCCTAACGTGGCATCAACTGTTTGTCGAAGGGTATTTGAAATGGCGTTTGTTTTCAACCTACCTCGTATGGGTATTTAAACTGCTATTTGTTTGTAATCTCCTGATGTAGCATTTTGGGCCATTCCCAGCTCGCCATCTGGTTGTACTGAATCCCTCTACCTACTGAATATCTGTTATTAAATGAAAGATTCATTTAGAATAAAACAAAAGAAGGTTAAAACATACAGCAAATTACAAAGATTGAGTGAGCACTCTTATGCTACTTTCTCTGGCAGTGACTTTAATAAAACCTTCACAATAGCTCTTCTAAGCTGTTTCTATTAGATAAAAAATTAGAGAGGGCTAACTGCTAAGTTGGCATTCACCCTTTTTCCAATCACAAAAGGTAAGTAACACGCCACGCCTGTGCTAATTTCATTTACATTTGCCTTAATAATATACAACAGCTCTATCATTTGCTTCTCCATCAATATTTCAAACATGAAAATAAATAATTGTATACCTACCAGACGCTTCTCTTTCTTGGCCTGGCTCTTGACCTTCAATTCAATAGCTTCTTCATCAAGCTTTTTGCAATAAGTTTCTTATGTGCAGACAAAACAGGTCCCTGCCACATATTAAGTACAAACCCTTAAAGAAACATCATAATAAAACCCATACACGGATTTTAAATGAGCAAGTACTCTTTCTATGTGCAATCCATATGCATTCAAGAATCCACAAGTCACTGAAATAATATCTAAATGTTTATTTAAAAGTAAATCTTGATAAAATAAAACCCTAGCTGGCTTAATCTTGCACGCCAAAAAACGCTGATAGACACGCCAGAATCGCCTAAACTCTACATTATTACAAAACTTGTAAGATGACTCTTGAATAGTTACTTACTACTTACTGCCTTATTTCATTTTTAAATAAAAAAGCAAACATCTATATCATAACGTGAAAACCTAAAAATGATGTAAACACATTCATAACTTTTAGTTTGAAGAAAGGTAATAATTTAGGTTGCACCAGGTTTGTTAGCAACTAGATTATTACAAAATTTGTAAGAAGTCTTTTGAATAGTTACATACTACTGCCTCATTTCTCTTTTAAAGGAAAAAAGCAAACATCTATATTATATCGCAAAATCTAAAAATGATATAACCACAGCTATAATTGTCAGTTTGGAAGAGAGGCAGTAATTTAAGTGATAGACATATGTCTCTCAGCACAACCAATCCTTTCCTACTAATTCTTGATGCCGAAATCCTTTAGCAAGAGTGTTGTGTAATATAGTGTTTGTTGTAGACCTGCCTTGTCGGGCCCCTTGATAACCAATTGTGGGTGTACCTTAGGATGCTCGGGGTTAGGGTGTATTATCTCCGTGAGACACAAGGTTGTGGTATTCCTTGGGGTTATTGTTTACCGGACATATGCTGCAAGAAACAAGAAACGAAGACACGTGACTGCAGCAGAAACATGACAAACAACGAGATTGGAAAAGGTTGCGCATGGGAAACAGGATTTCTATAAATATATAAAAAAATTCAAACTTATCAAGTTTTAGAACAGTGTACCAGACTCCTTTTCTACTAATTCTAGAGACCAGTATCCTTTAGAAAGAAAGTTACAAACCAGCAATGCAGAGCCCCTTGATAACCAATTGTGAGTGCACCACAGTCTCCATAATATACCATGTTGCAGTATTCCTTGGGATTATCATATGCCAGACCCATGTCCAACCTTAGTTAAGGTAATTCGTTCTCCCTTCCTCTAGATGCACATTGCAACATTGCTTGTGGACTTGATCAATCTAAAGGAATAAAGTAAGATGTTCTAACATATATACCACAAAGATGCCCTGTCATAGCACAACCTTGAACATTTCCCATAGCAGGCATATCATACGAACGGCTGCCAGGCTGCTATTATGACAAATATCCTCCAAGTACCGCCACAATTTTCTTTCTGCTAGAAGAGCAATTGCACTGCAAATCAAAATTCTACGCGACATAGGAGGCATAGCACTTGGAATGATTAAGATGCATTGTATAACTTTTTAGACCACAAGCATTTATCTTTCACAGTTCATAATTATTTCTTATAGAAGTCTGATCCACTATTATGATAACAATTCATCTGAATTTTTTTGAAATTAAAAATTCCAACTCCAGCTACTTTTCATGGACTGCCATTTTATAATAAATAGAAAATTTACCTCACCTTGATAGCCCCGTGAGATTTAGCCTGTGTTCTGCTATAAGCCTATAAGTAATATTAAAAAAGGAAATGCATGCAAAATATGGAGAAGGAAAACTCAACTTAGTTAGAGATCAAAAGGAACCCCATAACTTGAACAGGTAACTCCAAAGCTAAGATCACTCATATTTCTTGAGCAAAATCTGATTTATAGGGAAAAAATTGCTGCTTCTAGAAGAAAAACTGCAGTTTAATATAATGCAATTGTATTAGCCTTATTTATTTTTCCACAATGAATATACTTTGAATCGCTGCAGCTATTTCTTTTTCAGTTGCAAGGATATCTCCATTAGAGAAAATTGGAGCTGAAATCCAAATATTGACTATTTTCTGAATAAAAAATAAGCCATGCCTTAAAAATTATTAAATGAGTTTATTTATTTGCACTATAGTTTTTGCTTAGGGTTTGGGATTAAGATGGTGGGCCATCTAATTGTGGTGTGGGGGCGAGAAAGCAGGCCACCTTCCTGCCATGTGGGGCTGAAGCTGAGTTGTACACTTTACCAACATTGGCCATTTTCAATACTCTACAACTCTCTTACACATAATCCATGACATTGTTTACCCATATATCACTACTCCACAACCTCTGTAACATGTCTTCTGGACTATGGGCCAACTTATAGGCTTCTTGCAGTGAAGGGTTCCAACCCGTGTCACTTCAAACGAATGTTTCCCTTCATCATTAAACCAGATCTCTTTGTACAAATTGGAAAGTATTTTTCTAACAGCTGCCTAAAACTTTATTTTTCACATACTCACACAGCTTCTTAGATAACCAAAAAATAACTTCACCTCTGGTGAAAATGCAACTCTAGAACTTTAAAAATTGAATATATTAATGTACAATTCTCTGAGGACACATTGTAGCAAAAAGTTCCCGGGAAAAGAACATTGTAAAGTAATTAGATTATCGATGTTTTTGGGCCATACTTCATGACCCATGAGCCACAAAGCGTGTCCACGAAGTCAATAATCTAGTTCTTAGCAAAAAAGCAGGATAAACTAGATAAAAGCTTGAACCTTCTGTCCATAAAATCTCTTTTCAAAACTTGACAAAAGCTGCGACCTTCTATGCAGTTCATCCAGAATACATTCAACGTTATCTTCCAATGAAAATACCCATTCTAAAATTTAAATCTTTCCACGCAGTTTTCTCCAGTAGATCTCTTCAACATAGGTTTAAATCTGCGTTTTAAAATATAAATATGTTTACAGTCTTTACCAGAAACTCTCTTTTCAACGTGGCAGGGCCAGGTAATTTATTACTAACCTAGAAAGCTGGGAAACTATTCTGATATGTACATAGTTTTTCCTGTAAGCTCTCTTTTCAACATTATGGACACCGGAAGCTTAAAATCATTTACTCTAATATTTCCTGTGCCTAAATTTACCAAGACAAATGAAAATTTTCACTTTTCCTTATATAAAAGTAGACGGAACAAATTAAACAAATTTGAAGTTACCAGGGCATCATCTGGGACTTTGTTCTCCATGATTTTCGCAAACGCCGCGCGAAAAGCTTTTGAACCCTCCGCAATACGAATTTCCTTCTTTTCACCATCGCTGCCGCTACCGTCTTCCTCGTCTTTGTCCTCTTCACTACTGCCTGCATAACCTTCCTCATCCTCCTCATCTTCTTCTTCTTCTTCTTCTGCTGAAATGCTCGTAGAAACTCCATTTGAGCTTATGGAAACCCCTTCTTTTTCTTCTTCGTCGCTGCTGCTTCCTAATGCTTCGTCTTCTTCGGCTTCTTCCTCTTCTCCAAATGAATATTCATCTTCTTCGGAGCTTTCGTTAATATTTTCTTGTTCGAATGGTTCTAAGACTTGTTTGGGGTTTACTGTTCTGATAGAATCTTCTTTTGATTTCTTCGCCTTCTTATCGGGTTTATGCGCTGCTGCATACTCTGCACTGCGCTTATGCGGAATCGGTATCGCTATTTTTAGCTGAGCCATGTCTACTAAAAACCCTTCCTAAACCCTTCACTGGAAACTCGTCAAACAATATCGTATGGCGGGCGGTTCAGACTCTGTGACCTGGGGGCAGTGATCAAATTTGAAGGGCTGGTCTGAATTTCACTACGAAGGGTAAATATTGCACCAACCCTTCACTGATGAAAAGCAGTATAAATATTTCACACTTCTTGTGACAAGAGTAGATTAAGTAGTCAACGTCACAAAAATAAAGAACATTTTTAATCGAGATATATTTTTTTTTTAAATGAATGTTTATTAAAACTAAGAACATTTTTTAATCGACAGATTAATTTTTTTTTAAATGAATGTTTTATAAAAATTAAGAACATTAATTAGGTGTTGAATATAATATTTTACATCAATCACATCTAAGAATAATATCTATACCCCTACATAGGGTCTATTTTATTATAACACTATTTTTAAACTCAATCTAAAATAAGTCATCTATTAATTAACTCATTTCATTTGAAAAGTTGTTTAATAATTTGTTTCTTACAACATTAAGCACACAAGCAATGAGTAAGATCAATTATCTTGGTCTAAATGTGTTAGGGTGTGTCATGCACCTCTGGACGCTCGAGAAAAACAAAAGCAAACTATCCATAACTATTAACTCAAACTCGATTTGATTTTCTATATGCCACCTCTATGAATGCCATTATTATGGACCTTCCACTATCTTTTCAAACTTACTTTGCTTAATGTGCATGTTAAACGAGAAGAACATCCCTTTGATTCATATTAGGCTCAAGCCAATAGGTTCCAATGTAGTGATCCTTTGACTTGACATTGATATGATCCTTGGCTTACATAATTTATACTTCGAGCCTTCACGGTTAATTGATATTGTCCACTATTTCCATCTCATAGGTTGTGGGTTTCACTTAGGGAAAATTTTAGTGGCGAATCTTCATTAATTCACGAATATTTTGGTTTTTAAATTTTGTGAAATTTTAGGTATATGGATATGACTAATTCGCCTAAATTTTAAAGGTTCAAGTTACTTTTAGGGGTCAGTTTGTCCAGCTGTTTACGCCAATAACCAATTTTTTTAATTCAAATTGCCATTAGCGAGAAATTAAAATTTGTAAAATTCACCTTCATATATATAACATTACTAAATATCACTATGGTTGTAGGGTAGCGACCGCTAAGCTATGCAAAGAGTTGTTTACAATGACAAAATCTAATGGAATTTGCTTGTATCTTAAAATTCACCATGGTCTAGCCAAAGTTACCTAGCGACCGCTAAGCTCTAAAATTTACCATGGTCATGTTCATGTATTACCGATTTAGCTAGCACTACTAAGCTATAAATATCTCCATTTTTCACCAAAAAAATCACATTTTTAGAAATTTTTTGTTTAGTGAAATTGAATTATTAATCCTTTTGATTAATCCAAGAGAAATATGGCCAAATATCACTATGGTTAGAACCTGAAATTTCTTAAGCTATGTGAATAGTTGTTTACAATGACCAAATCTAATGGACTTTACTCGTGTTTTAAATATCTACATCATCACTTGTCACATGATTTGATATATGAGATGGAAATTTGGAAAAATGATATAATTATGTTTGTAGTATATTTAATCCCATATTCCCAGTGCCCAACATCCAAATTTTGTGTTTGTAACTAAATATTTTATCGGGATTTACAAATTAAAATGACAGTGGTTGACGACCATTTTTCCACACAACCCTTCTTTTGACAATTTGAATAAAATATTACACTTACAATTTGTCAAATGATTTATAGGTTTTGAATTTTTTTTTACAGGCAAATTTTGACCTGCCCTTCTCTGACGGGTTGGAAGCCCTCGGAAGGGTCATGTGGCAGTGTAATTTTGAACGCTGCTGGGGCCTTTAATATAACGAAAGCAAATAGAAAGCTCTCCTTTAGTAATATGGTTTCAGTGTCAATTTTCGAATAAGGAATGTTTAAAATCTCTCAAAAACTTTGACAAACCAAAATTATAAGGGAGTAAACTTTCTTCTTTTTTTGCCTCGTGTACGATCTCACATTTTGCATAAATATCTACAAAAGTATTTCACAATGTAATATTTGTAAAAATTACTTTCCTATTATTATCCTCTCGAAGGCATGTATATAGTCTCCACTCAAATAAATATTAATTTTGACTAGCTCGATTAAATAGTGTCATCTCAGTATTGAATCGCTAGAGCTAAAGTTTCATCCTTTGATTTTTTGTTTTTGGCATGATTTGATTGGGCTAAAGTTTCATGTTAAAAAAATTTATTTTGCCTCCATTTTATTGATTTGTCTCTTTATTATCTCCGCAGAAGGCTAGGATATTGTTTTCACCATTGCAATTAGTTATTTGCATTTTGTCCAATCAAATTTTGTCATTTGTATTTAACTGGCTAGAGCTAAAGTTCCATCCTTTGATTTTTTGTTTTTGGCAGGATTCTATTGGTCATCCCCTTTATTTGTTACTGTTGAGGGAAAAAAGGGGATGTACTCCTGATCATTAAATGCGTTTACTGTTCACACTTAAATACATTTACTGTGCATCTGTAGATTCGGATGGTTTTGTGTGGCTCGAGGCCAAGTATGATTTTTTTGTATGGTTTTTGGAAAATCCTAAGAAGAAATGATGGCTGCTCACAAAACCAGAGCTTCAGGATGAAATAATGGCGACATAGAAAACGATAAAAACCGCAAATAGGAGAAATTTATCTCCAAAAAAGAGATAAGCATTCCCAAACCGATGAAATGGATGCATAGATCGATAGAGCAAACAAGTTCCGAGATCAAGATAGATTTTTCAGAAAGATGTATGGCAGGTTGAGAGCGAACTTCTAGAGAAAGCCCAAGAATGGCGTCTGGCAAAATTTGCGAGATAATCCTTGATCGAACTCAGAATGCTTCCATAAAATGCAAAAATGCCAAAATGATTATGTGCTTAATGACTTTTTTATTTTCATTGTAGAAACGTGTCTCAGCAGTGTAATTTGAGTTTCATTTTTGTTTATTGTAATGTTTTAGTTGCTAGCATTTAGGGTTTATGGTATTATCGGGGTTTTACTACTGTATATTGTGTTTGAAAGCTAATAGGGTTTACGGTTTTTATTTAGTTTTGATATAAAAATATTCTCCATCATTTTAAATTGTGTATAGTTATTTCATTATCCGCAAAGGCTCGGGTTGTCATGGGAAGATGGTCTTGGTGTTGCTAAAAACTAGTTAACTACTTTTATGCTATGACGAGAAGACCAGTGGTCAGGCATTTGCAGAGAAATGAGTTTCATTTTGCTGGTTTAATTTTTTTACTCTATAAAGGTTGGGGTTGTCACAGGAAGACAAGCTTAACAACAATTTTGCTGCTATTCCGAGAAGACTGGTGGTCGAGTATTTGTAGAGAGGAGTTTCAAGGTGCTGGCTTGATTGAAACTATATACTTGTGTTGAACACTTGCTATATTTTGCTACTCAACAAAGGCTATTTCCTCTTTAGATGCTCAAGTATTTTGCTTTAGAAAATATTGATTACTGTATGTTATCTCCGCTCTCTTGTATTATAATAATATGGAATGTTATTTTTCAAGGAAAAACTAGAAATTTATGCTAATAAGAATAATAATGCAAATTGTTTAGTCATAATCCAGTTCTGCAAAACCATCAACAGTCTTAAGTTTACTTCTTTGGAGAACCCTGAATTTGAGGGTAGTACAGATTATACAACTGCTATAGGTCAAAGCCTAAGATGTATGAACTGTCATGTCAAATGTCTTTTTGTAGACTTTTCAACTTGATAAAAGCCACATGCATGCATGATAAGTCATACACCCTAATATATAATATTATGTTTCCTAGCTGTTACAGATTTATGTATTGAGCTTAGAAGCAAATAACATTGATAATCATAGACTTTATGCTTCCACAGTCCATAAGATGAAGATCCCAAAAACCATTCTTCGTTTAACATTGATAATCTCAGGAAAGCATTCAAAAGGCTCATAATATTTTTGTTTTTCAGTGTCAATTATGAGCTGAATTTTGAAATTTTCATGTTTTTCTTTCTAAAAAGTTCGAGATGGACATCTAATTTTTCCACATCAACTATGTTTTGCTGTCAATATATAGTATCAAAATTTCTTTAATAGAAAAAGATTTAAATGAATCCTACAAGTGTTTTCACCCTGCAGTTTCTCATATAATGTACAGGCCACGGCTATTAAGTAAACCTCAATTTTCCACCCCATTTCTCCTTATGCTAGTGGTTTACATTAGTGTCATCTAAACAAAGGGCGTTTTTGGGACGATTGTTGTGATTTCAGGAGGGGAGTAATTGAGTTAATTTTTCTACACTATGTTTGCAGGGTTTCTAAATTGAAATCCTGATATGGTTATTGGTTCCTAAATACTTCTATTGGTATGATTTTCGGGCAGGTTAATGGCTGTGCTGGAAACATGGGCAGAGAAGTGGGAGAAGCAGCCCTCTCTGCAGGTCTTCAACTTGTTCCTTTGTCTCTCACCAGTCCTAATCTTAGACATCAAAGGGTCCACATAGGAGAAGTAGAAGTTGATGTACGTAGTGCATCAGAAAAAGATGTTGTATTTGATTCTGTCCTTCATAAGTATCTTGATGTAGTTGTAGTTAGACTGCACAGTTCCTTGTGCTGTGAATGGTGACTGACATTGGATTTTACTTCTACAAATTTGCTTCAAGCATGTTGTTTAGCGTCATCTGCTTCTGGTAAGGGAATAGCTTTGCTTTAGTTCTAAGACACGCGGGCTATTCTAAGGTATCATTCTTTTGTTGTATGAAGGGTAATCTCTCTGAGTTCAGGCAATTGTAACTAGCAGCTAGTTAACACAGTAGAAAAGAGGTCATAAATGTGGCTTTTATATATTCAATTAAAATGTATATTCCAGTGACCTGGACTGGGTTTCTGCCATAAAATGTGTAGAAAACACAGAATTTTATTGTAGAATAGGTGTACCATTTGTAATGGGCACCACTGGGAGACCGAGAAAAAATACTGGATGTGGTACAAAAGAGTGGCTTTTCTGTATTTGTTTTGTTTCCAAGGGTTTCATCTTTGATGTGCTTAAAATGTCGAGGGATTGTACAGGTGAAACGCAAGTGTGGAGCCACAGGACGATGCTCGGTAAAGATGTGTTTATTCTGTGCATTGAACGCGGCTTCAACAGGGATTCATCATGGGTTTGATTATCGTTCTCAACCAAACTCGGCTTAGATCTGAACCAACACTAGCCAGTTGTCTGGTGTATTATGTCCAATGTTGTCTACGTGGCACGATCGTCTCTGTTTGTTTTTAAAACAAGTAGGTATGGCATTAATTTGAAAACTAAATAAACGCGAGTCGAGAAATGCCGCCATTTTAATGACCATGATTTGTCCGTCTCCACCCTGAAAAAAGAAGGCCATGTTTGAACAAGTAGACAAAAATGTGTTAGACGCCTGAGTTTGGCCCAGAGCTTCTGACCCTGCAGCCAATGTGGTGTCTTACCAATCCAGGAATGTGTAATCTCAATCAATAATTATGTCTTGATCAGTTTCGTTCGCTGTGGCCTTTTTAATAAAATATTATTGCGACTTATCTAAAAGATACTCACAAAAAACCCTCGAGTTTCTTGACAAAGAAAATACCTTGTTAAATTGATTCATATCATTTTATTTGCTTAAATGCCATTAACATGTTTTTATTATATATTGTTTTTTCCACCAAAATATATCCTTATTTATCGACAACTAGACTTCTCAACAATTTTTAGGTGTCTATTCTAATTTGCCACACACTTTTACCTATTAAAAAATTGCAGACCACCAACTATTTAATTATATTTTTCATAAGGAAATGCAACACTACAACATGCAAGGAATGTAAAAGTTTTCTAAAATTTAAATTTTAATGTCGTTTTAGTTTCCAATTCGCTAATTTTTATAAGGAAAATTAGAAATTTAATTTCATATTAACAATTTTTTGATAAAGGGTTGTTCAGCAAGAAAATTCATCGACATAGTACCTTTGCTTGTATGTGACTTTAAATGTCATCATCCACTCACAAGTTCACAAACACACAACTCCAAGTGCTTGATTCAATTTGTGTATCTACCATTTAAGAACCATATTTTTGAAACTTTGAGTACTATGATGGTTCTAACAAATCAAATTGTGCATTATGAATCAAGAATATTTTTATTATAAGATTGACTTCCTAATTATTTTGATTTTGTTTTTTTCACATTTATTTTCTTGTCTAAATTAATTTAGTTTATTTTACTTATGCATGATTGAATTTATAGAAGTATCTCAAGGCCTTATGATATGTAATCTTTCCTCATCGAGCTACTTGATGTGTGTCTCCAGCTCTAAACTCCAACTTAATTTTGCTATTGTTTTCCTTCCATCATATTTTGGCCATGAATGAGCTCCTAAATTTGAACATTTCTTATTCAAATATGTATTTTCTTATGTCAATCTTATCAATACCACGAAGCTTTTGTGCCTTAGTTTCTTTTCAAGTTCGTTTTTCTTCTCAACGGCTTCTTTCAAACTCTTCACTATGACGTAGTTTTTCAAGATCTGGATCTCTAGTCCGAATGCCCTACTGAAAACTTCTTCACTATGACCTCATAGGTTTTTAGCATGCTCTACTACTCTTGAATTTCAGCCAGCAAATGGGCATCCTACAAGGGTTTTTCCTTTTCCCTGTAACAGTGCTTGAGCTCTGATATAATCTTGACAAGACACAAAGAGGGACACTTTATCTTCACGGGAGGTGCAGACAGCAATAGGAAAGCACCACGGTCTACGAGGGTACCAAGGCCGTTACGAAATTCACTTCGCAATAAATAAACCCTAATCCTTTTATTGGTGTATCAACGTTTGAATATATAACTTCCTTTTGCATATATTTCTAAATAAATTTCACTTTTTTCAAAGTAGAATACTTTCAATCAGTAGGATACATGAAACAAAGTTGTAATCTGCAAAATATCAAAGTTTGATGGACTGGTTACTATAATAGGTAGTTCAAGTAATTAGAAAAATTGCTTGTCATTCAAATTTGGGATATTGTTGATGGTTTAAACGAATTGCATAGGATTTAAACAAGCCATGTTTAGTGTTGAAAATGGAAGTAAGATTTTTACTTTAGAATTTTCAATAATTAACAACCAAAGCAATAAAAGGAAATAGTAAGATTGTAAGACAACTTTTTATTCTATAGACCAAATTCATCCAGACATAAATTTACCATTTTCCTTTCCCTTTCTTGATTTGAGATGCATATCTCCATTTTCTTCATTGAGACTCACTAATTCACAAAAGGCTTTGTTCTTTTATTTATCATAGTCTTTTTGAGAAGCTAAACAAAATATTTTACCTTATATATTTGAGATTATTGTTGCATCAAATTCAAGGATAGGAACCACGGTGATGTGAGCTAACACATATCTTACATACATAATTGTCCCATGTCTTTAGGAATTGCAAAGGCTTGTGTTTGGATTGTGATCTTATCTGAAATAAAGAATTGCATCACTGTGGACACCCATTCCAATCAAGGTCCAAGGAAAAAGTTATGCCCTTCTATAACATGTGATTCTTAGACTTGTTTACAACCATGCCCCGCTTTGACAAGCATCGAATTTACATGCCTATCATGATGTAGCGATAGGTTGACCCTTGGGTGCCATTAACCCATTGTTCGTATACTCTTCCCTAATGGCCTACCAGTACCAGATTTGACTCAGCTTAACTTGAAACAAAGAATAAATAATTGTTTTACATACATATCTACCCAAGCACATATAACTATATTTTACGAAACTCATATGGCATTTATTACTCATTAAGCTCTTACATTTTTTTACAAATGTAATGTTCGTCCCCGTATACCACAAAGCATTAGCTTCGGCAGGATTTGCCATATCATGGCCTTGTTTCTTATTGTAGATAGGGAAAAAAATTGTCCTTCCTTGCTTTAAACAAAGTCATTGTGTGACACAACCTTGGTTGTTGTTGTGGGGCTCGAGGTTTCATTCTAGTGGGTGAATTGTTGTTATTACTTACACATGTGAGACAATGGATGGATCGGATGACCTTGTGAGGACATGTGTTCCCATGGAATGCAATTTCGGTGCTTCATTTATTTTTGTGCTAAGGAAGTTTGATGTATTTGCTATTTTTCGATTCAAAGTTTGCGATTGTTTTTGTTGAGTTAAGATGTTTTGAGGTTTTGCAAGGTTTTGAGAAATTTTCAAGAGGAGCATTTGAAGAGGAATGCCAACCTAACCAAAGTGGGTCCAGATAACGCAAGATTGGGCCCCGGTAACTGCACAAGTACCCTTAGAAGTCAAGTGAAGCACGTGACTCGAAGGCCATCAACCCCGCCATCGGAGGCGACACTTAAGTCAAGACCGACAAAGATGACGGCGGGCAAAAAAAAGAATACGCATCACCCTTTGGTGAATATGGGAAGCTTGACAAAGAGACTAAGCCTATTGCGCTTAATAAGGTTTCAACGAAGGCACAACAGCCATTCAAAAGGCTTTGACTAGAGTAGAAATTGAGCCAAACGGATTCGACAAAGTGTATTAATGAGAGGCCTCAAGTGGTTCAGAATACAAGAGTGGGAAAGCCATGCCAAATCAAGATATTTTGGTTAAGATGGAGAGGTCTTTGGGTGTCAAGTGAGAGGGGAAGTTTCCAAATATGTGCATGACCATTAAAGCTAAATCTTCCAATTAAATGATGTCATGTGTATTTATATGGTATTAGGCTAAAGTTTCATGTTAAAAATTTATTTTGGCTCTATTCTATTGGTTTGGCCCTTTATTTTTCACTATAGACAGGGAAAAAAATTGTCCTTCCTTGCTTTAAACAAATTCATTGTGTGTGACACGGCCTTGGTTGTTGTTGCGAGCTCAAGGTTTCATTCTACCGGTGAATCATTATTATTATCGATGTGAGATAATGGATGGATCGATGACCTTGCGAGGACATGCATTCCCATGGAATGCAATTTTGGTGCTTAATTTATTTGTGTTTATGTTCGCTAAGGAAGTCTCGATGTATTTATTATTTTCAGTTACAAATTTTGTGATTGTTTTTCATTGGGTTAAGATGTTTTGAGGTTTCGCAGTGTTTTCGAAATTTTCAAGAGGAGCGTTCAAAGAGGAATGTCGACTGACTAGTAGGTCTTAACGCAAGGTTGGGCACGGGTGTTTACACAAGCACCCTCAAAAGTTGAGTGAAGTGCGTGACTCGAAGGTCGGTCGTCAACGTCGCCATCAAAGCAAAGACTCAGGTCGAGACCGCTCAAGAAAGTTGACGACGGGTGAACAAGAAGATGTAATAACCTTTAATGAAGGCGAAGAAGCTTGACGAAGAGATTGAGCCCACTGCGCGTAATAAGGTTTTGACAGAGGTACGGCGCAAGCCAAAAGGCTCGGACTAGAGCAAAAATTAAGCCAAGCCGATTTGGTGAAGTGTATTAACGAGAGGCCTCAGTGATTCGAAATACAATAGTGGGAAAGTCGTGCCATATCAAGCTATTTTAGCTAAGATGGAGAAGGCTTTGGGCGTCAAGCTAAGAGGGAAGGTTTCCAAATAAAAGCATGGTCGCTTTTCATTGCTAAATCGGTCGTGGATGAAAATACTGAAGTGTGTGGGGTTTTTTTTGTTTTTGTTGTCTATACATGTTTTGGCCGAAAAACTAAATAGAGGTAATTGGATGTTGTTTTGATTTGTTAAACCAATATCTATTATCTAGAAAATATAAACTCCTTACAAGTAAAAGGGTTGTGTTAATTTATTAGGATGATATGTAATTATGAACTTAATTAATACACTTTTACCATTTTAATTTTTTTATAATTTCCCCTTTTAGTATATTAAAAGGAATGAATGGCTTAATACATTTTAACAAATCATCGCCTTCACCAATTATTGAATTAAAATTGGCCTCCCATGTTATCAAATTAATAAATCATCGTTTCACCCATTATTAAATTAACAATAACTATTTTTAACCAATTACAAAGAACTCTTTTAATATTTATATTTGTAATTGTAAAAATGTTTCATTGACATATGTTATTGCATAATGACACATACAAAAGTACTTTTTGGAACAATTTAAATTCCTCTAATTGTCTCTCGGAATGTTTAGAAATCTATTATGGGTTATAATAATTATTGAAACTTGTGAGTATAATATATGGTTTCACAAATTTTAGCTATGTTGTTATCTTTGAAAAATCATTTCTTTCTTGATCTGAAAGAATCAAATTCAAGAGTCTTTCCGAAGAGAGCCATTATTTATTTTATTATATGGAAAACATTTATTCGTTGTTTTATCGTATAAGAAATATTTAGATTCTTAACATTGGTGTAAAAATGAATTGACATTTGGAGGAGAGGTTAAATTCGACAACCGTTTAGACGGTTTTCTGATTTTAATCGTAAAATACTTGCAAATATTTCAAATAACCGTCACATGTGACTTGCGTATTTACAATATTACTGTCATTTTTATATGGATTTATCTATAATCGGGAAAAAGTTAAGGAACCGACCTAAAAAAATTTATAGAAATCGTGGCGAATATGGTCAGAACTAGATTCGTTGGGTTGGTTAATTATCTAAAATCTATGTTCGTGGCATTGGTGAACTATAATATTTGAAGGAAATTATATATGGAGTGGCAAATGAAAGTTAATTCATTAGCACGAAGGATATTTATTGCATAAAACATTTTTAAGTCGAAATGGAGGACTTCCACGTGTTCCCATATCTATCACTATGCCTCATATAATCGCGAGTCAAACGTTATTGAATTGGTTCATTCTGCGGGCTTGGATTCCATTGAATGCCTTTTCCTTCAGATGCCCGAATCCCGCCACATGTCCACCCAATATTCAATTTCAGGGCGTTGGGGATTCTTTTACATACCTTTAGACTCAAGTGCCCAAAATGGGTGACACTTGACCTCTCCTCATGTGTTGAGGCTTATCAAAAGTTTTAATTCATTAGTGGAGTCTTTTAAATTTTGGCAAGTCTTCTAAAGGATTAACGTCTTCCAATCTAGATCTTTATATATATATAGCGAATTTAATCAAATTTCAAAAATTCCTTAACACGTGCGAAATGAGACCAAATGAACAGGAAGGTTCCATAGATTTCTTGGCGATCCAAGAATATTTTAAAACCCTAGCCCATCTATCACGTGGCAATTAAAATAAAAAATATATGTTGGGATTAGAGATCTATTGGCTATTCACATGGGACAAATTATTGTTTGTGGATTTTTGGGTGAAACATGGTCATTTCCATGGTCATAAAAATAGCCAAATTCATATTCCAAAATTCCTACTTTTAGCCAAATTATGAATATTAGCCACTAAAATTTTCCTTGTGTCTATAGTTTGTATCAATATATAATATACATTGAAAAATTAAATAAATATAAATGAGTAGTGTTTACATAACTATTATTTTTATTTTTTGAAGGGCAATATTGGAAAATTATCGTCATCCAAAAATTGTTTGACACGATCTAAATTTAACCACCGCTTTAGAGTGATGTCCACTTTGTAAGGAAATTAATTAGCTTCACTTAAAAATAAATAAAATGCTATTTAGTATTTATGATTTAATCTAAGTGAATTTATTGAGCTTAATGGTATTGAGGATTAAAGAATATTGAAATCAAAGTGTGTTATTGATGTTGGTATCAAAGCCCCTTGGATTACGCATGATATGTTCAAACCTCTAGAAATTTGTGAGTAAATAACACTTGTCACATTCTAATTTTAAGTAGAATGTGATGGGTCATTGGAATATGAAGGAATCGGAACTAATAAACATCTATAAACTAGTTTTGTATTGAGTATTTCCTCATATTATTTGTTCTTTTGTTGTTGTTCATCTACTAATTATGTTTTCTACTCGGCCATGAGATGCATCCTTATGGACCCCACGATTCAATGCACCGAAGTTACATTAAGAACTAAAGTCGCTCGTGTCTACATCTATTGTTTCATATAGTTCGTTTCAAATTCCATTTACATATTATTTGGTACTCTTTTTGCAAATTTTAACAAACCAACTTTTCATGGCAAAACAATTTTATGCCAATCATCTTATGTTTTGATCTCAACAATACACATCTGCAAAACAAAATGAGTTTTGATTTCCCAATGAAAACTCTGTTTAAATTACACCATGGAGAGTTTAAAATGATAAATATCCCTCAGCTTCTACATTTTCTATTTCTTCCTCCCCAATGCTACAAAACATTATCTTCAACAATATTTTTCATATCGCGACCTTGTTATTTTATTCATGTCCATACCCATTTTTCAAGTTCCCGCCTTTTAACAATTCCATTTTGTGAATATGTTGAAAAAGATTTATTGATCGGGTTGAGCATATATTACAAAGTTCGCAAGGTTATTTCATGACATTTACGTACACATAAAACAAGGCACGTGTAACTACAACATCAAACAAATAACACCTCATAATATGTCTCAATGGATGTCCATACCCCATTCTGCAAAGATTTTTATTTTTCCACAGATATGGGTATGTTGGGAAAGGTGAGTTGATTGGGTTGGATATATGTTCATTGCATTTGGTGAAATAAATTCAATGGATCTGCTAAGCATGTAGAATAACAATTTACATGACCACAACAAACTGCCCATGGCCTCCAATAGTGATGATTTGACTTGGAGGCGGGAAGAGTGGTTCAGTCAAACGCGTATGGACTTTGATTTTACACCTAGAAATTGCATTCTCTTGAAAGTATCTAAAGTATTTTCAACAAACCCATTATTTATTGAAATAAAATAGTGATTTCATTCAGATCTCATAAAAACAAATGAAATAAATTCATTCCATGAGACCACATCTCCTTGAGTTATTTGGTAAAAGGGTTCATGTGATTTGTGTATGCTTCCATAGGTTGTATAAATGTCTACGAGAGCATTAACAACTGTAACATTACACATAAATATGTTTTCCATTATACCTTGATGGATGTCCACGTCGTGTTTTAAAGCTTTTATTTTAGCACGGTATGGGAGTATGCTAACAAAGGGTGCGGAATTTGGATTTACATATACGAAATGTATTTTCTTGAAAGATTCAAAGGCCTTTTCAAAAAAAAAAAATTGTGCATATCATGCATTCATTCCAATCCACGAGGCCATATCACATTGAGGTATTTTGTAAAATAGTTCATGTGTCTTTTATACAATTCAACATTTTTCATAATCATGGAGACCAACGAAGGTATCTCTAAAAATCTCATGTTGTAGTTCATCAAATAGTTTACATGACTTGTGCATGATTCCACATTTTGTAATTATATATGCGAGGCACTTCGCAACAACATCTGTCAATAGTCCCTCCATTAAAAATGATGAATATTAGCTAAACTAACCTAATTGTGGCTAATTGCTCCAGAGATTTTACCATTTATTAGGAGAAAGACTGGCATCGAAGAACTTTAAATCATAGAGATCAACATTGTTCTTTCTCAAATTCTCATGCGCCATAAATATAACAAGTATGAGAAAAACTCCTTCATATAATGCCTCATTTACTGTTAATTTGACAAAGAGGATGTTCACTAGAAAATGTATTGTTCTAAATATCCCATTTTGGCATAGGTTGGGAGGATGCTAGAAAAGTTTGTGGACTCTAGCACGACACCTAAAAATTCTATTTGCCTAAAGTTTTCTAAGGTTTTTTCATCAAACCCAAGTTTCGCATATCATGTGATAATTTCAAGTCAATTAAACCACACATCTTTCAGAATTCTTGAACAATTCACATGCTTTCACATTTTACAAACTTTTTATTTACAAGGGCTCTTACAATTAAAAAAAAAGACATAACAAACAACAAATAAGATGGGTTCCACCAAGATTCCCATGTTTGAATGCACTCTAAAAATGGATCCAATGCCTAAATATGGCATGTTATTTCCCACTAATTGATTTGAAATAAAAAAGGGCATCCTCCTATTTTTGCATAGGTTGGTAACATGTTAGAAAAGGTGAACTTATCATATTGGACACTTATTGGATAAATATGGTGAAACTGTGTCAATGCTCTGTCTAGATGCCCATCCCGAATGTGTGCATATCAAATGATCAATCAATCCATGACGCGACATCCCTTTCATGCATTTATTCAAACATTCATCATGTTTGTTGTAAAAATCCCCAATGTTGTTAATTGGAATGGCATATTCAACCCACCTTAGAGATTTGTAGGGGCCAACTCGAGAGAGGTAGAGTGGGAAAACCTTCACACAAATTTAAATATAAATTCCTTTGAAGCACCAATTCAACAATCTTCAAATTAAAAACCCTTCAAATTTTCAAGCCAACAAAATCTAATGTAAATTATATCAACCCAATTTTGCGGTTTACTGATTATTGGGGGAGACATCAAATCTTTCAATACTTGATTTCCAAAGCCACTTCTCATACCAAGTAATATGTGTCCTATAACTAGCAATCGTACATGAAGTGTATGATGGAAATGCTAAAGGGGATAGAGTGAAGAATAAAAAATGAGAAAGTGAAATAGAGGGAAAGGATGAGGGGAGATCAAGAAGGGGTTTGATGGAGAGGGAGGACATTGTGTTCCAGTGTATGGTCTATATCTTGCACGTATTATTCACGACGTGGTGTAAATATGCGTTTGAATAGGGAAAACTACAAAATGGGGAAATTTGAAAAGGTTACATGTTCGAGACCCAACTGAAATGATTGCTCATTAGAACACTTTGTAACCTCCCTTTTTAATTTAAATATGGTGTAATTTTCATGAAATAGGAGATGCACGAATAGTCATCAATAATTGAGTTCCTGCAATGGTAGGCCAAACATGTATGGTGTGTGAATGTTGTATGTTGAGACTCCATTAATCACATGAGTGCAATTTGAGCCTAAAGTGTCAAAAAATAAAAATGTCGAAAACTCAATATGTTAGAAGGTCAAAACCCATCCACATTTCTCTTTCCATTAAAACTTTGTAGTCATGTTTTTTAGTTCTAATCTTGAGTAAATAGGCAATGCAAGAAGAAGCATTAACAATTGAACCCCTCTAGTGATTAGTCATATAAGTGGTAGGTATATGTTATCTCTTGGTTGAGCTCGACTATTTGAAGCGGATCGAAATGCTTGTTTCTTAGCCTCAATATGCCACACAATCTGATCCTTTTAGATGCATGGAAAAATCTAAGAGAGACAACATTTGATTTTTTAGATAAGACATACACATTAATGGAAAGTTGGAAATAAAAAAGTGAGAAATAAATATATGCATGTTCTACACCTTTTCCATGGTTTAAATTGTAGCACTTAAATTTTTTTTACTAATGTTACAATTTATCGAATCAATCTTTGTCGCATTATTCATGCGAATGCAAATTTATGCTTAAAAGAGACAAAATAAATAATGGGAAAAATCCAACAAGTTTCAAGTTTGAAACCCAACTGAAATGCTTGTTTCTGTGAGCATGGTATAGCCCCCTTTATAATTCTATCTTCAAATAAATGCAGGAAATAGACGACGTGTGAACAATCATTGATAATCAAGTTCACATTATTCACATAAGTGTACTTTACACTTAAAGGTGCCAAAATAAAAAAGAAACTATCAATACATTTCATGTTCGAAACCCAATTGAAATGCTCATTTCTTGATCCGATCCTTTTAGATTAGATTCACACCACATGGCAAACTATCAATACATGATATGTTTGAAACCCAATAAAATTATCGTTTCTTGATACATTTATTATGGGGTTTTCTATTATAAATCATTAATGAAAAGTAATTCTACTATTTTGTGGGATTGTTCTAAACACATTATTACTTAGAGTGAGATGTCATTGATGGTTATGAAAATAATAATATTAGATATGTGAGAGATTCAACAAGTTTGACAGGTTCGAGCGATTTCTCTTCGCCAATGCAATGAAATACCCCTAAAGATGGATTTTCATAAACAACATAAAAATGTTACATGCAATAGCAGTCAGGGATTAGTAGAATATATTGTCCTATGAGTAAATCCATGGTCCTTTCCCTAAGAATCAAACCTTGACCCACATGAAGTATAAACAAAAAGAAAAACCTATGCACTCGAGAATTTGGCAGGGAAGACCGATGCGGTAATGAGCCCTATGCCATCGGTTTTGTTCAACCTACCACATCACATGAACACAAACGTGAGAGTAGAAGCGATTATAAATCAATTTTATACAGGTAATTAATTTTGACCCCGACTTATCCTCTATTGCCACATGGATGATAATGATCGTTATGTACAATGACGTTCAAACAAATATGCACCATCTATTTCGATTTACAAAGAAGGATTGTGTAATTAATAATTCTAACTAATTTGTAGTGGGTGGGGCTCGATATGTAATCCTCCAGCACAATGCTTCACTAACCAAGCCAACCATATAGATCACTGTTAATGGAGGTGGAAGTTGCATTTAAAGTTAAAATATGTTGGTTTGTTTTCATTAAAATTAAAAGAACACTTTTCATACCCATCACCTCTTTGAAGGAGCTTTTCGATCTTTTTATGTATTTGATGGCCGACTGTTGTGATTTTCATGTAGAGGGTGAGTATGGATTTGGAGCGAAAGATGTTAGTCCTCCTCTTGCCTTATGTTACATTATTAAGTGCATCATTGTTCAAAACATTCCCCAAATACTACCTACATTTTTTAGTAGGATTTCTCTTGCAGGATAACACCTAGGTCATGGATTGTTTCTTAAGATTACAATATCGAATATATTTTACCAGTTGGATTTAACTTATTCTTCTACAATCATTATTACAATTAAATATTGTGGCTTTAATAGCAAAAAGTTTGCAGGCACAATGTTGTAACAAGTGTTTGTGTGCATAGGAATCAAGATGGACAATTATTGGATGGAGATGGACCAGTGCAGTGGGTTATTACAAAAGGTGGAATTTATACACATGGCATATGGTTTTCAAATGAAATATTTTTGGAGAAAACACATTAGAGAGTTGTAGGAGTCCTAAGAAACCCATTTTCCTGAAGAGAAAATGTTAGAGAAGAAAATGAAGAATTTATCCCCAAGGAACCCAATAATATAGGGGTGCTAAATTTCTATATGTCGTGTTCATGCTATAGAGGTAATGGTATGATTCAAGAAAACATGATGGATTGGCTCTTTGATGATATTCTAAAACATATGTATGAGTAAGTTATTGTCTTTCATATTTGCAGTACAAAAAATGGTAATGTATGAAGACTACACAAAATATACGAATATTTTTTGGAGAGCATTTTGATGCTTTAGTAAACTCTAGAGAATGGGTGGATAGCTAACCACAAGTCTATTATACAAGAAAAAAAGCTTATTATGCATGGAAATGAGGATAAGAAATACACAACCAAGAGATGATTGAATTTGTGGCAAGAAAAGGGAAACCATAACAAGAGGTTGTCTAGATATTTCTAAATCTCAAATAGGATTGAGGTATTTAGGGAAAACATAAATGAACAACACCTACGGTGGAAAATCAATTAGTTGATGTGAAAATAAATTTCACGAAACAAGTAAATAGTCTTGAAAAATGTAGGCAATTACCTGATGACATTTAATGTCCAGATTTATCCAATTTTTATGCAAGATAACGATGACACTTGTCTTACTTGCTTGTGATGCTCATATAAAAGCTCTTATGCTAACCTAATGACTTTATTGACTAATACTTAACATAACTAAGGGCATTTTTTTTACTTTTTATGGGTTTAAAACAATACATAACTTTGAATAATATAAAAACAAAACATGATGGACTTCAAAACTTGCATGGACGGTGGGGGAATTGAAGAATGGTTGTGATTGATGTGTGTATGTAATGGATTGGTAGGAGTGCAGGTTTGAATGGTGCATGGAGTTTGCAATGAGCTCTAAGCCAAATCAAGATCCACATGCAAAAATGCAAACGAATTTGCATGTCACGAAAGGGTTGATTCCCAAGTACCGAGCTTGAAACACAAAAAAAAAATCATTTACCGAATATTGAATCCACGACAGGATAATGATGGGCAAATTAATAGAAACAACTATACAAACTCCAATTGGGATACACCTTCAGCATAATTAGTTTTAACCGATATCACATAATATGACGTAATATCCAAATATGCCTACTTTATGTGGATTATTGGTCTTCGTGAGGTAGAACACATTGGTATGGAACCCCTTTAGTTTAATTGAACTTCTCAATGATTATAATCATGCAATAATGAACTTAGATTTTAACAAATATTAAAATAAATAGTTTATTTTTTCCATAAATTTAAAGCTCTTATTCGACATGTGAAGCGTATATTATCACAACATTGGTGGGATTAAATTATCCATGTTAATTTGGCCTGGGTTTTTGTAGGTATATATGCTATGGTGGGTTTCTGGACACTGTTTTTTCCGTCAACCTTTTAATTATAAACATGAATACATTTTAATTTAAAATATATCTCCATGAAAAATATATAGAGAGAGGGAGAAATAATTGGGAAATCATTTGTTTGTCGAGATCGATTAAACCAGTGATTATGTGGATTACAGAACTATTTTTTGAATTGTTACAACTTGAATTTACAGCAAGGTGAATGAGAAACCACACGGTCGGCCCCCCCCATGAGAAGAAGAAGCATAATAATACACGCATTTACAATCTTTGTGCTCATAACGCAACAACTCCCAACGATTCCAACTGTCGCTCTTTGTGTGCCTTGCTCTGTTTTTCTGCAATAATAATAACAAATTGCAAGCTTATACTGTAACACACAAATTTTTCTGCGAAATAAATGTCTGAAGCGGAGCTGCAGCTCTGAAAGAATAATTTTTGCGTTTTAATACATGGGAAGCTCTGAAAAAGAAGGAATTTCAGAAATTTTCTCGACATATGCAGGATCTTTGAAAGACTAAAAATCATGATGTGGATGCAGCAGGTGGTTGGAATTTTGTGGTTCTGCCCCACAATTTGTCACGGATTGAACACTCGAGGAGTTTTCCTTTATGAATTTTCCGACTGCGGTGAAAAATTCTAAGCGGACATGGGAATCTTTAAGAATTTAAAGGACGCGCAGAGAGGCGACAATATAAACGTTTCCATCTGTATGCGGCGAAGTGGTGGAGCGTTAACATAAATGGTGATTCTACACATTCATTAGATTTCAATGAATGTACGACAAAATATTTTGAGCGGTCCATTTGTTGCAGGTTGTCAAAAAGAGTCAATCTGCTTCCAACTGATATACGCCTCCGATGTAAAAATCATGGTCACATTCATGGCCCCTACTTTGAGAGTCGTGCTTACAATAAAATTGATAGCCCCACGCATAATACTAATCTTTCATCTGTTGCTGTATACATGTTCACACTAAAGTGCACGTGAACTAGATATTTTCATCTCACCTGATAAGCTCGTTTTAGAGCATATATCATTTTTCATTTTGAAATAATATATTGATAGATTTTCCTAGCTCCGAACTTTCTAGGGGCTTCTTGAGAGATTCTCTCCACTCCTTGATTTGTGGAGATAATCTCATCTCCTAAGATTAGTCAATCCCACCTATTATTTGGGTGAGGATATGTATGTATTACACCTATTTCTTTTAGTGGTTCTCATATGTGGAACACAATATTGGGTGCAATAATATTTAATCTTTATTTTCCATTCAACTTGCATTTGATGTGGTTTTTGGTTGTGTGCTTGATTTGTTTGCTAAGATATGGTTATCAACACTTTCATGGTATTAGAGTTCTAGTTGTCATAGTATCTTAGTCACAACCTCTTTATTTTAATGTAATTTTGTTGCAGTTAATGAGATCACTGTAAGTATTTTTCTCAGGGTACGTGTCATGATTTTGGTCTCTGATCATGGTTGTTTGTCAAGGATTGGTCATTAGGAAGTGTTTGGTTTTGACCTAACTAAGCCCCAACTTACATGTTTCTCGCCCACTCATTTGGGAATCCTACCGCAACCTCGACCTTTGAATCCTATGCAACTTAGTGAGCTTCTTACCCAACTCAGCTTCTTCAACCTCAAACTCGGCCTTTACACAGTTAGGTGGTGGCTCAGGGGTCCCCTATATGCTCAAATTTTCTTATTGGTCGCTTTCAACCTCAACTCTCCATTTGACTCAATTTATTTTCCCTCTAGCTCGCCATTTCTCCCTGTTTCAATTGACCGTAACTCGGCCTCGGTCTTGATTGACCTTATTTGTGTATGACTCCTGGCTCGGTCTTGATTGACCTTATTTGTGTATGACTCCTGCTCGACGGTGTTCATTGTGGATGACTCGAGGAAAGCTTGGCCCTAAGTATAGTGTTGGCCTCTCTTCTTACCAGTCGGGCTCTCTTCAAACAACCGCCTCAACTTGGCTTTGGCTCAGATCAATTTTCTTATGAATGATGAGGGTTAAACCCTAATTTCAAATCCTTTTTGCTTTTTTTATGTGTGTAAAACTAAATGTAAAACTATACTTCCATATAGTAGGCCAAAGAAGTGTGGCCCAATGGTTAGGTCGTTGGATGTTCGAAAGGGGTTCTAATTCAAACTCTTCCAAAGTTTTGGCATCAACTCCCTTTTGGCTCGACCGAGCAACCCTCGACCTTGAATCACCAACCTAGTTCACTCAACCAAGTGACCTCCAAACTCATAAAAATGACATTTTGTATCCATGACTATTTTTAGGGAATAATTATGAGGTCTCCGACACATTTTTCAAGACTTTGATCTACCTTCACTAATGAAAAAGACAAGTACATGCTGATGCATAAGCGAGACGAGGCTTTTGGGATCATTTCACTAAATGTTACAGACTATGCCTCTACGGTTCCACATTTCAGCTACCAAGTCTCCAAAAGAGGTATTGAGAAATTTGAAAGTTTGTTTGGAAAAATTAATGAGTTCAAATTATTACAACTGGAAATGGACTTCACGTCATGTACACCTTCATATTATCCTTGCATAGAAGATTTCTTGACAAAATTTAAGGAACTTAGAAGTGAATTAGAGGATGGTGGTACAAACAAAAGGTGAGGAATGTGTGTTCCTATTTCTATTAAATTTAAAAGGCCCCTTTTCAATTTTCAATTCTACTTTCTTTTCCATCGTGGATGCTCTAGGATATCAATTTAAAATGCCTTCATTTAAAGTTTTGTGTGATAGGTCATCTCAGGAACAATCAAAATTAATGTTAATTGATGCTTTACTACACTCAAATCAAACATTGGTAGTAAATTCTCCTAACGGTAAAGGGAAACTTAAGCAAAAATCAAGACTCGAGAGACTATAGAATCACCAAAATCATCTTATACTACAATTGATAAAAATTTTGATGTTCCTAAACCTTCTAGTCTTGGTAAAGGGAAAAAGAATGTCAAAAGGAAAGTATATGATCCATGTCCATATTGTAGAACAAGACAAATCATCCATAATCTAGATGTTTTGTGAGAATCAAGCACTAGAAAGAGGTTGAAACAACACAAACTTTTGTTCTACTTACTACTACCATCATCATCCTCTTCAATACAGTAGGGAAAGCTCTACCCGAGCTTCCTCTCCATCAAGGATAAATGGATTTTTACTCCGGTGCCGCACGTCACATAACACATTCCAAGCAAATTTGTTGAGTTCGGTTCCTATTTGTAGCACTTCTCGATTATTGTAGGCAAAAGTTATTACAAATTTAGGGTTTTTCATAAAATCACTCCCTAGGGTGCAAATTGTGGAAAATTTTCAAGTTCTTTACATTTTCGAAAGCTCTCAAAAAATAGTATTAGTATCTTCTCTATGTTTTTTCCTGTTCGGCCGAAATTGTATCGAAACCCTAAACCCTAAGGTTTGACATCATGGTGGAGCCTTCCATAAGAGCAAAAAGAATCCAGGTTACTCTGGGTAAAACCCTAGATAAAGATGGGGTAGTGATTGAAGAGATGGAGTCAGAAGGGGTAAATACAGATTCCTCAACGACTAGGGTTTACCTCAGTTGATCATAAGGTGAGCCAACTTGAGTATGAGTTGCGAAATGTACAATCTGAGATGGCCTCTAAAGGAGACATAGCCCAAATCAATCATCGGTTGGATGATATCATGCAACATGTAAAGGGTAACCAATATGGCCCAAATCTAGCCCATATCAACCAAGGAGGACCTTCAGTTCAAAATCCCCGGACAAGCTAACCATATTGGATCACTTTTCCAGCCCCATCGAATCAAATTTATTCGCAACCACGAAACATGATGCTTTGAAAGTGGATATGTGCAAATTTGATGGTAAGGATCCCTTGAATTGATAAATCAAATGGAGAAATTCTTTGAGTTACATCAAACACCATCAGACAAAAGGTGACATTGGCATCCCTATATCTTGAACCCACCAATTTGTTTGGTATCGTTGGTTATGTGCTCGAGAGGCGTAAGAATGGTCTAGGTGTCACTTAGACGCTTTTACCGAGGAGTTGCAATTGCACTATAGTTCCAGTGTTTCAGAGAACTACTTTAGTCAATTAGCAAATTTACGGCAAACAAGATCAATCAAAGATTATGTGCATCAATTCCAAAACCTATCCTTAAGGGTGGAGAATATTCTAGAAGAGAATTTGAATGACCTGTTTCTTGGGGGTCTTAAGGACCACATCGAGCATGAGGTACGTATGTTTAATCCAATCAAGCTTTCTAATTCTATTATCATGGCACGTCGTGTAGAGGAAAAAGTTCTTTGTAGTAGGAGGCCACCTTTCATTAACACCAGAGACCGTAGTATCTCTTCCCCTTCATTTTCTAGGCCAATTAGACTGACTCCTCAACAAATGGAAGAAAAGAGAGCAAAAGGATTATGTTTTAATTATGATCATAAATATGGACCAGACATAAATGTGCTTTGAGAAGAAGTTGTTCTATATTGATGGAGGTAATGAGGATAATGAGGAAGCTAAAATTATAGGAGAGGCTGAGGAACCAATAGAAGATGAAGTAGAGGATCACCAACCTACAATTTCTTGCCATGCATTGTGCATTAGTACTCCTCAAACACTCAAGGTAATTGGCTATCTCAAAAATGAAGGTGACGGTGTTGATTGACTCGGGAGTACTCATAACTTCATAAATAGTAAGTTAGTTTCCCGCCTTAATTGTTTTATTTACCCAACTCCGTAAATGAAAGTTATGATTGCATGGATGGTGGGACAAATCAAAAGTGCATAAGATCAGAAAGTGCCATAAGATCAAGCTTTCCATGGGAGAATACATGTTAGACTCACCTATGTTTGTTATTTCTATGGGAGGAAGGCAGATACAATCAAAGAATGGGATGGTAGCTAGCTCTCATCAGATGCAGAAGGTTCTTAGAAAAGGAGTGGATGGCTTTATAGCAAAGCTATTTTCCATAGAAGTACAAAATATAGAGTCTTCAATGCCACCCGATCTTCAGAAGATTGTGGATGCTCACTCATCTGTTTTTGATGCAATTCCAAAGGGACTACCACTAGTTAGGGATCATGATCATGCCATTCAGTTGATTCCAGGGAGCCAAACACCTAACATCAGACCATACAGATACCCATATTCCCATAAAAGTGAGATCGAGAAAATGGTGGAGGAAATGTTGAAGGTAGGTATCATCAGGCATAGCCAAAGTGCATATTCTTCACCAGTGGTCATGGTACGTAAGAAGGATGAAACATGGAGGATGTGTCCAGATTACCAAGAACTCAACAAGTACACCATCAAAGATAATTTTCCTATTCCAATAATTGATGATTTACTTGATGAATTGCATGGTGTTGTTTATTTCACAAAATTAGATCTTCGTTCGGGGTACCATCAAATTAGGATAAAAGAGGAAGATGTTCATAAAACGGATTTTAGGACTCATGAGGGCCATTATGAGTTTTTGGTAATGCCTTTTGGTCTTACAAATGCACCCTCAACCTTTCAAAGCTTGATGAACACTATTTTTAGGCCGTTTTTAAGGAAATTTGTATTAGTTTTCTTTGATGGCATATTGATTTACAAAGATAAGACATGGGAAGAACACTTCAACATGTAAATAACATGTTGGAAGTTTTGAAGAAACATACTCGTATGTAAAGCCATCCAAATGTTCTTTTGGTGTAAAAGAGGTAGATTACTTGGGTCATATTGTATCCCATGAAAGGCCAAAGTTGATCCTAAAAGATCAAAGCTATGGTGGAATGGCCAAGGCCCAAAATCTCAAAATCTTCGTGGGTTCCTAGGACTAACAGGTACTACAGAAGATTTGTGCGAGGATACTGTAGAATAGCAACCCCACTCACCGCATTGCTAAAGAAGGATGCCTTCCATTGGAGAGTAGCGTAGCCACTAAATCCTTTGAGCAACTGAAGGAAGCCATGTGCAGCACCTAGTTTTGGCTACTCCCAACTTCTCAAAAACCTTCATTGTTGAATGTGACACTTTAGGATTAGGATTGGGAGCAGTTCTAATGCAGGAAGGAAGACCAATTGCATTTGAGAGTCGCCAATTCAAAGGAAAATATCTGATCAAACCTAGTCTATGAGAAAGAAATGATGGCTATTCTTCATGCGGTCAAGCAATGGAGGCCCTATCTCATGGGTAGACACTTCAAGGTAAAAAATGATCATGATAGTCTCAAATACTTTTTGGAGCAAAGGTTATCATCTGAGGAACAACAAAAGTGGGTAACAAAAATGTTGGGTTATGATTTTGAAATCATATACAAAAAGGGTAAAGAAAATATAGTAGGTGATGCGATGCGTTTTCCAGAAGGGATACATCTGCGCAGATGCCTTACTATGTGGAATGTCCATGTTGACGGCCGATTGGGTGGATGAAGCAAGATTGGAATGGAATCAAGATAAGGATACACAATCTCTAATACAGAATATCAAGCAAGGATCTATGACATCTAACAAATTTGAGTGGAAAGGTAATGCCCTATGGTACAAGGATAGGTTATACTTGAGTAAAGATTTTGAGTTGAAGCATAAGATTCTTGTAGAGCTACATGCCTCACATGTTGGAGGACACTCTGGGTTTTTGAAGACATATCATAGAATAAAAAGAGAATTCTTTTGGGAAGGAATCAAGGGGGATGTACAAAAGTTTGTATCAGAGTGTTTAGTGTGCCAATAGAACAAAGGGGAAACAATTAAGACACTAGGTTTGTTGCAACCCTTACCAATTCCTAGCCAGAGATGGGAGGAGGTCTCCATGGATTTCATCACCGGATTGCCTTATTCAGAGGGTAAGAATGTTATTTTCGTGATTGTGGATAGGCTCACAAAATATGCCCATTTTTGTGCCCTATCACATCCATTTCGCAGCCAAGATACTGATGCAAGCCTATTTTTTTCGAGAGACAGGTTCAAGGCTACATGAAACCTCAAAGATAATTGTAAGTGATCGTGATCCTATTTTCATAAGTAATTTTTGGACGTAAATTCTTTTCATGTTTGGGTACTCAGCTAGCTCACGCTTCATCTTATCATCCTCATACCGATGGGCAAATGTAAGTGGTCAACAAATGCTTAAAGGGGTATTTACATTGTTTTGTATCGTATAAGCGGAAAGGTGGATTAAATGGCTACTATTGAAAGAATGGTGGTATAACACATATTTTCATGCCTCTTCTCTAAGGACACCATTTTTAGCATTATATGGTTACCATCCACCTTCTATCACTTCCTCCTCGAGGGTGCAAACCAAGGTCGAGATGTTGAGGAACACATTCAACATCAACAACAGTTTTGGCTAGTTTGAAGGAGAATTTAACATTAAGCACAAAACAAGATGAAACAACAAGCAGATCAACACCGTAGTGAAAGAAATTTTGAAATTGGTGATTGGCTTTTGTACATCTCCAAATTACAAACAGATGTCCCTAAAGCAATGAAAAGGAAAACAAACTTGCTCCTAAATATTATGGCCCTTATCGTGTCTCTACAAAAATTGGTAGGGTTGCTTATAAACTAGAGTTGCCTCCATCTTCACACATACACCCAAAGATTCCATGTTTCATGCCTGAAGAAGGTTATTGGACAGAAATTTGAAGCCCAGAAAGAGTTACCAGAACTTGACAAGGAAGGAAGAATCATTTTGGAGCCAAAGAAGATTCTACAAACACGTACTTAAGAGGTGAGAACTAGAGACATTAAGGAATATCTCGATCAAGTGGAAGAATCCGAGCATAGAAGATGCCACCCGGGAGGATGAGGGTTTTCTAAAAGAACATCTAGGATTATTCAACATTGAGGACAACATTGGTTTGAAGGGGAAGGGCATACTACGCCCTTAACATGTGGCTTGTATTACGATATGAGTAGCCGACTTATGGCTTACTATATCATTTTATTATATCATTTGTACTTTCTCATGCTTAATAAGTCGGCCTTGGTGATGGCCATAGCATATGAATAGTATATATAGGGATTATAGGTAGTATTTCATTATTATTGGAGCATTTGAGTATTATTGTATGGTTTGGAGGTCCCCTCAAGTGGCGAAGCTATTCTAATTGCATATTGAGATCATTATTCGGAATATTATGTTATTTGGTGTTATATTTTTGCTCATGATCTGAATTATACAAGTAATTTCATTACACAACTTTTCTCGATGTTGATTTTTTGGGAGCTGGCACTATTAATTTGCCTAATGTCATATAAAACAAGTTATTCATGTTCTAAGATTTCATTTAATTTGTTGTCTATTCATCAAATGTTTCATTTTGATGAAGGGAAAATGTTGAATTTACTCCTCATGGTGTTGTAATTAAGGAACTAAATGACCCTAATGATATTGTAGCTACAGGAGTGGTGGATCATTCTTCTAGATTGTTCTTATTTGATAAGTCAAAGAGACTTCTATAGGATCTTCATTGATTGCTCACTCAAATTCTGTGAGTAAACTATGGCATGAAAGGTTTGGTCACCTTAATTTTATAAATATCCACAACACTTATATTCTTAGAACATTGTAATTGGTTTTCTAAAAGTTTCTTCTAATGATGGTATTTTTCCTGGTTGCATGTTGGGAAAGCAACATCAAGATCCCTTTCTAAAGGGACATGCCAAGAGAACTAAGGCTCCTTTGGAGTCAATACATCACGTGACCTAATGACTCTTCCTTCTCGATCATTTTTTAGTTCTAAATATGTACTAACGTTTATTGATGAATTTTAAGTAAAACATGGTTGTATTTCCTACAATATAAAAGTGACGTGTTTAATGGTTTCAAGGATTTTAAAGCCTTTGTTGAAAAGTAATCACCACATTCTATCAAAAATCTCTACACTGATAATGGGGGGAATACATTAGTAATGCCTTTAGAGATTTTTGTATTGATCATGGTATTTTGTGTCAATATATAGTTCCTTACACCCCTTAACAAAATGGTGTTGTTGAGCATAAAAATTTAGACACTCGAGGAGATGGCTAATTTATGATCCAGTCAAAGAATTTGGTACATGAATTTTGGGTGAAGCTATAAATTGTGAATACTACATTCAGAATTAGATCCAACACAAAGAAGTTCAAGGGATCACTCTTAAAGAAACATGGTTAGGTGAGAAGTTGGATGTATCTAGATTTTCATGTTTTTGAAGAAGAACATGGGCCTTTGTTCTTGATGACAAAATAAAATCCATGGAACCTAAGATTAAAGAGATCATATTTATTGGTCATTGTGAACATGCAAAGGCATATCATCTTCTTTATCCATCTACTCTTGAGGTAATTTTTGGAGGGATGTTCATATTGATGAGACAAACATTTCTGTGGATCATGTACCTGATCAACATTTGTCTCCTTCACCCCCTTCACCTGATATGGTTGATATGCTTATTGATTCGATAATGATTTTAAAGAAGAAACAACTCCACCTTCACCACCTCCTCCAGCACAAAAACATCCAAAATGGCTTCAATGCACTCTATAGTCCGCTGGTGACTTGGTTGGTGATCCGAGTGATCCTTGATGTACAAGAGCTAAAACTTCAGGTGATGTTGTTTATCATCACACTCAATATATGCCTTTAGAGATAGCTCTTGTGATTCAAGCTATCTCTAGTGATCCAATAAAATTTTCGAGGCTTCTAGTCATTCAGAATGGAATGTTGTTATGCAGGAGGAATGTTCTTCTCTTTTAAAGAATAATACTTGGCAGTTGGTACCTCTTCCTAAGGGAATAAAGCTTGTGCGATGTAAATGGGTCTATAAGACCAAATATGCTCGTGATGGATCAATTGAAAAATACAAGGCTCGTCTTGTTGCTAAGGGGTTTTCTCAAGTTGAAGGGGTGGACTAGTGGACTACTCTTAAAAATTTGCTCCTATAATGAAAATGGGTTATGTATGCCTTGTTTTCTCCCTCGTTGCTACTCATCAGTGGTCAATATTTCAAATGGATGTGAATAGTGCCTTTTTACATAGAAATATCCAACAGAGATTTATATGGTACAACCTCAACATTTTTCGTAGGAATATTAATTGGTTTGTAGACTTCATCAATCTATATATGGTCTCAAATAAGCTCACGAGCTTGGTATAAGAAGATGGATGATTTCTCATTGTTGTCTATTGGTATTCAAAGTCATGGAAACTAACCATACTATGTATATGTCCTAAAAGTGGTGATGATTTGTTGATATTAGTATTGTATGTTGATGATATCATCCTTACAGTCATCTTAGTTTCTCTAATTTAAGATATTCAACACAAAATGAGATCCAATTTTGATATGACAAATTTTGGTTTATTGCACTACTTCCTTGGTCTCTAAGTTCATCAATCGTCAAAAGGTAATTTCTATTGGGAAAAGGAAGTATGTTACATATTTGTTACAAAATTTCAACATGGCTAATTATAAGCCATCTCACACTCCATTTTAGCCAAGTATTAAATTGTTTTTAGTTGCAAGTCTAATCTAATAGATGCCACTTTATATAGACAACTAGTTGGAAGTCTTTTGTATCTCACTCATACTCATCCCGATATCACTTTTTTGTTAACCTTGTGTCTTATTTTTCTCATGAGCCTTATGAGGGTCACTAGAAAGTGACGAAGTGTATTTTATGTTGTATTAGAGGAAATTTGAATTTTGGTATTCATTATTCACCACATGGATCTTGTGATATTGAAGGGTATGCGATTCAAATTAGGGAGGTTATCATGATACATGATAATCTACTTCTAGTTTTTTTCTTTCACCTTGATCCGGTCCAGTTGTGTGGGCATGAAAGAAACAAACTTATAATTGCTTTATCATCCACTGAGGCTGAATATAGAGGTACATTCAAGGCTGGTCAAGAAGTTCTTTGGCTTCGCTAAATAATTGATGAATTTGGCTTTCCACAAAGATCTCCTATTATCATATGGTGTGATAATCATAGTGTTATCTAGATAACACATAATCCTATTGAACATCAGTGTACAAACATATTGAAATCCACATGCACTTCATTCAAAATTTAATTCATGATGGTATTATTAACTTGAAGTTTGTGCCTACAATGCTGATCGATTGAGACATCTTCACTAAGTCCTTTGCTTATCCTCATTATCTTGAGTTACGAGAAAAGCTTGGAGTGAAGGAAGTTGTCCTTGGGGATTCAACATGATGAAATCCTTTTTCCTTCTTTTTCTTGTAATGGGTGCCTTATTTGGCATGGTAGCCTAGACCCTTTCTTTATTTTGCTCCCTGACATTCTTATGGGAGGGTGTTAGTATAAACATGTTTACATTGGAGTCCATGTGAACTAGATATTGTAATTACACCTAATAAGCTCATTTTGGAGCATATATTATTTTTCTTTTTGAAATAATGTATTTGGGAGATTTTGTTAGCTCCTAAGTTATCTAGAGCTTGTTGAGAGAATCTCTCCACCCCTTGATTTATGGAGATAATATCATCTCCTAAGATTAGTCAATCCCACCTATTATTTGGGTGAGGATATGTATGGATTACACCTATTTATTTTGGTGTTTCCCGTATGTGGAACACAATATTGGGTGCAATAATATTTGGTCTTCATTTTGTCTACAACTTCCATTTGTTGTGTTTTTGGTTGTGTGCTTAATTTCCCTATTAATATCTGGTTATCAACACTTTTGTCATCCATATCTCTCGCTTTTATTGTTATATTTATAGTAAAAAAGTTATCTTTTTCCTTCGAGTGTCTCCTACAATGTGTAGTGGGGTAGAGTTAATAGTCATTTTGTCAAATAGTTCATGTGCCTTTTATATGCTTGACACATTTTACATACATTTGTCACAAAGGCACCTACAACTACAAAACACAAAAATTGTAGCATTTTGTGAACCCAACCCATTTGTGCAATGATTGAGACTACATTTCTTTAAGGTATTTTTTCCCAATGGCTCATGTCCCCTATTAATGCTTTCACATTTCACAAAACATATGCTTCTAAGTGATCATGTTGGACGGTGGTTGGATTTGGTGAAACATTGTATGAACATTACGACACCTATGTCTTTTGAATTATGGATTACAAATCTAGGTCTTATGGGCCTTGGTTGTTTGTATATTCTACCACTTGGTCTCGTCTTTGTATTTACAAACAATAATACTACCACAAGGCTCGAGTGTGGAGGAACCTAGTTGGAGCATAGTTAATTCCTTATAGCAATTTAGGCTCTTCTTAAGAGAAAAACTTAATTCTTTTGGATTTGGCACCACCTTAGTATTCATATTAGAAACCAAAACCACTCCTTCCCCATACTTGAAATAAATGTGCGCCAAAGACCTATAGTGGTTTTTGGTTTAAATCTAAAGTGTATATGAAAGAGTCATTTTGTTCAGTATTTTGTAAAGTTTAATCTCAAAACCAGAATCAAACCAGAATCAACAATGCAATCCCACATCAAACTCGACTTTATACAATACAATATAACATTTTCCTCATTGAAATTCAAATTCCTGGTTTTCCATAGTAAATTTCAAATTTGTGATTTTCCCCTTTAACATTGAAAATTATCACCATCGTCGGCAACTTGATTAACACATAATTCAGAAGTTTTAAATGTTTAAACAAATAATAAATGATGCCAGTTAGAAGCATGTATCACGGAGATTGGAACAGAAAACATGCACAAATAAGAAATTTTCATTTTTTGTTTGTTTTTGGGTCCCCGAATGAATGATTTACATAAAAGAAGAGCCACCGATATATCCAAATAATTATTTACACAACCAAGAAAAATATAGTTAACCTCATTTGGATCAGATTGTACAACAAAGGAAGCTCTAGGTGCGTCATATCATCACAATAGTAGCAGGAAACAGCCTTTTTAATTTCTGATACCACAAATTATAATAGAAGAAGTAAAAGATCTTGACTTTCATCATCATATATTTGTCATAGGCATTTCTCGTAGGTAAAAAAAATATCTATTAGTAAGGAAAACGAGAAAGAAATGAAAAAATAAACACAGCCACGATTCTTTTGCATTGCCATTTATTTCCAGTATACACTAGTGTGTGCAGGCCATGGCTATTGCCTACAACTATCTAAGCCAACAGAGACATCCGAAAAACACATTTAAGTGCTGGTTTTGTGATCGATATTTACCAAACAAAGCATGAACGCCACACAATATGGTGGACGTGATCACAACCCCAAAGAAATGCAATGACAATACATACAGAAATGACCATTATGGGAATACAGATGGGAAAAGGACAAAAGTTTACAAACATGTCGAAAAAAGAAAAGGAACCTACCAGAATAGACGGAGGGTGGCCAGCAAATGCTACGCCACAATGAAATGCCTTCTAGCATAATCATTTAAATATTTAGTAATGTGTCATTCATTAATTCATATACATTTGTTTATTAAATCTTTCTCTTCTTTTGTGTATATGTTTTTTTTTTTTTTTTTATAATTCACAAAGCTGCACGGGTAGAAACGAGCACCCTAGGCTATGGAACTTAATCACATCTTATCTTCGAAAGGCAAAAGGAGAAATATTTTAAGAGAAAGTAGGGTGATGAAGAAGGGGATAGAGGTAGGGGATTACGTTCTCCCTAATCATTGACGCACGTTTCGTTAATCTCATCTACCCGACATCATACCGATATTTTGCCAAAATAAGTACAAAAATGTATTGCAGTCTACGCTGGTTGGAGCATGACGCATATGTTTTTGGAGGTCGCGAGTTCAATACATGCTAACTTGCGTGTTGGTTAGAATATCCGCTGGGGACATTATAGGCAAGGCCGAATTAAAGGTTAGGGAGCGCCCTAGGCAATAGTTTGAGTGGACGCCCTCCTCACAAATTTAGTTAATATATTTTTTCCATAAAGTAAATAAATAAAATATGTCTATATTCTTTTATTTTTAAATTTACATCATGGTCATAATAAAATAATAATAAAAATATATTAATAAATTATCACATAAGGATGAAAAATATTTCGTGGATGGAAAACATTAATCGTAGCAGATGCTCAGAATGTAAAAATTCAATATTTTATACAAGGCTTCTTACAAGTCTGATTTAGCCATATCAAGTAGGTGACAATAACTCTATCCTGAAATAAAGCACCATTTCTTTGCAAAGAAACAAAAATGTTTATGTAGCTCCCATGGTTTTGTGAAGATTCGTATTTGGACCAGCCTACGAATTCCTCCATAACAAAATAATAGAATTTTTCCCCAAAAAATTAAGAATAGAAAATAAAATACTTTTTTCCTTCAATTATACTCACCTCTACTAGATACACCAGTGACATTATAAAAATACATTAACCTTTTTCTAGAACAAACTACACACCTACATAATCTGGAGCTACATCAAAGAATGGGTAACAATACCAACAAAATCATATGTGCTTATAAATATGTGATATTTTCTTTTACTTGCAAAAATATTACAAAACGTTTTTATGTGTATGCGTGAAATTTATGTTACTATACAATAATATCTATAAATGGGTTGATCAATATTAAATCTTCAGATAAATTATTTTAAAGTTAAGTTCTAAAATTAACCGCATAAAAAGGAAATTTTTAGATTCAAATGCCCCCGATCAAAGCATGGTGCCCTAGCACCTACTTATGCTAGTTTGCTAAGGCTTAATCCTCCTACGAAATTTATAGGGAATGAAAAAATGTTGGAGGAAAAGTAGGTGATCTTCTTCTTGTTTCGATAAGTCACATATGAACTATGTATCATTTGTGCAAACTTGCTTGAAGGAGAAGGGAGGTGCGAAGCACAAATCCTTGAGGCAACATACTCTTGGAGATAGATATGAAAGTAAGCCCTTGTTGTTTAATACTCCTAATGCTTACGCTAATTTTTCCGTTGATAGTGTCATTATCACCATCAATAGAACACATGATTTGGTATTGTTCTTATTATTTTCTCATTTCCCAGTGAAACTCACAACTTTGTTCACCTTCCTCTTGGCGAAGCATTTTACTACGAACTTAAATGACCATTGATAGATGGTTTGATGTGAGAAACAAAAGAACATTAGGATTTAGAAGAATACATGATTCTTCGATTTCACACCGCTTTTGTTTTTCACATTTATGACAAGGGATTGCTTGCGGGAAAAAGGCAAAGGCATGGACTCGCATCTACAAGATAAAGGACATATGGAAAAATTGTTGACCTTGAGATTAACGACCCATACCATGTACACAATCATTCTTCCTTTAAACAATTAACGTCAAAAATGGATTCGTGATACCAATAGTCATTTAGATATGGGTCTTGAAATTTGTGGAGTTATTTATGATACAGTCTTTAAATTGTGTGGAGCTAGCATTCTAATATGGGACCTCAAATTGCACTACAATATTTTTAGGCTAATATCATTTGCTTATAATTTCAATAACAAAAATGTTTTTTTAGCTTTGTTGGTTTACAAGAACACAACAAGTTTAGGGACTCATTTTTGGCCTCACAGAATTTCAATGAATTCGATGAAGAAACAAGTCACAACTTATCTGAAGCATTCACCATTAGGTAGCGACAGATCCGTTGACTAAAGGCTTCCGAATTTATGTTTTAGATTTTCTTTCTATTGAAGCCTCGTGTGTGCCATGAGGCATGCACAAAGTGAGTGAATTCAAATTTGGGATCCAAGAAATGAAGTCAAGGGAGATGGTCAACTAAATTGAAAGCCCCCAAAAGCTCAAATCCCTCCGACATCTCTCAAAGACCACGTAAACATAAAATACTTGAGAGAATACATTATCATGTAAACATATAAATAGGAGCTATGAGGTTATTTCGACATATGTACACAATAATTAAAAATCAATCTCCAAAGTCTATAAATAAATAATTTTAGTTTTATTTGATTTAAAATCTTCAAACTTTATGGGAAAAATACAAAATTAAAAAACGCAAAAGACAAAGACATAAACCCATCAAAAGAGGTACATTGATAATAAATTAATGTATGTGTCAACAAACCAATAATAAAAAATCAATCAAATTGTAAACTAAACAAAAATGACTTAATCATTACCATCACTTGATGATCTTAGTCATCTTATAATAAACTTGAATATATATATATATTTTCAAATAACCACTCAAGCGTATGCATGAGTGTTAACAATCAAAACCTTCAATACTACATAAAAGTACATAACAAACAAAAAAATTAACAACTAGAAATAATTTCATTTTTTAAAAATCAAGTCTAGATTTTAATAGACTCAAAAACCTCATGACTTCATTTCCTTTTAACTTTTTCCATTCTAATTGATTCCCACTCTAGTTGGCCTCACGGACAGACTAATATTTAGATTGAAATTAATAATTAATTGCATCATTACAAACTTGTACATATCAATCATTAATATAAATGATTGTCCTATTTAATGCAATGTTTGTTGAGTATTAATGTGCCTTAATAGACGCCAACCTAAACAACCTAATTTTTTAATGGCTTTGTAACATTTTGGGATTATTACAATGACATTATTATGTGTTATAATAGCATAACATAAACATCTAAATTTGGCAATGAAAACTTTTGTGTTACACCTAAAGTGTGACTTATGCACACATTCCACGCCTAGGTGGCCTATTCTTATCTCTCTTATATGGCTTGCTTATGTATTCACACTAGTCATATGCTTATAAAACTACTTACATTAGTCCAAAATAACATATTCCTCATTGGCATAATTCCCTAAAACTTATAGAACCCCATATATTGCTCTTATAAGACCGTCTACTTTAGATCAAACCATCCAATAGTTTAGTCCAAAATTAATAGTTTCATCCTTAGCTACCCAACATTCACTTTTCCAATTTGATATCGTTTCATAGGTCGATTTATATCCCATAGGTCAACCTTGTGAGATATTATTCTACGAGAATCAATCGAAACCCATGCACATCAATGAGGTTGCACTCCAATGGTAAGAGCAAGCTCTAAGTAATAAGCAAGTGTAATCAAACAAGGAAAATCATGCATATAAGAATATGTCTACTCATTCTCATAGATCAAAAAAGGGTACATGTGGGAGTGATATGTAACTCCGTGCCTGAGACAACCATTCCCTTCATGAGGGAAAGAGGAGTTACAATTCCCAAGATAGAATGTAACTCCTATGATGTCGCATATGAGACATATTCTATGATAAATTTTCATATGTCATATAACTCCTATAACCTATGATCTCACCTAAGTGAGATGAATCACCATATGAGGTGGATAAGACCCGAGTGATGATGAGGAAAGTAGCATACACCAACACTCCCATTCATTGAAGTTGAGGTAGATGTCATGGTAATTCGGAAAAGAAAAACAACTCCCTGAAAACTAAGAAAGATGAGTCATATGGGTCCCGAAAACTAAAGGTCTGATAGGTACCCATGTACAAATTGCATCTTTCCGAAAAGAAGAAGATGAGAAGAAGAATATAAAGCTCAAAGAATATGGGTGGCCATAGAGGACCTCACCCTAAGAAGAGATTGTAATTTAAGGAACTTGGATTTTGTAAAGGGCTTCGTGAAAATAACTACAACATGATCAAAGTATGAAAATACTACAAGTCGATTATGTCTTCAGGTATCATCTCCCGTATGAAATGCATATGAATCTCAATATGATTCATCCATTTGTGTTGAACCAGATTTCAAAAAAATGAGATGGTGCTCATGTTGTCACACTAAATTCAATAGTAAGCCTCTGAAAGTGAATGCCAAACTTGTCAAGATTCCCTGTAACCAAATAGGTTTTGTGACAACATTGACTTATCCTTTGTACTTAGTCTTTGTAGAAGATATCACAATCACATTCTACTCCTTGCTAGACCAATTGACAAGACCCAAACCAAGAGAGAAAATGTATCCTAAGGTAGATTTCCAATTATCTAAATCACTCGCAAAATCGTAGTCTATATATCTAACCAAACCAATCTTTGTCCCTCCTAAATAGTGAATGTCATCAATATGAGTGCCACTATAATATTTTATTCATCCACTCAATAGTTATGGGTGCTTGTACTTCATCCAAACAAATTTATTTTCTCACCCGAAGCGTGCACAACCACCGAGTCCTCCTTTGTTATACATGTTTACTATAAATTTAGCATGTATGTTCATCATACTCACAACCAAGACATTCATTCATGCACAATAATCATCATAAACATGAAATTAGAAACACATATAATCAGAAACAAATCCTCATGATCAATAACACTTTGATAAATGACATAAACACAACAACATTACATAATCAAAAAAGTCTAAATACAAATCTATAAATAATCACTTATCCATTTCTAAATACCATAGTCAATACATAAACAAGTATTTGATTACAATTTAGTTCAATACATCGATGCGTTGAACCGCATACGTGCACCCATACAAACTCATACCATACACATAATGATATCTTTGCACTCACCACTACCTTATACTCTTCACTCGACTCTTGTAGACTCTCTAAATATTAGTATATTATCAATGTTTATAGGATGGGACTTGCCCTTCACTACTTCATGCACTTTCCTATTAATATGAGTGCTTACAAAAAATAGCCTTTATGTTTTCCTATTAATAGATCGATACCACATATAACATGTTTTAACCCTATTAATAGACATCTCCATGCATTTGCTTTATCTTGATATGCATGTGGTTTCTTTTTCTGGCTTGGCCGCTAAGTCTTTATTCTTTTATCTATTTTTGGATCTTTATTGGGGTGACACTCCAACCATGCTTTTATATTTTTATCCATAATGGAAAATTGGCTAAGTCTTTGCTTTTACACACCATAGACACAAAATCACGCAATTTGGGTAACTATATAATCTCAATCACATACTACTATTTGCAAGATTCATGAGTAAGAAAAGTATTGATTAAACCATGCATTTGCTACCTTTATTTTATTTATGCTTATGTTTTTAGTCTTGCACTTGTACTTATGACAAGAAGAGAGATTATGTAAGCCACAAGTCAATACTACATATCCAATATAAGCTATAAGACTAAAGGCATAACATGTATCAAGTTGTGTAATGTTGATTAAAATAGAAATATTGAAGCACAAAGTGTAATAGTAGAAATGATATGCACATGACGATATTAAGAGGGGGAAGTAAGGATGATGCCCTCAACCGTGTATGATGATGAGTAATCTATCTAATAAAAGTGAACGGAAAGGGTCCTCCACCCGATGTATGAGGAGATAAAGGCGTGTGGCAATTCTCTAAAGGTGGTGATGTATGAGACGAATGATGTATATGTGAAGGAAGCTCCTAGGTGGTGATGAGTGCACTATGTGAAGTAGACCCAGGTGATGAGCACCTATGTGAAATGGACCTAAGAGTTGATGAGCACATGTGAAGGAGACCTATGAGGTGAAGGAGGTGGTGAATTCTTATGTGAAGGGGTTTCTAAGTAGGGAATTAGGCCTAGGTAGTATACTAGTGGACCAATGAGAATGAGTATGTCATGTGTGATTAAGAGAGATAGGTGCAGAATGTGCCTTATATTTGAGAGGCCTAGGGGGCCTAAATGTTGTAACTAGTGGAAGGACATCCTCAAGAGGAGGTTGAGGCAAAGGTGTGCATGGTGGAACACCTTTGATAGTGATAAATTTCTTATTGTGAATGAATTTGAGACACACGTGATTCATGGAAAGGATAGCTTGAGCAGGGTAAAGCCAAGGAAGACCTAAGAGCATGCCATAACCTTTATTGAAGGTGCCACAATGAATGACACAAGTATGGTGAGAGGACCAACTATTATTGAAAGTATGATATAGTCATAATATTTGGGAACTAGATATGAATTATTAGAGAGTGGACATTTGATAGCCACGAGGAGTGCAATAGAGCACACATCAATAAGAGCAAATGGATTTATCATTGAGTTATCGACAATATGAGGTCCGATATAAGCATTGATGTGTAATGTATTGGAAGAAAATGTAGCATGATAGTCATGATCAAAGAATGTAATGAATGGTGGAGATGCATCAACATTAGCAATGATAAAATCAAGAGGCCCTAACAAAGGATGAGGAACAATGTGATATGTATGATTAACGAAGAATTTGTAACTTGCTTTGCGATTAAGGCTTTAGCCAATGGATCTTTAAAGATTTTTAGATTTTAATTTTCATTGACCAGATTAGATGCCAATGATCACGGAGCTCAATGTATTGTTTAAAATAAGATTTTGAACAAGATTTTAAGTTTGAAACATCGATCGGTTGAATTACCAATGCATTAATGATAGTTACATCTAGCATTTTTGTCATAATTGCGTACCTTTTGGATGAGATGGATCAAGATTCAACGTGCTTTGGCATGTAGGCCTATAGGTGTTTTCATTGATGCAAAACAACATTAATGACAAAGTGGATGTTGTAGGATGATGTCATGATGATGTATGATGTATGAGATACTTGTTCATATGGTTATGAGATGTTACATGGAGATTCATCAAGTATGCTTGCTCTAAGAAACCTATACACGTGCCTAAAAGGTATAGTTTGACAATTAGAGATTCTTGGATGATGGAGAAGAATTGTGACATGATTCATAATAGGTATCATGGTGCTTGATCATTCATAGTAGTGGCATATGTAGGTGCAAGTGGTTCACATGTTACAGTGTTCATTGGGAGCAAGATGCTTTGCTTGAGGTAGGAAAAGTGCATTGGGGCTATATGAGCTCATGGAAGCATATAATCAATAATATTATGGCATATGAGGTATGTTTGGGTCATTTTTAGAGATTCCATGTTTAGTTATTGCACTCTTTCAGTTGGTCCTAGTTGTCACAGTGAGGATCAAACATGTTTGCTTAGGTAAGTCTTAGTGGATAGAAATATTGAACCATGGTATTTAAATTATGATGATTTGAGATGTTATTGTGATGTGTCATAGTGATCTCAATAAAATTTTAGGGTGCCATGATGATTATTTTGCAAGATATGCAATGTTTGGTGAAACAGGGTCAAGAACAGTGTAAATCCGGCTCAAGTTTGAACTTCTGATGCTTGTTGTGAATAATATCCTTTGAATGGGAACTTATGGATTTCAGGTATGTTTATAAGGTGAGTTAATAATATTTCAAAAAATAATGAGGTTATTTGATCATTATGTTTTTATGAACAAACGTTAAGAAGGTAAGAAGGTCAAAACCCTAGTTAAACCCTAACTAGGAGCAATTTGCAAAAGGTGAAGTATTATGAGTCTTTTTGATTACAAGATAAAATGTGATGATTGGATGTTGTATTATAATCCTCTGTATTTCAAAAAATTTATAGTTGAGGTCTTGACCATATGTAGGCCCCACTTGAAAACAACAGTTTGTGAAAAGTTTCAACTTAGAACAAGTTGTCCAAAGGAGTGATATGCCAAATTGATGTTGTGTGATTAATGTGAGTTTATATTGATGTAAATGGAGGTTTTAGATCAATTTTATGCAGGTTCATGAGGTTTTGAGGTCCAAATAGGTTGATTGGTCAAAGGTAATTTTCGGATCTCAAAAAGTAGTCTGCAATGTTTTGGCCATATCTTGAGTTTCAAGATGATTCCTTGGATGATTAAAGTTTTTTTGGAAATAGGATTCAAATATATTTCTAGTGGTATATGGATTGACCTCATGGTTAGGTCCATTACATGGTTTTCGGGTCATTCTTTGAAAGAATACGATTTTTGACAATTTAAGAAGGATTTGTTTTTGTTCAAGTTTAACACTTGTTGAAGTATGAGATGAATTGGGTGATACTTACTATCACCTGGAATGTGAATAGGGATAAATTTTCATAAAATTAATCCATTTATAAGTATTGAATATATGTATAAATTGTTTTATGAGCTAACCTTCTAAACAATTTTTTTGGCAAGTTGATTTAGTGAAGGCAAAATATTTTGTGGTTTAAAGAGATAGTTTTTCATGACATAACTTACTTGTAAGTTCTCTTAAAGTTCTAAAATATCTTTTTGATTGGTCACATGGCATGTTTTAATTCATTTTGAGTTATTTGGTGGCAATATGAATTTTCTAGTGTGTTTAAGGGTGGATGAAACAACTGTTTTGAGAAGTACAAAGGACTTTGGGCCCATTAAACGAAATAATATGATTATTTCACAAAAAATAATGACCATGGTTAATGTTTAAATGATGTATTTATCATGTTTTATGATTATGGGAGATTTAATAAGCATGGTTTTGGAATGAGGAGATTTTTGGATCATAAAATGAAGGTTTTTTGCTAGGCCGACTTACTTGGGTCACTTGTAGTTGTTTTGGAAAAGTTATGGGATGTTTTTAATGATGTATGGGTCAAATTTATCATGATATACTGACCTCCTTTGATTTCTAATCAAGAGAAGGGTATAAAATGGAGTTTTTGGGCATAATAGTTCTAGCTTTCAAAAACCCCTTTTATCTTCTTTTGAAGAACCTTTTTCTTTGCAAATAAAAACCCTTTGGGCCTAGCCCAAAACACCTAGAATCTCATTCTAGGACATCTTAATTATATTTTCATGAGGATAGTTTGAGCAAAGGAAAAGTTGGTAATGTTTCCTTGAGAGCGAGTTGGAGAAGGAAGGCAGATTTTGGTGCTTGAGTTTGGATGTTATCTTCATAACATGTTGATGTTATTTGTTGGTTTATGAGGTGGTTTTAGATTAGATATTGAGTTTGAAGGCATTATTATAGTTCTATATCTTCATATGTATTCATGAGACATAGTTGATTGTCTCAAGAGCTATTGGTTGTATCTTGTTGATCATTGTTGAAGACTATACTCTTTGTGATTTGATTTGAGTATCTATATAAGTGTGTGGATATGATTTAAATATCAATACACATGTATTTTATATCATATTATGTTCCTTTAATTTGAGTTCACTTCATTATAAAAGGATGTATGCTTTGATGTGTTCTACATGATTTTGTGTGGCTAGGGTTTGAAGCATAAGTGTGAAAATGCTTTATTGGGGACGATTCATGTCCCCCTCTCGATCCTTATTCACCTCCAACAATTGGTATCAGATCAAGCCCTTGGAAGTAGCCTAACAATCTAGAGGGAGATATTTGGTGACAAGATGACACTGCAATTTGGAGACAATTCAGATCAATACCTTCATGATAAGGCAATGGGTAACTAAGAATTGTGATAAGGTTGATAGGATGGTTACATCTCATGAAGAAGTAGTCAAGGTTTTGAGAACTCAACTTGAGGAGGCTCAAGATGAGTTGAAGATCAAGAGAGAAGAATGTCTCAAACATGAAGCTAAAAGAGAAGAAATAGTCAAGGTCCTAATGAAGCAACTTGAGGAGACACAAGATGAGCTGAAGATCAAGAGGAAAGAAATAGATGATTTGAAGAAAGATCTAGGCACCATGACAAACAAAGGTACTATCCTTTCAAGGAAGTTTAACAAATCTAAGTAAGATGTTGGAAAATCAAAAGGCCTATGGTGATAGGACATGCCTAGGCTTCAATGAGGGCTCATCCAAATCAAAAAATAATGAAGAAGAGTCAAGTCAAGGATCAAATGAAAGAAGACAACCAAGAAAGGGAGAAATTTCAAGGCTTCCACCTCCTAGAAGATCACCTATCAGGAAACCAAGTGCATATAGGTATGGTGTTTTTCATGGTAATGTTATAAATGTGGTGATTATGGACATAGGGCTAGTTTTTGTAGTCCTAAGGTTGAAAATAAGGATGATGGCACGAGAGAGGAAGGTGCAAATCTACAACACCCTTGGATGTTTCTCAAATTTATAGTTTGATAATGGGAATCCAAGTTAGGTGATTGCATACAATTGAATTTTTCCCCAAGTGTGGGACTTGCAAAAAAAGGGAAAAACTCTCCGAAAATATTAAAGGTTGGTTCCTATTCCTCAATTGTCAGTGCATGCATTCATTTCATGGAGGATCTATTCTAAGTCCTACTCTAATTTTTCCAAGGGACCAAGGTTAAGAAATTGCAAAAATTGAAATCTAAACTAAAGAGGTGATGCACCAAGGAATGATGAACTTCTACTCTACTGTTAAACACAGACCATAGAAATAATACAACTCACATGCACAAATAACTAGATTTGTAATGAAAATATCATAAAGGATGCAATGGAAGTAATAAAGGGCTGAAAATCACCCACAGGCTTATTTTATTACTCCATAGAATTGATAGAAGGCGTTACAATGGCCAAAAGGCATCAAATTGCATTTACAGGCTTATGGAAGGTTTGAAAATCCACAAATTCGGCAAAGAAAAGGAGGATCTTGGAAGAAATGTCCAGGTTACAATAGATTGAATCCTTTCCTTTTATAGCCTCTATTAAACAACGAGAGAAAAGAGAGGAGGGAGCAAATCGGATCTTTTTCTCAACCACAGTATTAATCTCTTTCAATTGGCTCGTAAAATCATTAAATTGATTCTTCCTTTTCTTCCCGTGTCTTTGAAACAAAAAATGAAAAATGGAATAAATTATTGTCTTAAGCAATTTGATCTTGGAATTAAGGCGTGAGAAGACATTTTAGGGTTTTCCCCATCAAATCGACCTAATTCTTCATCCTTGGCGTCTTGAAAAAAACAATGGTGGGTGAGCAAAAATGACTTGTTAAGTTTATATGATACACATTGAAGGTGTGAAATACATTTTTAGCATTTTCTCCATCGAAATCCACAAAAATGATGTTTTTATACCTCCAATGCATAGAAGGATCGAGACCTTTCAAAAAATCTGATTTTTCCCAAATATGATCTTGGAATCGAAAGATATGCCCGTGTAATTTTCTAGTAAAATTAGGGCAAAATCGGAGTCATAGGCAAAATTCAACATTTTCCCCTTTTTGCAAATTTGGAAAATTTTCCCAAAATTCTCCATGGGTCATGCCGTCCGAGGACACGTGGCGCTTTCTAATTGGTCTCATGATGAAATCATTATGCCCATTTGCCATGAGTCAAAGTTTTCCAAGGTCTTCCGTTGTGAAATCCCTACCACTGATGTGGACACGTGGCACCCTCTATTAAGGGCTGCAGAGATCACCTCATTCTTGGTTTTGTGTTTTTGCATTTTGGCAAAATTTCCAAAATCCTTAGACGCCCGATCACCACTGATGAATGGACACATGGCACCTTTTGATTGGCCAAAGGGGTTATGTTTCTATTTTTCCTTTGAGAAAATTTGACAAAAGGGCAAAAAACTCAAAAGTCCTTCCGCCACCCGCTTTTGACACGTGGCACATCCCGATTGTGGCAGCTTTAAACTTTTCATTTTCTTGATCAAGTTTGAATTTTTCCTTTGAGTTTTTAACCCAAAAAGGGTTAAGTGCCAACATTTTCCCGCCTGGCCCACCTATGCGCTTCCTTCCCTTTCGTGTTTATCGGGCCACCAAATGACTTTGCACCTTTAGCTAAAAAGGGGCAAGTGGGAAACTTTTCTCTACATGTTGGGAAAATTTTCCCTTCAAACTCTAAGCCATGACTCAAAAAATACAAGGAGTTAGGAGGACTTGTTTCACCTTCAAAGAAAGGGGAAGAAATTCTCTATCTATCAAGCCATTTCCAGAATCTTTTGAGTGCTTAGAAAGTTGAAAAAAACCATGGGAAGCACAAGGAAGGAGGAAATGAAGGCAAGTTGGCCAAAATAAGCATGGGCTTATTTTGGATAACCTAGAACATTGTGAAAAAAGGAAGTAGAATGTCAAGACAAGAGGAGAAAAAGGTATGTCAAAGATATGGAGCTGAATGTTATCATTGCAAAGAAAAGGGACATCTTGTAAAATATTGTAAAAATGAGCCATCAAACACTAAGAGGTATGTAAGCAAATTTAATGGGTATTGTTATGCTTGCAATGAATATGGACATAAAGCTTATGAATGCAAAGGAAGGCAAGTGGAATGTTTTAGATACCACAAAAAAAAAGAGCACATTGCAAGGTTTTGTAATGTAGGTCAGTTGAAGAAGGAAACTCAAAGACCTAAGCCACAAGCTCAAGTATACAAAAAGAAGGTTGAGACTAGTCTAAGTGCTAAAGAAGAATCCAAGGATGTGACTGAGATAAAGGAAGAATCTTCTACAACAAATGAGAAATCTGATAAAGAGGAGACAATCAAGGTCCAAGAAGAGGTCTTGAGACCTACTTAGGTCTCTCATCAAGCTTCTCCATGGTGACATATGCCTCTATTAGGCTTCATAGAGGTATATAGGTGCAAAAGAAGCATTGGAGTGAGGGGGAGTTATGTATTTTCAGTATGAGTCTCTTCCATGTGCAAAAGGTATGTCATATTGAGTCTCAAAGTGTTTTGTCAAGGTTCATTGGTTGTGAAACATGATGATCTCTGTCATTATCAACAAAATGTCTTGGGTCAAGTGTCTTGTTGCTAGTATTGGTGTCTACAAAGTCTTGTAAAATTTGTCATGTTGTCTTATGTACTGAAATGATATGTATTCACAAGTTTCAAGTATGTCATGTAGTTCTTGTTGAATGAGAATCTCTTTAACATGTCTAAATTTGAGTGTGAAGCTTGTTTCTCAGTCCAAAAGTATGTATGATCTGTGTATATGATGGAGCTCTGAGTTTATAGACTTAAAAAATGTCATGAGTATTTAAATATGTGCATCTTTGTCTCAAAAAGATCAGTATTCTATGCTTGATAATGTCATAGAGTCATCAAGTTCTATGAAGTTTGAGTTTTAGCCAATGCCTTCGGGGTTTGTGTCAAAATTTTGATTCTTTTATGATGAGTAATTAAATGTCATGAAGTCATAAGGTTTGTACTCATTTGTGAAAAAAAAGTGTGGCATTGTGTATTCTATATGAGTGAGTCACAGACTATAGTCATTGCATTTGAAAATGAGTTTCTTGCACTCATATTAGTATGTTGTCTAGTCTAGTAAACATGTGTGTCAAGTTTGTGTCCTAATCTTGAGAGTTTTTAGGTGCGATTCATGAAGTAAAAATGTGATGTCTAGTCCTTTGAGTGTCCTTGAAGGTGGAATAAGGTGATCAAGTTCTACTTGATCAAGTTTGATCCCAAGAAAGTTGTGATCTAGATATTGGTACATTCAAGAATGCACTTTTCTAGGGTTTCTCAAGCAAATGAGAGGTTACATGTATGCATCATTTGTATTTATGATCTCTACATGTTGAATAAGGTGTTATTCATCTTTGAAGGAGTCATTAAGAGGTAATGGTGATTTTTGGAGATATCAAAGTCAAATTTTTGAAAAATTGCCTCTTCTCTTTCCCTAAATGTGTTTTTTTTACAGTCTTAGTAAGCGGTGAACATGGAATATTGCTTTTGAGAGGTCATTCAAGGAATTAGAGCCTAAAATTTTGTATGGATAACCTAGACACATGAATATAGAGGATGTATAAATTTGGAATCTCAACTATATGATCATTTCAAGATATGCATGATAGAGTTTGAGTAAAATTTAGATTATTGGGATACAAAGATATAGGGTTTCTTCTAGAAACCATACCTTTTTTGGTTTCTTCATGATTAGTCATGGTATCAAGGTATTATATCAATATGAGATGGTTGAAAAAGATATGTGAAGTATGTTATATGTTTTAGAGTGAATAAGAAGAAGCTTTGGTGGTATTTTATCATGTTTTTTTTGTTGTAAAAAGTTGTTCTCTTGAAATGCTTTTTCCTGGACGGTGGCGGTGGTGTTGTTTTCAAAAGTAAAGATGATGTTCTATCATTCATGATGGTGTTCATGCCTCTGAGGTTCTCATGAAGCTTCTGAAATTTTTGGAATGTAATTGATCTTCATCTCATTAGATCATGTGTTTATTGATGTCTCTTAGGACTTCAGAAAAAGGGGATTGCAGACCTTGTAAGGGAGAGTATGCCTACCTAAATATGGAAGATGAATTTATACATCTTTAATAGGTCCTTTGAAGGTAATATTTTACTTGAGAAAAGGTGTTTCGTATGCCTAAGGGATGGTCCAGAAGCGATCTCAAAAGGGGAAAGGTTCTATGAAGGTATCCTACAGTACATCTAGTGGATGAATGGCCACCTGACAAAGGCCTAGAAGGCGGTAGGATGAGGTTTGACACATGATATGATAGCGAGTTTCAAAGTTCTATTTCATCTTAAAAGGTTTATGAACACTCAAAATTTGCTACATTACATGATAAAGTTGTTGGAAGCCTGACACTTGCTTGGAAGTGGTATCTTCTTCTTGCATAGAAGAAAAGGATGACCTACGGGCTTCTAGTGATCAAAGGGGAGAGTTGGAGCACCTCTAAGGTATACAAATGATCTCAAAGGTCTTATCTTAGTAGAAAAGCATGAGGTAGTTATCTATACATGATTTGAAAAGTAATGGTACATGAAGAAGAAATAGGTGTTTGTCAAGAGGTCAAGAACTTGAATTTTTACTCAAATAGCTACCTACGGAAGCTTGTAGCTAATGTTCTTGAGAACAAAGGTGATAAAGGTTAAATGATGCCTCCTACTATTTGGTTTAATATCTTCATGGTACATGTGGATGATGTAATATGTCTTGTGAGTGAATTGATCAGTATTTATGCCTTATAGTATATCTAATCCTCTACATGAAGCCTTTATCTAAGCTACAGGAAGCCTACGACAATGTATTTTATATGGTACAATGGTGTATAGTTCCTTGAAGGAAAGGGGAGAGTGTTTTTCATCCTTGATACAAATTATTATAAGTATCCAAGAGCTTTAAGGTATGGTTTTATGCTAAAATGGTGTAGTGATGGTCATATTATGGTCTCTAGTCTCATTAATATTATGTTGTAGTGGTGTTTTAGCCAAGAAATATGGATGCTCGTGGTAATGTATGCTAATCTTAGTAGGGTGAGTACTTGTTTTCCATCTAATGGAGTGAATTGGTGTTCTTAAGATCAATTTAAGTGAGAGAGTAGTGTTTAATCTTGTTTAATTTATTGAAGAAGGTGGAATTTGATGTTATTTCTCGAAATGAGGTATGAAGATGCTTTGTATATGTTATACCTGTTTTTAGATGTTATAGATGCTTTTCCACATGGGAGCTTGGGACTTGCATGCTTTAAATGAGGCCTAATATCAATTTTTTGTTTTCAAAGAAAATGAATAAAATGGGCTTGTTTGATGTTTCTAACCAAATAATGGAGGCATGTTCTTAGAGAAGGTGAATGAGGTGAGTAACATGTTAGCCTTTTTCATTAATGTAAAAAGAGAGGAAAATTTCAAGCGTTTTCCATCAATGACAAAGGGGATATTATTGGAATGTAGGCCAAATAGGTGTTGTCATTAATGAAAAACCACATTAATTACAGTGGATGTTGTAGGATTATGTCATGATGATGTATGAATCTTGGTTCGAGATGGTTATGAATTCTATAAGATTCGGTGAAGTATGTTTGCTCTAGAAGTGGTTCTATGGAATATGCCTAGAGGTATAGTTTGATAGTGAGAGATTCTTGGATGATTTAGAAGCATGTTGACATGATGCATATCAGGTATTGAGGGTGATTGAGAATTCACGGTAGTGGCATAGTGCATGTAATTCAAGTGGTTCACCATGTTCAGTGCTCATTGGGAGCGAGTATATTTGTTTGGAGGTGGGACAGTGCATTGGGGCTAGATGTGTTCATGGAAGGATATAATTAGAATATTATGGCATATGAGGTAAATTGGGTAATTTTATGAGATTCCATGTTCATTTATTGCACTCTTTCACAATCCTAGTTGTTATAGCGAGGATCAAACTTGTTTGCTTGATGAAAGTCTTAGTGGATGGAACTATTGAGCCATAGTATGGCTGTTATGATGATTAGAGATATTATTTAGATGATTCATAGTGCTCTCAGAAAAATTTTAGGGTGTCATGATGAGTATTTTGCAAGATATGCAAGTTTTGGTGAAACAGGGTCAAGAACAGTGTAAAATCTAGCTCGAGTTTGAACTTCTAATGCTCATTGTGGACAATATGATTTTCATGGGAAATTTTGATTTTAGGTATGTTTCTAATGTGAGTTAAGAAGGTTTCAAAATAATAATGAGTTCATTGATTTTGACGTTTTTATAAACGAATGTTAATAAGAAAAGAAGGACAAAACCCTAGTTAAACCCTAACTAGGAGCAGCTTGCAAAAGGTGAAGTATTATGAGTCTATTTTGATTTAAAGCTCAAATGTGATGATTGGATGTTGTAGTATACTCCTGGATTTCCAAAAATGTATAGTTGAGGTCTTGACCATATGTGGGCCCCACCTAAAATAATAGTTTATGAAGAGTTTCAGTTTAGGAAAAGTTGGTCCAAAGAAGTGATATGCCAAATTGATGTTGTGTGATGAATGTGAGTTTATATTGATTTAAATGGAGGTTTTAGATAAATTTTATGCAGGTTCATGAGGTTTTGAGGTCCAAACAAGTTGACTGGTCAAAGGGGTTTGAAATCTCAAAAAGCGATTTCTTTGTGTTTTGGCCATATCTTGAGTTTTAGGAAGATTCCTTGGATGATTACAGTTTTGTTGAAATATGATTCAGATATATTTCCATTGGTGATATAATTATTTTATTATGACAAGGTCCATTGAAATTTGTTCCAGGAATTATTTGAACAAGAATATTTTTGACAATTCAAGACAATATTTGTTTTTGTGCAAGTTTGACACTTGTTGAAGCATGAGATGAATTGGGTGATGCTTCCTATCACTTGGAATGTGAAGAGGTATAATTTTTCATCACATTAATCCATTTATAAGTCTTGAATATATTTATAAATAGTTTTGTGAGCTAACCTTTGGAAACATCTTTTTGGCGATTGATTTGGTGAAGGCAAATATTTATGTGGTTTGAAGAGAGAGTTGTGTCATGAACTATAAATATATTTGAAGTTATCTGTAAGTCATGCCATTTATTTTTAGTGGTCACATGGTGTTTTTTCATTTAGTATGAGTGATTTTGTGGTAGTATGAAGTTTTGAAGGTGTTCAAGGGTGCAAGAAACAATTGTTTTGAGAAGTATAATGGACTCTGGGCCCATTAAACGAAATAATATGATTGGTTCATGAAAATTTATCTTTTTGTGGTTAATGTAGAAATAATGTATTTATAATGTTTTCATATTATTAGAGCTTGACTATGCATGGTTTTGGAATGAGGATATTTTTGTGATCCTAATGTATGTGTTTTAGTGATTTTTGGATCATGAAATGAAGGTTTTATCCTATGCTACCTACTACTGGGTCACTTATAGCTGTTAAGGAAAATTTATGGGATATTTTAATGATGTATGGGTTGAATTTATCATAAGATACCGACCTCCTTTGATTTCTAATTAAGAGAAGAGTATAAAATGGAGTTTTTGAACATAATAGTTATAGCTTTCAAAAACCTCTTTTATCTTCTTTTGAAGAACCTTTTTGCTGCAAAGAAAAACCATTGGTGCCTAGCCCGAAACACATGGAATCTCATTCTAAGATAGCTTCTAGATATGTTTTCATGAGGAGATTTTGAGAAAACGTAAAGTTTGTGATGTTTCCTTGAGAGCGAGTTGGAGAGAAGGAAGGCTGATTTTGGTGCTTGAGTTTGGATGTTATCTTCATAGCATGTTGATGTTATTTTAAGGTTTATAAGGTGATTTTAGATCAGATATTTAGTTGAATACATTCTCATAGTTCCATATCTTCATATGTATTCATGAGACATAGTTGATTGTCTCAAGAGCTATTGGTTGTATCTTCTTGATCATTGTTGAAGACTTTACTCTTTTGTTCGATTTGGGTATTTATATAAGTGTGTGGATCTGATTTTAATATCAATATATGTGTCTTTGATATCATATTTTGTTCCTTGAATTTGAGTTCACTTCATTATAAAAGGATGTATGCTTTGATGTGTTCTACATGATTTTGTGTGGCTAGGGTTTGAAGCATAAGTGTGAAAATGTTTTATTGGGGACTAATTCACTCCCCCTCTCATTCCTTGTCACCTCCAACAAAATGGTGGTGGAAGCATAATAATATTGCTTTCTATTAGTTGTGGCATAAAAATGAGGATCATAAGTCATCTTTGTAAATGTATGCTTTTGAGGCTTCCATTGAAGATTTTTCAGGAGTAGAGAGAGTGTTGTGATAGTTTTGGAAGTATCTTGGATCAATGTAAGTATCTTGAGAAACCATCCAAGGTAGACAACAATTTAGATCCAGTCACTAATATGCAAGCATGTTTTCCATGTTTGGCAAAGTATAATTATCCTTCATTGATGCTCTGTTCGGATTTCTAAAGTCTACACATAGCTTTGATATCACCATTATTTTTTTGAACTGGCACTAAGTTTTGAACCATGAAAGAATACCTTGTGGGCTGAATGATCCCTCAATCCCTTAGCTTCTTCAATTCATCTTGCATCTTCATGGAGAGGAGTGGATTAATCGGCCTTTGACTTTTTCTCGAATGGTTTTGCATTAGATTCCAAAGGAATTTCATGCTGAAACAAACCCTCTCTGTATGCTTTCATCTCGAGAATAAGACCAAGCCAAACAGTCATGACATTTCTTTAACAAGTTGACATAGGACTATTTTTCTTCCTTATCCAGATTTCTTCCCAACCGAGATCTTCCTAGGTTTCTCCTTTGTGCCAGTCATGCTCTTCACATCCCTTGAGGTCATTATATGTTTGTTAATAATGCAATCAATATTATCAAAGTTTGACTCAAGAGAAACCAACCCTCTAGGAATGGTATTAGTTTTTAATTGAATGACATCTTTGCCAAACAAAGTTTCTTTTCCTTCCTGCTGCACTTTTCGCCATTGGATCCCAATCAATACGGTGATTGGAAAAATCTCCTTTGTTACTGCGAAATCTTTTGACTGAGCATAGTCATCAAACACTTGCTACTTTTTAACATTATCGGGACATATGGCCTTGTTAGCGTTTCAACTTCATATTCACAAAAAGGGGACATTACACAACTATCAAACCGAGATCCCAATAATACAAGCTTGTCTGCAATGGCATTGGACTTCTATCATGGTGCAAGATATTAAATGAATCAAACATTTCAATCAAATCCCATTTGCATGCTTATATTGTTTCATTCGCTGATTTTTAAGAGTATACAATTTTCTGATTTTGTTTGAAAATTAGTTATGAGTCCCCTTTGAAAATGATTTCCTTAATATAATACTTCCATGCAATTCTCAAACCTAATAACAATGCTTCATACTCAACAATGTTATTAGTACATTCAAAGTTAAGTTTGAAAGAAAAAACAAATTCTTCCAAGCTTGGAGAAATCAAAACTACACCAACACCATTTCCAAATTTGGAACAAGCCCCATCAAATAACAAGGTCCAAGGAGAACCTACTTGTTCAAGATACTTACATTGATCCATCTTGTTCTCCTTCCCATCAGCAAATCCAACAAAATTGTCAGCATCAACATTAGTATACAATACTTCATAAGAAGCATTGTTGGGATCCTCAATAAGATGCAACATCTTCTTTTCCCCATATAATTTGACAAGACTTGCCCTCAATTGGGATGGTGGCATATGACATATCCATTTGGACACTTCAACCAACACTCGTAGCCCACTTCCTTGAAAACAACATGCCCCATTTGGTTGGGCAATCAACAATGACAACATCATGTTTTAAATCCTTACCTGATATGCTGCAAGTTATACCACCAAGCCTTTAACACATCCAACAACTAGGACTTCTCTAGAGTCCATGGCAGTACACCTTCTATATGCTATAGTCACTTTGATATCCAGCTCGTTCATGACCTCAAGAGGCATGACATTGCATGATGATCCCGAGAATCAAACATACAATTGTGCATCGATCTATCCTTAATGATCAAAGTTGTAAAAAATGGGTCAAAATTTAATTGTGATTCCACCAATGATGTCCCCAAGTAAACCTCGGTGCTTCTCCAATCTCTTCCAATGCTAGTGGTGTTTCAAGGTCTGAATGGATGGAGGAGGAGTCTCTACAACATTTATAGTTCTTCCGGGTTATTCTTCTCCTCTTTCAATCCCAAGTAGTCAAATGCTTTCTTCTTGTGCTCGGGAATCTTAAGTAGCTCAATAATTGGAACACTAACCTTGATTTGACTCAAAACTTGGGCTATGTCATATGGAACACTCTTTGGCAAGGCGGTATTGGAAGGAGATTATAAAACTCATCAAATGGCATGGGATTTTTGACAGTTTGGGCATGAGGAGGACTATAATTTTTGTTTGGGACAACAGGGCCTTTGTGACAGATGTATCTTTCCTAAGAGACTCTCTAGGAATACTTGTAAGTAATGGAGTTTTAGGTTTGTTTTGAGTCCTTGCTCCTTTGAGAAATTTTCTTATTGTATTATACTCTTTTTCTTGGCCAACAACAACATTCATTAACAATTGTCTATCCTCTTCGAAGGTATTCTTCCATCATACTTTTTATCATTAGAGCTCTTAGGTACTCAAAATCATTATTAGGAACTTCAAAAGCTTGTAACACATCTACTTCTAAAGTATGAGAGGGAGGAAGAGGTGGTACCCGATGGATCAATCCCAAAAGTTTGCAGCATTTACGCAGCCTTTGATCGGCTCGGTTGAAGTTGATCCCTACTATAATTCGAAGAGCAACCCATCATGCGAGACATCATCATCAGGTTTCATCATCAACTTCTTGGCCCTGCTAATCTTCTTCACATGGCGGATGAGGCAAGAAACACTTGTCACAGCAATTAATTTCATTGGCTTCATCAAAGCAAGGTGACCACAGTAGTCGAAAGGATCAAGCACCATTCTATTCTCACATGCTTGGGATGCTATTTCAAGATCCCATGGGCCCTTTACCCTATCATTAGATCTCTACTCATTTCTAGGATGGTTTGTAAATCTGTCTTGCCCTTCTTTGCTTGTCTTGACCTTGGGAGGTTTGTCCATTCCCTTCTCGGCTCGGGCCAAATTGTATGAGATTTCTTTGACAGCCCCTGCCAAAGTTTTCACAACTTCCTCAAGATCAACAACCTTACTTGCTTAAGGCTTCTCAAGGTTTTTCAATGGCCTTGATGTTGTTCTCAATTTGCGAGAACCATGGTAAAGGCCTACCTCAAATTGCCAGGGTTTTTATCCCTCAAATAGTATGCAATTTTTTTGTCAAATACATCAGCATATTTTATAAGACAAGATTCATCACATGGCCTTAAATTCACGGGTAGTCTTCTTAATGTCGTATTAAATCTAGTATTAAAATCGAGCACGATTCATTGGGGTTATTTTTAATATTCTCAAACTCTGACAAAAGAAACCTAGGGTCTGTTTTGTCACCATACTGCATTCTAAAAGCATTTTTCATCTCTGTCAAGAGTCAATAGAGTTATCTGGTAAAGCTTTATACCAGTCCCTTGCATCCTCTTCTAATGTATGAATAAACAATTTGATATATACATCCTCATACTCTATTTCAAAATCCTCCATCATGTTAGTAAAAATTTTAAGGTGTCGATCACGAGAGATATCATTATTGCCTTGAAACTTTGGCAATCTATTTCTTACATCTTGAGAGAACATTTTGATAGCCATCCATTCCTTGAGTTTATGGGACCAAATGTATTAACAACAAATGGAGGTCTGGGTGGGGGCTGAGCCATATTGTGATGTGGAGGTGAATTTTTAGGAGATACAAGATGATGAGGACTGAGGGGTCTACGGGGATAGGGATATAATTTTCAAAAGGATTATCCCCTAATGGTTCTGCTTCTTGGAAAACTCTATCAGATTTGGGAAATACATGGACAGAATGAGAAGCAAATTTTTAAATATAGATGAAGGCCCCTCACCAGATGGAGAATGTAGCTCCACAAGAGGACTACCTAATTCAGAGTTGCTTGAGGATGAACTACGAAATTTCAATGACAGGCTGATCACTTTCAACAATGGAGATCTCTTTTCTTGAGCTCTGATCTTCAACTGCCTTCCAGACTTTTCTTTCTCTAGAACCTGATTTTCCTAGGTCTGAGAACAACCTTCTAGCAGGGTCCTTAACGAAGACAAATCTTCTTCCTTCCAGCTTTGCAGAATTTAGTAACAAATTTTCAAATGACAGAGGTTAAGACACTGACATTTATCAAATTAAATCAATACAGAGTCGCCACTAAGGATTTTCACCCTAGTTGTGAAAATGCACTACAAATGATCTGTCAAATGTTTGTTTATATTGAAATCATGCAAAGCCTTACAGATCTGATTTTCTTTTACAAAAATTTATCAAATATAATGCAAACAAGTGCAACAATGCTCTTTGAAACTAGGAAAGTTCTTGTGAGCTAATAACTTCACTTAATCCTTGCAAATCTGATTATAGAATGGTGTTTCAATAATGTATTTGCATGCAACATTTGCAAGAAACATTACCAGGGTTTGGAAAACTTTAAATTCTTCAAAGAAATCCACAGCTCGCAACGGCGCCAAAAGCGTGTTACTACCCGATTTAATCCTTCCTCAAGAACCGAGGCAAGCGATCATCGAAACGCAACAAGACACTCGGAGCGGTTAAACAATTGTGTGTCATTTTATAGCTAGAGAGGGAGTTTATCTGACTTTTTAGGACTCAAGATTTGAGAGAAGTGGGTAGCACCTTAAAAGGATGTGATCTTATCCTAACTATTTCTAGTTGTGCCTTTCAACCAAGGTAAGAGAACCTACTTTGTAACCTTCAAATGGTGAAGGAGATGGTGATATCCTTATTTTGCACAAATTTTATATGGAAGACCTTGGGGAAAATATGATCAACACTCCAAATCTGACTCTCACGAGTTGTCACTCCCAGAATATGGAGATATTTTCAACATAAAGCTAAGGTTACTGAAGATATTTGGAAACTCGATCTGTTTCTACGTATATTTTGTGATGAGATTTTGTAATTGTTCATACGAGAGGAAAAAACAGGGGGTTTAGGGTAGGATTGGTTATTTGAATATTTTTTGGTGGGAGATCAACAAGACAAATTGTAATTTTCCGGATCCTTGAGAAACTTCACAACAATGGAGAAATCAACAATAGAAAGCTTCAAAGTAGTTAAAACATTCCTTGACAGCGGTATGCATAAATAGAGGCCTAGATTTGCACTTTTTCACACAATATTTGAGGTTTTAGAGCGAAGGCTCGAGTTAGAAGGCCCATAAAACATCAAACTTTAAGATGAATAGCACTGAGGTACACCAAGAGGATTATAAACAATCTTTGTCAACAAATGAAGAAAAGTGTTTTTAAACCGTTTATTTCATTCCCAGATGAAAGCTCTTCTAAAAATGAAATTGCATATGCCACTAAACTATCACAAGGATTAATATTTGTGTGATTGATATAGATTTTGATACAAGATTGCAATAGGAACAAGAAAAACTACTTACGAGACATTAAAAGTGAAATAAACACATAATTGCGCGAGAGATTTAACACATATTAATTCAAATTTTATCGATTTATTCAACAGGGAGAGTTATTCAAACAATCTCGAGCTTGTTGATGGCTATACACTTGTAACCAACTCAACATGAATGAAAATCTAGCACATAGGAAGTTAACCTAGTTTCTCGAGAGATGAGATTTTCTCAAAATTTCTTCGTGAAAATGAAATCCTCGACCATTTGTATATCTCTAATATGCATTATATATCATTTGTTTACATCCAATAATTCTCTCCCAAGAAAAGGATATCCTAAGCATCAAGTTTGTTACAAAATTTCATCATGATTCGCGAGAGAAGGGTGTCTAACAAAAACATTCAAAAGGTTGCGGGTTCCTCAAAAGGTGAATCATTCAAAAAATTTGCATCATTATTTCAATAGGGGCACAATTTTCATCCTTGCACATGTAGACCCCTTTCCGTTCATCATTTCATCTTCTCCTTTCCAAATTTTCCTCTCTGACTGGATCTGATATTTCACGTTTTTGCATGAGCCCAAGCAAAAATCCTTTTCAAAAGTACCTCAGATTCACAAATTGAACCATCAAATTGATTTAATTGATCATTGTAGACTAGAACGACACAAATTTGCCAAAAATCCGATGAAAATTGATGCAAAAATTTCATCTCCAAATATCCTGGAGCTCGAATGGCGGAAGAATGATGAAATGCTCGATTACTGATTGATCTTCCTTTTAATTTGAGCCCTCCATGTGGGTAAAAATGTGATTGGAAACGGGCTTGGGAGCACTTTTTGACATTTTATCACTTTTGGAAAAATGTAAAATTTTGACATTTTTCTCCGCCCCTCCGCCCTTTGAAAAATGGCTTGACACGTGTCCCAATGTGGGTCCCAGTGGAATCACGGCTCGATTATGCTATTTTACCTCTTTTTGGAAAAAGAAAATTTTCCAAATTTTCCCCACATCTCCGCCTTTCCTTGCCACGTGTTCTTCTGTGATTGGAGCGGAGCTGCAGTTCTCCTTTTATACTTCATTCTCTGCCTCTCTGTTTTGACTTTTCAATGACACATGTCTCTCAACGATTGGAGCGGAGATGTGGTTCATATTTTAACCTTTATCTTTTGAAGTTAAAAACTTCAAAGTAACTTGATATTCCACCTCCCCTTTTGAATTTTCAAAGCCATGTGTCCTTCTCTGATTGGAGGTGGAGTTTGGCCCATTTTCATACTTTATTCCCTTCTTTCCAAAAGAAGGCAAAAACTTCAAAGTTCTCCATCGGCCCGCATCCCCTTTGCCTTTGACTTTTCAAAATGCTACGTGCCCTTCTCTGATTGGAGCGAGTTTCAGTTCACTTTGTGACTTTAATCCTTTTACAAAATAAAGTCAAAAACTTTGAAGGAACCCGACAACCCACAATTCCATCTTTGATTCTGAAGCCGCCACGTGTCCTATCGTGGACCTTAGGACTTTTTTCTCACTTTAACTCCTTTTTCCAAAATGCCTTAGAGTGCAAAAAAGACCCACTACTCCATAATTGCTCAACATGCGACATGTGTACATCCTTAAGAAAAATTAAGAAATTTTCCCATACCACTTGAATTGACCAACTAGAAAGCGCCACGTAAGCATCTAGAAAGAAGCGAAGCCATGGGACCAAAAATGCCTTTTTCCAAAAGGAAAAAAAAGTGATAAGTTAAAACATTTGCCGCCACCCTTCGACCAATTAGAAGAAGCCACATAACCACATGTTTCTCAAGAATAATTTCACGGGTAAAAGACGCCCGTCAAACCGTCAAAAAACACGAAATTTGCCGATTAAGCCCATAATACGATTTTTTCACTAAGGATGGGATTTTTTTAAAATAGAACCAAGTGAAACATGATTCCAAGCATTTCTCGATCATGGGAATGGATTTTCAAAGTCACACAAGTATAAATCGATCATTTTCAAGCTTCCATGATCGGAAAAAAAAGGAAAAAATGGCGAGCCGCGAATTTGAAGAATTTAGGGCAAAAACAGGGCACACTTGGAAACTTCTTCAAAAAGGGCATAACAATGGATTTGGAAAACAATTCAAGGCATTCAAATGGAGGAAAAAGCTTCATTTCACCCATTCAAGATATAGAAAATGTTTCAGAATATGCAGAGTGAAGGAAAATTAGGGCAAAATGGTGTAAGATCAAAATGGACACCAACAATGTTTATGAAGATTTGCGGTAGAAAATGTCTTTGAAGGACTAGACAAAGTGTGGAATAAAAAAAAAGATGGAGGAGCATGGAAACTAAAGATGAAAATGTGCACAAAAGTGATGAGAGTGAACCTAGGGTAGAAAGCGCGTATATAAGCTTCTGCGGTGTGTGATGTACCTACACCTTAGTATGGTTTGTGTGTTATCGTAAAGTGTTGTTGTTGTTGCCCCCATTTGACTACTTGTTTCTCATACGGTCGAGAATTTCGAGGAGAAAATGATCAAGTAGTAAAATATGTATGTATGTATGTGTAATAATGCAATGTAAAGATGCGAAGTATATGAATGTAAAAAGTATGTGACATTAAAATACGCAAATGGAAAAGTGTAAATGGAACATGTGCTCTGATCCATGTCGAGAAAGAGAGTGTAAAAGGATATCCTTTCTGCGATTTTTTTGGCGATCTCACACCACCCTAGTCAAAGAAGTGTAGGGAGAAGGTTGTGTTATTCACCTTCCTGTAACTACTTCCCGAATGTGTGTGAAGAGATCTCTATACGTCTGGTTTTTTCGGTGATCCAGCGCCACTTGGCCAAAGTAGTATAGGGAGGCACACCCACTTTGTAACCTCCATTCACATGCTTCGCTTCCCATAATGCTAAGGACACCATGCCTTATAAAATCCACTATGTATGGGGTTCATAGGCTGCTGAACCCACTTGTTGTATGTAACCCATAATGCCAGGGTGTAAAGTGCACCGAATCGAACCAGTGTAAACATGATGTTTTAGTATGTAAAAACCCCAAATTATGCCTCCCTCTTTGGGGGCACATGTAATGTCAGCGATAGGAGAATGCAGACCCTAAAAGGACCAACCACATGTACATTGCAACCCTAGAAAGTGCTTGTTATAAAAAAGGCATGCACAAACAAGAAGGCCAACCAAAGATAAGTGTAAACAAACATGCATGTGTATGGAAAACAATGTGTAATCTATACAAATAGTGTGGGAATGTAAAACATACAAGAAGATAAAGTAAGCTACAAAATGTGGGCTGCAAACATGGGACATCCCTCATGATGTTGCAAGACATGCAAGGCCATCATGACCATAAACAACAAACAAGTGTGTGCACCAAAGAAAGGGTAAGGCCCATATACAAAGACAAACGATAACAGACAATGTATCAAACAAGTATGGTAACAAATATCCTTGTTTTTGGGATGATGAATTACAACTTAAGTATTGAAGGTGCAAAAGGGAAGGACATGCGAGACATAGGGCGTGGAGGTGTGCACATAAGTATAGTGAAACATGGCATGCCCAAGAAAGAGTGATATCAAGACTTAGTCGTTTTACATGATGAGGCTAAATATAGATGTTAAGTGCGGGGCACACATAAACATGAAGATTTGGAGGCGAAGCAAAGCTATTTGGGGTAAGTGGAATATTAAATGACATGTATAGTTTTGAGCTATTAATAAGATTAGATCTGCAATTGATATTATTAGATAGTCTATTATTATCAAGCTTATGTGTTTTTGTATTTATCTTGTCGGGGCACATGGATATTATTAGCATATAGCTTATTTTGAGGATACATGAGTAGTGAAGGGTAGGTCCTCACTACCTATAAATATGTATTGATTTGCATGGTTAGAGATTTAATTTGAAGTAAGGTTATGTTGTTGGTTATGTGCGCGCATGACTTATGGTGACAACTTTATTATGTATGTATTTAGCTTACGTGTTTCTGATGAATTAATACAATGAATCTTTGTGGTTAGATATTGGTTTTGATATATCGTGACTAGTTATTACATGGTAAACCTAATCTTGATTCTTGTATAAGTTATTCTTGCATATGGTTATGATCTAGAAGCTGTTTATGGTTATCCTTGCACTTTTATTATGGAAGCTGGAATATATCTATGTATGCTCTTATCATGCTAAATCCTTAACAAAGATTCCATAAAGAGGACTTGGTATCCTTACGTGCTTCGGGTGAGCACTCAAGTTTTCCTAGGTGATGTGCCAGCATGCCTTGGGCTGTTTGGTAAAATAAAAGGCTAAATTTTGGTTATGTTGTTGAGACCTCTTTTGAAGATATTTGCGAGGATGTTACATGATGAAGACGTACCCGATTGACTTTGGCCAACATTGAGGATTGGTTAGAGAATTTAGAAGAAGATTTTCTCACCGATTGAACACTAGACCTGAATTTGATGCATGTGTGTGGGTTTAACAAAATCTATATCATCCTATAGATCTATACAGTGGTTGGTATCATACGCATCAAAGATAAACTAGAGGTATAGAGCACTTGTGTGGACACATGAAGAATTTCAGGCTCTACATGATGTTGATTTGACTTGGACATGTGTTGTAGATCATTGGTGGAGTGGTGTTTTGAATAGCTATATTTTTAGAGTACGCATTTTCAAAAAAAAAAATTGTCCATAGGCTGATAAGTTGTAGTTCTGTGTGAACCCAGAGGATCTTATTTGTGTAATTATCTTTTAGCAATTAAGATCTTGATCATGACCCTAGATTTGGAACAACATCCTATGGCTAGCTAAAACCCACCATGCGTGGGGGTAGGAGCAGTGTGGTGAAAGATGGAAGACTTGGCGTGCGAGAGAGGTAGAGAGAGAAGAAAGGCAACTTAAGTTTAATGAAGCATGTGAGAGGGATTTGGTGAAGCAACGTGATGTTGCAGAATGAATGGTGTTGCGGAGAGAGATGGCTTGTGAAGGATTTGGAGCTCACGTAGAAGACGTGGAGCCAGAGCATCTGGTACTCCCCCATTTGGGTAAGCATGGTAGATAACCCTCTTCAAATTTGGATGAAAGCACACCATTTGAAACTACAAGGACCATGTGCGCGCATTTGATCCCTCTTGTCGACCTAGCCCTTGCGCTTGGTTTTCTAGTTTCTGCGACAGTCATTGATAAACAAGCTAGTGTGGGTGGTAGAGTTGTGACAAATAGATTTTATTTTTGTTATTTTTAGGAGTTAATCAAATAGCTTATTCATCTATGGTGGCGCAATCGATCATCATCTGTGCTATTTGGAGGTCCGGTTGGAGGTATATTTTTGGCACGTCATCAGCATAGAACGTGGGCATGTAGAACATTGGTATTACATCTGGAAATAGTAAAACTTCACAAACCATGGGAGTTTAGTTTAGCATAACGGGACATAAGGCAGTACATCCTCTAGAATCGTTTCCCCTGCGAGGGAGGATCGGGAGGATCGGTGGCTCGGGATCTAGTGGATCTGGTGGTTCTAGAGGAGGAGGGAACATAAGAGGTAACACAAGTTTTGGATCTAGTGGGCACGGTCCACACCAACCCTAGCAAGTCTATTTTGAGATGTCCTTTTCCTACCATAGTATAGAGGAATTGAATATGTAGCTGAGCACGTACATATGTGTGAGATACTATGGCATGCTAAGGGGATTATAGCTCTAGAGTGTAAGGCAAGTCAATTTGCTACCACTTTGCAAGGGTGCACACATAGTTGGTACAAGAAATATGATCTGAACCAGACTTGTGTAGTTTACCGCACTTCATGATGCTTTCTTAACAAAGTTTCACATACACGAGTTTGAGCAGAAAAGCATTAGCATGTTGAAGGACATCAAGTAGGGCATGAATGAGAGCATAAGGGAGTATGATGACCGCTTTAAAATTTTATTATCAAAGTTATCTTATGACATTCACCCGAGTCAACATGCTTAATGGTTTTGGAGGTTTGATCACACCTTTCGAAGGGACTTTTACACAAGACTTATACGGACACCGCAGAGTGTTGGAGGTATCTCTACGTGATGAAGCGATTGGGAGCATAGACACTAGAGTTAGCCCATTTCCTGGAAGCTCAAATTACATCAATGGAAAACCAACTAGAGAAATTGTTAGCTAATTCAACTCATGAGATGCACAATGGTATTTGGTGCACTTATTGTGAAGTAGAAGGACATACTAAGGACAGTTACCCTCGTAAATTAGTGTGCACCATATTCTTTGGATTATGAAATGTGTCATTTGGATCATGATTTAAGTAGGTTCCCCTTGTTCTGGTGCATGATAAGGAAGAATGTGTCTTACTATTGTAATTTTGTACGTATACCACTCATGATACGAGATAATTATAGATTGATTGACCCGATTCATGATGCCATTAAACTGGTGTATGTCGAGGCTAGTGTTAAAAATAATTCTAAGGAAGAAGGTGAACATCATGATCATAGTCACAATGAAGGGTGCTTTGATGGCAGTGGTAGAAGTAGAGGTAGAGGTTACCATGAAGGATTCATAGGTTGAGGTTGCGGCGGTGGAAGAGGTGTGTTCCCACGAGGATCATGTTATACATGTGGATCCCTTGATCATTACAAGCACAAGTTCCATAATAATATTATTTTCTCCTGGTGCAGGAAGAATCACAATTATGAAGAATGCCCAAATTTATATGAGCACCTGAGCAAGAAGCAAAAACAAGATAAGGGCGTAGGAATGGTTAGAGTACAATGCATTGTGGAAGATCGGTGGATCTTTGAAGTTAGCTTTGACCAAGAGATAATCCCGATGTTAATTACTACATGCGGTGAGGTAGTGCGTGCACGTGAGACTCTGTAACAAAATCCTGTTATTACAAAATAGGAGGAATTACATGTAAAGTATCCAAATCATGCCCATCAAAAGGAAGTCCATTAAGAGACTATAGAGGTCATTCAAAATTTGCAAGGTGGGATCAATGCTTGAAGGACCGATCACGGAAGCTTGAGCATGAAAAAGTAGTTGAGCTTCCTCATAAAGATGTTGATGACTTGAGGGAGGTTTGTAAGATGTTACGCGAAAATGTCATTCCTTTATTGGGGGAATGGTTAAGGGGAAAGATGTCACACACTTTGGAGTTGAGCACGAGAGACAAAGTTTACGAAAAAACTACACCTTATGTAGAACCTTTGAGTGAAGAGGATTTGAAAAAAATTATGTGTGCACCATTAGAGATCTTGAAGTACTTGAGACATCGAAGGAAGGAGTTATTCAATTAAATGATGCACGATCATGAGTGATACAACCAACATTTATTGTGATAAGCGAGTGCGGGGACTTATAATATGGTTGGGTGTGAGATGAAGAGTGTAATTACGCGCATAAGTAAGGCTGCGTTGTGTTAGGCATTTGGCGATAGTAACTTAGGTATTAAGGTACACGCAAGGGAAATCCTAAAGTGTTTATGCATGTTATGGAGGCCCGGTGAAAAACCAAGTGGAAAGAAGGAACATGCTTTGGTGTATACCTTACATGGGATAATAACGCCTTTAGGTGGATGGTACATAAAGATGGTCTTTTAGAGTGGTGAGAAGTGAGAATCACCTTCTCTACAAGATTTCTTCGGAGCAATGCACCTACCAAAACATGTGAATTTAATGGGAAGGATTCTACTTCGCATCACGTTCAAAAGTGTGAGAGACTTTGGATAGAGGGTAAGAGGCCTTACCACCTTCACTGTGGGTGCATAAGTTCTACTTCACCTTGTGAGGCTACGCGTGCACATGGTATGTCTAGCGAAGTTGAGTAGAGAAACAAGGAATGGAAAGAACAGTGTAGGTATGATTCAAACCTTTGACTATTTTTCTACTAAACCTCTAGTGAATGAGGCATTACAGGTTATGAAGTGCTTTACTATGGGAGATAATGAAAAGGATGAGGAGCTTATTCAAGAGTTATTAGGTGAGTCGGATTTGGAGGTGCGTTTTGAATAAGAAAATACGAGATGAAGAAAATCTTGGGCACACTGCCTAGAAAAATAAAAAGGAAATATGGTTTACATGATTGATGATGAAGAAGTGGAGAATCTGGATGTTGATCATACTATGGGTACATGCAAGGTCTTAGAAAGTGCAGATGAGAAGGCACACACGTATCATGAGCCTATGAAAATGAAGAAGGTCAACATTGGGATAGATGCATAACCTAAGGAGGCCATCATTGGAGATTATTGGTTTGACTCAGAGGTTACAAAAATAATTGAGCTATTGCGTGACTTCCGGACTTATTTCCTAGAGGCTATCATGAATTGAAAGGGTACATCAATTTTTGGGAGAGATGAGGATCAAGCTAAAGGAAGGTGCATGCCCTTGAGTTAGGAAGATGCCTTACAAGATGAATCCTAATCTACGTGTAAGGGTAAAAGAAGATATTGATAAGATGTTGGAGTCTGGAATCATTGAGCCCATTAAGGAGTCGAGTGGGTTGGCTCTATGGTGATAAGCATAAAGAAATATGGAAGGATAAGAATGTTGTGTGGATTATAGGGAGTTGAATGTTGCATGTGTAATAGATCCCTTTCCACACCATTTATTGAGAAATCTTGGAAGGGATTGTAGGGAGCAAGATCTACTCCTTCATTGTGAATTCTCTGGTTATCATCAAGTGCGCATAGCCAAATAAGACTAGGAAAAGATAAATTTCACCACCGAGTGGGGAAGTTTTGCATACATGGTTATGCCTTTTAGATTGAAGAATGAGCCTACAATCTTTTCATGAATTTTCGTTCAAGCATTCCAGGCTTCATTCATAAGTTTTTATAGGTTTACTTGGATGATTGGACAATTTATGGGCTAGTAAAAGATCATTGTGACGATGTAAGACTTATGTTTGAGAGGTGTCGGTAGTTGAGCATCTCCTTAAATATTAATAAGTGCATTTTTACTACACCCTTTGGGACTTTGTTGGGACATATTATCTATAAAGAAATCTTGTTGGTAGACCTACTAAAGGTTGCTATTATATTGGGCTTAGAAAAACCTACTAACCAGAGTGAGGTGCATGGATTCTCGGGGCACATAGGTTATTACAAGAAGTTTATCAAAGGTTATGCTAATATTGTCACGCCCTTGGAGGAATTGCTGAAGAGCAAGGGAAAGTTCCATTGGGGTGAAGCGAACAGCGCGTGTTTGAAACATTGAAGGAAAGGCTTACTATAGTTCCTATTATGTGCTTTCCTTCATGGAATAAACCTTTTCATGTGCATTTGGATGCCTCTAACATGGCCATTGGCATAATATTAACACAACTTGGTTGGTGAGGGATTGTTGATCATCCCATTTTTTTGCAAGCAAGAAGTTGACCCAGGACTAAACAAAATTATACAACTATAAAGCACGAGGCCTTGTCCATGATTTACATGCTGCATAAGTTTAGACAATACTTGCTTAGATACCATATTTATATTCTATATAGATCACATGGCACTTTGAAGCACTTAGTGAAAAAGCCCATTTTGTAGGGGCACATATGTCGTTGGATTATGTTATTTCAGGAATTTGACTTTACATTGGTGGTTAATCTAGGAAAGAGCAATTTTGGACTAGATCATTTATCAAGGATTAATTTAGGCGAGGATGCATAGAACATTGAGGATATAATGCACATCTATTTAGATTGAACCATGTGCCCTTTGAATTAGAGGATATTGCTATATTTTTGTGTATTGGTGTGGCGTCTGAAGGGGTGAAGAGTTTAGAGAAGAAACAACTTGCCATACGCTCCATGTCTTACATGTTGATTAGTGGAGACTTATACAAACTAGGTCGGGATGAAGTCTTGCGAAGGTGTGTGCTTGAGAATGAGTGTGAAGATATTATGGAGGAAGCTCATGGTGGGATTTCAAGTGGACATTATATTGGGGATGTTACCGTGCATAAGTTAAGTTGGTGGTTTATGGTGGGAAACACTATATAAGGATTGTAAAGAGTATGCAAGGGTGTGTGATCATTTTCAGTGCCTTGGAAAGCTTGGGCATAGAGATGAAATGCCTTTGAGACCTATTGCTAGTGCAGAACCTTTTGAAAAGTGGGCAATTGACTTTGTGGGTCCTATTTCCCCACCCATGTGCGGGGCTGGAATGTGATATATTATAATTATACGAGACTATCTTACAAGGTGGGAAAAAGCAACACCTACAAAGGATTACACATCAGCTATGTATGACAACAAGGTTCATGTGGGAGAACATTATCGGTAGGTATGGATGCCCACTTAGTCGACAAATGATAGGGCACTCATTTTCTTAATGAGATAGTCAAGATATTATTGGTAGAATTTATGGTAGCACACCATAAAACAACACCCTATCACCTACATGTAAATGGAACTGCTAAGGCTTTCAACAAGATATTGGGACATACATTGTGAAGAGTTGTAATGTTGGAAGGAAAGATTGGGATGATAAAGTCTCTTCTATACTTTGGTCATAAGGGCGACTTACAAAAGACGAAAAAAGCCACACCTTTTCGGTTGGTGTTTGTGCAAATGTCAATTTACCATGAGAATTCACGTTACCTTCTTTGTTTATCATGCACGCAAGAGTATGGATGATGAACAAGCATTGGAAGAACGTATTGATAAACTGATGCAGTTGGATGAAAGGCGTGTCATTTCTAGATGGAGTTAGAAGACAGAAAAGGTCAGGTAGAAGGCAAGACATGATAGGCATACTAAGGATAAAAATATTGAAGTTGGATAGATGGTTCTTCTTTATGACTCCAAGTTTTGTGCCACCTTGGAAAACTCAAAGTGCATTGGTTGGGACCGTATGTTGTGACTTATATACTTGATTCGAGGCACTTTCCGATTCTGAGCGCTAGATGGGACACGATTGCACAGGTTACTTGATGGGAGTAGGTTGGAGCCCTACTATAAATAAGTCTTCTTAGTGATTGTAATAAGGCAATATTTCCATTAGATTAGGTTTATCTTTAATGTATTTCTTTTATATGTGTTTCCTTTTATCGTTGCTATGTGTTGTCAATTTAGTTAAGTGTTTTGGGTAATAAGCATGTTTGCATGCCAGGGAAGGCGATTAATATCTATTAAATTCATGCATAGAGGACCGTGCATAATTTTAGTGTGGGGTGGAGTATAAATAGGATAAATTAGGTCAAGTTTGAACATTCTCTAGAAAATGGGTATGCATAGAGAAATATTGTGCAAGTGCTTGAAGTAAAGGTGCGAGATAAAGAAAAATTGTTCTTAAATAAAGACCATGAGTGGATGAATGGACACACAATACGACTCAGGTAGGTTGCATGACATGAGAAACTACTTGGTGAGAGGCGTAGTGGATAGGTACTTCGGTGGATGAAGGCGCGCGAAAGGAGGTATGTGGTTGAGGAGTAGTAGGCGCACTTGGAAGGTTATGATTAGGGGCATGAGAAAAATCAACGTGGAAAAGAAAAGAAATGCCATTTAATGTTGAGTATGGTGGTAGGTGGAGAGAAATAAATGTAAAAAATTTAGCAAAGGTTATAAAAGGTGGGTTGGTGAAATCATTTTTACCTTGCGATTGTGAAGTTATCGAGCGAGTTGAAGAGTAAATTGCATAGAGAAAGTGTGAGAAAGATGTGATAGAGATCGAACCAGACAAATTTGTGCATGAGATTGATTGGCGCTCCATTAGAGAGAGTGTTTGAGTGAAATAAAGGCATGCGGGAAGAAAATCCATGAGTTAGGGTTTGAGTTTTAAGCTAGGGCATGTGGGTTTAAGTTCTGCAAGCTCGAATCAACTATAAGACAACACTTTTATCATTATTATGGCACCAAAGTGAGCACCTGGAGCGACTACAAGGGGCATGAAGCAAAAGGAAGTAGAAACAAAAGTTGAAGACACCCCTAAAAGTTAATTTTTGGAGATGCACTATCTCTAGAAGGGGTATTCATGAGTTGTGATTTGGAGTTACACGTTTGGTCTTTGTAAAGTAAGTGAATACAACTATAGGGGTAAGGATAACAAGGATGAATTGGACAAGCTATTGGTAAAAATAAAGCTAAGAGCAGAAAATGACATGGTCGTGTATGACGATGCACGGGGAAAAAATTATATGAAATATGGGATTTTTACAGACTTTATGAACTCCCCTACTTTGGAAAACCCAGAAAATCTTTACCGATGGTTGATGAGTGAGTCTAAGAGGACTTATTTTACTTTGTTTCTTTGGTGAATGAGGCTTACACTGCACCCCCGATTGGAAGACCTGATAGGATTAAGAATCTTGGGCACCAAAGTTAGTAGTGATCTCATTGATAAGGAGGGCGTAGAAGCAACCAAGAAAGAATTGGCTTACATGAAAGCGGGGCATAGAATGGATATCTCTAAATTATAAAAATACCCTATTATTCAGGTGGCAATGCACCTCCTCACCAAGTTGAACAATCAAGAGCGTTAGTCACAAGTAAACAAAACATGGTTACACATTGCTAAGAAGATGACAAAAGGGGTCATCTACAATTTGGCTAACTTCATTGCTGAGACTATTGTTGCAGAGGCACACTAGGGGATAAGATAAGTTTTGGCGTGATCCTTCTATCTATTATGTTTGTAAAAATTAGAGTCACTGACAGTCCAAAAGAAAATATGTGGCAATACCCTGAAGAAAAGAAGTCCCTTGTTGAGAGATTTGCCAAATATACATGTGATGGATCCATGAGTTAGCCCTACAAGCGGAGAAAAAAGCTCTAGTATGAGGGCTGTGACACTCCATTTGAATATGAGTTGAGGATACCCAAGGATATTCCTTTGGTATTAGAAAAACAAGCTCAATTTGTTGTTTACCATCATTTTTGCATAGGGTGCTTTCGAATGAAGGATGGGAACTTGAGTCCATGGTGCAAAATTCCATATGCCTTCACAAAGTGTGTTACTTCCAAGAATTTGTACAAAGGTTTTCCAATGCGCATAAGTTAGTTTTCAATGCGATAAAGTAGACTATGAATATCATACAATCAAGGCATATGTCTACCCAAGTAAGTCTTCTTATATTGAGAAGTTGATTTCAGATGATATTAATATTAATTTTGCGAGAGCTTAGCAATTGGAAAGAATAGTGACTAAGGTATATAGCTACCTTAAGCCCAAGTTGAAGAATGAGAAGGATGTTGAGAATGAATTTAAGCTCCTTGAATTTCCCAAGGGAAAACATATTGTGGGCACCCTACAGGATGAGGAGACTACTTTTCCCCATGGTGATGAAGAAGAAGAAGAATAGAATGAAGAATTAAAAGAAGATAGTGGCGGCATAGAACATGGAAGAAGAAGGTAGCCCACCATAGGAGAGAAAAGAGCACGTGAGACAACCCCTCCATTACAGAAGGAAGATGAGGAAGTAGGAATGGAGACAGGCGCTGTAGGTTTAGGAGAAGGCGCGAGGACCGAAATACGGAGAGTGCTAAGGAGGAAAAATACTCAAGGCATCGACCATCACAACCACCAAGGAGGTCACCTAGAAATTCTCCTGTGAAGGTAGAACTGGTAAAGAAAAGGCACATGTACATCCCTACTCAGGATGATGAGGGCAAAAATTGGAGGATAACACACCAAAGACTTGATAAACACTTAGGATGTAGAAGAAACTCGGGGGAAGAATTGAGGTAGGATGTAGGAGGATTGGAAGAACATGAAGTGGCGACGACACAGTTGATGTAGAGAAGAGTGAAGATAAGGGCAAACCATCCGGTGTGTCTACTACTACACAAACAGATGAAGGACCGAGTGCTTGATTCTTAAATAACTATACTAAATGAAATAAAACCCTAAATATACAAATATGTAAAAGGAATTGACTTAGTTGATTGCGAAGACTATCACAAGTTGTCATAGGTCGATTGTGGATTCCGGGAATAGTGTGAACAAGGAAAAGTTGTAAAAGCTATGGAATGAGGCTAAAGAACCTCAAAGCTTTGCTAACTCATCTATGGACCATAAGATTAGATCTAAACAAGAAACTATCTATTTGCATGCATATATAAACTTGAAACAAACATTCAAACCCTAGCATATCTAAATATCTCTCTATTCCATGAAAGCTCAATGAATGTGAACTGGTTTAGATTTTAAGTAGTAAAATTTGTTTGTTGTTTCTCAAGGTATTTGAGAGTGAGAGCTCACCATTAATGGCTACAAGACCATATGGTTCCTCTCATTTACTCAAAGCTTGATTGAATAGTGAAATGGTGGAGAAAATAGCTCAAAAACAATGAAAGAGAGCTCAATATCCTAAAATGGAATAGTTTATGCTAAGGAGGAAAACTCATGGTTTGAAGGGATGCACTTAGTCTTGTATTTATAAATATTGGTTTGGAAGAGTTTGGAATTCTAAGGCATGTGGGACTAAAGGAGAGTCAAAAAGCACTCTATGATTAGGAGTTTATAAACATGCTTTAGGCTTAGTTAAGCTAGGTTTAGGCTAGTTAAACTTGATTAGCAAGTGATTAGAGACTCATTGAGAGTTGGGAGGAGTTTGGTTAATCATTTGTGACTGATAGATAGCCTAGGAAGCTTACAAAAGTGGTTCAGAGAGAACTAGGGAGGTTCAAAATGGTCGAAAAGAGGAATGTTTAGCTAATAAGAGAAATATTAGCCCAATTAGTTGATTATAAGAAGAATACGACTAATAAGGTGTCGTAAATTGGCATCCGAGAATGGAGCAAAGAGTAGCTAATTGACAAAGTGTCATCAATCGGTTGAATTGGAGGAAATGTTAAGTGTAAGAATATTTTAGGTGTCTACATTTTCCCCTCTTTGGGGTGGCGTAAGTGATGTCACTCCAAAGATAGTAGACAAGCATAAACAAGTAGAAATTTTGAATGGATAGAAAAAAATGAGTAGAATTAAGGATTCCCCCTTGATTGTTGATGGGGTGATGGAAGAACTCAATCGACGATTGAAAAGATGACAAAAAGAGAACAAAAGAAAGAATAATGTGAAGAAGAAGAAAAGTAAGTGGATATAGAAGAAAAGGAGTATAAGGGGGTAATGAGCTAACATCCATCTAGTGCCTTTCAAACAACTTTATTTTTCATCATATTACTAGTGATCTTCATCATCGGTCCTTATTAAAAAGAATGAACGAAAGTGTAGTATGACTTGAAAATCCATATACGAACAAATGTCCATTCTTAAAAACACCAACTCCATGCACCATACAAAATGCAATGCAATACGAGAAAGTAAAATATTCCTAACTCCATGCGAATACATAATGCAATGCAATACGAGAAAGTAAACAAGATAACCTAACAAAGAAACAAGTACAAACACACATACTTAAATCAACAACGTCTAAGATAGCGGTGCTTGATGTTTTTGATATCGAGATTCGATTTAACCTATTCGTACAAAATGACAAGGGCTAATGATGGTGCCCAAGAAAGGATACATGCGAGGGGAATAATGGAGGATAGTTGGGTCATATGAAAAAGATTTGTGCACTAGGAAACAATACCATACAACTCGTCGTGCCCTAGAGTACGGGCGAAGCATGCATACTAGCTTTTTTAATGAAGGTAGATCAAAATGATCCACAGTCGTTGTTTTAAGAACACGCAAGAACCAAATAGTGACATTTTATAGGATGTTGTATATTGTTTTTGATGTTTCTTGAAACATATTTGAATGTTTTTGTGATTTTTCTAACATATTTGCATGTTTTTTATTTTTGAAAGTTTTTTGAAGCTATGTAAAATTTGGAAGACAAAAAAGCGTGGATGCCCCCAGAGTGATAGATGGGATGTCATGAGGAAAGATGCCACACTTATGTGCAAGAAAGTGAAGATGTAAAAATGCCCCAACATTAGGTGGGAGTATTTAAAGGAAAAATCTTCACGCGCTCATGATGAATGGGGAATCAATGCCAAAATAGATATGTTCATCCTGACGACGAAAATAAACCAATGGAGTGCCGAGAAGGAGCAAGGATTCCCCCAGCATAAGATGACCAAGAAACACATGATAGAAAGGAAGTAGGTGATTGTTTTTATAAAAAGGGACAAAGGTGTCTTTAAACATGAAAAAATGTAATCTTATACACATGGATGTTTTGAACAAAGTAGAAGAAAAATGAATGTTATGAATGTAGCTTAAAATCCTTGCGATGAAAAAGTGATTAGCTAAAGGCACAAATCGTGAGATAAGATATGGACTAAAGTAAGAGTATGAGCAAGGTCCAAAAAAAAAAAGACACTTGATAACATACTAATCTTGTTCACTCATAGAGATCTAGTGTGTGTACGTGGAATTTATTAACTCTTGAAGGGAAGATTTTATAGGCAACAAATGAGGACAAACTAGCCAATGTATAGGAATGATATAGTTTGATATGTGATTTGTGAATGGGAAGGTGGAAGGATAGCCGTACATTACTCTACTTCCATGAAGGTGTCCATAGCTCCGATGGATATGTATTTGATTCTAATCGCAACATTTATCTACTACTAGTCGAGCATCCATAGCCACAGATAGAGATTATTGGAAATACCCCAATAGAGAGTTATACATCATCTTGATTTTGTTTTGTAGATTTTTATATTTTTGATTGATTTTGATTCTTTTTGCGTTAAAAACTTATTTCAGCTCTCTTGTTTGACAAGGGGTTAAGAACCACAAATGGCTTGATGGAAGGATGCGGAAGTGATTGTAATGATGACATTAGCTAGTGTCAACAAATATGTCCAAAATTTCGTTCTGAACAAGTTTATTAGGTTTTGATAGTGATAGAATCTCTACGAGGTCAGTCATCCTTTAATTTACCAAGGTGATGAAAGACCAAGGTCAAACAGATACCATAGAGATAATTGTCATGAAAATGGTGTGCGAATGAGCTAACCAAAATATCTTGAAGGGATGAAAATGACGGATTTTTTTAGAGGAATAAAAAGAGGGTGAAAAATAACATCCAAGTATACGAATACCTTGATTGTAATGTTTGATCTTTATACCTTTGATTTTTTATGTTTCCTCAATTATTTTTGTATTTTTTTATTTTTTATCATTTTGGAAAGTTGGGACTAACAAAGTCACTCAATCTGATAAGATCTAACAACAATGATATCTGTGACTTCCTTGATAAGGAGACTAGGTGTAATGTTATTTTTACTTATCAAGCATAATGTTATGTCTGATCTCAATTATCATGGTGAGTTCGTACTCAACAAATAAGCATGACTTATCCCGAAACATGAATTTTGTATGTGGCGGCTTGAGGTCCCTATCCATAGGCTTCTGCACTTTACACCATACTTGATGGTTATGTTGATGGCATTCTTGAATCATGTTTGTTTTTTACCCTTAAGATCATTGGAATTGTTGGGAGCTTTGGAGCTCTTTGCGGTTTGATCGATCTTGATTAAGAAACTGTTTGAGTTTCTTTAGAGTGACTATGTGACTGTCTGATCCCAAGAAGTGGGTGATGAAAGTGAATGTTTATGATTGATAGGAATGAGAGAAATTATGGTGGGCTTGCCCAGTCATTAGTAGTAGAAGGATGAAAAGGATACAAGTAAATTAATTGAAGAGGATGGGATACCCGGAGGTGAGCCAATCGATAGAAGATGACGAAGGGATACTAGAATATGGCCTTAAGATGGAATAAATTGGGTTGCGAGGGCATGGCCCAAGAATAGAAGATGACGGTGTCCCATGACAGACGAGAAGAGGATGAAGGGCTATTAGGACATGACCCAAGAATAGAAGGTAATGATCTACCCTAAGGTGACTCACAAGTAGAAAATAATTGAGGGCTCTTGGGACATGGTCCTAAAATAAAAGAAGATGATAAGGGACTACTAGGGTGTGACCCAAGTATAGATGAGGAGGGACTACTCGAAGGTGTCCCATAGATAAATGAGGATGAAGGGTTCTTAGGACGTGGCCCAAAAATAAAATGTAATGGGCTACTAGGAGGTGACCCACATGTAGAATATAAAGGGCTACCTAGAGGTGGCTCCAGGATAGAAGAAGACGATGGGATACTTAGGGTGTCGCCAAGGTGAGATTTTGTTTGAGGAATGATGCTAGATAATGAATGATTTAGTAACGAGAAGATAGGCCATGGATCAATTCTAGACCTCAAAAATATCATCATGCTCAAAGGAAGGTGAGGATGGAGTGCCAAAAGAAGAATCAAGTTCCACAACCTTGGGCTCTTCCTCTACTTTTCGATAGAAGGAATCAATTTATTTTCCCAATACGTGAGCGTATAGAGTTCTAGAAAGAATCCTTGTTTGTAATCCTCTAAAGGGATATCATGTAGTCTAATTGTTCCTTCATTCTGAGAGAAATCAATTAGTAGAGGTTGTTGTTCTTCGGCCATAGGAGGTTGACTAGAAGAAACAGGTCCATAAGTGGGGAATATTGATTAACAAAATAAGATGAAGATGTTTGATGATGTAGACGAGGGGAAGGTTTGACCTTATCACTCCCATGAAGAGTTTTGATAGTGCTTTGAAAATATATCTTAGCACATGGCTTCTTTCTAATGGTTCGACATGGTTGCAGACATTGATCTTTAGAATATGGTTGAGAAATGGTACGATATGGTTAAAAGGGATCAAGGGCGAAGAGGGATTAAAGTTGGTTTGATAGCGAGAAGATGACTCAAGAGAGGAGGAAGGCTTAGTGATAGGCGTCTCATGAATGGATGATTTAGATCTGGACTTAGATCATTTTTCTAAAGACGACCTAATGTGGGAGAGAAAGTAGGATCACATAGCCATCCGTTAAGTTGTGACATAGGAGTCGAATTGGATTATTGAATAGAGGGAATCCAAGTCATGGAACTCTTTGATGGAGGAAGGGTTCATTGAGGTGACTGATAAAGGTGGTCTGTGGAGGAAGGGAGGACCGACTCAAGAACCAAATCGGATGTTCGATCGATGAAACTAGAGTCACACAATTCTTCAAATGAGGAAGAATTTATTGAGGTGATTAGGAATGAAGGTCCTTGAAAGAAAGGGAGGACCGTGATTATCGAGGATTTGATCTAGGGGTATCCGAATAATAGTTGGGATTTGAATCTTCGAAGAAACATTAGACTACGAATGGTAGTTTAGATCTGAATCAAAAGAAGAGTGGGGGAAAATGAATAATAATTTGGATCAGAAGCATCCAAACCATACCACTGACTATGAGATGAAGGTGGGGAACAGGGTACCCGAACGGGCCTTCTAGTGCAAAGAACCAAATGAGGTTTAGTCGTAATGGGAATATTTTGATGGTAATGCCTAAACCTAGGTTCCGTATTTTTGTAAGTGTTACTCACTCATTATTGGCGTCGTTTAGGTAAAAATGCCTAGACCTAGATAGTGTGATCAAATTCCTTCAAAGTGAAGAAATTTCCATGTCGATTTGGGCAGCACAATGGCAACCAACTAGACATTCATCATGAGTATGGAAATGCTTGTGTGATTTTCCAAAGGAAACCTAAGGAAAATGTACATCGTGATAGCACCATTTCAATGATCCAACAAGATTTTCCTAGAATAAGTTTATGAGTTTGTTAACACACAAGGAACAATCATGCAAGTTCATGAGTAAACCAATTGATCACTCAAATTGTTTTAAAACACTCTATACCTCAAGCTATGATTTCAATGATAGGTGAAAAATTAGATAGTGACAATACCCTATCAATACCTAGGTCAAGTTGAAATATCAACAAGATCTAAGCACCAAAGTTACACTAACGCAATCTCTCCACGAGATATACTATGACTAGTTCAAATGCCAACAAAATCTAAGTCTTTGATAATGGAAGTTACAAATGTGAATAACGTAACAACACTACCCCGACACGTTAACCAAGCTTGGAATAAGCAAGGTGTTTAGTATCAAGATGATGCTATCGTGATATGAACAATGCAATATCAACACTCTCAAAAGGCCTTAGATGTTGTTGGGACCAAAACTAAGTACAAGTATAGCAAGAAGTTGTCAATCGTGTGGGCAGCATAACGATACAATGAGGAAACTTATATCAAGTTCTCAAGAAATGAAAACAAGATGTAAGTGTCGCAATTATATGGCTAAAATGCGGGCAAAGTAACAAATCAAAGGGGAAATGATGATGAAACAAAATCCTAGCTATGAAGATGATCCTAAAATCAAGATCACGTGGCCATCAAAGATATAAGGACACATCCACACACTTTATACATTTAACAACTCAGCCACAAACATGGATGAGCGTAAATGGACAAAAAAGTGGCGAACACTATCTATGACAACACTCCCGAATGATGCTTTATTTTGTCCCAAATGGGAAACAAGAATGCAAAGGTATAGATCAAAAGATGGAAATAAACTAAGTGTTACTTGGGTAGAGTTTCACCTCGTCCTAAGGTGAGAAAGAAACCAAGCTAAGTAACACGTTGTAAACTCTGTGATGAGTGACACTTAGATATAACTTAAATGTGGTCATTTCCTTGTTTGAAACACATGGTTTAGACTCTAAGTAATTTGTCACTTTGTGAAAGGCTAGACAAGATGTGACAATGGACTAGCAAAGTGGGCTCCAAGAAAAATGGCTTTCTTAATAAGATCAATCAACTAGGTGTCAACGGGTTTTCTAAATGCGAGCTCAATTTACCCAAAGATCCACACCCGACTAGTTTGGGAGTATCTCGGATTTACTTTACCTCCTTCTAATACTGATGAGCAACTAGTGCATTCAGTTGTACTATCATTGGGGTCGCGATATAGATAACTTTGAATCTAACTTGTAATGCAAAATCTAGTCAAGTGGATAAGCGGAGTGCTTCTATTTCATCCACAGGTTACTCAATGGTGGATTAATTTTGGGTACCTAGAACCACCCCCATTGTTATAGCTCGAGGAATTATGCCAAAGGGGTTATGTTATAGTTTAGTGGATAGGGACGTACCCTTTTCTGAAACCTGCAATACAGTGATGTAAAGTGGTGTGTTTTTTATCTTGCTTAGCTTAATGTGGTTTTAAGTAGCACACCATTTGGCAACACCTTGTATGAAAACACATATTAGTGGGTTTGTGTTTTACAACTCCTTTCTTTGACAAACGAATTAGGTCCTACACCAAGATTAGTAGTTTTCCAAAAATATCACAATATGAAAGAGATTTTAAGTGTTGTTTTTGATTCCCAAGATCACCTAAAAGGTGTGAGGAAAGAGCATACACAACACGAAAACTCAACTATAATAAGAAATGGAAAACACCTTAAGTGATTTGCGAAAAAGAAACTCATTTTAGCCAACTTTGAAAAGTTAATTCATTTTAAAGCTTAAATTGAAGTGTTTTGAAAGCAAAATAGAAGGTTTTGGAAGCGTTTTTGGTTCCCAAGATCACCTATAAGGTGTGAGGGAAGAGCATACACGCTTTGAAGACCTCTCCCAATGATAAATTGAAAACACTTAACTAAGTTGATCCAAAAATAAGCTTAAAATAACCTGTAAACCACTTATTAGTCCCACAAAGACCTTTCAAAGTGTTAGAATAACCAAGAAAACAATTTTGTGAACTTTTAGACATGTTAGAAAATGACTAGTTATCTAATAATGTAAACCATAAATTTTATGTAAGTCAAAATCCTAATTTTATGTTTCCATTGTGTAGTTCACTTTAATACCTTTCCAAGCAAAAAAATGGAGTCGTTTCGAGTTTGGGAGTAAAAGTTATCTCCAAAAAATTGGTAATGAACACAATTCGACACATATGCGCCTAGAATGACATATACACGTCTCTGTTTCGATGGATACATGCCCTTGTGAAAAAAATTAGTAATAGTGACGGATACACACCTAGAATGATGGATACGCACTGTTTGATGGATATATGCATGTTTAAATCGAAAAATGTTACTATTTCGATAGAAACACGCCTATTTTGAGCGAATACACATCCACCTTTGATGTAAAAAACTAATGCCCAAATGTGAATACACAGCGCCTGGAATGGCAGACACACACGCTGTTTGATGGATACATGCCTTTTTCGCGAAAAACGCGTATGTTTAATGCAGAAACATGCATATTTCAACACATACGCATCGATCCAAGACATGTGCATGCACCCCTGTAAAACCTACAAAATACACAGAAATGAAAAATTTCAATAGTCAAACAGGTTAGTTGTTAGCCACTAAATCCAATTTCTAACTTCAACCCATGAAATGCCTTAGCAAAAGGAAGATTAAGCCCCTTTAAGATGTGAAATCTATCAAAATACAAGCCTTTTAAAACCTAGAAAACATAAAAATGGTTAGAAATGGATATGAAAATCTTGAAAAGACCTCCATTAATGGAGTATGGACTAAGAGTCCCACTGGGCGTGCCAAATGTGAACAAGGAAGAGTTGCAAAAGCTATGGAATGAGGCTAAAGAACCTCAAAGATTTGCTAACTCATCTATAGAACATAAGATTAGAGATAAACAAGAAACTATCTATTTACATGCATATATAAACTTGAAACAAACATTCAAACCCTAACATATCTAAATATCTCTCTACTCCATGAAAGCTTAATGAATGTGAACCTAGTTTAGATTCTAAGCAATCAAATTTGTTGGTTGTTTCTCAAGGTATTTGAGAGTGAGAGGTCACTAGTAATGGCTCTGAAGACCATATGGTTCCTCTCATTTACTCAAAGCTTGAGTGAATAGTGCAATGGTGGAGAAAATATCTCAAAAAAATGAAAAGAGAGCTCAATATCCTAAAATGGCATAGTTTATGCTAAGGGAGGAAAACTCATGGTTTGAAGGGATACACTTAGGCTTGTATTTATAGATATTGGTTTGGAAGAGTTTGGAATTTGAAGGCATGTGGAACTAAAGGAGAGCCAAAAAGCACTTTATGATTAGGAATTGATAAACATGCTTTGGGCTTAGTTAAGCTAGGTTTAGGCTAGTTAAACTTGATTAACAAGTGATTAGAGAATCATTGAGAGTTGGGAGGAATCGTCATCATTTATGAATGATAAATAGCCTAGGAAGCTTACGAAGTGGTTGAAGAGAACTAGGGAGGTTGAGAATGGTGAAAGGAGGAATGTTTAGCTAATAAGAAAAATATTAGCCCAATTAGCTAATTATAAGAAGAATACGACCCGATAAGGTGTAAGTAAACTAGAATTCGAGAATGGAGCAAAGAGTAGCTAATTGACAAAGTGTCATCAATCGATTGAATTAGAGGAAATGCTAAGTGCGAAGCATATGTCGGTGTCTCAAGTAGGAGCGATCACTAAAAATTCCCATAAAGGTTAGATCTGGAAGATTTGAGGAGAATGGAGCACAAAGGAAGGTATTGGGGCACCCTAGGGTGCTCTCTACGTCTCTGAAACGAGGCACCCATGTCTGCGTAAAAGCTCGGAATCTAGTTACTTCAATGTCATTAGATACCACTGAAATATTCCCTATTTATTTATGCTTATTTGAATCTACCTAGTTGTGTTGGATGTAGAAATAATATAGATGAAAGAATGACCTGCAAAAAACAAAGAAGTATAAAAAACCATAAAAATTAAAATTAAAAATGAATGGTGATCGACCTCAACTGCCACAACAATGGGCTTACTAAACTAAGTGTTGCACTACATTTCAGACCCAAATGTAGTTCTGGTGTGTGTGTGCATGTCATGCCCTAGGTGCTCTTGTGTCATTCAAACTTTATGAAGTAGCGATCAATAATAACTAAAGAAAAATTTAATATCATGTGTGCATGAAATAAAATAGAATCGCTCCCCTTATGTTGTGATTGTTGATGCAAATATCCTAGCCTTGATGCATAAAACTATGTGGATCAAGTGATGCAACTTTAAATGGAGTGATAGTAGAATGTCACACTAGGATCCTCATTATGGTCTCATAACTTTCTATTTATAGGGTTATCTTGCTCTAATTTTGTAATTAACCCCGACATGACCGACTAGGAAAAATATAAGTATGAAAAAAATCTAAAAAGATCCCAAAAAGAGGTGATAAAGTAAAACAAGGATCAGATTGCCCCACTACGAGGCTTGAGCGCCCCTATTTAGGCTAAAATGATGGGAAACTCCCAAAGCAGTTGGACATGTATCTAGAAATGCGAGGAATGACGAAATAGAAGAAAAAAAAAGATGGCCATAGATGTGATTAATTACTACTTTCTTCACTCAAGAACCTTCTAAATAGTAGTATGAAAACTAGGCTAAATAATGTCTAATGTGTATGATTTTGTGACTACATTTTTCCCCCACTTTATGTTGGTGAGTGGCGAAGCTTGTAATATAAAGCGAGATAAAAGTACATACCTGATATCCATGTAGAGTGTAGTAGACACGTGTTGATGGACTAGACTTGAGTGTTGAATGACAAAAAAGTAAAAATTGGAGGAGCATGTATTCTAAAGATGAAAAATGCGCATAAAAAGTGATGAGAGTGAACCTAGGGTGAAACACGTGTGTAATTTCTTTGAAGTGTGTAGTGTACTGCATGGTTAGTAAAGGTAAGTGTTGTTGTGGTGTATCGTCATTGCGTTGTTTTCATCGTCATCGTTGTTGTTGTTGACCCCAATTTGTGACTTGTTTCTCATATGGCCGAACCTACAAGGAGAAAATGATGAAATATGTATGTATGTAAATGTCAAATATGCTATGTAAAATACACAAGTGTAAAATAAGATGCATAAGAAAGAAAATAGAACATGTGTACCTGATCCATGTCGAGAGAAAAGGGTGTAGAAGGATATCTGTAATGTCTCTAGTTTTTGGGCGATCTCACGCCACCGAAGAAGTGTAGGGAGGAGCTGATATATATCCTTCAACTCTAAGCTGCTTCTAATGAAATGTGTTAAGATATCTTTGTAGCATCCACAGTTTTTTAGGCGATCGCATACACCAACTGGCCGAAGTAGTGTAGAGAAGCACACCCATTGTAACCCGTAACCACAGTAACTACTTCCCCAGAAATTCCAAAGGACACCATGTCTTGGAAAGGCCGTTTTGTATGGAGTTCATAGTCTAGTTTGGACTCACTCACTGTATGTAAACCCACAATGCTAAGGGCGAGAAAGTGCATTATACTAAATCGATGTAAAATGTGTCGTGTTAGTATGGAAAAACCCACAAATGATGCCCCCTCCTTGAGGCGCATGCGATGTCGCTAAATGGAGAATTTGGCCCCAAAGAGGACCTACCACACTTTGACTTGTGTAACTCACCCTGCTGCGAGGGGAAAGGGAAAGTGCTTGGTAGAAACCAAGACATGCAAAAAAGGGATGGCTATCGAAAACAAGTGTTAGTCGGAAAACACATACATGTAATAAGAGAAGTGTAAGATATGTAGACAATGTAGTAACTACCAAACAAAGTAGTGTAAACACACAAGAAAACAAGTAGATCGCACTGAAAGCGATTTGCAAACATGGGACATCACTCACGATGTCGCAAAGACACGCAAAGGAGATGTCATGACTACAAAAAAACAAACAAGTGTACACACAAGCGAAAGGGAAAATCCCACATACAATGTCAAACAATGATAGACAAGTAGAAATAGACAAACAATGAGTCATGGAGATCTATAATCCTACAATACAAGTGTTACACATGGAATACCCGTTAGCATATGAGAGTGATAACTAATATGTCAAAGCATATATGAGAAGTTAATATAATATGCTAAGTAAAAAATGAAAAAATAACACCTAGATGAGATGATTGTGGATGCCCCAACGATAAATATAGGAAGGGTAGAAGGTGAGCATCTATGCCACGTGTTGATTAACAAAAATTAATCCTAGAATGACCTAAGAGGGGTAACTAGGGTATTGATGTTAATATAATTAGGAGGACTAAAATGCTTGTAGTAAATGGGATGGAAATATATGAAATAAATGCAAGTAATCTATTCTAAGTGAAATGAAACCCTAATATGCAAGAGAAGAGTAAGGAAAAGACTCAACTGATTAAAGGTGATTGTTGCAGTTGTCACAAATCTAGAAATAAATTCAAGAAGTGTAGACAAACACTCGGGGACCTGCGAAGGATGGATCTAGAGGATCGAGATGGTGGGGTGCCACAGTGCATGTCTGGGTGTTACGATCCTTTGTAAATGCTCAAAACACAAAGCTGGTATGGTCGCAAGTTGGTTCGAACCTTCCTATTTGTCACGCTAGATCTATCGGATGAGCTGGAAAATGACCTACAATACAAAAAGAAGTATCAAACCTTAGAAAAATAAAAGATGTAAATGAATGGGTAAGACTCTGATCTCAACCGCTAAAACTAGTAGTCTTATCACCGAGGCGTTGCACTACATTTTGGACCCGGATGTAGTCACGGTGTGTGTGCGCATGTCGTACCCTAGGTGCTCCCGTCTTGAGCTAGTCACACTTTGTGAAGTAACAAGCAAAGTAACTATAAAAATGTAAATCACATGTGTGCATGGAATAAAACAGAATCCCCCTTATGCGGTGTGTGCGATGCATATCTCCTAGCCTTGATGCGCTGACACTATGTGGATGCAGTGATGTAATGGATGCGACTCTAGATGGAGTGATAGTAGTGTGTAATGATAGGACCTAGGATCCTCATTATGGTCTTATAACTTTATATTTATAGGGCTCTCAAGCTTAATTTTGTAATTAATCCCAACAAGGCCAACTGAGAAAAGGATAAGGATGAAAAATAGCTAAAAAGGCCCCAAAGAGAAGTGAAAAAGGATGTGCATAGATTGGGGTGCCAAAAGTGGGACCGGGTGCCCTAATGCACAGTGGGGCGCTACGATTTTGGGCTAGAATGACATGCGGTTGTGAAATGGACGGATAAGTGCTAAAAATACATGGGAACTATGACATAAAATATAAAATAGAGGTGGGCAAAAGGTGGGATTAATTAGTAGTTTATCCACTTGAGAACCTTATAAATAGTAGTATAAGACCAGGACTAAATATTGTCTAAAGTGCATGATTTTGTGTCTACATTTTGCCCCCATTTTATGTTGGTGAGCGAATGCTCGATAACATAAAGTAGATAGAGATGCATACTTGATATCCATGTAGAGTGTAGAAGAAGACGTGTCGATGGACTAGACTCAAGCGTAGAATGACAAAAAGAAAAATGTGGAGGAGCGTGGATTCTAAAGATGAAAAATGTGCATAAAAGTGATGAGAGTGAACCTAGGCGGAGAACACATGTGTAGTTCTTTAACTTGTGTGTAGTGTACCTACATGGTTAGTAAAGGCAAGTTCTGTAGTGGTGTGTTGTCATTTTTTTGTTGTCATTATTGTTATTGCCCTAAATTTGATTGTTTTTTCGTATACAATGGACCTACAAGGAGAAAACGATCAAGTAATCAAATATATATATATATATATATATATATATATATATATAAACGCTATGTAAAATATGAAAATGTAAAGTATGAAAATGTAAAATACACTATAAAAGTGTACATGGAACATGTGCACCTGATCCATATTGAGAAAAAATGATGTATAAGGATATCCTATATTGTCATGAGTTTTTGGGTGATCTCACGCCACCCTGGCTAAAGAAGTGTAGGGAGGAGATGCTCTTGTATCCTCCAACTCTAACCACTTCTACTAAAATGTGTGAAGATATCTCTTATTTTCTGGCTTTTTGGGTAATCCGCGCCACTGGACGGAGAAGTGTAGAGAGACACACCCACTTTAACCCCCAAACCTGTAACCACTTCGCATAATTGCCAAGGACACCATGTCCTGTTATGGCCATTATGTATGGAGTTCAATGACCGGTATGAACTTACTCATCGTATGCAACCAATGTAAATACATTGTGTTAGTAGAAAAACCCTCAATGATGCCACCCTCTTTGGGGGCACATGTGATGACCACAAGGTGAATGCAGCCCCAAAAAGACCAACCACACTCGACTGTAGAACTCTACCTTGCGGGGAAAGGGAAAGTGCTTGGTAGATACCAAGGCATGCACAAAAGGGGATAACTAGCCTAAAAAAGTGTTAGTCTGAAAGCACATGCATGCAATGACAAGTGTAAAATACATAGACAAGGTAGGAACTACCAAAAAAGTAGTGTAAACACGCAATAAAACAAGCGGACCGCACACAAATGGTTTCAAACACGGGACATCACTCACGATGTCACAAGACACTTAAGGCCATCATGACCGCAAACAACAGACAAGTGTGCACACAAGAAAAGGGTAAAGCCCACATCTGATGGAAAACAACAGAATGAAACAATTAGTCATGGAAACATGTAATCTTGTAAAACAAGTGTTGCACATGGAACACCCATTAGCATGTGAAAGTGATAACCAATATGTCAAAGTGTGTATAAAAAGTAGTATAAAATGCTAAGTACAAAATGAAACAATATCACACAATAAGACGAATGTAAATTGCCCCAACGACGGGTATAGGAAGGTTAGAAGGCGAGCATCCATGTCAAGTGTAGATTCCCGTATTTGCGATCACACTAAACAAAGGCGTGAACACACATGTGTATATGATAATGACATATAAGAAATTAGTCTAACATGCGACTAAAGTGAAAGAAGAGTGAATGCTACCAAGACAATGGAGTAAGTTGTGGATGGATGAAATGGAATGATAGGAGCAACGTGCCCCGAGTGAATGGAATTGTATGCAGTGAGGTTCATTTTTTCCCCCTAAGAAGTTAAGAATGAACCATAAATGAGAGTGCGTCATTAGGAAATGGTCGAGTAGCGTTGGTTGTATCTAACACATTGTGATGAGTGTGTATGTGTAGTGGTGATGAAATGCGACATGGGGAGAAGATGTGTGTGAACCCTACTGACCAAATCATATATCTCAAATTTTTTGAATAGAGGAGTGATGATTCATCCCTAAGAGTATATCACTATAGAATGGGTGTATGGGGATGATATGTGCATGGACCCTATAGCTTAAGCATATACCACGACTTGTTGAACAAGGAGGAGTGATGATTTAGTCTAGGCATATATCACTATAAGATGAAAAAATGAAGGTGGGTGACGATTTAGCTTAAATCATATGTCACTATGAGATGGATAAAAAGGGAGCGGGGATGGACCCAAAGGTGTATGCCACTACAAGATGATAAAAGGAGGGTGGTGATTTAGCCTAAAGTGTATACCACTACCCAGGATGAGAAAAGGGCATGGCAATTTAACCTAAGGTGTATGTCACTAATGTGGGAAATGTTAGATAGATAAAATGTCGCATTGGTGAATGTAAGGTCCATTTGATTGGTAAACCATTTTCGATCGAGTATGGATTTAGGAACTAGAGTACGTCATAGGGTGGTGAGTGCAGCGCAAGACATCATAGTAGAGATGACCAATTGATGAATATGGTATGCAAATGTGCGGTGTAAGCAATTCAATGTGGGATGTGTAATTTATATAGAATATATAATATGTACGATGCAACAATAATTGAATATACAAATGGAATATGTAATGAGGATGAGTAGAACTAGATCCATGTGTAATGGAATCTAGTGTAGCGTGTAGAATATATAGAATGTATGAAATTTGTTATGGGGATTATGTACTTTTGTAGGAAATGTAGGGTGTGGAAATGATGTAAGATGCGGTGGTAGGTGTAGATAGAATATGTAGTGATGATATGTAAATCTAGACCCATATATAATGTAACCTAGAGTAAATATGGAATGTAAGAAAGAGATGCAAAACTAGATGCAGATGATATGATGACTAATGTAGTATGTATGATATAGATGATGTATAAAGTGTAGGATGTAGCCTATGTATAGAAAGGATAATGTAGGATGTGTGGTGTTTATGGGAGAATAAATGTGTATAACCTATAGTGTAGTGTGTGGGGTTTAGTGTAATGGTAATCCCTCAATAGTCCAGTGTGAACCAAAGCACAAGATTCCGTCATCGGTGACGAGGGTGATATAATACGAGAAGTGATATGTGAATATGAGATGAAAATAATTGATAGAGATGAAATGTAGGATGTAAAAGGGTACAACCATGCTAAGTGAGGGGGAGTATGTGATGTGATATGCTCCCCAACGGTGTTTTGGGGAAGAGGCTATGTGAACTCATCAAGGATATCGTCATCCTTTGGGTCAAAGTCAAATGGATCGGGATTGGTGACATGGTATGTGTTATCACCAAATTACAACACCCCTGAATGGGTTCCAGTTCGAATGGAGCATTCAGTGTAATTTGTGTAACATGGGTACTATCCCCAAGTTGTGGGACTTGCTACTTGGGATAGACCTCTAGAGAAAGTTGGTTCTTATTCCTCTGTTCAGGTGCATGCATTCAAATTGTAGAGGTTTCTAATCCTAAAACCTATTCTAATTTTCCAAGGAGACAAAGTTAAGAAAATGCAGGAAAATAAAACCTAGACTAACAGAGGTGATGCACCAAGGAATGAAGAACATCGCTTGCCAAAACACAAACCATAAGATACAATACAATCACCATGCACAAGTAACCAAAATGTAATGAAAGATCATAAAGGATGCAATGAATAAGAGAGAGGGTCGAAAATCATCCACAAACTCGTATTATTGCTCCAAAGGTTGGATACGATGCATTACATTGGCCAAGAGGATGGATCGTATTACAGAGCTACTGGGAGGTCTGAAATTCCACAACTTCACTTACAGACAAGAGAAGAAGGGAGAGGCAGAGCAAAAATGTCCAACATTAAAAATGAGACGAGCTCTTACATTTATAGATCAAGCAGAGAGAAGAAAAGAAGAGGGAAATGGGAAATCAAATTCAAAATCTCAACCACCAGCCATCAAAGCCTGCAAATCCACCCACAAGTTGTCAAATCAATTCTCCATGATGCTCTGCATGTTGGAGAAGAGAAAACGATGATCTAAACGAAATTTGATCTTTTTGAAGCAATCTGATCACATATTAATGCGTGAAAGATGTTTTCCAGGTCCTTACCCACCAAATCAGATATACGCAATTGGTTTTCCATGATGTTTGCGTGCTTTAGAGGCGATAAAATGGCGGGATTGATCAAAATCTAATCATTTTGAGCAATCAGATCACACATTAATGGTGAAGAAGATGTTTCGACTTTTCACCCACGGATCTTGTAAAAAGTAATATTTTAAGCTTCCAATGCGCAGAGGGGATCAAGATCTTTCCAATGGTACCAATTTTTTCACATTTGGAGCTACTGGTTTGAAAGATATGACCATTTTGAATTTTTGAACCAAATCAGTACAAAAATAGCGAAATACAACCTTCAAACGGATCCAGCGGGTCAGTAAATGCAACTTACTCCCTTTTTGCCAAGAAAATGCAAAAATCCTAAAAAACCTCCACTTCCCATGACTCATGCCATACAATTTTTCTCAAAAAAGGCCTTTCGGGCCAAAAATTGAAATGCACCCTTTTGCCGAGAAAATGAAAAAAAATCCAAAGGTATGAAAGCCCCATGCAAACCCGCAGCTGCCACTTGTCAATTTTCTATTTGATGAAGGGTCGCCGGGTCCTCGGGCCACAAAATGAAAATTGCACCTTTTGCGCAAAAAGGGGCAAAAAGTTCAAAGTATCTCCGCAACCCCCTACTGACTTCCGACATGTGTCATGTTTTCATTGGTCAATGACCTTAGGGCTTGCGGGTTCACGTTTATAAATTGCACCCAAAAACACAAAAAGTTGAAAAAGTTATAAAGTTCCCCACGGACCTACGGATCCGCCACTTACATTTCAAACTTAACGAAAAGAAACCTTCACCGAGAACTTACAGGTTTGTGAAATGAAAACTAAGACATTTACTGCTAAAAATGCCAAAATTTTGAAAATCTCCTGCAAACCCGCAGCTCCACCACTTGTCATTTTTTCATTGGTCAACGACCTTCTCGGGCTCGCAGGCCAAAAATGAAAACTTGCGCTTTTGCACAAAAAAGGGGCAAAAAGTTCAAAGTATCTCCATGACCCCGTGACTTCCCACATGTGTCATGTTTTCATTGGTCAACGACCTTAGGCTCATGGGTTCGCGCTTACTAAATTGCACCCAAAAAATGTAAAAATTTGCAAAAGTTTTAAAGTTCCCCACAGACCCGCTGGCTCCGCCACTTGCATTTTTAACTTAGTGAAAGAAACCTTCGCCAAGCTTGCGGGCCGGCAAATGAAAACTAAGCCATTTTTGCTGAAAAATGCCAAAAGTTTGAAAATCTCCTGCAAACCCACGGCTCCACCACTCGTCATTTTTCATTGGTCAACGACCTTCTTAGGATAACGGGCGAGAAATGAAAACTTGCGCTTTTCGCCAAAAGTTTGCCAAAGTGCCAAAATTATCTCCGCTTCCCCGCAAGTCCGCCCTTGGAAATTTGGGAAAATTTTCCTTCGAGCCCCGCAATCGCTTTTTTGGGAAAAATTCCTCCGCGGCCCCGCAAGTCTGCATTTTGGAAGAAAATCTCCCAAGACCCGCCGAAACTTGGAATTTTGTCGGAAAACCTTCCCAGTGCCCGAGCCCACAAAAACTTGGAAATTTGGGGAAAAAAGCCTTCCCACTGGCCCGTAACTTTCAAAATACGAAGAGTTAGAAGGACTTCTTTACATTTTTGGAAAGGGGAAGAAATTTCCTATTTGTTGGAGATATTTCAGGATCCTTAAGCAATTAAAATATGTGAAAATTCAAGTTGAAGCACTAGAGGAGAAACAAAGGTGTAGTTAGCCAAAAATAAGCAGGGGCTTATTTTGGATAACAAAGATATCTATAGTATGAGGTTGATCATGTAATGAGTGGTAAGGCATAAATGATACATGCCCATAGCGTATTATTCATCAGTGAATGGGGGATGTGGAAACCTTGTGCATACCAACGTGAGTGTAGTTAGGTGAATAGCCAAGAAAGGAACTATTGCAGATGAAAATGCGACCAAAAGGCATAGGGAATGAAATATCAATATAACTAGGGTTTAAGGTACCACCGAATTAAGTAAGCCAAAAATCATCTAATGTGAGTAGATAAGAACAAGGGGTACACGGAGATAGACTAAAAGATCAAAGACACGCAAGCCATAAGCGATAGTGATAGTGAAAAAACCATAATATAGGTGAGAAGAATGAGTATAAGGCTAAAGTCACTCAAAATTAAAACTAAGAAAAGCTAGGTGGCATGGGAACATATTGTTTCATCATGGATAGGATCAAATGGGCATGTTCCCAGTATGAGTTATTGATGAAAAGTGTGAAAGTGAAGGGTGGGTGAATTGATGATGGAGATAAGGGTGGGGTAACATTATCCGCGGAGGAACATGTAGCATAGGTGGAATAATAGTTGTAGAAGGAGGTAGTGTAGAAGGGATAACATATAGTAAACAAATAACACCCTCAAGTGGTGGCAAATGAGGCTGATCATCCAGAGGTTGAGGTTCATCTGTAGTATCAATGCGGGGAAGAGGGAGACTAGTATGAGGGTCATGGAAACAATATTGGAATGGATCACAATCTCGGAATATGGTATACTCAATATGCTCATGTAAGAATTTGACGCAACGGTGGACGGTAGAGAGCATAACTTACATGGCATGAAGCCATGGTCTACCTAACAAGTAATTATATGAGACAAGAAAATCAATGATAAAGAAAATAGTAGGGAGAGTCTTAGGACCTATGGTTAAAGGTAAGGTAATGTGTCCTAGACATGGATAGACAAAACCATCATAAGCATGAAGAGAAATGGAAGAAGGGCTAATGTCACGAGAAGACAAACCTAAGGCTTGGAGAAAGGACATAGGGCATGATTAAGCTCAGAGCCATTATCAATAAGAGTGTGCTTAACAACAATGTTATAGATGCGAGACATAATGTAAAGTGGTGGGTCATTGTCAAAGGGGTGAATGTCGGCGAAGGATTGGCTTGAAATGCTATATGTTGGGAAAAGGCATCAACAAAGGTGTCATACAGGGAATTAGGATGCATATCAATAGAAACATTGGCGATGCAAAGAGGGTTTGAACACGGTGAAGCAAATCAGGATGGGTAAGTAAATATTCAGTGATAGAGATATCCATTATGATAAAGGGTAAAATGAAAAGCCCTAGAAGGTGGTAGAAAGAGACGTTGGGTTCACCAAAATGATTAACAAAAATTAATCCTAGAATGAACTAAAAGGGGTAACTAGGGTATTAATGTTAATCTAATTAGGAGGAATAAAATGTTGTAGTAAATGGACTGGAACAATATGAAATAAATGCAAGTAAGCTATTCTAAGTGAAATGAAACCCTAATATGCAAGAGAAGAGTAAGGAAAATACCGAGTTGATTAAAGGTGACTTTCGCGAGGTTGTCGCATATCTAGAAATAAATTTAGGAAGTACATACAAACACTCGGGGACCTTGCGAAGGACAGATCTGGAGGATTTGAGATGACTAGTGCACTTGGGAATGTACTTAGGGCACCCCAAGGTGCCTTAGGTCTACAATTTGGGTGCTCGATCACCGTAAATGCTCAAAACCGAAACTAGTATGATGGTGAGTTAGTTCCAAACCTTCCTGTTTGTCGTGTTGGATCTTCTGGATGAGCTGGAAAATGACCCGCAATGTAAAGATAAGTATCAAACCCTAGAAAAATAAAAGATGCAAATGAATGGTCGGAATGACCTCAAACACCAAACTAGTGGTCTTATCACCGAAGCGTTGCACTATATTTCAGACCTAGATGTAGTTCTGGTGTGTGTGTGTGTATGTCGTGCCCTAGGTAATCTCGTGCACGGTCGTACTTTGTGAAGTAACAAACAATAGTAACTATAGAAAATGTAAATGACATGTGTGCATGGAATATACCGAGAATCCCTCCCCTATGCGGTGTGTGTGATGCGAATCTCCTAGCCTTGATGCATGGAATTATGTGGATGTAAGTGATGCAATGGATGCAACGCTAGATGGAGTGATAGTAGTGTGTAATGCTTTAGGACCTAGGACCCTCATTATGGTCTTATAACTTTATATTTATAGGGATCTCAAGATTAATTTTGTAGTTAATCTTGACAAGGCCAACCGAGAAAAGGATAACGACAAAAACAACTACAAAGGTCCCAAAGAGAAGCAAAAAGGATGTGCATAGATTGAGGTGCCTACGGTGGGATTGGGGTGCCCCAAGTATAGGTGGGGTGCCACGATTTTGGATAGAATGGTGGGCGATTCATGAAATGGATGGATAAGTGCTAGAAAATACACAGGAACTATGAAATAAAATATAAAATAGAGATGGCCAAAAGGTGTGATTAATTAGTACTTTATCCACTTGAAAACCTTCTAAATAGTAGTATAAGATAGGGCTAAATATTGTCTAAAGTGCATAATTTTGTGTCTACATGTGTAAATTCTTATATCTGTGATCACACTAAAAAAATTTGTGAATGTGCATGTGTGTATGATAGAGATAATGACATATAAGAGATCAATCTAACATGTGTAGCAAAGTGATCATGCAAAACACTAGTAAACAAGAGTAAATGCCCCCAAGACAATGTAGTATGCTATGGATGAGTGGAATGGAATGCAAGATGGAATGATAGGAGCTGTGTGCCCCAAATGGATGGAAGTGTATGTAATGAGGTTCATTTTGTTTTCCCCCTTAGTAGTTAAGAATGAACTATAAACGAGAGTGTGTCGCCATCCGAGAAATGGTCGAGTAGTGTTTTGTTGTGTCTAGCGAGGTGTGATGAATTTGTATATGGTAATGGTGATGAGATGTGACATATGGAGAGATGTGTGTGAACCCTATATCCGAAATGTATATCATGAATTGTTGAATGGATGAGTGATGATTTAGCCCTAAGTGTATATCAACTATAAGATAAAAGGATGAGTGATGATTTAACACTAAGTGTATATCACTATGAGAGGAATGGATGAGTGATGAGTTAACACTAAGCGTATATCACTACATGATGATAGGATGAGTGATGATTTAACACTAAGCGTATATCACTACATGATGATGAAAATAGGTGACGATTTAGCCTAAAGTGTATGTCACTACAAGATGAAAAGAGGGAGTGGTGATGTAACCTAAGGTGTATACCACTAAAAAATGATAGAATATGTGATGATTTAGCCTAAATCATATGTCACTAAGTTGGAAAGTAAGGTCCATTTGATTGGTAAACACTCGAAAGTTGAGTATGGATTGAGGAACTAAAGTGCATCATAGGGTAGTGAATACAACGTATAAAAACAACGTAGTATAAGTGACCAAGTGATGGATAGGGTTGGTAAATGCACGATATGTAGAATGTGATGGTAAAGGTATAACATGTATAATACATAGTATAAAATTTTGTGTAAGTAATGTAGACGTAAGATGAAATGATAAGATGTAAAGCTAGACTCATATGTATTATAGACTAGCGTAATGTGTAAAATATAGGTGATGTATAAATGTGTACTGGGCATGTTGGACTAATGGCGTAGGTTCCCATACGTATGTAATGCATAGATGAGGAAAAGTATAATGTAGGACATAGATAAATGCGTCGAAGGTATAATGCGCGATATATGTGCAATGGAATGAAATGAAGTGTAATTCCTATAGTGTAGTATGTGGGGTTCGGTGTAATGGTAATCCCTCAATAGTCACGTGTGAACCGAAGCACAAGAGTACATAATTGAGTAACAATGGTGCTAGAATGTACAATGAGTATACCCGTGGAAGAATATGCAAATCAAGTGAGGAGGGTACTTGTGATTATTATGCCCCCAAGTGTGAATGAAGGAGAAATTAACCGATGAGGGTGAAGGACGAGAGGTCCCTCAACAAATTTATGTGATGATGGAATTGGAAGACCATGATCTAATTGCGGTAGTATAATATATAAACACGGTGTTGGTGAACGAAATCTATATGTGTGTGAAGGATGAATGAATGATGAAGATTGGGATGTGGGAACTTGTTGTAATGATAAGTATGGTGGGGAAGATAGAGAACTACTTGGAGAAAGGTCATCACGAGGAGGTATGAAATTATCACTAGCTTAACACTTATGAGATGAACAGAGCTGATGGGATTGATGGTTAGTAGGAGAATGTTGTGCATCAAATGAAAGGAGGCTTAGCTATGCGAGATATTTAATTACATGACAAAGCATGACAAGTATTAGTATGATGTCCATGAATTTAATGATAGTGGAAATATGGATGATCATGGTATTATATTAGTTGAGAAGGAGGATAGTGATGAGTAGGTGGTAGAGTAATCATTTGATGATTAAGAAGTTGAATGAAAATGTCATGTGCCGTAGCATTAGAGTGAAAGATGAGAGGTGGAGGAAATGGTATACCTGGAGGCTCAGTGAGATGGCAGGTAGCGGATGTAGATGGTGTATGAGGTGTAGCATGAGTACCAACATGTGATCGAGAAACATCCTTAAGTTGTTTGACTTCAGAAATGAGAGATGTAATTGTGGCTTCCATGAACTAACATTGATTTTTCAACACATGTATTAAATCCAATAGGTGTGTATGAGATGGATGACTACAAAAGGGAATGTCAGTCAACTAAATGGGTGGAGATAGGACATATTTGAGGCAACAATGGGTTTTGTAATGTCGAGGTAGGGGAGGAGTAAGATCTTCTAAAAGGTCATCAACATTATTGTCAAAATCATATTGAACGATGCGGGAAACCTGATAAGCAATGGTATGTGGTTGGTCATCCAAATAACCATGAGTGCGTAAGATATACATGACCATGGCATATTGTTCATCCGTGAAGGGGGTAATGGACATCCCTGAGCATACCAAATAGTGAAGTTGGGTGAATAAAAAAGAAAGGAACTACTAAAAATGCGCACATATGCCGAATGACATGGGAAATGCTATATCAATGTGATCAGGATCAAGTATGCCTCCATATAATCTAACCAAGACTAGCCAAGGGTGAGCGAAGAAGTAGTATGATAACACACAAGATGAATGACAAGATGGAAAACACACATGCCATATGTAGTAGTGAGAATAACATAACCATGATACAAATGTGGATCACATAAAGGATAATGGAGGTCTTTAAAGTAAAAACCAAGCCAAAGTATACCACCATGTGAACATATAATGGCCATGCATGAAGTATCAAGTGGTATGTTCTCCTAATAAGAATTATTCATGAAGAGAGTGCAAGTGAATGGTGGGCACACTAAAGAGGATGATGTTGGCGTGTATGATGGAACGACATCCATGGACTATAAAGCTCCCCGATATGGGATGATAAGTAGTAGTGGTAGGCGGGGATGAGGGAATTGTTTCGATCATGCAAATAACACCTACAAGTGGTAGCTCATCTATAAAGGGAGGTGGTGGAAGGATAGGTAAAGCAAGAGAGTATTGTGGAGTAGGCTCTGTATACAATACCATAGCATTGGTGACATCAAGAGTAAGTGGCAAATCAAAAGGGACCATATCAATCATATAAACAGTAGGAACTAATTCATGTGGAGCTTCGAGAGATTGAGATTCAACCGTAGAAGATGGAGAAGTAGGGACAACTATTGTATAAGTAGACTCATCTATGCATAATATAAGAAAAGTACCAAGTGACACTTTGAATGATCTTATTGTGGTGCACTAATGGTAATAGGTGTGACTATGGGATCAGGGGGAAGAGCTTATACCTCCACTATGAGTTGTGCTAAAATAATAGGATCAACAATACATAGATAAAAGTAAATAACAATGTCAATAGCTCTAGGATCCATATCATAAGATGGAAGTTGAATGAAAGAAGGGCAAGGTCTATAACCATAAGGATCAGCATGGGTATCAACAAAAGCGTGACCATGACTATTAAATTATAGAGTAATTGGAGACTTAGAAGGAGTAAATTTCCTATTACGCTTACCCATGATGAGAGGTCGGGTTCACCAAAATGATTAACTAAAATTAGGATAAACTAATGTATGTTAAGATAGTTAATCTAATATAGGAGGACTAAAACACTGTAAAATACGCTAAAATAGTATGGAATAACCTTAAATAATTATAATAAATGAAATAAAACCCTAAATATGCAAAGATGTAAAAGGAAAGGACTTAGTGGTTCTTGTCAAGACTATCACAAGTTGTCACGAGATCTGATTGTGGATTCCAGGAGTAGGAATAATCACTTAGAAGTCCCATAAAGGTCAAATTTGGAAGATTTGAGGAGACTGGAGCGCCCAGGAAGGTACTGGGGCACCCCGAGGCACCCCGGTTTGTAGAATAGGCACCCTAGTCTCTGTAAAATCTTAGAATCTAGTTCCTTTAGTGTCGTAAGACACCCAAAATATTCCCCTGCCTATCACACTCAATCTTCCAGATTACACCGGATGTAGAAAATAATATAGGATGAAAGAATGACTCTGTAAAAGACAAAGAAGTATCAAAAACCCTAAAAAAAAATTAATGGGTCAAATGACCTCATCTAATACTCAAAATGGGCTTAATAAACAAAGTGTTGCACTACATTTCAAACCCAAATGTACTTTTGTGTGTGTGTGTGTGCATGTCGTGCTCTAGGCGCTCTTGTGTTAGTCGCACTTTGTGAAGTATCAAGCAATAATAACTATAAAAAATGTAATAACATGTGTGCATGAAATATAATAGAATCCTTCCCCTTATGTTATGTGTGTTGATACAGATCTCTATAGCCTTGATGCATGACACTATGTGGATGCAAGTGATGTAATGGATACAACTCTAGATGGAGTGATAGTAGTATGTGATGCTAAGACCCTCATTATGGTCTCATAATTTTATATTTATAGGGTTCTCTTGCTCTAATTTCGTAATTAACCCCGACATGGCCGACTAGGAAAAATATAAGAATGAAAAATGGCTAGAAAGAGCCCAAAAAGAGGCGGGAAAGTAAAACAAGGATTGAGGTGCCCCAGGTGGGACCAGGGCACCCCACATGGCACCTAGATTTAGGCTAAAATGATGGGAAAATCCCAAACATACTGGGCATGTATCTAGAAATGTGTGGGAATGACGAAATAAAAGTAAAATAAGATGGCCAAAAGATGGGATTAATTACTACTTTCTTCACTCAAGAACCTTCTAAATAGTAGTATGAAAACCAGGCTAAATAATGTCTAATGTGCATGATTTTGTGACTACACACAAAAAATAATAAGGCATTGAGTGATTGGAACGAGTTGGAAGCAGAGATCAAAAGCGAATATCTAGAATTAATTCTACCTGCAGAAGGATAGAACGCCCAAGTATTCTTTCATTCTTTGTGTATAGTTATTCTTTCATTCCTTATTCTTTATTCATGGAGAGATAAGTCATGGTTACCCATTGTCGGGGATGGAAATGAAGCAAGTGTGGGGTAATGTTTGGCTGATGAATTACAACCTAAGTATTGAAGGCGTAGAAGGAAGCGCACATGAACATATGGCACAGAGGTCCACATGAAAGTATAGTGAAACAGGGTGTGCCCAAGAAAGCGTGATATCAAGACTTAGCTATTTTGCATGATGAGGCTAAATATAGATGTTGAGTGCGGGGCACACATCAACATGAAGACTTGGAGGTGAAGCAAGGCTATTTTAGACAAGTGGAAGATTAAACAACATGCATAGTTTTAAGCTATTAATAGGATTAGATCTGCAGTTGATATTATTAGATAGTCTATTATTAACAAGCTTGCATGCTTTTGTATTTATCTTGTAGGGGTGCATGGCTATTCTTAGCATGTAGCCTATTTTGAGGATGCATGAGTAGTGAAGGGAAAGTCCCCACTACCTATAAATATGTATTGATTTGCACGGTTTGAGAGACAACTTGTAGTAAGGTTATGTTGTTGGTTATGAGCGTGCATGACTTATGGTGACATTGTTATGTATGTATTCAACTTCATGTTTTACATTAATTAATACAATGGATCTTTGTGGTTGGATATTGGTTGTTGATATATTTGTGGATGGTTCTTGTATGGTAAACCTAATCTTGATTCTTTTATAAGTTATTCTTGCATATGGTTATGATCTAGAACTATTTATGGCTATCATTGCATTGTTATTATGGAACTGGAATATATCTATGTATGTGCTTATCATGCTAACTCCTTGACAAATATTCCATAAAATAGGGACCTGGTACCTTGCATACTTTGGTTGAGCACTCATATTTTCCTTGGTGATGTTTTAGGGTGCCTAGGGTTGTTTGGTTAAATAAAGACTACACTGCATAACAAATGTTACACATGAAGCACCCGTTGTTGGGAATTCGGGACTATGGAATAGTGCTATGATTTAATAACAAACAAAATCATGCACACGTGATCTAAACAATTCCCCAAAATCTACAACAGTGGAAGTATAAACTAGAATAATCCAAATCAAAACAAAGTACACACACATAACACAACATGTACCGTGGTTCACCCAATGTGGGCTACGTCCACCAAAGATAGAGATCTCATATATATAATACAACAAGAGTACAAACCAACTCTTCAATATAAGAGTACAATGCATCTCTCCAAGAGTATCTCCTCTCCTCCATATCTCTAAATGGATCTCCATGAGTGCACTACAATTGTGCCTCCAAACACCACCAAAAAATCTCACATAACCTAGAACTACTGCATCTTTGAACTGCAACCAAGCTCTCTATGGATCTGTAACAAGACCTCTCACATGGGTCTACCATATGTGCAACCATGACTATGCACCAAGAAGTAAGTATGTCTCTCCATCACTACATAACATGTGCAAACATGAAGACAACCTCCTCTATAATATCTAGATCTACATGGATCAACAATACAATATGATCTCATGGATCTACAATACAAGATCTCACCAACATGTGGATCTACAAGAAGAAAATTTATGTGCTTTGGAAACTATGAAATCCATTACAATGAGGAAATAACTATACAAAGGAAATACGGAGAATATGTTACCATCTTTTCACCATTCGGATGTACTGTTATTTCCTTCATCTGTCTAACTCCTCTCCATGGAGACTCTGTCTTCATGTAACATGTTCTTTCTTTCTCTTCTTCTTCATCCTCTCAATCTAGGAGAATCAAGGATCTAATTCAATCCTTCTCTTAATTCTCCTTCTAACCCTAGATTTCATGCTTATATAGGCATATACAAACTTAGGGAACCTTAGATATGCATTTACAACCTTTAGATCAACTTTATAATAAAGTTAGATCTAATTCCCATGAGTTAAATATAAAATTTCATGCACATGTAATCGGTGATGGTTACCCTAACCGATGGCCATTCATCTACCGATCGATGGCGTTCTTATGCTTGACCGATGGTAGTTCTTATGTTGACCAATACGGTTATTATGTTGGCCGATCGACGACGATTACTTGTGTCTTCCAAAGAAGGTGTAAAACATGTTATCTATGAAGCAATTCACTCCAAAACTAACACCCGTTAGCATGGTAGTAAAAGATAACTAGTCTGCACAAAAGTATGTATAAGCAAGTAATGTAAAGTGCTAAGTACAAAATTAAATGAAAACACTTGGAAGAGACGAATGTGGATGTCACCAATAACCATTGTAGGAAGGGTAGAACGTGAGCATCCATGCTTTGTATGGAAGAGACCCGTATCTGTGATCACAACTAGAAAAATACATGAACATGACATGTGTGGATGATATAGATAAATGGCATAAAGTAATTTAACTAGCATGTGTAATAAAGCGACCATGAACAAGCAAAAGTAAGAAAGAATAAAAACAACCATAATATGTAGTATGTTGTGGATGGATGGAATGGAATGTAAAATGGAGTGATAGGAGCTGCATGCCCCTTGAGTGAATGGAAGTGTATGTGCGCAGTGAGGTTCATTTTTTTTCCCCCTCAACAAGTAAAAATGAACCGTAAATGAGAGTGCATTATCGGGAAATGGTTAAATAGTGTGTTTTGTCTATCAATGTGATGAATGTGTATATGCGTAGTGATGATGATATGCGACATATAAAAGAGATGTGCGTGAACCTTATAGCCTAACATATATCACAAAAAAACTAATGTATAAGTGATGATTTATCCCTAAAGTGTATACAACTACAAAATGAATAGTAGGGTGTGGTGATGTAGCCTAAAATGTATACAACTACAAGATTAAGAAAGTAAGAAGTGGTGATGTAGCCTAAAACGTATACCACTACAAGATGAATAAAGTAAGTGACAATTTATCCTATAGCGTATGTCACTATCCTATAAATGTAGCATGATGAAAGTTTGAATGATAATCACGCTATGAGTGTAAGGTCCATTTGATTTGTAAACCCTCAACAATCGAGTATGGACCAGAACTAAAGTGTGTCATCGGATAGTGAGTGAGTACACGTAGTATTAAATAATATGCATGATGATAAATGACCATGTGATGAGTGAAATGTGTAAATGCATGATGTGTAAAATGTAATGAAATATGTGTATAATATGTAATATATAGAGTGACATGCAATGAATTATGTAGGTAAACTAGTAATGTAGTATGTAGGATGATATATAATGTGCAAATGCGTGAATGTCAAAATGTTGTAGACTAAATGTAAAAATGTGTGGTGTATGATGCATGATGGATGATGAAACACAATGTGTAATGCTTAGAGTGTAGTGTGCGTGGTTCATGTGTAGTAAGCCCTCAACAATTAAGTGTGAACCGAAGCACAAGAGTGTGTCATCGAGTAATAACGCTAGAATGTATGATGAGTATGCCTAATGAATGTATGAAAATCTAACAATGATAAATGTAACTATGTTAAAGCGAGGTGGGGAAGAAGGTGAAGTGTTGTGCCCCACAGTACACGTGAATGAATGAACTATCTAATGATGGTGAAGGATGAAGGTCCTCCATCTGATGTAGGAGATGAAAGCATATGACCATGCTCTAATAGTGGTGGTATGGCGACACACGTTGTGGTGGTAAATGAATTCATGTGCATGCGAGGGATGAACATATAAATAAGGTTGTGATGTCATAAAATGCATCGATGATGGAGATCTGCGTGATGTGGAATGTGACGATGAAGAATATCTACATGGAATAAACCGAGGTGGTGATCTATGTCGAGATGTATTAAGTGTCATAGGAATGGGCCTATACCAATGTGTAGGACTAGTGGAACGATGTGGTTGTGTAGTCGATGCTCAAGTAGGTGAGCTAGGGTAGACTACGCTTTGGGAAACATAGAATGTGATGTGGTATAAGCAGAGAGTGATGTACTAACTACTGTGAGTGAAGGCGACCATGGAGTAGATGGAGGGACGCCATCAATAGAAATGACGATTGTTGTGAATAAATTTTAGGCACAAATGATTCACATAAATAATAGATTGAGAGTGATGAATCCAATTGAGACCAAGAAGCATGTCACATCCCTCAACTGTGTTTCCAATGAGGAAAGGTACAAGCATAGTAAGAGGACCTACCGTAACATGTAACTTAACAACACCAAAGGGTTTGTGGAAGGGATATTCAATTTATGATGGAGGATAGCCGATAGCCTTAATGAGTGACATAGAGCATGCACTAATGGGCCATGATGGGTCAACATTAGTGTTGTTAATGGAGGTTAAGCCAACATATGAATTGATATGTAAATGATTAGATGTAAAATTTGCATGATAATCAATGTGGGAAAAATCAATGGTTTGTGGCAAAGATTCAATGTTAGCAATTAGGAAACCTAGAGATCTTGATCCAGGAGGCAATAATGTGTGATATGCATGATTAAAGAAGATTCTTATGTCTTCTTTTCATGTTGTTGAGAGTCATTGTTAAAGAGATTGAGTTTACCCTTGTCATTAGTTGGGGTAGAGCTAGTAGACTCTGGGAACTCTAGTTTGTTGTTATCAATTAGATCTTGGATGATTGTTCATAGTTTTAGGCATCTATTTGTAGAATGTCCCATACATAAATGATAATCACAACAAGATTTCTCATTATAGTTCCTACCTTTTGGTCATGATGGGTCTAACTCGAGTGGTGGGGGAAGGGTAATAAGATTTACTCTCAAGAATTTGTTTTAATATAAGATGTGGAGCCATGGGAAAGTTGCTAAATGTGCGCCGAGGGTGCTGCGATTGAACCTCCCTAGTAGGAGTGATGACACTGACAATGATTTTAGTGTCGGTGGGTTTAGTTGTAGAGGGTTTGAAAGGAATCTTGTTTGGAAGGTGAGTGGAAGATGTATCCTATTCTTAATACTTAAGCTTACCTATGGATAGGAGCTTGGTTTCACGAAGCTTAAGAGTATGATAAAGTTGATTGAATGAAGGAGAGGTTTAAAATAGAACACTCTCTTGGAGAGGTGGTAAAAGACTCTAAATGAACAAGTCTTGAAGCTCAAATTTGGAAAACATGTTTGTCATCTTAGCTAGATTGTTCTTGTACCTCAAAACATAGTTAGCTAGATGTTCATTTGGGCCTATTTAAGTTTGCTTGTGTAAAATTGAGCATAAGAGATATTGGAGCTAATATTGATGGAGAAATGAGTGAGAAATGCATTGGATAAATGTGTGAATGAAATTACCAAGTGAAGAGGTAAGTATTAGAACCAACACATCACATAATCATGGAGACTACGAGGAAAGATCTTAGGTAAAAGTGTATGATTATCATCAAAAAGTCAAGACAAACAACATGAAATGCTCTAAGATGTTCTTTTGGGTCACCATGCCCATTGAAAATGGGAAGCTTAGGGGTGAAAAAGTTAGGAGGAAGTGGACAAGTAGAAATGGCAAGAGCGAATGGAGTGTGTAATAATATAGTAGAATCTAAAGACAACGATGTATGAAAAGTGGCATGTTATAACTTACAATTTGAGCTTAAAGGTCATGATAAAGAGAAGTTAAGTCTTGGTTGCGAATGGATGGGACTTTCTATATATGAGAAACTAAGGGTGGCGTAAAGTGATTGGTAGGAGTAGGAACATAAATAAGGATAGTAGAAATAGGAGGAAGAGTAGAAGCCAATGGTTGAGTAAAACAAAAGTGGCTATGGCTATAGAAGCGCGAGTTGAGTTCTACCAAATTAGTAGCTTCCTCATGAGCAACATGTAAAAGTAAATCTAGATCTTGGGGATGTTCCGCAAGGTGATTATTGATGTCCTTAAGATGAGCTTTAGTAAACTCATCATGAGATTGAGCCATGAAAAAGGAGGATAAACCCTAGGATGATAAGGCAATAAAGAAGAAAGTAGAAACATGAATGATCAAGTTGGGTTCGCCACAAAATGATTAACTAAAATTAACTAATATGGGGTATGTGGGGATAGTTAATCTAAGCTATGAACAACTACAATAAAGTAAATAAATGTAGTAAAGAAAGTATATAAATGACCCAAGAAACTATGCAAAAGGAAATGCTAACCCTAATGTGTAAGAGGGAAAAGGAAAGAACTCAACTTAATATAAGACGCTTGTAGGAAAGTGTCCCGAGATAACTAGAAAATATGGAATCAAGAGCGACTATGCGTGAAGCCTAAAAAGGATGGATCTAGAGTATCTAGCTAGATTGGAGTATCGGAGAGGTATTGGGACACTTGTGGGTGCTCTGGTCTACAAACTGGGAACCCTGGTCTGTGTAAAAGCTTTGAAATTGATCTTCACTTATTCAACAAATGGTTTGAAACCCTCACTTTTGTCTTGTCATTAGATTCACTGTCCTATGCCAATGTCACTAATGATCCAAGATGAAGGAAAGAATTGCAAGACCCCAAAACAAGCATCAAACCCTAAAAAAAAAAATGCATATGAAGGGATTGAATGACCTCAACTCGCCACAATGGCGGACTTACTAACCGAGCGCTGCATTATATCTCAAACTGATGCGAGTTCTATGTGCAAGTGTGTGTGAACATCCTTAGTTGCTCTTGTGCCAATCACACTTTGTGGAGTAACGTGAGAAATAATTACGTGTAGAAAATGTAATAGAATGTGTGCATGAAATAGGATAGAATCCCTCCTCTATGAAGTGTGATGCAATATGTCTTAGCCTTGTGCTTTTGATGGAGCTATATGGATGTAATTGATCTCTAATGAAATATATGGGTGCAACCTAGATGGATGATAGTAGTTACTAGTGCTTGGTCACTCATTATGGTCTCATAAAGTTATATTTATAGGGTTCTCTTGATATAATTTCATAATTAACCCCGAAATGGCATACCACCAAAAATATAAGAAGATAAAATGGCTAGATAGAGCCCAAAAGATGGCGAGAAAGTGAAAAAGGACTAGGGCACCCTAGTCGAGGCTAAAATAACATGGGATGATAGAAGCTGACTGGGCATATGGGTGCAAGAGGTTAGTAATGAATAAATAAAATAAAACAAGATGGCCAAAAGATGGGGGTTAATTAGTACTTCACTCAAGAACCTTCTAAATAGTAATATGAGTATGTGATTAAATAACGTATAAAGTGCATGATTTTGTGTCCACACAAATTTGTGTATAGAGTAGAATGAACTTCCCCTTCATATGATGTGTATGCAGAAAATGTAGTCCCTTGTCCCTTGAATGGATGCTATATGGATGCCTTTGAGTTCTTTGGATGCCTTTGGATGCAAGCTTAGGTGATAGATAGTATGCTTAGAGCTTGGTCCTTTATTTTGATCACATAACTATGTATTTATATGATTCCCTTGGTTGAATTTTGTAATTGACAACCCGAATACCAATCCATAATAAAATAAGATTGCCAAAAGATAAAAGAGGCCTAAAAAGAGCGAGTAAGGTAGAAATAGGTCGGGGGCACCTATAGGGACAAGGGTGCACAGGCGTAAGCATCTTGTTAGGAGTTGGTCTCTAAGTCATAAAAGATAAACACACAAAGTTTTGACTAGGTTGTAGGGTGTGCAAGACCAAATAGAAAATGAGAAAGAATAGAGGCCAAAGGTAGCTATCAATTACTAGTATTCTCGCTTATGAATCATATAAATGATAGTATGTTGTTAGGACCTAGAAATGTACCCAAGTGCGTGATCTCATGTCTATATTTGTTTAGCATTATATGAGGAAAGGGAAGGGATGAGTGGGGGTGTTATATCAATTGGTTCACTACACTTAGCCACATAGATATAGGAGCCATAGTCCTCCTTAAATTTGTAACAAGTTATAATGTGTGTTCATGCTTCATCAATTGGAAAGAGTCTACTTTCGGATACATAGACATAAGGTAGGGTTAGTTTTTAGTTACTTATAAATAAGGTAGGAGGTAGGGAAAGCATTTATATAGATATAGGGGTGTACCTATTTGATTAATGTAAAGAGTGAGTGCATAGACATGGAGGCACACATAAACACTATATGTCTTTCTTTATGGAAAAGAGCCACAAAATTAACCAGTGATTGAGCCACAATCTTGAAGTTGAAGTTGAAGTTTCCATATATACTATAGATACAATATACACTATGTTATCAAGTTTGGAGGCATATTTAACATAATCGCACAAATAATCTTTACGCTCAATAATGTATGGGAGCAACCTTGCTGACCATCCATGCACAAAGATAATCCTTTGAGCTTGAAAATATAGATTAGCGATAGTAAAGTTTGAGCAATAAGATGATCTATCTAGGACCTCATGATATCTTCATTTGTTCAAAAGAATAAGAGATAAATTGTAGAGTTGGAAACTGAAATAGTGCATCACATTGATCTCTATATAAATTTTAACAAAATTCAAGGTAGGATTTCATGCAAAATGTTCCGAGATTCCAAAAATTGATTTATTTTCCTAAACCCTAAACCAAATAAGGTAATTTGGATGATTGAATCCTATGAACTTAATTATGATGATGTGATGTAATTTAGGGATGAATTGGCCTCAATAACATCATGCACATTAAATCAATCGTTACTATATGATGTGATTTGGGGTTTAATGGGCCTTAACTTCATGAATAGTTAACAAAATTAGTGAGATGGTTCAATCGGAGAGTCAATTTGGGCCATTACACCCACATGAACTTTATTTTTACTACATACAATGTGCGCTTTTTCACTCAATTGACCCCACTGCATCATTACACATACTAATTAGCTGATTTTCTCAACTAATCATATTTGTGACTATTTGATGTGATTTTTAACCCAGATTACCCCCCAATTATATCATGAATTGCATATTTAGTTGATTTTTTCAAGAAGAGAGGAAATATGGGTTAATTTGAGCCATTTGAAACTAATTGGAACTTTATGATGTGATTTTTTGCTTAATATGCACCGAATTACAAATTTAGATGAAATAATTAATTAATTGGTTTGAAATCAAAGAGGAAATTTGTGATGTAGGAACAACATGAGAGAATTGGCTATATTGCATAAGTTTTGAGATTTTAGCTTAGTAAGGGCACACACAAGGATGGTAAGTGAGAAAATGGAGTAAGGAAAGTACAACATAGAAGTTGGGAAATGGTGATGAGTGCACAGGGCTTGTACATATGCATTGGGAAATGGTTTGATTACACAATGCATGTTAGTTGCACAAGGTAAAGAGCACAATGTTTCCATGAAGTTTTGAGGGCAAGATAGAGAGCTTTGCATTGTGTTTTTTTCAATGTTTACACAATGTCATGATATAGTCATGTGGGTTGAGCACAAATCCTTAGGTCAGTGGCCAAACTGACACATAGTAATAGTGCATATATGACATGATTTACTGATAAAACATGTCAAAGGAGTGACAAAGAGTCATGATGAGAAACTATTTATGGACACGCATCACCAAAAGAAACAAGGTCAACATACATGAATGTATCACTAATTATCTTATAAATCTCTAGAAATATCTCAAGGATTGATTATCCTCAACCACCATATCTAACAATGTAGGAGAACATACAAAAAGACAATGTAGTGTTTTATAGGAGTTGATGAACTCACTTCCAATGCAAAAAGATTTAGAACCTAATAAAACATAAAGGGAGTTAAGTTCACCATTTGAGGGGGTAGAGTGGTGAAAAGTAGAGAAGAGATCCGATCTAAACTAAACAAGTGAATCTTGTGAAGGGTCCTAGAGAAACACCTTTGTAATAAGTCTAGGATTTTAGCTCATTTTATTTGGAAGATTCCCGATAATGAGAGTAATATTTGTAGGTATCGTTAAGGATGTTAAAATTAATAGAAACCTATCTAAACACATTGTACACCCATTTATTTATCTATATTTTTGGTAATCTAGAAGGTACACTAATAAACTCATATCTAAAGAAGCTCTAAACCATAAGATGAGCATTACAAATAAACTTTAGAATAACATGCCGCAAATGCTCCACTCCATACACTACAAATAAATTATCAAACGAGAAGACATAAACCCTTAAAACAACAAGGCCATGGAATGGCACATCCTGCCGTTCGGGCCTGAATGGACTTGGGCAGGCGCTGAGCAGAAAGCTAAGAAGACGTGAAATTTGAAAACATGTTGTTTGGGGCGCTCAGCAAAATTTGCAAATGCGATGGCAAAGACCAGTAAAAATGCTGCGAAATGCAGTTGCAGAAAGACATGGTAATTTACACCTTTTCCAACATACTATCAGCATATGCATTGTAAGTTTTGTTGTGGCAGCAGCTGGCAGCATGGCTGCTCGTGTATGGAGTGTCATTTGTTAGCTCTGCCTCAAATGTCTCTGTGGCCAATCTAACATACAAGTTTGCTTCCCTTTCCCTTCTCAGTGTTAAACCCATTACCAATGCTTCACCCAACTCGAGGTTACTCCATCTTTGCCGTATGTATATGAAAACAACAAGCATCGCAGAAATTATTATTATTGGTGTGTTTCCAAGCGCAGAGTGGTAGCTTGCACCTGGATTCTCATATTCATAATTGTCCACAGTAAAGGAAGAAGGGAAAATTGGTGGTCGAATAAACTCACAAATGTGCGGAAGAAGTCTTAGAAGAGTGACACCTATATAATACATTTTCCGCAGAGATTTGCCATCGATTTTCCATACAAGATTTGCCACAAATTCGGGGAAGCAAAAAGAAATCGAGGATTACTCTGAAGTACTCAATAAATCCCTGCCGCCATACTACCTAGTTATGTGGGTTGTGGAGTTATTCTGTGCGAAATTTGGGGTTTTTCAATGAGGTTCGTGTTTCTATTTGCTGGAACGACTTGGTAAGGAAGCTGGGAAAAAGTATTGTTGTCTTCTCAAAATGCAGGCAGGGATATGCATCCCTTATTCTTTTGTATTTAGTTGCAGCAATGTGTTAATATATGGAAGATAAAAAAGTGTTAATGGGTAAATAGGTTGTGAAAGATAACAAGTAAATAATTGTGCAAGGTTATTTCTTGAAGGAAATTCTAGGTAAAACAATTTTTTAGATTTTTACTTTTGGATGTATTTTTTACTTTTACATGTAAGCAACTATATTATTTTTATCAATGGAAGATATGTATTCCATAGAAAGAGTAATGTGAATATTGAAAACATTCAACATTGTCATCACTACGATCAATCTGTAAATATTGAAGTCCACATATAAATTAATGCTAACCATTGTAATTAATGTTTAAAATTATAGTAATGGAGATAATGACAACCATTGTGGTAACTCACAAATCACCGATGGGAATCTCCATCTCATACATACATATATAGGTCACATTTAGGTATACATATTATAATCAGTTTGTAACAACATTATTACCTAGTTCGAAGATTATTAACTATAACAATGAGGGTGTTTTAGAAAGCTTTTCCGTTACTTTTGTTTACTAGCAATTGTACCGAAGGATGCAATGTAGACGCCGATAGGATGCAACACCTTCGAGTGTGAGATAACACGAGTATTTAAATAAAAACAATCCGGTTAATTTTTGAATTGTCTAATAATATATTACGGGAATACTACGCTCAAAACCCGCTGTAGCAATGGCATATATGCTATTGTCAATGTCAATTTTTTCATTAAAAACAAATGGATTTGAGAGAGAAAGTAAGACACGTTGCGCATTGCTAAAGAAATAAAATTGCCATTCCAAGGTGAATAATGCATGAGAACATAACATGCCAGGTAGTTTAGACCATACATTGGAGTCGCTGAAAATGAGTAATTGTGAATACAGGGAGGAAAAGAGGCGACTTGCTGAAGCACCTGTTGTACTTGTCACACATATATCCATATGTGAGGAACAAAATCATTATTTAAAACAAATGCCTTTGGAAGATTATAAAATATACCTGGCACAAAGATAAAATATTCTAATCGGCATACCATTGTAATGAATGCCTGAGAAGATAATATGATAGGGAGAGAAAAAATTTCTGGCAGTTAAGACCATGCATCCGTCCGCAGCCATGCCTGTGACGGCACACATTAAAATCTTGTCCACCTATCCATAGTGTTTCAATTAAATGTATCATTTACCCTAGCAGCGCAATAGGGGATTACCAGGCCAAGGGTGTTCAGCAGGAGTCTCACAAAAAAACAGAAGCTTCACAGTAAATCCTCCGACGGCCCAAAACAATTCCACGGTCTTACATGGCGTAAGAAAACCTAACGGCCGTCGATGCCAGCAGTGCAGGTAGGCTCGGGCAAAAGGAGATGCGGTAGGTTATGTCAAATTGAGGCACTGAGTTCCGCACCCATAAATATAGAAGAAGCTTCCCTCTAATGGGAAAATGTTGACATGAAATATACAAGAACTCCTGCAGAATCGTTTCACTGTAACATCTTCTTATGTTAGCAGCACAAACATGAAATTCGAGCTCATTTCCAGCAGAGGCAGAGATTTTGATCTCAAAGTGTTAAACAAGAGCAGCAATTTCAGCCCTCTTGAACGAATTTATGAGGGAATACAAGATGTATCCTCTGCTTTGAGCCTTGCAATACTTACAACAGCTTGATTAGAGTCACCATTTTTTAATTTTCTAGCAGTTTTCTGCAAGTAGAAACAGAGTGATTCTTGGCATTCACATGCCAATGTGCATCCTACGACTGCAAATGTGTCCCCCATAATAGAGTGCTGAACAGGGCTAAAAAGAAAAGGATCCTTGAGATAAGTCAATACTAGGGGCTTCTATTCCATCAGGGCCGCGAGTTTTCTAATGTAGCCAACTGTCTCCACAACACCACGACAAAACCTTTTTTCTAAGACATAGGCAACCAATAGAAGTCTCGCCATTAGTGAAAGACAGAGCTCAGGCATTTGATACAGAGTTGAAAATCCCCAAACACCTCAAACCCTAAAACCTTATAAATTAATCTCTGTATTGAACAGTAAAAATACTATTTACAGTTCGTATTGATACAAAAAAGATTTTGGTTTCCCTATTGAAACAATGATTAAAACCCGAATGAGATGAAAAGGTGAGACAACTATTAGTATAAATTGGAACTGGAAATGACCGCGGTGATTAGATGTTTGAAAGCAATCGAGAGAGGATCCTCTGCTGGCAATGGTGCCAATTTTTATTTACGGTATCCCTGTCAATTCAACTGCTCTACTCTCCATTATTGGAAACAACTATAATGGTGCCCCTCCACTTGCTTTATGACACGTCAATCGAGCAACAAGAGAAACAAAACAGTTATAATTTGCAGGGGCTCAGGATAATTGAAAGAAAATCAGAAAGGAAGCTGAGCGATGTAATGTCTATACGAATTGATCAAATTACAGTGGCAGTAGATTGTTAATTCAGTTAGTTGTTTTTCAGATTTGTTGAGATGGCATGCGAGAAAGAAGTAGAGTGCTGTGCTATTCTTGAATCTGCATCATCCAGGTGGGCGTTCTATCCCTATTCAAACATGGTACTAAGCTATCCCTGGGATATCGATCCAGGAATCCCTTACAAATGTAAAACAAATTATGTACCGAAGACATGGACATTTGAAAACGGAAGCATCAAAGAGGCAACAAGAATGGAAGAATTTGATGATCAGCAGCACCTTCCACCGCCTCCACAAATGTGCTTGAAAACAGAGAGGAAGCAGAAGAAAGTAGAGTGGAAGAAGAAGAGCGATCCATTTAGAGCAGCAACGATACACTGCACAAGTGATGATCCTGAAAAAACCATACCTGGTTTGTTTTCATGCAAGAAATCCTACTCCACCACCGACTGTCAAGTGAGTGTGCCTGCTCAAAGGATTTACTGGAAGATCAAGTTCTGTGAAGACGGTGCACTGGATCTCGATGAGAAAAAAGAAGCACTTCGCATCGAAGCAACATTGATATTATCATGGCAATTGGCGCAATGTGCAAACCCTTGTTCCAATCATAAATTCCATTTTGCATGGCTAAGAAAATCATGACACACAATGACAACTCCAACCTAAAAGTAGAGTTTGGATTACAGTTTCAAAATCACACGGGTCAGCAAAGCATATTTGAATCTCAAAATGAATGATGTAATGTCATCTCACTTTTGTTCAATAGATCGAAACCCTGTAAATAAAGTAGGGTACGCTCTACAAAGTTTTGCAGTAAACTATAAGACTAATTTTACCTTTGGATAATTTACGGGGGAGGAAGGACCCTTGAAAAATGCAAATAAAATGAATCCGTGTATTAACGTTGTCCGGAGGAACGATATTCTGGCTGGGTCTGGATTTGTATAAAGGAATACGTAATAAGAAAACGTCCTTGTGTAGGATAAGGTATGAGAACTCTGTTTGATCATTTTTTATGGTCCAGGACCAAATTCAGGGGATATACGATAGGTTGGAGTTTTGTATGTTGTTATGAAACATTATTAATGTGGACGTCATTGGGCGGGAGCGCTGAATATTTTCTGAGTTTCTGTACAGCTCTTATTCTCCATCCAGCAAGGATGCAATTCACAGGTGGAAGCAGTTCAACCAGGGTTGTAAGCTCTGCTATGCACGAACATGTATGGAACTCAAACCATGCACACGATATAAATTGTGCATTCCAGAAATTGAAAGTGAAAGTATGGAAGATGAGAATGCAACAGACATATGAAAGATGTGTAGAAAGCTAAGATAAAATGCCAAAAAAGGTGCTAACTAGTATGACTATGCATATACAATACTGATATTGTTTTCTATACACTGGACATGACAGAGTAGGTCTTTTTGAATTAATGTAAAAAGCGCCGAATATTTTCCGAGTTTCACTGGTTAGCAAAATGCTATATCCAGGAACGATTGTGCAATGAAAACCAAGTCGAAAAGATGCTCTTGAACTCGAGAAAACTAAAGAGACTAGTACTATATTATTATTGTTTTCATGGGAAGCGTTGGATTTTTGCAAAACAAAGTGGCAAATCCAGTTTGTATAATGTCTGCTCTTGAACTAAAGTATCTGGGAAGCGTTGGATCGCAAAACAAAGGCAAAGTATAATGCGCTTTGTTAAAGCATCTGTGAAGAGAATGGAGACATTAGTTATACATAAAATTTTGTAAATGAAAAAACTGCGATAGTATAAATGTGGGTAGGTAGAAACCTTATGGGTGGATATCGGTGTTGACATTGACAATGGTGTTGGTTTGATCAAGCGTGAAAGTTCCTTGCAGAGCAAAACTTCGGAGGAGATGTACAATGGAGCTTTTGTTTTGTACGTACTTTTCATGAGTTGTTTCAGTCAGTAGAGGCAGTAGTGTGGACAACAAATGACCAGCAAGAGTGCATTTGACAGTCGATGTAGATGTTGTTAAATCACAGATCAGTCGGTGGCTATGATGAAAAGTGCTCTCCTGGTTGCAATTTGTACATGTGATTGTTGTTTGTTGCAATGAAAGAAGGTCTTGAACTTCTAAGTTGCATTTTGTGCATACAATTTGAAACGGCTTGGAGTACACATTGGAGGCTCTTAATTCACCTTGCACCTGAGAAATGGCAAACAAGAGAAAAGAGATAATATTCAGTATTGTAGAAATGGAATACTGTATTGAATGGCAGTCCGCTGCAATTTGAATTTTCTCACCTCTATTGTTGCAGTCACCAATGTGCGCATATCTTGGAGTGCTTGTTCAGTCCTTAGCGGGGTGATAAATGTAGATTGGCAAGTTCTCAAAGCCTTGTCGGGGCTGTTTCACTTGACAATGTTCTTGAACAAATAAATAGGAACTTGTTTTCTACGGAGTTGTTGTTGATTGTATCAAACAAGGCTGCAAAAGTCTCGAACAAGTATAACTTGTAACCAATGAAATGTTAGAATGGTCAATTTGTTTAGAGTGAAAAAGAATAAGCAAAGGGACGCAAAGTGATGGAGATAATAGAAGGAGGAAAAGATACCTGCGCTTTGTCCTCTATGGAGAGGCCATCCTTAATTTCAAAGACAAACTGTGTTCCGGACTTGCGGGCAGTAGTGACAACAGCTGCAAGTGTTCCAATTGTATAGTTATCTGTGCTACGGAGGAGTTGTTTTATTGTAGTATTCGGTATGAACTTGAACTCGTTGCAAACTGGAGGTATGTTCTCTATGGTGTTGTTGTTATTCAAGAGAAGAATGTAGTCACAATCTCCACGATCGTAATTGGTCTTTGGCGCTATGTCAAATTCTTTTATGCTTGACTCCTTTGGATGGTAGAAGCTTTTTTGATGTGCCTCAATTTGATGTCCAGTCACATTTAGTGTGACGGTCATTTCACCTTCTTTGTCGGTTAAATCTATGCGTAGAAGCTCTTTGTTCAGGTCTTTGTTGAGTATTGCTTTGTATGCAACGATGACATCCCCTTGAAACAAAGCGCCAACCTTGCGACTGTTGAGGTCATCGATCGATGTAGGTGTACATGGAAGCGTCTGTTGCCTGCAAAATAGAATGTAAATGCATGAATGATATAGCAAGTTGTGAAGTGATGGTCAACAAGATATCTGTAATTTCTTACCTCTTTGCTTCCTTTTGTGGCGGTTCATTCGCGGAAATGGTTTCCAAGTTCCTCTTCATCTTGTTGTCCTGGGAAGAATATTAGAAAAATGAATTCCAGTGAGTGTAGACAAAAGAACACAGTCCAATTTGTTAGCAAAAAAATGAAAAAGAATGGATTGTTGTTTTTAGGAATGAATTTTGGAAGATAAAAAGGTGTGATAGTGTTATAAAACATAGTTTTTTTTGCAATGGAATACAAATAGGCAATGTATAGAGGTTCCATGGAAGTGGTACGCATTGAAAAACCATGGCAAAGAGTAAGGAGCGAACCTTTTTTTTCAGTTGTCAAACTAGATGAAATGGAAGATTTTTGCTAAACAAAGTGGTTGTTGCAAGAAGGAACAAGTTTGAGCATAAGTCACAGTCAAAGAGTCGGAGGCTGATATAGCATTTGTATAATGTAATATTATTAGTAGCAGATATTATTGGAGTATTAAAAAAAATGCATAGTTTTTGTAGTGATGGAAAATATGTTTAATAATAAGTTTTTTGTTAAATACCTTAAGCATCCTGAAATTGTTGTGAAATTGATGATAGTTGTTGCGATGGAAAAAATAAAAAATAGTTCTTGTGAAAGTAAGAGCGGGTAGAAAATTTGTAAGTGCAGGAAAGTGCTATGGAACTGCGAAGTTGCTTTGGTTGAAGTTGGGAAAATAAAGTTTTAGCTTGTCCACGTCAAGTGCAAGGAAAATGGCAGAGTGGTCAGTCCAATATACATGTCTTTGAAATATGTGGCTGGAGGTATTGCAATTTGACCATATGTGGTCGATATGTTTTTTAGTGAATGGATTTTCCTTTGCGATGCAAAAATGAAAGTTGTAATTGGACATGTGTTTATTTAAAAGCTCAGTAGTATTATTATGTTTTTGCATATCGATATTGAAGTCTCCAAATATGTATGTGCATTGTTGTTTAGATGAGTTTGATAAAGCTTGATCAATAATTGCAAGGATATTGTGAAGTGTCGCATTTGGAGCTGCATAAAGATTTATAATTGTTAATTGTTTGTCATGGAGATGAACAACAACAAGCAATGCTTCTACTTTTGCGCCATGAAATTGCATTGTGTGCAGAAATGGTATATGCAATTTAGCGGAAATCATTATACCGTGTACATGATGTGTGTGTATGTTATGGAAGGTTGAAAGTAGATTGTGTGCATTGCTATCAGATATGTGTGTTTCTTGTAAGCACAATATGTCAGATTGCATTAAGCTAAAGTCGTGTATGACGTCTTCTACATGAGCATGAAGGCTTCGGTATTCAAAGAACAAAGTAAAGTGCATGGGTGGATATCAGCCAAGAAGAAATCATTTTCAACTTGCCATTGTGCTTGAGATTCAAGGCGATTCATTTCAATAGTAACTTGTTTTCTTATGTTGAAGTTTTTGTTTGTCAATGGTTGCAGCAAATACAAGCTTTCTATATTCTTCACACGCGATAGGGCTGTGTAAGTCAATCCATGTCTCGTGACCCCAGAGGGCTAAAGGCAAGTCCGTCTAATGTAAGTCCTTGGGATCTATGTATCGTGCGGGCACATGCAAGCTGGACAGGGAATTGGCTACGAATTGTCAAAGTTTTCTTATTTGGAGAGTGTTGTAAAGGCCTTGCAATTCGTAAGATAGGCACAGATTGTGGGTCAATGTTGGCAGGACGCAAGTGTGCATGTTTGGCAATTTGATGTTGGCCAATGCTTAAATCGTTGAATCGGATCCATATGATGTCCTGATTTTTTGTGGTAGTGTAAGCATCAAAAGTGCCATCCGACCCGTTGACCAATCCATCCTGGATATCATAGTTACCAGCAAAGAGTTCAACCAAGATGCCTTTTTTAAAAGCAATTGTCTTTGGAAGGCAAATTGTCTTAGCGTATGCATTTGTTTCATCATACAAAGAATCTTGTTCGTCAATTGCGTTGATGACAATCTCCTCTCCAGGCATTTGTGAAAGCATTTTCTTGTTATGGTCATTGACATCTGTGTTTTTAAAAAAAAGGTATGGAAAAGAAGGATCATTCGGCGGTGGTCTGTGACACCTATTGTTGAGGTATGAAATGTCAGAATATGTGTGTGAACATGTTCGAATTCTATTAAGGATGGAAACAAAGAGTTGGTCCTTTTGTCTAATTGTTTCAGTCAATTCATAGACCTTGACCTTGTCACCCAAAATCCATATGGAATCGGTTGTTTGTCTATACGAGGTGGTTCAAATACGAAGCAGTCATTCACAGGTTGGGCCTAGTAGAAATCACCACAAAAGACCATGTCAATGTTCCCGAAGTGCACTTTGTGGGCGTTTGTTTTATATCCCTGAGTCGATTGTCAGTGTGATATAGTAATTGCGCACCGACAAGCGATATTTCATCTATAAAGACAAGTTGTAATTGTTGATAGTGCTTTGACAATGTATCTAGTCGTTCAGCACCCAGTGGTGTCAGCCGAGACTTGTTAAACGGCAATAAGAGTGCTGAATGAAATGTTGTGCCTCCAGCATTGTATGCTGCTTTTCCTGTGAATGCCAAAATGAGACCTTTTGGTTTTAGTGGATCACTTTTAGTAGAATTGCTATAGATACGAATCAAAGTCTCGAAGATCATTTTTGCAGTAAATGTTTTTCCTGTTCCTGCACCTCCTGTCAGGAAGAGATACAAAGGAGTTGTAGGATCGATATGTTTTTTCAGTGCAATGTCTTTTACGATTTCCTGTTGTTTTTGTTTAACATTCTCATTTTTTTGTGATATAGTGCGTTATCGGAGATGAATGGATGTTTTCCGATTTCAAATAGTTTAGTTTTTTTTTTGGGTGGTATCGAATGACACGAAGGAAGATCTAGACGTATGTCATATGTTTCATTGACTGGTTCGGTTTGTTGTTGGAAAGAGGATGTTGTGGAAGCATTGTTTGCTTCATTCTTTATGTCTTGAAGGGCTGATTTTATGTCACCCCATGTATTGTTGATATTGTGGACAAAGCGTGTCTCATTTTGCCATATAGTGTTATGATGGAAAATGTATGCATCTTGCCATGTCAATATGCCTTTCTTGAGGCTTTCCTCGCTATTTTGGAATGGAACATATAACAAGACCTTCTCTCAACAATAATTCTCTTTGTCCACATGTTTGTTGTAATTGACAAATCGGATTACACGCTCTTTGCCTTTTTTGCAATCTGGTTTGCCATCCTTAGTATATCTAGAAACAAAATCAGCAAGGCAAATGTCGACAATTGCTTGTGGGTGCAATGTAATGGTCTATGATAGATCGACACATAATGCTTTCGGAGTCATCAGGTTCTTGACTCAATTGTTTTGGATGCTTCAAAATAAATGTTCGGTCTTCAGCACAAGAAGTGTTTATGAACATGCATTTCCTAGAACTACCATGTAAGGGTATTGACAAAACAATATGTGTTGCTTGTTGTGCAGACATCTGGTGCGAATTAAGCATTTCATTAGATAATTTTTGTATCATTTGGGCCACATCAATGCACGATGTGTAGTGTTCTTTACGTATTCTTTTGAATGCTTTTGTGGTTGATCTATCGATTTTTGTCATGTACGAACTCACATAAGTTGCAGCTGCATATGCATTAAGGATAAACTGTGCATCTGTGTTCGCCTTCCATATTGGTGGCATTTTTTTGAAAAGGTATTGTTCCATACTTGTGATGGTTTTCTTTGCAGGAATAGTGTTGGTCACTTGATAGTGCTTTGGATAGCTTGTATGTATTCAACTTCATTCATGTTCAAATCATCTAGAAACATATCAAAGGAGAATGAGCTGTCATAGCGTTTCTTTGCCAAAATTGAGAAAATGTGTTTTGCATTTTCGGATACCGATGGATAAGTGGTTTCTAGTGGTTCAAGTATTTGTGTTTGTTTTATTGGAGGCTGGGGGAAATTGTACCTGCATTTTTTTGTTTACCTTTTTTGCAACTCTGTGTATGGTGATGTTCATGCAATTTCGCTACTTTAGGAGCAAAAGATTCTGTGTTACAAGTTATGTAGGTGTCGACAAAGTGTGAAATGGAGGGTTTTTGTCTTTTCCATATACAGGTGCGTCTTTTGTCCATACCAACCAATGGCTATGGGCATTTCCCCGGCTTTGAAATTCAGTAACCCAGAAATAGTCAGCAATGTCTCCAAAGAATGTACTATCGTCACACAACAATTTTTTGAGTGCGTTTAGTCGATGTTTATAGTAGCGAGTACATGTGATTGGATCGTGTTTGATGTGAAAGTTTTTGTCATTATAATCATTAGGCTGTTGTTTTCCAATAGGAGAAGATTGCATATGTTGGTCATATAGGTTTGATAGTGCAAGTGAAAGGGGTTTCCAACAATGCTCAGCACTTGAAAAGGTCAAAAAAAATGTTGGGGGTCCTAGTTGTCGTATCATGGCAAAAACATTTTTTTTTACTTGTTGCATGTAGTCTGGGAAATCCGTATTTTTTTGAAGTCGATGTATCCAATATCAGATTTCAATATTTTTTCTAGGTTGGGCTTGTATTTAACATCTTTTGCTAAGAGCTTTCTTCCTTTCAGTTGCCCTTTTCGAATCCGAACCCAAATGCATGCTCGCACTTGGGCAATAATGATCTTAATTGCTTTGAAAAATAAGTTGGCAATATGATAAGAAAATCGCCGATCAGTATGCAAGACTTCCCATTGAGCAATTTTGTGAAAAGAAATTGATTTCACAGCATTTGCGTGACGAGGTTCACCAAAAAAAGAGTGGGAAAGTTCATTTCCTCTGAAAATTTATCTTGGAATATACCAAGTGGACGTTGAGCCTCTGCCGGAGCAATTTGTATTAGCTTATCTTGCAGGTCAACAATGCATTGCGCATTTGTAAATCCATGGACTAAAGTATCACCGATATATTCGTTGTCACTTTCTTCGTCCGTATCACTATTGCTCGAAATTGTTTGATTGTCAAAGTCAACATCAGTAATTGATGGAAGGAATCGAATCCATTCTTTATTGACATGAACTTTTTCCATTCGGTACAAAGTTGTTTTGCAAAGTTGATGCAATGCTTTCATGATGGCATTAGGTCGCACATTTCCTGTATGAAAGGCATCTTTGTATTGCAAACGACGTTTGAGTTCGACAACAATAGTTTTTGTTTCTTCAACATGTCTTGGCAATGCTTTTTGTATTATATCCACATTGGAAGGCACGTTTATTATGGCTCCTTTCAAGGTGAATTGTGGTTTTCTATGTGTGCAATGCCTTATTTGTGCAAATGCTATTCTCATAGCAACTAGCCTCTCTTCAAGATCACTAAGAACTACTACAGAAGCAATCTCGGAGTTCAATTCTATGCAAAAAGGCGATGCAAGTTTTGGCAATCTTCCATTTCTCAAACATCTGTAGCAATCAACACATATGTTTTTCTGTTCTTTTAATTTTTCGTCTTTACTCAGAGCAAAATATGTTTTTTTCTGGATCTTTAAACATAGTCATGTTGGACTTGAATTTCAATTGCTTACAAACCGGACAACCATGTATTGGTGTATCATTAATTTTTTTTTGAAATTGTGTATATAAATATTAGATTTTGATTGCTTGTTTCCATTTTGGCGAATTTCAATTTTAAGACAACGAAGCGAAATTCTAGAGTGGTTTATCACTTTTATTTTTTGGTCATTGGAGTGTTTCGAAGTTTGTGAGCATTTATTGCTTTTTTGGGTTCGTATTTCATGTTTCATCTTGCGCAAAGAATTGGTTAATTGTGATCTTTGTGTCTTCTCATGCAAAAAGGAATTACAAGTAGTCAACGTAGTTGGCGATGCTTGAATCAAACCTTCATAATGAGAATGACCTTCATTTGAAAAAAAGTACAAAAGATTGTATGTGGTTGCTGGTTTTGATAAACCAGAATACACTTCGACAATGGTAATGGTTTGTGCATCCCATACTTGTATTTTTACATTAAAAATGATCGACAACCATTGTAAGCAAAATTGATTTCCTTCAATTCTTCCATTGTTATAGGGAATGGCGATGTTTATAATAAAGCCTTGCCAATTTGCAATGTGCGGTATGTTTTCAATTATAGCAATGTCAAGGTAATTTTGCAAGCAAGACAAAGCATGCAAATTCTGGGACAAATATGCATTGCAAAAAGACTGTGCAACATATCGCCTCAGGCAATGAATGTCAAATTCACGATTGCATAATTGACAAATAGAGTCGAATAGGCTTTCACCACAGTTTAAAGTAGCATGTTTTATTCTGTGCAGGCCTGCATTCTGCAGACTATGGTCAACATTGTTCCAATTAGTCTTTAGTGCAATACAAGAATCTGAAATCGTGTTTCTTTCAAGTGCAACAGAGGAGCCAGTTTTTTTTTTCCAATACAATGGCTCATAATGGCCGCAACTAGGGTTTGCATCATGAAACAATACACAGAATGGAAGCAGATGGCTTTGTGCATTGAATTGGAAATAGTTATTGCCTGTTGTTTTCGACCAGACCCATATCGGTATGTTAAGCCATTTTGCCAACCAGTTTATACAGAAGTTGTCGCCCCATAGACCAATCTCGGTTGCATTTGCAATGGGCATTGCTGAAAGTCGCATTCGACGGAAATATGTTTGCGCATCGTGGATATGATGTAGAGCGTAAAGGGTGTCATGATCTAGTTCCAGATGGAGCGATTTAAAAGCATCTGCATCGCCTCTATGCAAAGAATGCAAGAAGTGGTCTATGATTCCAGTTCGGAGTTCAATAGAGGTATAACGAAAGTGTAACAAAACAACAAATGTATCAAATAAGCAATCGCCCACGTTATACTTGAATGCAATGTCTCTAAAAAGGTTATGTTTTTTTAGCATGTCATCAATGTGAGCTGGTTTCTTTTTCGCGGGGACATAGCCTTCTACAGAAATGCACATGGCAGCCATAGTTTTATTTTTGGTTTTGTTCAGTCCAATAGCGAAAAAAGTAGCAACAGGGAGCGAAATTCCCATAGCATGAAAGAGAATTCCAAACAATGAAAGCACACATTGTCAAGGGAAAAAGATATAGCATGCCATACCTACAACGTATGTCTGTTGAGTTCAACTTTGAAAGCCCGGATTATGGCAACAGAGAAGGGGTTTCACACACTGATGTTCGCTACACTATTCACTTTATGAATATGTTGCCTCCCTGCAAAAAAAACATGCACACATCAACTTCGATGTTGCAGAGACACATGAAAAGAACTAAATGCACATGATACTAAACCGATTCTGATTGCCTAAAGAAAATGTTGGTTGCCCAGCTGCATTTTTGCTTCACATAGTTTTCAGAGCAGATGAAAAATCAGCAGAAACCACCTCAGGTTGTTCTGCTATGGAAAGACATGAAGACATGGATTCCTCTCATAAAGCATTTCTTTTTTGCTTTAAGCGAAAACGAGAAGCCTACTTGCATGAACGTATTATATACCTTCAATAAGATGTTTTGGGAGAAATTTCCATTTGTTCAAGTTGGCAGTCAAGGAATAAGCCTTACTGTTTATTAACATATATGGTATAATTGTTTCAAACGAATAGAATTCAGCAAAAACAAAAAATGTATAGATATTATCTTCTGTTTCGAAAATTAGTTTAGTAACTATAAACTTTGTGAACTAGGTTAAGAGTCTGATTGGGAAGTTGACCAAAAAGGAGGTGTTTTGTGAAGACAATGATGGCGTATGGAACTAAAAGCACCTAACTTGAAGATTGGAGTTGAAGTGCAGAAAACTGAAATTACAACATAGAAAATTGAAGTAATCTAAATTACATAGGTAAGGTTTTATTTGAAGGAGGTGAAATTTTGCACAACGATGCTAAACTCATGACCCCATGAATTACAGTTTTGATTGGTAAACATCTACTTTAAGAATATATAAGACCCACATAACAATCTGTCCACACATATTGCATGAATGTTGATCGGTTTTCTTTTCTCTCATACTAAAATGTATATTTTTACTTTCATCACAAAGTAGTTTTAAAAATCCATGAATGTCTATAAGCAATCCACGATTTGCGAAAAGACATTAGCACTAACGATCACATAGTTGCTAGCACAAGTAAAATACAACAAGCAGAAGGAATCTAATCATGAACATGTTCATCCCCTTAGCTACAATGGCATTGCAGAATGAGGAAACGATATATTCATTACAAAAACATTTGCATAGACAAGGTAGAAGTAGAGAGTTCTGGTTTTCAGTGAGTGCTATAATAGGCGTTAAGTGATGTAGATAACACACAGTCTTGAATGTAATAGCATATAGTATTACAACTTTATGATGATAAGCTCGGCTATTTGGATTTTTTATCCATTGCAAAGTATTGTTAGAGGGTATTGCATTTTATGGCCATCTCAAACTCTTACAACATATAATGTCCAAGTAAACAAATACCATCCCAGATAGTGGGTAGATATTGTAGTAATAGTTCAATATTGTAGTGACAGATCAAGCAACAGGAGCTTGCAAATAACTTCTTTGATATAAGTCAATATTGTATTAATAGATTAAGGAAAAGCATCTTGGGACACCTTCCACTGTGTTTGTCTCTCCTTAGCAACCACTGTTGGGACTTGGATCAAATCTCAATCACCATAAAGAGATGACATAGTATTAAAACAGACCAGAACCAACAAGCAGAAAGTGAAGCAGATAAGCCCCAAACTGCATAACTATGTTGGAAGATGTATCTAACCTAAAAATGGAAAGAAGCAGGGGAGTATAATCAACAAGCTTGAGGCTACAGACTGCCAATTCCAAACCAAGGCAGAGGGCTAGGAAACATTGACCATTGTATGTAGAGAAGGCGCCGAAGAAATAAAGAATAAAATGCTTGCAGGAAACTGCCACGCACACAATGACCTACAGACTGCCCCAGAATGCCAAGCATTGTCATGGGAAGGTCCAAGGTTTGAGCCCTAACTGCCCAGTGGAAAATAAGAAAACAGACATAAGTTAACAACCCTAAGAAGGAAGGCCATGCTTTTACTTAATTTAAGTTTTTTAGCTACACAGTTTATGTACTAACGCTTCTTTCTTATATATGTTATGGTTTGCATTAAAGACATGTCATTAGGACACCTTTATTTCTATTCTGCAAAAAAAGGCTTTCTACACATTTCCGCCATAAAGTTACCCGATTAAGTATTCCAGAGCTTGTCTTAGAACAGCTTATTGTTTGGGGCAGAAAGTAAGGTTGTAATGAGTGCTGGAAGGACACCATACTCGCTCTTGGAAAGGAAAAACATGCGACATGCTTTCTTAAATGCAGAGGAATACTCGGGCGGACTGCATGTTCCCAAATATGCATTGCATTCGCCATTACACCCAATCACCTCGTCTTTCTCTAACACCTGTAAATTTGTGGGGCAAACAAGCGGCTACATAAGCACCGCAGACCCAAAAAAAAACGAATAAATATGAAAGGGTAAATTTGACTCGGGCAAAATACGGAAGAAATATAAAAGCCGTATTCATGACTCCAGGGAAATACAGAAGGGAGGTTGGTATTGTGCGCACATGTGTACATTTAAATTATTGAATAATAGGAGGGGTGCTTGACTGTGAGCAGGAAACTACATTGATGAGCATTGACTGTGCTGAATACTATTTTTGGGATTCAATTTGACAGTTCTTTACCTGTATTTTTGTGTTATTGGTTGATTTTTTTTATGTCACTTTGTTTTTTAACCTACAAATTTGAAGAATAACCGTCTTTTTCTCCATGTGGGAAATAAAAAAAACAGCGGTAGGCAGTAGTTTCTTCTGGGAAACAATTGAACCCGTCAGATACAGATACAGATCCAGATCAATCAATTTGTATATGGTAAAATGAGGAAATATTAGGGTTACAGATTTGTGTCCGTGCGCAGCCTGATTTAACCCATGATGGTGTTGATTTTAGGACAGCTCCGCACAGGAGGCAAGCAGACAGAGTCTTCGTCCAAGCCCATAGCCCATTCGCTCTCTGTAAGCAGACAAGCCTGTTTTTTTTGCTTTTAAGAATTCTGTGCAAGTAATCCAGCAACTTTAAACTCAATAATAATGATTCATTAAAAACGTGCAAATCCTATAAAATGGAAATATCTACTCCGTTTACAGCCCCATTCGAATTATAATTATTACTCTTGTGATGATGATGGTTGTGTTGGTGGTGGCGGTGGTCCTCCCGCTCCTGTTCCCGCTCCTGCCCCTCTGTCACTACTTCGATCTCAGACGCCATTTTTCTTTTCCTGTGTTACCCTTTCATCTTGTTATCTTGTAAAGGGATATATTTTTACTGGCCAAGATGTGAATCAATGTCAGTGCCAGCGTTCAGACGGGATGGGGCAAAATAAAAGGTTAATGAAATCCCTGTTAATGCATTTAAATGGCCGTATGAGTTGAGAAATGCAGGCGACTAAGGTTCAGAACCAAGCCGGCCCGTCGACCGAAATATCAAAGCCTTGGAGTGAGAAAAAATGACTGAGAACCTAATGTTCGAATTATAACAGTGTCCACTTTATTGGGCTTGCGCTTCCACATACTCTCAATAATGGATGACGGCAGGAAAATTTTGAGGAAAAATAAAAAATATATATACAGGAGAAGAATATAATCTGTTTGTGTGAAAACATGACAATGTAAAACATATTTCATCTGCGGTTCAATATTTTGTCCCTCGAATAAAACACAAGACGGTCTTTTACAAGCGGCCCAGCAATGGCGAAAGTTGAAAGCGCAGGTGCAGGGTTCGAATCGCACCAGCGACAACGCTTCCCCTCAGTGGCGACTTTATCGTACTGGTGTCACGACTGCGAGAAGGAAATTGCCGCGGCAAGGGAGGTAGCAGGCACACTTGTTTGCACCGTATGTAAAAGAGGCTGGGTGAAACCCCCGACCTTTGGGCCGATGTTGAACCCATGACCTTAGGTCGTATGGAGGAACCGAGGATTAGGGTCTCCGATGACGATTTCGAAGTCGAACAGGAACCTAGGGTTCGGGTCTCTCGGTTCTGCGATTCCAATAGTCACGCAGAGCTGTTTGGGCGAAATTTGAACGAACGATTTGCCGAGTTCGAAATGGACACGTTGGGTCGAGGCTTGGACGAGATAGAACATGGAAATTCAGACCATGGAGTCGTCGACCTCGATCCTATTGTCGACTCCATGGCAAGGATTGATCTGATACGCACGTTGGGTCAAAACTCGGAAGAGGTAGATAGTGAAAATTCAGAGCCTGGAATCGTCAATCTCGACCCCAAGGTGACTCCGCACGTTGAGTCAAAACTTCGGTAAGGTTTGACCTCATAATCTCGACCCCGGTGACTCGGAACCTCTGATAGTTGATTCGGACTCCTATTCAGACTGATTATTAATTTGATAGTTAATAAGGTTGCATTCAAGGTTATGATTCACTCGATTATTTTTCATTTTGCACATCAAATTCTGTTGCATATGGGGGCAGGGGCGAGAGCAAAAAGAAACTGTTGCAAACCAATAAAAACAATAAAATGAAGAACAACTGTAACAGAACAATAATATGCCGCCAGTGCAAAGGGAAAAAAAACACAGCAAAGCACAGGAAAACGAATTCTTACCAAGGTAAAACAGTCTCCAATCTGCCAGATCTATTCACCACACCAGAGTTATCAGCCCAATGTCGTTTACACCAGCCTCAGAGTCACAGATTCATATAAACAACTGGCATCCACTAAAAATAAATGTCATAAATAAGATTTATTCCTGTCACAGTGGTGTAATCATGATATTAATGACATTTATTGTCTTTTCTAATGTTCACACTATGCATAGGAAAAAAATTCAGAAAATCATAATTTTTTAATGTAAAAAATCTAAAAGGCCTATAAAATTAATTCAACCAATCAGGAAATTGCAATAATTGTTTAAAAATGAATAAATAAATAAAAATTTATAGAAAACTATACAATAGATATATGAAGTGCCACTTGGAATTTTGCAATTGGCTTCTTCATACAAATGAAATGATTTTTTGGTGCCTATAAGACCTGCCTACGGCAGGAGTTGAATGGGAATTGGATGGTTCTGACTTTTGTCAGAAAATGAACGACAAATATTTCGTGAGGCGATGCGTTGAAATCAGATGGTGGAGGACGCAGCAGCCTGCAGGTGCTGGGCCTTTCAAACACGTACAATCATTCTCGGCTGTCACATAACATCTCACATTCAATTTGCTGCACAAACATTCGTACTAACTGCTTTTAAGTGTAATAAACAATGGGTCACACTCGCGAGTCACGAGATTTTTCATGTGGTTTGAAATGATGAGGATATTAGGAGGATCCTGTAGATGTAAATCACTCAGACTGATCGTACATGACCATGCCTTGAATGTGTGTCCCGAATCCCAACAATCCCAAATCATTTTTTCATTAAATGTTGGCAACAAAACTACCTACGCAGTACTTACCCCTTTACTTAAATCTCTTGTATCATGACCAGGCTTCACAAATTTCAGTGTTCATTGTGCATCACGAGTATGTTGTGGTCTTCTTTCAATGTGCTTATTAAGATGGAAATTACTATTTTTAGGAACCTAGCAGAGCAGTCCTACCTATTATAGTTGAATAGAGTGTTCATTTTACATTGAAAGAAATGCAATTAAGCAACCAACTACCGACTGTTACCTAGAACAAAACAATCTTGATTCAAGTTAATATAAATACCCACACCAATTCAATGCAATTCAACTCTTTCGCACGTGTCAGGCCTCTAATGTTGCGAATGAAGGGCTCGAGTGGGGATTTAGCCCATATTGTAACACACAGTCCATTTTTCGCATGGACTTTGCAAATGCTCCGAAGAAGGCGTTACGGTCCTTCGCAAAGCGCTTCACCATTTTCTTTCTCTTGTTTTCGATAAAGAGATTCTGTCCGAATGGAAAAATCCTTTTCCTTGTAATAGATGTTTATAATAAACATTGTTGAAGCGAGTGGCGAGAGGAATTGAGAAATGCTCTCGCTACCGAGGTTGGTGTTGGTGTTGGGACATAGAGCGAGCATGGTTTGTGTGAATTGCATTTGCATGACGCGGGTCCACCCCGATGTGTTGCATCGAAGTTGTCTTTGCTCACGAATGACGAATAGAGAGAAACCCAACGTGTGCCCACCTATTATTACTATGTCATATTTATCACTAGAAATCACACTTGAGTTGTGCGATGATAACGCTAAAAGATAGAGAAGGTGGCGAGGGAAGGAAACTAACACTTGAGAGAAATAAGTTATGTAAATGCAAAGTGAAAGACAATTATATGACGAACCTCTTAGAAAGTGTGTGGAGGATAAAAATAAGAATCTTGAAGAGGAGGAGTAGGTATAGAGGAAATAGGCAATGTAGGTCATGAGAGAAGCGATGAAGGAAGGGAATGAAGGCGTATTTCTTCTTGTAGTCGTGACTACATGAGAGGTGCGGAGGACATACAGGATAGCGGCCGAATGAAAAAGGATGCGAAATATAAAGGGATGCTAAAGAGGCAACTCTTAATATAGTTGTGAAGGTTAGGCCTTGTCTTTACATGCGTCCAATGTCAATAGTTGCTCAATGTAGAGTAAGTCCTTGAGATTTGTGGATTGAAAATTCCCAAGCCATTTTAAGTGGTATTTGTCTGCGGTTTCCTCTGGAAATTGGTGGAATAGGAACATGGAAGGGGTTGTTTGCATCTTAAGGAGGTCTCATGTATTGATCAAATATGACGACAATGAATAAAGGCATAACCGAGGACCTTCCATACACTATGTTGGCAACGCAAAGCCGCTAACACCATTGACAAGACCTCGATTCAACCGACAAGTTTTTAGAAAACATGGCTTTCTCGTTGTAAAGAAGAACTTTGTGTTGCAATTGATTGCCATCATCCTTATCGAGTCAACACGCTTTGGTGTTTTGAGCAATCGATTTGGTGATTGGAGAGTTAAGGGATTTCAACATTTGAAGGTTGTGGTTGTCCACTAGGTCATTTTTAGCAAAAAGATGGGGGCATATTTGAAGTCAATGGTTTCTTGTTTAGAAAGGAAAGAATCCATTCTTGACATAAGGGTCTCCCAATCTTGAAACAGAGGGACAAAATTACAAATGTTGAGTAGTAAGTTCCTAAACGATGCCCGTGGCTTCGGACTAGAACCCCGTTGCTCGAAGATGGAATTAAGGAGATGGCTATCCCGAACTCTTTCCAAAGGCTAGCCCCATAGGAGTTGTTGGCATATAGAGGAATGTCCATGACGGTGGAAGTTGACTGAGGTCCCCAACAAGGATGATAGATCTATTTCTGAATGCGTACTTGGTGTAAACTATCACATAATACAATTTCACTGCAACAAACTCCTACAAGATTGTCTTTTGATGTAAGGTCCATTGTATATACTTTCATTTGTGCTAGTCACATTCTCAAGTTCATATAATTTAAAAAAAAACCGTTCTTTCTTTAACACATAAAAAACACAAGTTTTCAAGAATAGCTACATATAATGATATTTGTGGATTTAATATATTTGCATTCCTTCTTCATAGTATCCTCAAAGCTTTCATTTAATGGGTTGATACATACATTGACATGGAATTAATTTTACCTTATGAGAAAATAATGATAAGAATCTAGAGGAGGAAGAGTTGGATATTATATATATTTCTCTTTAAAAATAACATAATCATCAAGATATTCTAAGAATTAGAGAGAGAAAAATAATATTTCCATTCAAGTATTAAGTATAGAGTTGTCCGCCTAAGGGATGGTGTTAATGGAGATATATATTTACTTACTTTCAAAAAATTATCCTAAACCAAGATGTACATATTCCAATTTAATGTGAATAAAAATAACTAAAATATGCATTTAAATTATGTTATATTAGCATGTAAACAAGTACATATAATAATGGTTTGAGGTTAAATCATAATATATAGAAAATTAATTGTTGTAATTCTGGGAATGTGGAATAGTGCTATGATTCAATAATAAACCCAATCATGCACACAGGATCTAAATAATTCCCCAAAATCTACAAAGAAGTGGAAGTATAAACTAGAATAATCCAAATCAAAACAAAGTACACACACATAACACAACATGTACCGTTGGTTCACCCAATGTGGGCTATGTCCACCAAAGATAGAGATCTCATATATATATATATATAATATAACAAGAGTACAAACCAAATCAATACAAGAGTACAATGCATCTCTCCAAGAGTATCTCCTCTCCTCTAGATCTCTAAACGGATCTCCATGAGTGCATTACAACCATGCCTCCAAACACCACCAAGATCTCACATAACCCAGAACTACTGCATCTCTGAACTGCTACCAAGTTCTCTATGGATCTGCGACAAGACCTCTCGCATGGGTCTACCAATGTGCAACCATGACTGCACCAAGAAGTAAGTTTGTCTCTCCATCACTGCATAACATGTGCAAACATGAAGACAACCTCCTCTACAATATCTAGATCTACATGGATCAACAATACAATATGATCTCATGGCAGGTTCATTTTAAGACACCCCCCTATAAAATTGAAGGTGGAAAATACCCGCGAATATCCCCGTAACCACTTTCAAAAAGGCGAATTTGACAAAAGATTCAAAAACAAAATTTTCACCGGTTTTTCAGGCTACAAACTCGCGACACGCGACAAAGCAAGAACTGTAATGACGCACGCCACCGGCGCGCGACAATAGCTCCCGATGACGCGTGCGACATAATCGAGCGACACTAGATCGTAAAGACGCCGCTCGGTTGATTCTATTGACGCGCGACACCGTTTCTCTATCGACGCGACGACACAAATCCACAAAATGACGCGCGACATTACACTCTATTGACGCCGACATTGTCCTTTATTAACACGCGACATTGTCCCTCAATCGACGCTACGATTGACCTCTATCGACGCCACGACATTGTCCTTTCTATCGACGCTACGACATTATCCTCTATCGACGCCGACATTGTCCTCAATCGACGCCGCGACATTGTCCTCTATCGACGCTTAGGCGACATTGTAATCTATCGACGCCGACATCATGTAATCAAATGACGCCACGACACTATAGACAAATGACGCTACGACATACGCCTTTCTATCGACGCTACGACACATCAGAAAAGCAAATGACACGCGACACTATAAACAAATGACGCCGACACATACGCCTTCTATCGACGCGACGACATCGCTTCTATCGACGCGTCATTTGAAGCAAATGACGCACGCCATAGGGGACAAGGCGCCCATATTTAGGTTATAAATACCCTTATGCCGCTCATTTTCTTGTTTACGTTTTCCAGTTCTTGAATTGTCAGCGGTCTAAATCTTTGACAAAAGACGCAATTACAGCTATAATGTCGACTTCACATGCTTCCCAATTGCAAGTTCAAAGCAAGAAAATGAAGAGAATCCAAGTCAATCGATTTCCAAGATAACCTATAGGAATCCCTTATGCCCTCACATCCATACGACTTTAAGGATGTCTCCGAATATCAAGGTATAATCAAGAGTGTGGATTTACAGGGCTCGTTAATATGCCCCATTTCAAACAGAGATCCTGATATTTTGAATTACCTTCTGTATGCTACAATTGAGAGGATCGGTATATTTTATGTGACTCAACGATGGCCAAATGTTCCATTCACTATCAACCGAATGACATACATCGGTTTACCGCCTTCCTATCGAAATTTACCAACTCAAGCAACAACCAAGGCAACACTAGTGGAAGAAAACAAGAAATTTCTCGAATCAAAGCACGGTTTCCATGTTGATTGTAAAGTATAATTCGCTTTAATTCAAAAAATTTATTCTGCTTTTTTATTCTCGATACAATTTGTCTGTTATAAATCGATAGTAATTTTCACTGCTTTCGCATTTGCGTTCCCATGTCAATAAATCCAGGCGTGGTGTAGATACACAATCAATTGCACACCACTTTCTTGCAGCACTTATTGCATTTTTTCAACCTGCAAATTGTTATGCGCAGTGGTCGCCAAACAAGATATACCAAATTGGGCTATCGCATACATTTGTGCCACTATCTCAAAACAAAAATTCAATCGGTGCACATTTCTATCCAAAAAATAAGAGCGACATATCAAATTCGAAAATGTCGAAAAACCTTTCATTTTTTCAACAAACTATCTCCTCGGCTTCTACTATGAGGCACTTTTAAATTTAAAAGCTAAAGAAATTCCTACTTGCTCTGATGAGTCTTTGAAGAAATTCTCAATTCCATTTGCAGAACAACAGGTATAAACTATTTAGTTTGTAATTGTATTACAATTTTCTTCATTACAATCTTGCAGCTTATTAAAACTTAAATTTTAATGTTTTGCAGAGAAGATATCTTGAAGCCATTCCCAAAAAAAAAAAGATGTCGAGAGGAAGAGGCCAACTACACGCGGAGGCTTCGGGGGACTCCCATTCTGAAATGGAAGCTCACTCCTCTCCAGACCCTCAACAGTTTGAACTCGTTAAACGCCAGAGAAGTAATACATTCTCATATATTAATTACAAATTCCAAAGTTGCAGATTTATTTTTCAATTTAAATTTTAGCAAAATGAATTGACAACATTTAATATTGATGAATAAAGCAGGACTATGGAACCTTCTTCCCCAACTCACTCAATACAACGGTCATGCATTGATATCTTCCCGAATGTACCCACTTGAGTACAACTCCTACAAGGCCACCCAGTAGCACCAAAAAAACAACCCTCGACAACAAGGTACAACTTTTCTATAGAACGTTTAATTTCGTAGTTTTGACTTTATGAATTGTTTTAATATTTTTCATTTTTTCTTGTACTTTTCAAGCACATGTCACCATGATCAAGCCACCGTATCGACACCCACCCAACCATTAATTTTTAAAATGCCAACCAGAGGAACAAAGTGAAAAGAACATTGGTAAATGCATGAGTTTTGCTCCGGCCCTAGTGGGACACTAAACCTTGACTCCTCGTTTGAATTCCAACTCTCTCACTTGGTGGCTTGCCCAAAGGCAAGTGAGCATATCTGCTTTTGAACAATATAAATTTAGATGAAGATTATTTGGGCATTGATAGCAATGACCCAACTGGGTTTTTCGATACCAGCGAGATGATTCAAGGCCAGCAGGTATACTTCAGTCTTCAAATTTCAATTTTAATATGCTTTACAATTTTTAATTACATTCTGATTTATCTAAATCTAAATCTTCAGTCTTCAAATTTATTTATCTAAATCTTGATTTATTTTTTCAAAAACAGGATCAGCCCACCCAAAGACAGAAACAAGGAGCAGTTGATCTTGTTCATGGTGAAAGCCCCCACACTTCTCCAGCAAGATCGTCTGCATCAGATTCAGATAGTGAAGAGTTTCCACCTTTTCCTTTGGAGAACTTAATTGGTAATGATTATCAATCCCATGTCAGTGAGTTTATTATTCCTCAAATCCAACAGCTTATAGAATGGGAGAAAAGGGCTAAAATTCTTATCAATGAGATTATTAGTCGCTCTCAAAATTATTGGCAAAGGGATAGTTTATACGCTGCAGTCCAGAATCAACCTGCGAAGATGGATTCCTTACTTACCCAAGTAAAATGTGGGACTGTCACGTTTAATAACGACTATAAAGATGGCATTTTAGATAAGGCACTAAACAAATTGGAAAATATTAGTGCCGAGGCCTGCATATTTTAACAAATGGTCAAAGGACAAGGATTTGGTATCAATCGCAAATGCCGAAAGAGATAGAGCGGTTGTAAGTACTATTACATTCTAACAATCATTTTTGTTAATTTGAAATTTTGAATTTACATTAATATTTTGAATTGACGTTACTCTTTTTGTGCAGTTGAAATATGAAAATTTGAAGAGTCAAAGTAAGGTTTTGCAAGTTCACTTGGAAACAAAGAAAGAACAAATTATCCATGCAAAAAAATTTGAAGCAAAATATTGTTTTGGTTACAAAAAAACAATACACTAAAGCGGATCATTAAAGAGCATGGTCTCGACCACGACATCTTGTTTCAAAGCCAAAGCATTTGCTGATCCAAATTTGTTATGCGTATGGAGATGCGAAAAATCAAGAAGAAAGAATTATAAAAATCGACAAAGGTCTTGCAGAAGATCTTATAAGTTCAGGGGTTATTTCTGCTTGTTGGGAAAGAGGTGCAGCCAGTGGAAGAAGCCGTTGGGGAAGAGGGCGAATGAGCGAATTTTCTAAAGAAAAAGAGGGTTGTGAAAATTAGAAACTTTTATTATTGACTAAACTTTTAATATTGAATTTGAAAACTTCAACTATTGAGTTTGTACTATGCTATTTGAATTTAATTATATGGTGATTAGATGGTGATTATCATGAATTATATGTATGTTTCTTGTTTACTTGCATTGTCATGAATAGTATGTGGACGTAGATGATGAATGATGACAATTGATAATCAATGATAGATGATGATGAAAGACGATGATCGATTTAATGTGTATAATGTAAAATTTAGTGCTTGAATATCTTGTGGGACTTTAATTATCTTGAAAATTATGTCGTGGGACTTTAATTGTATCTGTGGGGTTATACTGTCTATGAAAGTAGACTTAAGGTTGATAGGTTAAGAATCAGGTTTGTCTTATGATTTTTCAACGTGTTGAGGACTTCAAAGTGTGTTTGGATTTTATGAATGACCTTTATCAGTCTAAAATAAAGATATCCAAGTCAATGATGCTAAGGTCTAGCAATCTGTCCTGTTATCTAGTTGGTAAAGCTCATCCTTGTTAAGGAATTCATGAATTGAATATTGGAGTGTCAAGTGCAAGTTACTCACAAGGTGCTTGTGACTCACCCTAGTTGGTGATGAAAATTATCGTTGCTTCATGATGTACAAAGTGAAAGAATTTCATCAAGGAGATTTATAATTCTCTAAAAGTGGTATAAGACCATGTCAAGGTGTCGATTCATCAATGTCTTGTAGTTCTAAAAGGTGACATATTAAGAGGACCTTGTTTTATGCCTTAAGAAATGTTTTCACATCTTTGAGAAAAGCTCAAAGGTGCACAAGACCCAAATGTCATGCTATATGTCATTATGTGGTCTATCATGGTGCTGAGACAGGAATGTATTGCTACTACAAGAAGATGTATTGTGTAATAGAGGTTATACTTCTGATTCATGCTCAAAGTAGGGAAAAATGAGTATCTACAAATGTTATAAAGTTGAGAAATCTCATATTGATGTTACCTTGTCATAAGATTTGTGCATAGTAAGGAAGAGTATAACACATTGTTTCTATATGTCATTATGTGGTCTATCATGGTGTTGAGACAAGAATGTATTGCTACTACAAGAAGATGTATTGTGTAATAGAGGTTATACTTCTGATTCATGCTCAAAGTAGGGAAAAATGAGTATCTACAAATGTTATAAAGTTGAGAAATCTCATATTGATGTTACCTTGTCATAAGATTTGTGCATAGTAAGGAAGAGTATAACGCATTGTTTCTTAAAGGATTCTTAGAGGTCAATGCAAGGTTTGACAGTGGCTCCAGGAATGCGTTGATTCAAATGCTCATCTATCTTTGCATCACAAGGTTATTGCCTATAAAGGTTGTGAGTTAATGAAAGTGTGAAAGATGATGTGATATGTGTAAGGTAATTGGAAACAGTCTCTTCCAGTACAAGAAGATTCATGGTGTATGGTCAGGTTATCTAAGATGAGCTTTGTAACTTTGTTTGACCTGATGAGTGCAGTGGAAAAGTTTAAACAAAAAAAGATCTTAAGAAAACCGATGGAACCAAGAAGGGAAATTAATTGATGTTCCCAAACTTGATGCAAATCAAGCAGAGGGAAGAATTCGATCAATGTACTTTAATATTAACGGAGGGTGACTCACCAAGGCTCTTGTGGTTTGAATCGGGAAATGTGAATATTGAATTTGGTAGTATTGTGACATGTTTCGACATCACTTTCCAATTTAATTTTTTTATTTTTAGTTATCTTTATCCTATCGTGTGGCAGGAATATCTATTTTTTGGGAAGCTACCACTCACCAACAAATGGAGAATAAAGAGATAGTAAATAGAAAAAAAATCCTTGGTCTACAGGAAGATAAAATATATTAAAAATAAATTAATATAATTCTAAGAAATCAAGAAAGAATCATCACTGGTAAGAAATTAAACATAATTGCAAATATGCTAGGGTTTAGCTTACCTCTTGCATATTAGATTGCTGTGAAATCATCAAGGGTAACGTGCTAGATCTTTGTTTCACATGACATTGTAGATGGAGGGGTGAGTTGCTTGACATTGTCACTCCTGAGAAGTGCCAGCAACATCTTTAAATATATAGACCAACAATATCTTTAAATATCAAGTAAATATAAAGAATTAGACTTGTAATGTCTTTAATGATAACAAGAGCTGAAAAAATGTAAGGTAACAAACAATAAGATTATGTTGAAGAAGATACCTATTTAAAATTGAAATCATCACCGGTAATGTGCTAGATCTTTGTCTTAAAAAATTCAACACAAAAAATTGATTAGTAGATAGATGGGTGAGTTGCCTGACGTTGTCAGTCCCGAGAAGTAAAAGCTTCCTCGGACGGATGTCAACCCACGTTTTCAAAAAATAAAAATTTTGTATTTAACTAAATGTAAATACATACACCTGTAACATCTTTAATTATAACCAGAAAAAAAATGAATAGTAAAAACAATAAGATTAAGGGGAAAAAGATACCTGCTTAAAGTTGAAATCATCACTGCCACTGGTAATGATATAGATCTTTGTTTTAAAAAAATCCAACACGAGAAATGGATTAGTAGATAGATGGGTGAATTGCCTGACATTTTTAGTATATAGACCTGTAACATCTTTAATGATAAAGATAAAAGATAGATAAAGAAGATACCTACTTAAAGTTGAAACAATCCATTATCAATAGCTTCATCAAAGTCGATGATGTCTTCTCGTAGAATGTGACGAAGAGCCAATTACACTCTCAAGGTTGGGAATATTTGTAATTGTAGTTTGTATTATTTACATCTCTTTTTTTAAAGGGAATTCCAAAGAGCAATTGCTCTCACAAAAATGAATAAGTAACAAACAATAAGATTAAGGGGAAAAAGATACCTGCTTAAAGTTGAAATCATCACTACCACTGGTAATGAGCTAGATCTGTGTTTTAAAAAATCCAACACGAGAAATGGATTAGTAGATAGATGGGTGAATTGCCTGACATTTTTAGTATATAGACCTGTAACATCTTTAATGATAAAGATAAAAGATAGATAAAGAAGATACCTACTTAAAGTTGAAACAATCCATTATCAATAGCTTCATCAAAGTCGATGTTGTCTTCTGTAGAATGTGACGAAGAGCCAATTACACTCTCAAGGTTGGGAATATTTGTACTTGTAGCTGTATTATTTACATCTCTTTTCGCAAAGGGAATTCCAAAGTGAGCAATTGCTTTCTGTCAAAAATGAATAGTAACAAACAATAAGATTAAGGGGAAAAAGATACCGCTTAAAGTTGAAATCATCACCTTACCTGTAATGAGCTAGATCTGTGTTTTAAAAAATCCAACACGAGAAATGGATTAGTAGATAGATGGGTGAATCGCCCGACATTTTTAGTATATAGACTCCTCGTAACATCTTTAATGATAAAGATAAAAGATAGATAAAGAAGATACCTACTTAAAGTTGAAACAATCCATTATCAATAGCTTCATCAAAGTCGATGTTGTCTTCTCAGAAATGTGACGAAGAGCCAATTACACTCTCAAGGTTGGGAATATTTGTACTTGTAGTTTGTATTATTTACATCTCTTTTCGCAAAGGGAATTCCAGTGAGCAATTGCTCTGTCAAAAAAATGAATAGTAACAAACAATAAGATTAAGGGGAAAAAGATACCGCTTAAAGTTGAAATCATCACCGCCATCCTGGTAATGAGCTAGATCTGTGTTTTAAAAAAAATCCAACACGAGAAATGGATTAGTAGATAGATGGGTGAATCGCTTCGACATTTTTAGTATATAGACTGTAACATCTTTAATGATAAAGATAAAAGATAGATAAAGAAGATACCTACTTAAAGTTGAAACAATCCATTATCAATAAGCTTCATCAAAGTCGATGTTGTCTTCTCGTAGAATGTGACGAAGAGCCAATTACACTCTCAAGGTTGGGAATATTTGTACTTGTAGCCAGTATTATTTACATCTCTTTTTTGCAAAGGGAATTCCAAAGGTGAGCAATTGCTCATCAAAAATGAATAAGAATAAACAATAAGATTAAGGGGAAAAAGATACCCGCTTAAAGTTGAAATCATCACCACACCAGTAATGAGCTAGATCTCAAGTGTTTTAAAAAAATCCAACACGAGAAATGGATTAGTAGATAGATGGGTGAATCATGACATTTTTAGTATATAGACTGTAACATCTTTAATGATAAAGATAAAAGATAGATAAAGAAGATACCTACTTAAAGTTGAAACAATCCATTATCAATAGCTTCATCAAAGTCGATCTTGTCTTCTCAGTAGAATGTGACGAAGAGCCAATTACACTCTCAAGGTTGGGAATATTTGTACTTGTAGCTGTATTATTTACATCTCTTTTTTTGCAAAGGGAATTCCAAATGAGCATTTGCTCTGTCAAAAAATGAATAAGTAACAAACAATAAGATTAAGGGGAAAAAGATACCGCTTAAAGTTGAAATCATCAACGCCACTTGGTAATGAGCTAGATCTGTGTTTTAAAAAAATCCAACACGAGAAATGGATTAGTAGATAGATGGGTGAATCGCCTGACATTTTTAGTATATAGACCTGTAACATCTTTAATGATAAAGATAAAAGATAGATAAAGAAGATACCTACTTAAAGTTGAAACAATCCATTATCAATAGCTTCATCAAAGTCGATGTTGTCTTCTGTAGAATGTGACGAAGAGCCAATTACACTCTCAAGGTTGGGAATATTTGTACTTGTAGCTATATTATTTACACCTCTTCTTTCGCAAAGGGAATTCCAGTGCGCAATTGCTCTGTCAAACGGAAAGGTTTCGAGGGAGTATCGTGAAACGTAACACCTCATGCAACTTTCCAGATTTTTATCCAACCTGTTTCTCAGTTTTGATTTTATAAATGACAATGCACTGAAAACTCTTTCATCCTCCACAGACCCCAAAATCATTGTCTGGCATAATTCATATAGTCTGAAATACTCACTGATATCTTCTTGTAAGATAGAACTTTGATAGATTCCTCTCCACAGCCTTGTAATAGCACCACTTTCAGAAGGTTGATCTAAATTCTTATATTGGTTCCTCATTGTTGTTGCAAAATTGGTTGACTGAAACTTTAATAAATCGGCATTCAATATACCTTTGATTTCCGTACCCTTGAGCTCTGACGTCTTTGTAAATTGTTCCATTATTGTACCCATTGATTTATGGAAATGCTTACTGACAAAGTCTGCACGGCCACCTTCTGTATTCCAAAAATTCGGATTCATCACACCCATGGCTTCCAGAATTTTATCTTTACAGAAACGTTCCCTAATTTCTGATGACAAGGTTTCTGAAATTTTTTTAAGCTTTATTCTGGTTTCAACTATCACAGACTCAAACAAATTACGTGTCACAGGAACATCTTCTCGTTCCGATCCTGTAATATCTTGACGTCTTTGCAAAATGTGCATAGGTATTTCCTTCCCATTAACAGAGATGCATAGGTGATCGTGGATATTAAATCTCAAATAGGTGTTAGGATTTTTAAGATCTAATAAATCTCTCCAATTTTCAAAAACAGGTGCATCAAAACTATCCTGGGAACAATACAATATATCAAGACTTTGACATACCATTTTCCTCATCCGTATAAAATCCACAATATAGATCAATCTGCCCTGTGCATGCTTCATCGCGTTGTATTGATCTCCTTCAACATTGGAAGAATACCAACCAATGTAAGCAAAGTCTCCAAATCGCTTAAAGCGGAACAACAGTCCCTTGCCCTATCAACTTCATGACGGTATTTGTGCATGAAACCAACCAATGAAGGATACTCCTCACGAACTCGCATCTTGGTTCATACAAAGAGATCCATCTAGTCTCCACATCCTTGAAGTTTTTTGCCGTCCTGTAATTCCAATTGCAAATTTTTGGAACTCCGTAAAAACGCTTTGGGCCGCGACATATAGGCATGGAGTTCTCTTATTAGGTCTTCTAATTTAGCAACATTTTCATGGTTGCTTTGAGACCTCAAATTTGTGTCTAACGACCCTCGTGACCCGCATCTCATCTCGCAATCTAACCTCATCACCTAAACCTTACACAATGATTTATTAATTACCTTATAATTGATAAATCCACATCACCTTACCCGCCACCTCACTTTGCCACCTCATCATGACCTAGCCCTAACCCTAAACTAACCTAATTAAGACCCATGACTTGGTCTAGACTCACATCCATAACTAATGCCTCCTTACTCGCACCCAAAGCCAACCTTCTAGCCACTTGACCAAGCCCGCAACTCGATCTCTCGAGAAAAGTAGAAGGTGGGCTATTTTACTAAAAATAGCCTACTTTTTCCTTACCGATGCCGGTTCTTACTGACCGCCGCCGGTTACGTAACCGCCATCGGGCTTCGTAAATGGGCTCCCCAAACCAAAACAACGGATCGGAATTTCATTTTTTTAGAGATCACCAAAGGATTTCCGATGAACAGAGAGCATTGCAGCGAGGAACAGAGTCCAGATCTTCACTTGACAGAAAGGTAGACGAGTGGAAATACCAAAGTGTTTACAACCAAGAGATCAACTTGCATCTTTGTCAAAACCAAGAAAGTCACATCTTGCATGTCCTCTCTGTTATAACATTTCTTATGCTCGAATTTCATCCTCCTAAACTCCTCTCGAATCTACTACCCAACGTGTCATTGCATCTAACTGTTATTCTTTTGCTTCTAATCATCCCGCTTCCTAATATCATCCATAAACCAGCCTTACAAAACACCATAAATACCAAGAAGATCCTAGAACCCACCAGATCGGTTATCGCAACCGCACGGTTATCGCTATCGAACCCAGACGGCTCTCTCGATCAAAACCAAAACCAAATTTTCCCCTACCCGGGCTTCAACGAAACAACTTAATTGATATCTTACTTTTTTGTGTTAATTCATATTAGCAGGAACTGACCACCTTCGAAAGGAAGTTTTATATTTCCTCCGCCCAAGGCAGCTTCCCTCATTTATTGTCTAATTAAAATCTTGTGGTCTTGTGTTCTTATTTGGCAGTAGTCCTTCCAAGACAAAAAGGAGTTCTTCGCAGTCACCTGCCTTGATCTTTCTCTACTGTACGCGCACACCATCTCGACATTCCACAGTGTATTCCTCCTAGCTCCCTAACCTTATCTCTGCTTCTAAAAGGAACGAAACATTTCCGAAAGTGAAACATTTTGCACCCACTGGTGGGACCCATTTTGGGTTTTTTTCTTGCTTATTTTCATTTTAGGAAGCATATTTGTTTATTTGCTTTTTGTTATATATTTCATAAAGAATTTGTCTTGCTTTCCTAGTTTCACATTAGTGAAAGTCATCTCTCTTGCTTCATCGAACATAATTTTCGATTTGGGTTTAAAACACATGCATTGCATTCCCCGCTTGTTGTTCTTCAATTCTAGTGAACATAGATTAAGTAATGTGTCGTACACGTGGGGTGATATCCACGGTATTGACAGAAATTAACCCTAGTTTCACCGCACAACACATACCGAATCACTTCACAATTAACACAATGTACTCAAACATCCCCCCATTTTCCGCGGTATTCCTCCGCCCGATTGAGGTAACCTTATAAGCCAAAACAAACTTGACATTTCCCTAGGTCTTGTTGTTTAGGATCCGACATCATCTTACGTCTAAAGGCATAAGCCCACGATAACTAAAATTAACCCTAGGATTAGTCTCGGATTTGTGTGTGCATCTTGCTTGTTTTCAAATTCTCGCTTTCTGTCATACTTTTGTCTTCTCGTGATCAATAAGTTGACAAATATACTCAACGTTGCTAAAAATCAAATTAAGAAATTTTTATATCTTCTTATCCTAGAATACCGGCATCGGTTAAGGGACCGATGTCGCTTTGCCTGCGCGGACCACACCGTTAGTAAACCGATATCGGCCATCGTCTTCATCACCCCACAAACCAAAGAACTCCGCCAAATTCATCATTCTCGAGGTTGTTTTTGTTCTTGATAGATTGAAACTTTCCTATGTGTTCTTGTCCATGGTTGTCATCACTGGAAGCAAGCCGCCGCCATGGTTTCACATGCCTCGCTTCGTGTCTTTGCCTCGAATCACCCTCTTCACATTCTATAGGGAACCCTACGACACCAAAGTGAGATCCCCAAATTCCCGTAGGAGACAAGGACTTTGCCAAATTTCTCGATGCTAATCCCACTCATGCACAATACTATTTGTCTCATGCCCCCGACCGTACGCCCGATGGTCACCTCCTTGTTGGCATGCCTATTAGTATAGCCGCTCATTTAGCTCCCACTCCTCCCGATAACACCGCCTTACTTCCCCGCATCTCTAGCCCCGTCTCCCAATCCGACGGCTTCGAGGTTCATACGACTCCCGATTAGCTTTCCTTTGGTTAATCTTGACCCCAATGTGATCGTTACCACCAACCGCCCCCACCTCATCTCTCTTTCACCACTCCATTCATGACTTACTCTCGCCACCTATTCACACGAGCTTTCCTTCTCAAGCTCCGCCTACCTTTTCATTCCCATACACGTATCCAAAGAACCTCAACACCTTATATGGGACATCCCTATTCTCGTTGCTCCAACATACTCATCCTCCATACCTTATCAACACTTAGCCCCACCATTGTCCAAATGAAGCCCTTGGTCCAACTTGCCTCCGTTTGCCACAACCGCACCATCATCTCATCCAACCACATGATTTCATTAAACAAATGATGGACAAAATGCAAACCCCGAGGCTTCTATTTCCGGGAAGTCGTAGCGCCTTGACATACGAGCAAGTTTGTCGAGAGCCCATTCACCCTTCTCGTCCTCTTCATTCATATCCTCCTCAATGGGAGTCACGAAAAATTTACTCGTTTTAATAGTAAAGAGGATCCTCAACAACACTTGCGATCATTTAGACATGCTTGTTATATTGATCGCCCATGATGACGCCTCATTACTCCGCACCTTCCCCATGTCCTTATCGGGACCCGCCTGAGTGGTACAAAGTGCTTTAACCCAAAGACTCGATCTTCTCTTTTAACCAACTAGCCCAATCTTTCTTGGATCATTTCTCCATTAACATTGCCAAGAAAGTATCTATCACCGACCTTTATGCCATCCGACAATTCAAGACGAATCTATCGCAGATTTCGTGAGACGATGGCGTGGCCTTATCAACCAACTTACATATGCCTTGCCTCAAACCGAACTTATCGAATCACTTACGCGGGCTCGCGCTTAAGCACATCTCCCCACCCTCCAAATTCAAACTTTCCGTACATTCGACGAGGTTTTTTTACTATGGCCCGAAAATTAGAAATTCGAGCCTTAGAAGAAGAAAATGCGGTTACAGAATAAAACCCCAATTTCAACTCCAGTATTCTACCAACAAGCCAAACACCACCACTCCTCATGCGTCCTCTTCTTCTAAATCAAAAGGAGCCGTCCCACGCGGTAATGGTCAAATCTCAAACACCGTCCAATACTCCGCCGAAAACCACTTATAAGTACAAAGCCGAGCCCACTCAATTATACTCCTTGGGAGAAACTTATGGCGTCATCCTAGAGAAATTGCTCAAAGTCAAGGCTATCACCTTGCCCCCTGTCTAAACCTCACTCTGGGTTTGACTCCACCCGCGCAATACCTTCCCGCACAAAGAAAATGACTTTTGTAACTTTCACCGCGTAAAGGACATAGTCATGAAAACCGCAAGATGTTGAAAACATAGCAGAAATGGTTGATGCGGGATATAGCCCTCGATAATCCTAACGCCCGCTAACCGAAATCAAAATTTTCAACAAGCCATTCCCGAATCACTCGTCCAACAAGAACGTAAACCAAGATATCTTAGCCAGAGGAGAGTGTTCATGAGATCCATGCTAGCCTTCGATTCTCACCAAAAGCCTCTATTGAAAAAATTTTTGAATCAAGCCTTCCACCAACACAGAGTCTCAACCTCCTTCACCACCATCAAGCCAAAGTGAAATCATTCCTTTACCCATAAGAGTTAACTGCCTTGACTTCTCTTCTCATCGATGAGTCTTCTTACACCACATCCCTACAAGTAAGATCGGTGAGTAGATGTTATCTAATTTATCTATTTCCCAAACGTCCCTTCTACCGCTCTTGCTTTGCACAAGAGGAAGGCTCGCCACTCCTTTTGACATCCTTAGACGAAAATCTCTTACACTCGACATCACCACATTCTTTAAACGTGATGCATCCCCTCAAACATGCCCTCCTACCTATTAGTCCCTCATCGCCTAAATCTTTTCAACGACCCGGTTGACCTCTTAACATCTATCGATACAAAGGCCTCATCTACCTCCCCGCGTGTCACACCCACGGTGGACTGGAATCACAACCCGCTGTTCTTCCGTACAAAAGTTCATATTCACACGTGAGGACTGTCATTCCACGAGAAGATGCTGGGCGAGTTCCCTATGGGAACGCTTTGAGTACCCCTTTTTCTACTCAAATGCAAATGACTCGATCCCGATGTCTCCACCATATACCCGAAGTGTTTGCGTGCTTAAAATGCCCCTGTTCTCACCTTCACCCCCTCACCTCTACCAAATGCCCCGTCCACTTCTATCAACTTAACCAGATCTTCCCTACGCAGGGACCTCACCAATGCCCGAGTCCTAACGCACCCGCCTAAGCGACTCCGATCTATCCAAAACAAATCCGTCCCGCCACTAGGAGACAAACTCAATCCGTGCCCCCTATCACAATCAAAACCATCATCGTCATACCTACCTTCCATATTGGGACCCCATCCTCTACCTTACATCAATATATCATACCTCCTCAAGCGCTTTCTTCAAACAACCTACGCCTTCCGCACTCCATACACGTAAATTCCAGGTATAAAGAACACCGTCATTCCGCGTATCCTCGTCCACCTATCAACCCTAAACAAATTCCATCATCAAAAGATTTGTTTTCGGTCACTCCTATTTCCTCGTGGTTGTTTTCGATACCACATCATCTCGCGGCCTCATCATCCAACATAGCTTTGCGCCCACGTTTAGTGAAAACCACGTATCAACACCCTCGGCTAAACCACCACCCGTGCGAACCAACCACGCCCAAACATTACCAAAACTCGCACAACCAATACCCTCATCCTCTTCCGATTTTGACCCACTCAAAGGATCTTACGCCAAAATCCTTTGCTATGTTGGTGGAGAATGCGACCATTTCCCTACCTCCACTTAGACCTTATGACCCGTCTAAACCCCGACCTATGGGTTACGATGAGTCTAAAATGTGGCTTATCACCGCACACCAGACATGATGTGGAGGGATGCAAAGCTCTAAAAACCATCATTCGTCACTCACCTCTCCCAGATAGAAAGATTAAGAAAGACAACTTACGAAGGGAGAGACCTTTAGTTTCCATTCCCTCTCCTATACCATCTGTCCCCGCCTCACCAAGATCTATCATTATTACAACCCCACCTCTTGAAGACCATGAGTTATCCCAACCATCTTCCTCATCTCAGGTCTACGAGATTAATATGATTAGTGTCGCTACTCGAGGGCAGAAAAACAATGGGAAAGCAAAAGAAAACACACCTGTAGCATCTCTTTCTCCGTCAAACATCCCGATTGCACCACCACCTAAAGTGGTCATTCGCGGACCCACCTATCCCGTCTCTAATGGCATTGCCCACCGAAATATGATTAAACAGCTTCACCAATCGCCCGTAAAAATGACACTGTATGATCTCATTCAGACTTCTGAATCTCATCGACAAGCTCTCGTTGAGATCCTTCAAGGGATAGAGGTTTTACCTAATGAAACCTCGCCTCGTCGCCTCCATTCTAACACCCAATCACGTTGTTTCTCTCACCAAACAACCCACCGCCCCCAACCACTTCGCCTCGTACAACAAGTCGCCGCAGGCTCCGAAGACAAAATTGTTGACTTTGGTACAAGACCACCGACTTCGCTCTTTTCATCTCAGCCTTACATCCGGACATTCGGGTACGCCGTGTTATGATCAAGGGGGTGCTAGCCTAAACATCATCTCTTCAAAAGCCTTCCAACAAATGAATATCCCTTCTAGTTGCAGTACGTGTGCAACCCCATCATGTCATGCGGTCATTCAATGACGCTATTACTTCTACCTTGCACCGTGATCCTCAACATTCGGGTAGACTAACGCGTACTTTACCCGAACTCTTCTATGTCTTGGAGGGAGAGTTCCAATATAATATATTGCATTGGGTCGCCTCGATCCGAGCCATGGGATGCGTTCCCTCAACATTACATGATGCATAAAATTTGAGTACGAGGGGAAGTCCTACACCGTAAAAGCCGACCCTCCCCTTTAAAACCTACAATATGTTATACCGCCCTAACGATGTGCTTATACCAATCAAGACACCCATACATTCAACCCAACCATCCTCTTCAAATGTACCTCAACCATCCACCTCAACCGCGCCTACGCCTTCAATCGATGAAACCACCATCGCAAAACCACTTCCCTTCCCGCAGCCTAACATTCCAACCTCCGACCCCTTAGTAGATGTTTTCAAAGACCTTACGCCGGGGAGTACCGCCTATATAACGTTAGTTCTTTCCCTACCCCCGCAGAGTACTTGGACAATTACACGCACATCCCACTCCATGACAGTGCCGCGTGGGGGAGGTAATCTCTTATGGACCACCCCATCGCCGCACTAACCTAACGTATGGGGTGTCGACGCATCCTCCATTACCCCCGAACCTCCTCTCGGTGTGGTTCCCTTCCAATCCGATTTTCACTTGACAAATCGTCTGCTTCGCCCTCACCTTCTTGACTCGCTGCGTGGAAAGGCTTTGGTTTTGGCCTTTACGAACAAGGCCGACATACACTCATTCCCGTGACTACCCGTAAACATAATGATCGTAGGGTCTCGGTTTTCCCGAAACACCTACACAGAGACACCTCCCCGTCACCGTATCCTCGAAGAAGAAGACGTCGCCCTACCAAACCATCATCACCCACTTTGCCATCATCACCCACGTAATCTATGACCACAATCCATCCTCCTAACTTTTTTTTTTCATAAATGCTATCTTCATAGGTCCTCTCACTTATCAACGCGATAATGAGGACTCCATCTTCTCTTCCCTTCGTATCCGCATGATCAAGAGGATTCGCCTTTGATTA